>OY744616.1:38672664-39272664 GCA_963556255.1 Allolobophora icterica
AGTGGTCCAAAAGAGGTCCGAGTCCGGGTTCCAGAGGGTCCAGATCAAGATCCAGATCAAGCAGAGCAGCTGTGAAGGAGGTGTCGTTTAGAGGGAGAAGAATTGGAAGGCGGAGGATCAGATGAGTCAGGGTAGGAGTACTTGAAAAGGTGAGGCTTCAGTTTTGAGTGGAAAACCCAGGGATAGATAGATGAACATGAGGAGGATGGAGGACGGGTTGAAATGATGATGGTGGAAGGGAGAATCTGCGGAATTCAGACGGAAAATCATTCCAGAGGCGTGGTGCTGTGTTGAATATGGCTCTGTTGGAGAACTTGAGATGAGTAGTGACTGCATGGGGGTAGAGAAAGACTGAGATATGAGGACGAATGGCGAAGAGATCAGTGAGGTACCGGTACTTGGGCTGGGAATATTATAGGGAGTTGTAGGTTAGCGATAGGACTTTGAAGTGGATTCGCTCTGGGTATTTTAGCCAGCATATAGAGTGATTTGAGGATGGGAGTGATATGACGATGTTTGTGCGTTCTATTGACAGTCCTGGCTAGTGCGTTTTGGATAAGTTGCAGATACTTGATTTTGAGAAGAGCTGGGTCCTCTTCTCTATATTTTGTTTACAGCTGATATTCCTCGTCTCTTTGCCAAACACTCTGCTGTGGGGCACCTGTAGGCTGATGATGTCCAGGCCCTGGTTTATGGTCCTCCTGCTCATCAACTTACCCTCTGTCAATCTATTGAGTCACTTTCCTCCGATCTTCACTGTTGGGTGTTCTCAAATCGCCTCTCTCTTAATTCTGTAAAAACTCAGCTGATCTGGTTTGGCACTCGCCAGCAGCTCCTCAACCTTGATTATGCAACTCTCGCCAAGCGGTTTCCGCTCTTCTCTTTCTCTACAAGTGTTCGTGACATTCTTGACATTCTTGACAGTACTCTTTCGTTTGCTAACCACATCTCAAGCTGCTCTCGGTCTAGTTTTTATCATCTAAGACGGCTTCGTGCTGCCCGCGTTCTATTCCTTCCTCCACTTTCTCCTCCATGGTTCATACCCTTATATGCTCACGCATTGATTACTGCAATTCAATACTCATTGGTCTGCCGGAATCTCGTCTGTCTCCACTCCAATCGGTGTTGAACGCAGCTGCTCGCCTGATCGCACGCCTTCCACGCTACTTTCATATCTCGACTTTTATGTCTGAGCAGTTGCATTGGCTTCCGCTCACCGCGCGTGTCCAGCTTAAAATTCTTTTCCTTACCTCACGTGCGTTCCAGGGCAAAGCTCTTCGTTATCTTTGCGATCTTATCTGTCGACCTCTATCGGTTACCTCTGGCCGTCCTCTCCGTTCTTTAGACCGACATGACCGCTTGATCCCTCGGACCCGGACTTCTATGGCTCAACACTGTGCATACGCATATGCTGGGCTGGCCCGTCCTCTTGGAATGATCTTCCTCCTATGACTCGCTCTCAGATTCTAGCTGGGGGCATTTCTGCTACTTCTCGCTGTCTTAAGACTTTTCTTTTCTCACGGGGCTCTTCGCACTGAGAGCGCCTCTGATTAGGTTGCCCTGCGACAGGCGCTTTATAAATGCATAATACAATAGAATACAATACAAATCTTTGCAGTTTAAGTATGGGTTGGAAACATAAAATACAAATGACATAAAACAGTAAATATTGAGCGCAATACTTTCCAAATTTAACTACTGGGGCAAATTATCAGCGGTAGGTTTGTAAGTATTGGCACTGTTTTTTTTCTTTAGTCTACATTTGCTTTCTCTATTCTATTACTCATTCTTAAAGTAGTTTCTTCTCAGCAGTTCGAAAACATAACGCGATCTTCTGTAAACTAAACGATGGTTGGTTTCTTCATAATGGCTTAATGCATACGACGCAGCAAATGAGTCAGAACTTATTGCCTTATAGAAGGCACATCTCTTGCACTTAGCCCTTGTATCTAGTCATTCTTGTTTGAGACTTCAAAATTCTCAGCACTCTGATCTATTGGCATTGTCACTATATTCTTCTTCGACTTCGCCTACTTAACCAACTTCTTTACTTCTCATATCCACGTAAGCTTATAGGTAGCTCAATTAAAAGTATAGCGTAGCTGTCACTTCATGAAAACACAGTCCGAACGATTTTCACAATATTTTCTTGGCAATTCACACACAATATTTGAAACCAATTCTCTTATAGTGTACAGACAAACTTAAAACAAACTCTATCAGCAAATCTTTCGCGCGCTCTCGCATGTAAGCCTTCTAACACCTGAGTAAGCTACTAATTATATCTGCATTGCCGACTGACGGCCAACAATCATCCATCTCATCATCTATAAACAAATCTCTTATCTCCGCGTCACAATTTCATTATCTTCTTCGGTTTCATATAATTCGCCATCTCTTGTTCAGCAGCCATCTCTTGTTCATTCATCTCTGATGTTACATCATCTTAAGGAATGCTCCGCTGCTCCTTACTTTCGTTCTCCTCCTCACTGGAACTTTCAGTTTCACTCTCCTCTGGAACATCCACAATTTTCTGTCTGACTCTGCGCTCTCGTCATTACATTCGCTCATTCATTCTCAACCACAGTTATGACAACGCTTCACAGCCACACCTCGTTGTTCATTTCCTTCACATCTCTTATATAGTGTAAACGATGTATTGCATTCCCTCTTCGCAAACGTCGACAGCCCAGTGCCTAACCCAGTAAACACATTTAAGCATTATATATATATATTAGGGCTGTACCGAATATTCGCTTCGTATTCGCTTCGGAGCCGAATAGTGGGCCAAACAACTATTCGGTATTCGGCCGAATAGTAGCGGTCGGACCGAATACGAATAGTGGTCACGTGACATATGTGTCTGCATATGCGGCTGCTATAGCGAGTAGAGTGAGCGTTAAGTAAGTGACAATTTCTAAGTTTAGTTAAATTAGTTCCATTTCTAGTTTACACAGACTGGCAGAAGGATTCAAAAATTACATGTGGTTAACTGTTCACTTTTGGTTTATGTATTAAATTTACTTTACTGAAACTTTTGCTTACATTTGAAATTTTGAATGTTGTCGGTAGACTATTTTGTACACTATTCGTATTCGTATTCGTATTCGGCCGAATAGTTGGTCCAACTATTCATATTCGGCCGAATAGTGATAATCGCAGCGCCGTTCCTCTCTCCGCTCAGCTGCGCAGGCTGAACTTGTTGTTCCCCGCGTGCGGACAACCATACGGCAGCGCCGTGCCTTCTCTGTGGCTGCCCCCATGACCTGGAATGGGCTTCCTACCAAGCTCCGTCAATTACCGATTGGTCATTTCACCCTGTTTCTTACTGTCCTCAAAACTGCGTTATTTGACCGTGGTTGGGCTGGGAGTGCTCCTGAGTAGGCAATCTTGAAGGGGCGCTATATAAAACTACTTTAATAATAATAATCAACTATTCGGTACAGCCCTAATATATATATATATATATAAAAATGGCGATCGTAGCGCCACCTGGCGGCCATTTGTCCTGCTGTAGGAAGGTAGTTGGAGGGAAACTGGAATTTGGCGGGAAACTGGGGTTCGAACCCTGCTCTGGTTGTTTCCCACTCCTCGGGTATGGGAAGGATAAACGGCAGCCTACTCGCGCTTTCCGCCTGAGCCTTACATTTCGCCGTACTTCCGCGTCCAATTCTCCTTCACCAGGATAACTGTCAAAGACCGAGGTAGTAAGGTTTCCAAACATATTTCTGGTTCTTTCTCCTCTACAGCAGTGTTTATGGCGGGAAGATCCGGCCCAGACATTCACTTCCCGCGCCAAGCGGTCGGATCTATTGTTTAAGTTCTGTTGGCGCTGTGTTACTCCTCTGACTAACTCGCACAGTTCAGACGGGTCTTTAAATGAACAGCCAATTTATTAATAAAAAGACAGAAATCCTGCGCTATTGGCGGGTCTTTACAATTACCAACAGATCCTAACAGTTCAGAAACTAATGTTCCTGTACCCGTCTCCGGTCTGTATTAATAACTAGCTGGTTTACCCGGCGTTGCCCGGGGTTATAAGTTTCAATCCACACCACCACCACCACCACCACCCACCACCCACCACCCACCACACACCACCCACCCACCAAATCCCCACCCACCCACCACCCACCACCACCCACCACCACCCACCACCGCCCACCACCCACCACCACCACTGTCATCATCGTCATCATCATCGCCATTGTCAAAGTTTCAATCCCTCTAGCGAATCCGTACTGTAGCTGCTTAACCCGGCAGCGCCATCTGGCGAGTTAAAATAGGTTGAGTCTAAGGTTTTGTTATCAGCTAAAAATGCATGGCGAGGGTAGGTTTTTTGCCCTGGAGACCATGGTAACGGTGAAAACGGGTGAATCGAAACCTCACACTGGCTGTGTAATGCCCACCCCGAGAGAGTAGTGAGGTTTGGAGTGAAAAGCTCGAAAGCTGTGGAAATGCATTCCGGTCTAAGATCTGTGACAGACAGATAGACAGACAGACAGACAGACAGACAGACAGACAGACAGACAGACAGAGTTTGTCCTTTATATATATCGATTATTTATGCAACCACTTTTCAGTGAATCACAGTTAAGCATAGTCTAATAGCGCTGCAAAATAACCTCACTATGCAAATCTTATTCTACGGTGACTTAGTCAACCTACAACACAACAAATGGATTTTACGATACTAAACCTTTTCAACGAGACAAACTTCACCAAAGCCACTTCCTCGTCCTAAGTTCACTTAAAACACAACGAGAGAAAAACGATGTCCTCTACACACAAAATTTCAATTAATTCGTAAGAGTTATCGCCACTTAAATTCATACGACACTATTGCAAAGCGAATTAATCAATAATGGATTCTCCTACAGTGAACAATAGCTGTTCTGAAAAATGCGCCGACAAAAATGTACCTCGCACTTACTATTAAACAATTATTGACAACTTCCACTTGTAAGATAGTAAGTACGTAAGTATATCCTTTAATAATCCAACTGCTAACCGCATTTTGGTTACACGTGTATATCACGTCCAGGTTAAAGTACTAAGGCCTACATTCCGGTGAAAATCATCCTAATTATGAAAGATTTGCGTGCCAGACTGTCAGCAGTCGGAAGAACCCGATTATTGTAACACGCTCAGGGTCGATATAGTGAGATTTGCCTTAGATACTTTTAGATCTGGCTTTGGATTGAATTTTGGTTTCTTTATGTCTAACAGATCCGCCTCGAAGTTGTATAAACACTGGACTGACGTGTATCGAAAGCTGCGAGGGACAAGACAACGGAAACTACCAATGGTGTGGAAGCTGTCAGTGGTTTATTCAATGCAACCTAGGGACTCTCTACTACCAGCCGTGTCCTGGAAACCTCTACTGGGACAACGACGTCCAGGCCTGCGTCTCTGTGTCCAACACCTGCGAAGAATGTGTCATCGATACCTCTCCGAACGGCGCGACCCAAACTACGATCCCGATGACCACACTTATCCGTAAGATGCAATGACTCAAAAGTGTCACAACCCACAGCATCCATAATTCCATTATGATGAGTTCAGTAATAAGAGCTATTCTTTATGTTAGGGGTTGTTATTAATTGTTAGAAAAGAAGTTTGTAGCAGATTGCATCCCGTCCCGCTGCCTCTTTTCTGTTTTCCCTTTTTCTACTGCTTCGAGTCCTCTCTGATCATCATGCGTCTTCTACGTGACTCGCGCCAATGAGACGTCACTTGTGATTTACCCGACGTGACGTGAATCTACTGAGATATCAAATGATGATTTTTCAAAATTTGTCTGCGACCTTCGTGTGTCCTCTATATGAGAAATGTTAGGGCGGAAGAGGAGTGGGTTGAGCGAAGTGGTTGGATTGTGAATAGCTGACAAAGATGAGATGAGTGGGAGGATTGGTTCGTTACGTGACTGTTTTCCGCCTTTGGGCCTTAGCAACCGTTAGCAACCGGCTTCCTGTAGAAGAGACCGAGTCAGTCGGAGTCTAGAACCCGCGGAAAAGACAGAGAAAGAGAGAGAGACAGAGAAACGGAGACAGAGAAACGGAGTCACGAGGATGAGACAACGCGGAACAGCAAGCGAATTGGTCGGAGTCGACGACATCGCGCCAACACCTGAATAAGAAGAAGGTCTGTACGCTAAACTTAAGACTTTTAGGTTTGCAAAGACACGTGAAATGAGACTTTGAGAGTAGGTGATTTTTTACCGTACGTTGACAACTTTTAAGATTGTAAGACGGCTGAGATTAAGGTTTTAGGTTGAAAGGATGGTTTCTATGATAAATTTCTGTCTTTTGAAAGCTGCGAAGACGTATGAAGCGAATGTTTTTATGGTAAAATTGATACTCGTACGTTGGAAAGGCAGACAATAACACCTTTTAGTTTCTTAAGATGCGTAGAGCAATGGTAAGATTAAGTCTTTCTACACTGCACAGAGAAATGGAATTGTAGAAATAAAATGACAACTTGTTGGCTGCGAAGACGCATGGGATGGCAGCTTACGTAGGCCTACTAAAATTGCAACTTTAATGCTGCAAAGTGGATTGGGTTGAAGGTTTGCGTAGCAAACTGATGTCTTTAGGTTTGCAAAGGCAGATGGACTGAGAGTTTAATAATCAAACTTACGACTTGTAGGTAACTTGGAGGATTTTACAGTAACATTGTAACTCTTTGTTACAAAGGTGCGCGTAATGAAGGTTTGCATTGTAAACTGACTTCTCTTACGTTGTAAAGCCAGCTGGGAAGAGAGTTTATATAGTAAACTTACATTTTTTTAATACAAAGACAAGCTGCGAGGAGAGATGGCATGAAGGTTCGTACAGTTATATGAGCACTGTGTGCTTGCGATGACGGTTTATATGCCAAGCATAGTCCGGATTCTGCGGAGGACACGAATTTGCATGGAGCAGGAGCGGGAAGGATGGGTAATGTGTTCGGAGAAGTAAAGGTTTTGATCAAATATCACACCTGGGTTGCGGACAGAAGAATTGGAGTGAATGTGTTGGTGGATGCAGAGTCAAGGTTGAGGAAAATAGAGGGATCTGGAATTTTTTGAGTTGGTCACGTACGGTTGGAAAACTTGTGATGACCATGGCCGGGGTGAAGAAAGACAGAGATTGTTGATTGGGTGGAACATGGTGGCTGGATGGCGAAGAGTTCGGGGAGACACTTGGACTGGGAATATTGTAGAGAGTTGTAGGTTAGTGATAGGACTTTGAAGTGGAGTCGCTCTGGGATTTTTATCCAATGGAGTGATTTGAGGATGGGAGTGATATGATGATGTTTGGGCGTTCTAGTGACAGCTCGGGCTAGTGAGGTTAGATTGGTTGCATACGCTTAATTTATGTGGATTCAGATTGAAGAAGAGGTAATTGCTATAATCGAGCTATGAACTTATTTTGAGTGGACAAGGGAGGTAGCAATGGTGGAGGCATTTTTAAAGTCGAGCATGGCCCGGATGCGGCCCACGTCACGAATGTGCATGAAACAGGATCGCGAGAGGTTGGAAATGTGGTAAGAGGAGAGGTGTGGATCAAAAATAATACTGAAGGTAAGTGATGAGGAGCTTGTTTGTGGGTGTATTGAAAAGTCACGGATTTTCTTGATTTGATCGGGATGGCCTGAGATGATGAATTTTGTTTTGGAAGGGTTAAGACAGAGGAGGTTGGATGACGCGCCTCGAGATGACATTCATAGGCTAGGCTACAACCATTGAAGAGATAAGGTTAACAATGATAATAAATAATAATAATAATAATAATAATAATAATAATAATAATAATAATAATAATAATAATAATAATAATAATAATAATAATAATAATCCATAGTTATTAAGCGTTTCAACGCAGTTGCCTTTCACAGCACTTTCGTTGTTCCAGATCTTGACCAGGACGGCCACTCCAGAATCAACATATTTAATTAGTATCTGACACCTGAGGGATCATATATACCTCGAGTAAAAAATAATAATAATAATAATAATAATAATAACCCGAGGGATCATATGTACCTCGGGGGAAATAATAATAATAATAATCTTTTCTTTATTAATTCAAACCGACAAAAACAGTAAGATTACATTGAGACATGACAGTACAATTATCAATATTTTAACTAAACACACGTTATGGCAGCCATGCAAGGCGCCCTCCCGAAGGGGCTGCGGGAATCGAACCGCGTACTGCTGCTCTCCTGCTGTTCTCCTGATGCTCTCCTGGCCATGAGCGTTACCACTACTCAATCCCCAAAAAATGTAATGTCATCCAGTTAATTAGGTGTTTCTGATCTACTGCTATAGGCCAAATTATTTGCTTGTGTAATTTAGCTTATGCAAAATGGCGATTAGAACTTCGGGGAAGCACTAAGAAGAAACTTTAAAAAAGTTGTATTGATTTTATTATCCTTGTTCATTTTAATGACTAAACTGAGAACGCCAGAATTAGATTTGTTTCTGTATTGGTATCATGTGTCAGCAATACTGCTGACACAATGATACCAACATCCTGTAATGATTTTTGCTCTGATAGCATTTGTAATAATATCATTTCTAATGAGAATTCTAAATTTGTTAGCTCCCCTTTGTCAAAGTACTGGACCTGACTGTATACATGGCTGCGATCTTACACTTAATGGCGTCTACCAGTGGTGTGCCAGATGCGATTATTTTCTTCAATGCTCCGGAAGTCAATCATACTACCAGGCCTGTCAACCTGGCATGTATTATGATCATTCAGTCCAGGCCTGTGAATACGAATCGACCACCTGCTTTCAAAGTCCTTGCTATGAGGATCTTATCAGCTCAACTACGACGAGTAAGTATGGACTGCAAAGCATTTAGTATCGTCTTCGTTTGAGACACACGGAATTTTATTTACTAACTAGACAAGCAGAAATTTAACACGACATTAATCCGAAAACAAGTAACAGAATTCCAAAGCGCGTGTCTTTCTACAAAATTCAGGCTTAGTAACACAGATCAGCCACATCCATTACTCTTTTGATTTTGCTAATACCCCAATTTAGTATCATAAAAGAAATTGGTAGTCGACTGTGGTTGCCTCATTTCGTAACGATGTAATATCAGCATTCAGAACTCATAATGTTGTTCGATAAAACGATGACTTCTGCAAATCCGTAAACTGTGGACATTTGGTGAAAGTAAATCCATTGCTAATGAAAACATGCAACATGTCTTCGAAATGTTGCAGAGTTGGATCCTTGCGCAAGTTCACCTTGTCTGAACAGTGCAACATGTATATCCGGCGGCAGCAGTTTCACGTGTTCCTGTCCTGATAGATACACTGGAAATCGCTGCGAAACATGTAAGTCTGAAGAATATTTTACAAATGCTGTTACGAGCTAATTGGCTTGCCGCAACAAATTAAATTGAGTGTTAAGTGTCCTTGTAATATTAGATTGCCTATGCGTTCTGTCGACCAAACCTACATTGAATTCCTTCTTACCCAACGCCTCGACCGTACTAAAATTCGATCACAGCGCACTCTGGCTTCCATTGCAGTGTCTTTGTGATACAGTCTTCAACTAAAATTAGAAATTTCCAAGAAATGCGCAAGAAAATTTAGGTTAAACTTAAGACGACCTTCTCAGAAGGTCGTCTTTGCAAAGTACTAAAAATACGCTATAATATGCTTTCAGGTAAATATGTGTACATACATACCAGCATGTACATTAACATGCCTACGTACGAACATGCATACGAAACTACATACGATACAGGGCCTCCTCAAGATACGAATTGTTCGTGATAGATGACTTTCTTAATTGAAAAGAAGAAATACAGAAAGTTGGTGATTTTATGCAGAAATAGGACACGCTACATCTAACAAGAGATTTATAATTAATGTTCAAGCGAAGTGCATGTAAGAGACAGGTGCAGTGACAGTTTGTATCTATATATCTGGCTACTTATAAAGCGTATTTTAGAATTATTGCAACATACGAATCCATACGAATTTCCCGAATTATGTCTAGCCTAACAAAATTCTCGTATCTTAAAAAATAAATACTGTATTTCGTAGTAGATAGAGGCAACGATTCAGAAGCACTTGGGTCGCTGCGCAGTGGCTTGAGGTGGATTCGAACCTGCGACCCTGCGGTTACAAGGCACCGACCAACACCACCGCGTCCCCCTAGTACACCACCGTGTCCCCATTTTGCGTTATATGCCAGAAAGCTGCATTGGCTTCCGGTTGAGGAGAGGATTACCTTCAAGATCCTCCTCATGAAAGAACTTAGAAGTAGTCGGTGTGACACAAATCTGCATTCAGCGGTCCTGTTGGTCCCGCGCTTCCGTACGACGGTGCATTGTCATGCATCGGACCATTTTTCTGGAACTGTATACAATTAGGCCTAAATCTACAAACTATTTCCCCAGAGACAACCCAAGAAACATTCCAAAGTCACCTTAAGGCGTAGCTACATGTATACTTATATCTGTTAGATTGGGTGTTAAGCGCCCTTGTAATATTCTTAAAACATGGTCGATAATATTATAATTATTTTGGGAAAGAAGTCAGGAAATGTATCAGAATTGGACGATTTTGAGGAGGAGCTTGGTCAGAAATTATGTCTAGCACAGTGCAAGAATGAGTGAGCCACAATGAAGCATAAAAGTAGAATTTTCAAGGACCTTCTAAAAGGCGTCGATCACAGAGGTATGGGATTTGGAACGCTTCCCAAGTTTAATGTTTGTGCCTCTAATAACCTTGCAGGCTGTTCTCTATCAATAAGCTATATGCGCTTCATTTTCATCGATCTTTGGCTGAAGATCCTGAAATTCGCTGGGCTGAGAACTGCAACCTGGTTGACCGCCATGTCATGTAAACCATGATATTCCATCGTGGCTCTGACGAGTGTTTCTTTAAGCGTCAAAACATGCGACTATGGCACATAGCTCTGTTACCCTCGACAGTAGACTTTCTTCTAGCTGTAGGCAGACCAAGTAATTGATGTGACGGATAAAACTGCAATCAAGTCCAACCGACGTCACACTTGTGATATGTTGTGGAGTGATAGCTTCTTAACCAGTTGCCGAAACTACAGAAAAGTGAAGGTGCTTGATCGCTAGTCGTCCAACGTCCAAAAGGTGTGCGGGTTTTTCATCCCTACGGATGAGTCGTTTGTGGAGCCCTTGTAATTTCCACCATTCACCCGCGTAGCGACAACCGGGTCAAATATTCTGTACTGTGTAGACCAGTGGTCACCAACCCGCGGCTCGCGAGCCGCATGCGGCTCTCGAAAAGTTCTGTGGCGGCTCTCCAGAGCTTTCCAGGAAATGACATTTTCTATGTGACAAAATAAAATTGCGCTATAAACATGGAATGTTTCCATGATATTATATATTATGATGAACGCTAGAGGTAATAGCGCTATCCACTAGTATTTGTTGTGCTCCTAACTTCGACATAAAACCATGGCGGCTCCCAAAAGTTGCTAAACTTCGCAATGCGGCTCCCAGAAGTTGCTAAACTTCACAATGCGGCTCCTCACCGAAAAAAGGTTGGAGACCACTGGTGTAGACTCACGTTTCATTAAGCTTATAGGACGAGACTTCGTTGTTTTAAATCCTCAATTCCCATAGATCAAGTCCAGTATAGCCATTTGAAACGCCAGTTATTTACTCCAGATCGATATTTTATTTTATCTTACCTACTGCGGAGTGAACTCCTCAGTTTGTTCCTTCCACAGTTTCACAAGCGCCTGAAGTCTGTATTATTTGACAGTGATTTTACTCGTTCGGGTTGGAATCGCCACTGACGCTATAAAAATGACGCTATATAAATGTCAGATTAGAATTACAATTCTATCGTGATCGCAATCCTGAGATTTCTACAGCACCGAAAGAAGACTAACACTCAGAAGCCAGCTTATTGACAGGCACTCATTCAAATCAAAATCGATCAGTAAGTAAAATGAGGTTTGGTTCGAGGTTGAGAAAACTGCCTGTGTTATGTTTTGCTCGATCTGACATGAATTCTCTATATAGGTCTCTATAAGTCAAAAACTATGACAACTCCCGAGTGCTGTCAGTTCACCAGAAAGCACGTGTACAGCACATATTGATTTTGCTCCTCAAAGAATTCTTTGAATGAGAAACGATTCTTGTGACTGGTGCAAAATATTCGATCTCGAGGTTGAGAAATCTGCCTGCCTGCATAATCTGATTGCTGTTACTTTAGAACGGAGCGCTGATCGCTCAAAGCAGATTGTGGCAAAATCGTCCAAGTATTTCTGCTGAGGTTTGCCCAGATGAAAGCCATGCGATGTTTATATTTCTGCAAAATGTGGACAGTGACGTTACAATAAATCCATTATTATATACTTATTAAAAATTCAGTATTATCAATGAGTATCTATTGGTCTATGTGCATAGTTTTATTATATAAGTGCTAATATGTATTAGGCCTATATACTTGTAACATGTAATGCTGATGTCATGCAAATTAACATTATTTAATATAATATTGACTCCAATGAAAAATCATTATTTTAACATTGATATTCCAATCTTGAGTAATTAGGATACCTATTGAATCGTTGCAGATGTGGATCCTTGCTCCAGTGTACCCTGCCTTAACGGTGGAACATGTTCATCCGACGCGAGCGCTATCACATGCACTTGTCCTGAAAGATATACGGGTGATCTTTGCGAGACATGTAAGATTCACGTTTTAGTTATTAAAACTTAAAAACAAGTTTTGCAAGTATTATCTGCTTCTGCTCTCTTGATGGTATAATGTTTCTAAGAGAAACCATTATCACTGACATCACTGACATTGACATTGGTATCAACGTATAAGCTTATTCATGAGTGTCGCGGTATATTTCTAAGCCAATTTAACACTTGTTTAATTTGTTAAATTTTTTCGTCATTTTTATCTCATTTTTTTCCCAATTTGACAGAATTTAAGTGTGGAAAATTCATATTTTAGCAGTCATAGCAGATGGAACAATGTTTTTAGATTAATTATCTCTAGTTCAATTTGTTATGCTAGCCTAGAGAAATAAAAAAAATGTTTTATTAAAATAAAAAGGAAGTATAATTAAACTGTAATTATTTAATTATTATTAAATTGGGTGCGATTTGTGATATTTGCATATTTCTCACGGTGCAAAATGTGCAAATATCGCAAAGGCGCCAAGCGTTTTTGCACAGCGTTTTTTTGTTTCAAATCGAAGCGGGTTCAAGGGGTCCATCATCGAAGCTCTGCACAAGGGCCCCTAAAAACCTTTCTACGCCACTGAACCGTTAGTGTTGACTGGCCCTTTCTGAAGCCCGATTGAAGCTTTGGCATTAGGTTGCACGATTCTAAGCATAGCGCAACATTTGCATAACCACTACTTTCTCTGAAACGGCATATATGAACGTCAGGTTATATACAGGCCGGTAAATGTTAACGTCATCCGGTTTCATGCTTGGCTTCTTAAGAGTTGGCCGCATTATTATTGCTCACTTCTGACCGTCTGGCAAAAATCCTTCTGCCAAAGAATCATTGAACAGCCGCATCAGAAAAGAGCAGCCTATCGACAACTTCCTCCATAAGGAATGTCTCCAGCTTGCACGTTTTGGATGGCGACGGCAGGGCACACCGTCAAAAGCGCCGTGGACAAAAGCGCCCTGACTACTGCGCCGCGACAGATACCCGACAAATGCGCCACGAACATGTAATTTTAACATAGTTTTAGTTATATTTTAATCGTTGATCCCGCTTCTAGTTTCAGTTATATTATCATCGCTGATCTCGCTTCAGGTTTTAGTTATATTTTAATCGTTGATCCAGCTTCCAGTTTTTGTTATATTATCAACGATGATCCCGCTTCTAGTTTTAGTTATATTTTAATAATTGATCCAGCTTCCAGTTTTAGTTATAATTATTATCATCGTTGATCCCTTAAACAATTCTAATTAAATTGTAGCACATATATTTAAATCCTTAAACAATTCTAATTAAATTCCAGCTTAACAAAAATCATTAAATTTCTCTATTTTTAACAGATAAACAACTGTATTATATAGCTTTAATTCCGACAAGTAACTTTTCAGCTGTCTTAGATCGAACGCTGTTGTGTAATCTATTCAACTGCTTCCCGTCATTTGAAATCATACAGCAAATAATGTTATTATGTGGCGCAAATGTCGGGGCGCATTTGTCGGTGATTTTTTGGCGTTATTGTCGGGTTTTTCTGTGGCGCATTTGTCGGGGAGCATTTGTCGGGGCGCTTTTGTCGGGGCGATTTTGTCAACGGCGCTTTTGACGGGTCACCCGAAGGCAGACGAGTCAGTAACCACTTGAAACTGGTCCATGCGACATTATGTTGTACAGCATATTGGCTGAGCTGAGCCCTCTGTATATCGGTTAACATTGGCAACTTTCCTTTCCAGATGACGAAGGTAGACTTCAGCAGAGAAAAATGGCTGTGCAATCTACTGTGCCGACCCAGAATGTGTTTCGAGTGTCAGGCAATCACTCTCCCAATAACAGCACTGTTTATAATTGAAGAAAAGGTCATTTTCTCGAAGAATCCGAATCCATTCTCTTCAATCCTTGCTCACCGAGTCCTTTTGCAGCGTCTAGATCTAGAGGGTTGAGTGGAAAAGTCCACGTGTGGTGGAAAGTGATGGGCTGTTCACCTGTTCAGCCGAAGGACATTTCTGATTCTTCACATGAAGAGATCTTCGGTCACCACCAGCCGACTGTTTTTAGAAGGACCCTCAATTTCAGGATGAATGTAGCCGATGACTACATGTAGCCGAGATCACTGTGGACCAATTACAATCGCCTTAGAGCCTCCCATGATCTGCGATCCCGGCCTCCTGATTTGCAGAGTACCATTTCTGCATTCGGATACTCAGGTCACGCAGGTCATATTTGGAAGCTGGTAGCTGCTGCGCAAGGAAGCTTCTGCGCAAGGAAGCTTCTGCGCAAGGAAGCTTCTGCTGAGAGCCGTCTTTTTGGAATCGATTTCGGACGGTGTGGAATCGATCCCGGACGGTAGATGGCGACGACTGTGAGTGGGCCGCGCAATATGCGAAACGAACTCATGAGGATCTCAAAAGTTCAAAGGCCTCAACAAGTTCAGTCCGCTTTGGTATAAAATCTAATCGGTGGAAATCACCAGCTGACTGCCTTCTCGATGTGAAGTGAGGAAGAGTGACCCGCTTAGTGGTACATCGACGGTGTGATACTCTGACGGTGTCGATCTTTACAACGCAGCATCAGTGTAACGCTGATGCACTTTCCAATGATGCCAAATTTCTAACAGCAAAAACACAAATGTCGAAGTTTCTTAAATTTCCATCCACAGTCGTAAACCAGATTGCATGTTATCGTCAGGACATGTGAGAAAGGTAAGTTCACTATGCTAGTTGTGAAAGCGTGCAACATGTGTTCGAACTGTTGCAGGGGTGGATCCGTGCTGGAGTGTACCCTGTCGTTACAACGCAACATGCACATCCAGCAGCGACGTCAGTTTTATATGTTCATGTCCTGATACATACACTGGAAATCTCTGCGAAACATGTAAGATTTACTACATTGTTTTTGTTTCCCCGAGCTAAGCTACCTTGGCCCAGCACCGGGAATTTGTTGTAGTGGGTCCCAAGATCTGGAATGACTTTCCTTATCTTCTCAGGGCTAAACTGATGACTGGCTTTTCCTCATCGGTTTCTAGTTCCCTTAAGCCATTTCTCTTTCCCCGGGGCTTCTTTGCTGAGAACACCTCTGAATAGTTATTCTGCGAGAAGCGCTTTATAAATTTCTATATGCAATACAATACAATACATTCGGCGAGTACAACATGTAAAACCAGCCATATCAATTAAGTGTCAATAATCATCAAACTTTGCATCTTCTCACCTACCTCATGACTAGTTTACTGAACTCAATGTCAAAAATTCACGATGCAAGCAACTTTTGGAAGGCGTTTCACGGTTAGGACTACTTCAATAATGGTAGAATTTTCAGTTGCTTTTTCTGACAAGAAATATAGAGTACAATGTATTAGCTTTATTAATGATTTCTCAATACGAACAATCGATGTCTCTCAACATTTTAAGAAAAATCGCCATCTGACCGCATCCTTGATGTGAAGTGAGGGGATGTGATCCATTTCGTGGCACGTCGATAGTGTGATATCCTAACGGTGTCGATCTCTAAAACGCAACATTGGTGTCAGAGTTATGCAACATATCAAGCAGCAAACCAGAATGTCCAATTAACGGCTGAATGCTATACGAGGGAGGGTAACTAGGCATCACTCAATAATATAGAATTCACATTAATTATGTGCTGGTCTAATTAGATAGGTTTTGATGATGAAAATGTGCTTCTTTCCAAGGCTTCTTACATTCCACGTCCCCACTCATAATCCAGTTGTGTAGTTTATCGTTAGGATGCAAAAAAAGTTGATTTTAATTACTTTCGCTGTGCTTCAAGGCTGCACGGAAGATTTGAAACAGAAGTTCTCAAGCAGATTGCCCATCATGTATTCGTAAACGCTGTACATGTGCTTCAGGCAGGTTCATTAGGCTATTTGTAAAAGCGTGTAATATGTGTTCAAACTATTGCAGGGGTGGATCCGTGCTCAAGTTGGCCCTGTCTTAACGACGGAACATGTACATCCAGCAGCGACGGCAGTTTCGTATGTTCATGTCCTGAAAGATACACTGGAAATCTCTGCGAAACATGTAAGATTTCGGAGAGTATTTTATGTAAACCTAACCATGACAATAAATGTCAGTATCTGTAACGATATTCCTTTCACTCACATAAAATACACTCCCTTAGTTATTAATGGGGCACTTAATTAGATGAGGTTGCAAGTTTTGATTATCAATGTAACTGACCAGCACATATGACCAGCTAGGATTAGCTAGGATTGGGAATATTACCGTGCTTTGAGGATATTATCCTCGAGTTGTCAAGCGTTGATTGGACGGGTTAAATACAACGTTTCGAGTTGTGTCGACTGTTGCGTATGCGAAGTGAGAACACGGAGCGGACAAGGTGGAGTCGTAATGCCGGAGCTTGAAGTGTAAGGTTGACGATAGAATGTCAACGACGGTCCACTCCTATTCTTGGCGAGACTTAGCGAGAAAATGTCCAGAAGTTCAGCGTAGTTTTTTTGTGTCGAATAGGAGGAACTATTCGGACGATAGTTGAAAAGTGTCGATAGCTTATAAATAAGTGAAGCTAATGTCGGACGATGCGAATCGGTGAGCCGGTCTTAACCTTGACGGCGAGATGTTAGAAGTTTATTTTCGAACAGAACTTTGAAGAATCTACTTCAAAAGTCACTAAGGGAACAGACTTTGTTCGAACTGCAGTTGGTTTGGAGAACTTGGTGGTGAAATTCTGCGAGGAATGGCAGACCGTCTACGACTAAATACATGCGTGAATCATCGAGACCAATAGTAGTCTCTTCATTGATGTTGTGACTTATGTTAACTGACACTATTTATGTCTTGATTTGACTTCATATTTGAACATTACTGAACAGCCGTTTCTGAATTGACTATATGATAGGATGACCTAATGGGGGCTTTGTGTATTGATTCAAAAGTAACTGGATACATGATCAGTATCCGTCCCTAGGTCACAATACTCAAATAACGGGCAGTAGAGGTTACAAAACCCTGAAAACTTTGCATCTGGTCACCTACCACATAACTAGTGTACTGCGCTCAATGTCAAAATTTCACTTGATGCAAGAAGCTTTTGGAAGGCGTTTCACGGTTAGTTTAGTTTCACGGTTAGTTTCACGGCTACTTCAATAATGGTACAATTTTCATTTGCCTTGTCTGACAAGAAATATAGAGTCCAATGTAATAGCTTTATTGATAGTTTATCAATACGAAAAACCGATGTCTCTCAAAATTTAAGAGAAATCGTCACCCATAGGCGTAATTTGTGGGGGTTACGAGGGGTAACCGTACCCCCACATTTTGGATTGGGGGTACCCTACCCCTCACTTTTTGAGCAATGCCAATCAATATTTTATTATTGGGCCTTCCCAGAGATCACTGTCTCCATCTTGCTTCGTGTAAGTAAGAAATTGGTACCCCCCACATTTTAGATCAAAGTTACGCCCCTGTCCAATAAGGAAGATTGAACAGAGAAGTTCATAAGCATCATGGGTTCGTAAACTCTAGACATATTCTACAGGTAAGTTCATTAGGAGATTTGTGAAAGCGTGTAAGGTGTATTCAAATTGTTGCAGGGGTGGATCCGTGCTCAAGTTTTCCCTGTCTTAACGATGCAACATGTACATCCAGCAGCGACGGCAGTTTCATATGTTCATGTCCTCCTACATACACTGGAAATCTGTGCGAAACATGTAAGAGTACAACCGATAATATAAAACAACCCTGCCAATTAATGTCAAACTTTGCATCTTTTCACCTACCTCATGACTAGTGTACTGCGCTCAATGTCAAAGTTTCATTTGATACAAGAAGGTTCTGGAAGGCGTTTCACGGTTAGGCCTACTTCAATTTTTATGGAAGGTTCATTTGCTTTTATTGACAAAAAATATAAAATGTAATGTAATAGCCTTATTTATCATCTACGAATACGAACAAAATTGTTTCAAAATTTAAGAAAAATCGCCATCTGACCGCCTTCTTTATGTAAAGTGAGAAGCTGTGATCCGTTTCCCGGGCACATCGATACTCGATAGCGTGATACCTTGACGATGTCGATCTCTGACAGATAGGTTTGATGATGAAAACGTGCTTCTTTCCAAGGCTTCTTACATTCCACGTCCTCACTCATAAACCACCAATGGTGTAGTTTGTTGTTAGGATGCAAAAAAGTTGATTTTATTTAATTTCGCTGTGCTTCAAGGCTGCACGGATGATTGAAAAGAGAAGTTCTCAAGCAAATTGTGCATCACATTGATGCGCTTTCGTAAACTCTAGATATGTTCTACAGCAGGTGAATTCATTAGGCTATTTGTGAAAGTGAGTAATAGGAGCCTATGTGTTCAAACTATTGCAGGGGTGGATCCGTGCTCAAGTTGGCCCTGTCTTAACGATGCAACATATATATCCAGTAGCGACGGCAGTTTCATATGTTTATGTCCTGATAGCTACACTGGAAATCTCTGCGAAACATGTAAGATTCACTACATTCGGTGGGTACAACAGATAATGTAAAGCCAACCATGACAATTAAATAATACCTTTCAAACTTTGCTTCTGGTCATCCACTTCCGCTCTGTTGGTCGACGATTTTGTCCCTCTGTCACGACTTCAGTTTTCTGTCTCTTAACCGAAACTCGCTCGTTTGTTATTGTACACACTGATGTCTACTGGTGTCGAGTTCGCGTTTATGACTTTTCTCGCTTCTCTGTCGTGGATTATGAGCGTTTGGACGGTCACTCGTTTCGCGAGTTCTCTGCGTTTGACATTCGAAATGGAATTGGACGAGTCCATTGTTAACAACGTGCAAGGGGTAGGGACCTACCAGGTTCGACATCTAACTATCTATCTATCTGTCTATCTATCTATCTATATATCTATTTATCTATCTATCTATCTATAAACCTATATAGCGCCCTTCAAGAAATCTACTCAGTGGCGCTCCCAACCCAGGCCCGATCAAAAAGAAAGGTCTTAAGAAGGCCATAGAAAGTACCTGAAAGGTCGCTAGGGAGGGAGCGAAGCGAATAAGGGAGGTCATTCCAGATGGTAGGACTCACCACAGAGAATGCCGTGCGCAGCGCCATAGCAGTACGAGCATAGGGGACAGCAAAGTCACCCCGAGACGCCGAGGACAAGGCACGGCGCCCCGCGCAAACGGAGAGGTAGACCGGGGCCCGCCATAAGACACAGTGCCACGCCATGCAGCAGACCCGTAGTGATTGCGATTACGTGCAGGGAAAATATATATCTAACCATTTTAAAATTGAGCCATACGCCACACGTAGTTTAATTACCAAATGCGTTTTAATTAGATAGATTTTTAGTACAGCAGTGCTGTCTATCTCTAAGATACTAAAGTGCTCCACGTAACTTTAGCATCATAGGCGAGAGCGGAAGTGGGGTGGACGCCGTTGTCTTGGCTGCCAGTTTTATTTTTTTTCATTTTTTATAACTTTTTTTTTAAATTTTATTTTAAATTTCATTTTTTATGTTTTCATGCTCTACGTTTTGTTTGTTTTACGAAGCATGCACACCAGAGTGCGGCTATGCAACTGGTGTAAAAAAAGACTATACCTATACTTACTTACTTCATGGCTATTGTACTGCGCTCAATGTCAAAATTTCACTTCATAGAAGAAAGTTTTAGAAGGCGTTTCACGGTTAGGCTTACTTCAATTTTGACCGAAGTTTCATTTGCTTTTCCTGACAAAATGATATAAAATGCAATGTAATATACATATTTATCATCTAAAAATACGAACAATCGATGTCTCTAAAGATGTTAAGAATAATCGCCGTCTGACCGCCTCCTTGATGTTAAGTGAGTGGCTATTATCCGTTTCGTGGCACATCGATGGTGTGATACCCTGACGGTGTCGATCCCTGAAACACAACATTGGTACAATAAATAATATCAAAATGTGACAATTAAATGTCAATACCTTTCAAACTTTGCTTCTGGTCACCAATTCCATGACTAGTGTACTGCGCTCAATGGCAAAATGGCACTTGATGCAAGAAAGTTTTGAAAGGCTTTTCAAGGTCAGGCCAACTTCAATTTTGTAAGACGTTTCATTTGCTTTTCGTGGCAGAAATACGAAATCTAATGCAATCGGTTTATTTATAATTTGTTAATCCAAACAGCCTATAGGCCTATCTCTCAAAATTTTAGGAAAAACGCCACCATGATGTGAAGTGAGAGGCTGTGATCCGTTTCGTGCGTATCGAATGGTGTGTAGTGTGACTGTGTGATACCCTGACGGTGCCGATCTCTGAGACACAACATTGGTGTCAGAGTGATGCAGCATTTCAAACAGCAAACCAGAATGTCCAAGTTACAGCTTATGATGGTTTTGATGATGAAAATGTGCTTGTTTCCTAGGCTTCTTACATTAGTCAACCACTTTGTAGTGTCGCAAAACCTCCCCACCTTGTTCTTCTTCTTTATCAGGATTCCAGGATGGCTGACTATATGCAGGGAAGTTCGCGTGTATTTTCTAGGCGTGGTGTCTGTAGGCGCGTAGTTTGGCCTCCGTCGTCTATCAGAGGTCTTTGTATTGATCGACGAAAGAACTGGAAGACGTGTCCTTTATTCGATAGCAAGAGAACGACGTTTCGACACACTGCAATCACCATCATAACAGTCAAAATGTGTCACACTATTACAATACCCCAGCTTATATAGTCGGAAGAGGCCTGGAGGGAGGAGGACGGACATGTCCGGGCGGACACTTCAGGCGGACACTCCCTCGGGCGGACATGTCAGGGCGGACACTTCAAAGAAAGGCCGGCGCGAGGGCAAAGAAGGAGGGGAGGCGGACATATCCGGGCGGACACTGCCGTTCAAAGAGAAGCCGGCGAGAGGGCAAAGTACGAGGGGAGGCTGTTCGGGAGGACACTTCCGATCAAAGAAGAACCGGCGTGAGAAAGAGAAGAAAAAAGAGGGAAAAGAGAAGGAGAAAGAACAAACAGTCAACCACCCGGCAACATCTAGGCCCTGCCTTACATGAAATTCCATTTTCGCCATTGTAGTTTATCATTAGGATCCTAAATAGATGAGTTTAATTACTTGACATAGTGCTTCAAGGCTGCATGAAAGATTCAGCAGAGAAGTTCGTAAGCAAATGGCGCATCATATTATTCGCAAACTCTGGAAATGTGCTAAAGGTAAGTTCATTGGACTATATGTGAAAACGTTTAACATGTGTTGGAATTGTTGCAGGGGTGGATCCGTGCTCGAGTTCACCCTGTCTTAACGATGCAACATGTATATCCAGCAGCGACAGCAGTTTCGTATGTTTATGTCCTGACAGATACACTGGAAATCTCTGCGAAACATGTAAGATTTACTACTTTCGTCGAGTACAACAGATAATTTAAAACCAAGCATGACAATTAAACGTTAATACCATTCAAACTTTGCATCTGGTCACCTACCCATAGCCATTGTGCTGTACTCAATCTCAAAATTTGGCTTGATGCAAGAAAGTTTTGGATATCGTTTGAATGTTAGGCCTTCTTCAGTTCTGATAGAATTTTCATGTGCTTTCTCTGGCAAGAAATTTATACTATAAGGGGCCATCCATATATTACGTACGCAAAAATCCGGGAAAATTGGACCCCCTCCCCTCTGTTCGCAAGCGTACTTTCTTCCACACACCCCTGCGTACGCACGCTTGACGCACACCCCCCCCCCGAAGACCTGCTGCAGAAAGTGTATCGGCAGCGACTGTCTGCACTTTAGGCCAGATTGAAGGATAAGTGAGGGCCAATATAGACAAATTATAGGTGTCTCGTTCACAGCAGAGAATAACTGCACATGGCTTTTATATAATGCAATAAAATGCCATCGGACAATACAGAGTTATAAATAGGTTAATGTGGATGTCATAATTAGACATTTATTTTGCGTACGTACACATTTTGTCCCCCCCCCCCGTTCGCACCCGTACGCAAAATCGCCAAAATCCGACCCCCCGCCTCATTGCGTACGTAATAATGTGGATGGGCCCTAATGCAGTAGCTTTACTTATGATCTTCTATGATGAACGCGCTCAGCCAAATCATTACAGCGCTTCTCAATCCTACACGATGAGTTTCGTGGAAGATCCAGGTCATGGGATTGTGGGATTATCTGATGTTATGGCCTGAGTTTGGGTCACTTAGAATCATATTGGCCAGCACAGAGAGCGTCACTGATTTGTTTGGGACTGTGAGTGGCGCTGTATAAATGTTCGAGTACGTTAGATATCGAGTGTTTTGCGGTGATGAGTTGTAAATCCTATCTGCACACTTCATGTCCTGATGTTCTGCTCCCACTTCATAACAGATCTTCGCCAAAGATGGAAGCAACTCATCGACATGTGCTTAAGAAGAAAGTCGGAATGCGTTTAGCGTTACCACTTTAGATGGCTTAGAAAGAAGAAGCGATTTTAACTCGGTGTCAGTCACCTTTCCAAACCGTTAGAAGCAGCACTGTCTTCGGCAGTGGGTCTACTTTGACTAGGATGAGCTCTCTGATTGTCGTCGGGCATCGGAGACTTTATTCAACGGGCGGCGCAGATAGTTCTATGTCCTGTGAGCCGGGAATTCTGCCAGAGATGGTTGGTAAGTCATCTCGGAGCTCCGATTGTCCTCTCAGTCAGTGGTGATCAGACTCTTCCAGTGCTTCATCTTCTTGAGAAGATCGTACGTTTCCCGCACAAACCTGATCCATTCTAAGCGATTTTCTTCCACTTCACTCTTTCTGAATGGAAGCTCAGCACTCCTGACCGTTCGAGGCATACCTCTCTACACTCCCCATCGAACTAGAGAGTGAAATTGTTACTTCTCATGAGAGCTGACTGCAACGGGAGGAGTTCATTGATTAGGGAGCATAGTCAAGTTTCTTACAGGTCTATCACTTCAGTAGTAGTGAGATCAACTCTTTCGAAATTATGAAAAGTACGGCTAACGAAAAGCTTCTCTCTCAAGCGACTTTCGCCATCTGAATGTAATCTCTGTGACCCATAGTGGAGTGGAGTTTCTGCTAGTTTCAGCTGCTTCCCTCCGTCCATTACGATCGCTTAACCGCCAAATTCAAACGGTTTGTAGTAAGGAGTCTAGGTCTCTAGGATATTCCCCATTGTCATTTTCCTCTACCACGGTTTGTGGTAAGGAGTCTAGGATATTCTAAGGAGGTAAGGAGATATTCCCCCTTGTCATTTTCCCGTTGTCATATTCTAAGGAGATAAGGGAAATTCCCCCTTGTTATTTTCCTCTACCACGGTTTGTGGAAAGGAGTCTAGGATATGTTCATTTACCACGGTTTGTGGTAAGGAGTCTAGGATATTCCCCCTTGTCATTTTCCTCTTAGGACTATTCCCCCGGACATTTTTCGCTTTTTGATGACATACTCAGCATAGATATTTATGAGAAAGTTTTTATTGGCTATTTCGATTAATTATTAATTATTTATAGACGGGTCAATGAATGGCTGAACCTAAAAAAATTGATGCAAACGGTTTCTCATTTGAATTTGTTACTATTTTGCATTCTTACTAACTTACTAATAAGTCTACTTTATTCTGACCATTCGAAGAGGGTCATTTATTTTCAAGATGGCGTCCAAGATGGCTGCCGGGAGCTGACATATGTCTATATCTCAAGCACCATTCAACATAGAAAGGTGGTTTGATTTCGAACCGTAGGTTTTATTGCTCAGCGTTCAGTTGAAATAACTTTAATCACTTGATACATCATTTACTGACCAATCCAATTGTCACACAGTTTACAGTGTCATAGCTTACACATTCAATTAGTGTAAGCTCATCGTCATCGTCCGACTCCTCCGGAAGAAACTTGTTATGTAGATTGTCACATTTTTCACTTTTGTGCGGTCCACAGGAGCAGCGGAGTGTCTTGCAGGAATTGCAGCAGTTGCAATTAATGACCATCAGGTTTCTTGAAGAGGCGCTATATAAATTACAAAAATGGATGAATAAATGAATACGAGGAAGTGGGACGCATGATCATGCAAGAACTTACAAGAGCTTACTTTAATATAAAGAACTGATCCCTCTTTCACTCCGACTAATAAAGAAATTCATTTAAATATAGTAGTATGAATTTGCTGTAATTAATAATTATAACATCAAATTTTATATGATTTTAATATAAAACTTACGTCTAACTTGCAGTAATAATGATGAATTTCTCGGAAAGAAGAAGTGTCCGAGGAACTGTCCCAAGGGGAAATGTCCAGGGGAAAATGTCCATGGAGAAATGGCAGGATACCGTCGTATGATACAGGCAATGATCGGAGATGGATGGGGTTTCAAAGTGACTGCCTTTCTAAAGCGCCTCTCTCAGTACGACCTAATCAGTGCTAAAAGTCCCGAGGGAAAAGTAAAGATTTAAGGAAGCGGATAGAAACAGCGAGACCCCAGGAAGGAGGTGGAACGAATCTTCGCGGGGGGGAGGTCATTCCAAAGCGAGGGACCAATGCAGGCAACAGCACGATGCTGAGCCATGGCAGTCCTAGACCGAGGGACAAAGAGGTCGAGCGGAGAGGACGAAGTCAGGCAGCCGAGATGGGTCGATCAATAGAGTCACAAAGGTAGGTTGGAGCTTGACCCAAGAGCGCTCTGTAAATAAGAAACAGAATACCGATTGAAAAGGAGAGAGGCAGATTTTGGGAAGGCCAACAAGTAGAGAGTTGCAGTGATCCATTTGTGAACAGATGAAAGCGTAGCCAATGGAGGTGAACACTGGAGAGGAGACAGATCGTCTACTAGCTCCAAAATGTCTCAGGTTATAATAGCAGGACCGGGAAAAATTGGAGATATGTTTAGTGAACGAGAAAGTGCTTTCAAGAATAACGCCCAGGTCATGAACATTAGACGAAAAAGTAAAAGAAGGAAACCGTTCAGGAAGTAGAGTGAAGTAGAGTTTGAGTTCAGTTGCTGATGGGTGCCAAACCAGATTACCTGAGTCTTGGAGTAGTTAAGAGAAAGACGATTAGAGGACATCCAAAAGTGAAGGTCCTGAGAAGGTCCTTTGGTCTACAGTTATCGGACGTGATGACTAGATCTAAAAAGCCACCGTGGGTACCAGTGTTATTTTCGTTCCAGGGAATAGAATAGGAATAATAATTATTTAATATTAGTTCCACGGAACGAAAACTGGAACGAAAAATAATTGTGGACCGAGAATAGAATAGGAATAAAAATTTCAATATTTTTCGAGAACGAGAACGGAATAGAATAAAAATTTATTTTTAAGCTGCCCAACCGATAATTCTAACGTTAACTAATAACTATACAGAATGACGACGGCTCTTGATTGACGTCACGGTGCGGCGCTATGATGAAGCTTCTCCGCATATTCTATATTCTATAAATAATATACACTCTTTGATTCAAACTTCTGGCAACAAGAGTGAGGTACTCAAATATGCTCCTGACAGCATTGCAGCAGAACTTTCTAAATACATTCAGGAAATTGAAGAACATGTCGCTGTTCCTAGTCTCTTTGACAGACAGAGGTAGATAGAGGCAGAGAGTTATGGTGGCGTGGCAATGACCATGCTTTGACAAGCATCAGGTGTTTAATTTTCCGCGTTTTCGCGCCGATGTGTATATATTTTCTGACTTGTCTGTTTTGCATTGTAATTGAGAGAGAGAGATGGAGATAGAGAAGGACAGACAGACAGACAGACAGACAGATAGAGAGGCAGACAGAGGTAGATAGAGGCAGAGTTATGGTGGCGTGGCAATGACCATGCTTTGACAAGCATCAGGTATTTAATTTTCCACGTTTTCGTGCCGACGTGTATATATTTTTCGACTTGGCTGTTTTGCACTGACAGACAGATATAGAGGCAGACAGGCAGAGAGGCAGACAGACACTTGTTATATTTACAGGTGTAATGGTCAAATTGTATGCTTTTTGGTTGAGAGAGAGAGAGAGAGAGAGAGAGCGAGAGACATGGACATAGTGACAGACAGAGACAGACGGACACCCAGACAGAGAGAGGCAGACAGACAAATACACAAACAGAGATAGGGAGAGAGGTTAAAACACACAGGGGCAGGTCATGTTCCTTGGCGCACTTATGTGAACATTGTAATAGAGCGCTATAAAAGGCAGATAAAATATTTCGGATACGGAAACGGAAAATTAAATGTTTACGGAAACGGAATGTTTTCGTGCCGTTGGTTTTACCGAGGTGCATCAGAGGCGTTCGTCGAATCTTTTCTGTTGCAGCCTTGCAGGATGGATGTCTACAGGTCGCATAAATCAATTGAGCAAATCCCTTGAGATGCGGGTGTTTTTTAAACTCAACAGTAAAATAATTGACTGGTAACTTTTTAGTGTGTCTGCCTATGAACTGTTTTATTATCAGTTGCATTCACATTGTCCGACAGACATTAACCGTTCATGTTAGAACTGTGATAACTGTAAGTGGATTTGGAAGTGGAACTACAAATAATTTTTTTGGGAACTAGAACTAGAACTAAAATTATTTATAAAGAGGAAGTGGAACTAGAATAAGAATAAAAATTATATCTTAAGAGGAACTAGAACTAGAATAAGAATAAAAATTATTTCTTAAGAGGAACTAGAACTAGAACTAAAATTATAGCAGTGGAATAGAATAAGAACTGGAATAGAAATTAATGCTGGAACTAAAATAACACTGGTGGGTACGGGTCGGTACATTGACATCTTGAAGCAGGAAAAAAGCTATTAAAGGACGGCCTCATCTGCCATCAAGGACATCCTCTTTCGGAATAAAGTCACTCGTCACAACCAGTTGGCTGTGGTATGTGGCCAGAGTTTCCAGCAGAATGGTAAATTCCCTGATGAACGTCGCAGACGGTGGCAGCAATCCAAGTCGATTGCATTGATGTTAAGCAAGATGTAGAAAACGAACTCAAAAGTAACGTAACAAAGACCTTTAATCTCCAAATCTAAAATTACAAATAAAAGACGTGTTTCACAAAATATCCGTCCTCTCCGATCTCGGCAAGTAGAGTGAAGTAGAGTTTGAGTTCAGACCTCAGAGTTCAGATCGTCTTGACCTCTTAGTTCTTCGTGTCAGGACTACCATGGCTCAATCCAGATCCTTTGCCTGCATAGGTCCCTCACTTTGGAACCGACTTCCTCCTTCTGTCCGCACAACCATTCTCTCTGGTAGCGTTGCTTCTTCCTTTTCTCACCTTAAAACTTGCTTTTTCTCTCGGGGTCTCGCGCACTTGGTCTATACCGCGAGAGGCGCTTTATAACTGCCCATATACAATACAATACAATACAATACAATATACTTGTTGCCCAGACTTCTGACATTCCACGTGCCGAATGGGCAGGTCAACTTGAAGTTTACGGTTATCAATGACGAGTCTGCACAGTGACTGCTCTGGTTTACATCCTGGTTTGGTCTGCGGTCGCCAGATTTACAATGCAGTCAAGTTGCTGCAGTTGATTAGTCGAATACAAAGGCACGCCGACATACCATTCCCCTCAACAAGGCGAACACAATAAATCAAAAATACTTTTTAAAAATTAATCTTCCACAACATAGGCAGAAATTTGTTCTAGAATACTTATTTATTGCAAGTTCAGGCTAATAACCCGACAAAATACGAGGATGGAAATCGTTTGACTCTCGGGCTTTCAGCGTCACTATCAGAGACTCTCTCCTCTCGTCACCGGGTCCTGCACTTGACACTCTCACAGTTCCTCAACTATTTGATCTTTACGCCTCCACCGTTACCGGTCTGCTGGATTCCATGCTTCAATGTCGTCAAAAAAGACCCGTCATCGACCTTTGGCCGTCTGGTTCGACGCCGACTGTCATAAACTTCGCCGTCGCACCCGTTGCTTGGAACGACGCTCTCGCCGGACCAAGGATCCTAATGACTGGTTGGCCTGGATTAACCAGCTTCGTGCCCTTCATCGCAAGGAGACTGCTCACTGGGAGAAGCTGGTCACACGCAATCTCAAAAACCCAAGACGCCTTTGGTCTTCCATCTTGGGTCTGCTGGGCCGGCCTTCTCGCCCTTCAGAAATTCCTACCTTCTCCGCAAATGAATTCTTGACTATGCTCACGAAAAGACAGATCGACTCAGAGCCTCCACATCGGATGCTCCTCCACCGACGTTTACCACAACGTCTTCTGCTTTTGACGATTTCCGACCCATATTGGACTCGGACCTTCGTACAGTTCTTTCATCAGTTAATTAAAATTCTTGTGAATTAGATCCTCTTCCCCCTTTCATTCTTAGTAACATTTTAGACGATTTTGCTCCATTTCTGCTTGATCTCTTTAATAGGTCCCTCTCTGAAGGTTGTGTCCCCGCCTCGCAAAATCGGTTCTTTGTTTTCCCTCACTCAAGAAGCCCAATCTTGACACAAACCTCTGCCAAAACTACCGTCCAATCTCTAATATATCATTTCTCTCCAAAACCCTTGAACGCCTTGTCTCTCTTCAACTTCTTCCCTATCTGGAACAATCTGGTCTTTTGCCTCCCTTTCAGTCAGGTTATAGGGCTCACCACTCCACTGAAACTGCCCTCCTTTCTTTGCTTTATGAAATTTATTCAGCTGTAGATAGGTCCGAACTCACTCTACTGGTGCTATATGATGTCTCCTCAGCCTTTGACATGGTCGACCACACCATTCTTCTACAGCGCCTTGAGACCTCTTGCGGTCTCCAGGGACCTCCTCTCCAGTGGTTCCGGTCATACATATATCTGATCGCACTCAGATGGTTATCTCTGGTGAATCTAGAACTCTGTGGGTCCCTGTTAAACTGGGTGTTCCGCAGGGCTCTGTTTTGGGCCCTCTCCTCTTTATTTTATACACGGCCGTATCCTCTCTCTCCTCCCCATCCATGGGGCTTCAGGCACCTCTTTGCTGACGATGTCCAGGCTTATGTTCATGGGCCTCCTTCCTCTCAACTTCTTCTTGCTCAGCACATCGAAGCTCTTTCTCATGATCTTCATACCTGGATGTCTTGCAATCGCTTCTCCCTCAATTCGTCCAAAACCCAATTTATCTGGTTTGGCACTCCTCAGCAACTTCAAAAACTCGACTTTGCTCTGCTGTCTCAAAGGTTTCCGCTTTTCACCCTCTCATCTAGCGTTCGTGATCTAGGAGTGACCCTTGACAATTCTCTCACCTTTACTGAACACATTTCCAAACTCACTCGCACTTCCTATTTTCACCTAAGGCGCCTAAGAGTTATCCGTCGCTCTCTCTCATCTCCAATTTTCACTTCAATTGTCCATGCATTTGTCTGCTCAAGACTTGACTACTGCAATTCCCTCCTCATTGGTCTTTCTAAAGTCCGTCTTGCTCCTCTTCAGTCCGTTCTCAATGCTGCTGCTAGATTAATTCCCCGTCTTCCTCGATTCTCTCATATCACCACCTTTATGGCAGAAGAACTCCACTGGCTCCCGCTTTCTGCCCGCATCCAATTTAAGGTCCTCATCCTTGTCTCTAAGACTCAACTTGGTTTCGCTCCAAAATATTTATGTGACTTAATTCATCGCCCTCACTCTGCTGCTTCTCTTCGTCCTCTTCGTTCATCTGACCGTTTTGACCTCCTCGTTCCCCGTGTCAGGACTTCTCTAGCTCAATCTAGGTCTTTTGCCTCCATTGGCCCTGCTCTTTGGAATGAGCTTCCTCCGTTCTTTCGTTCTTGTATTCTCTCAGGTAACGTCTCTTCGTCTTTTACCTTTCTTAAAACTTGTTTTTTCTCTTGGGGTCTCTCGCACTGGGAGCGCTTCTGAATGGCACTCCCGCTAGAAGCGCTTTATAAATATCCGAATACAAAACAATACAATACCATTCCCGTCAACAAGGCGAACACAATAAATCCAAAATGATTTTAAAAATTAGTCTTCCACAACATAGGCAGAAATTTGTTCTAGGATACTAATTTATTGCAAGTTCAGGCTAATAACCCGACAAAATACGAGACAGCCATGTTCGATCTTTATACGCAGCAGAGTCGCCCAGTCAAAGTGTTAACAGAGCAATGGATAGTGAACATTACTCATATATCGCTGCAGTTTTATAAAAGAATATTCTGTTTTTATGTCGACTGTGATTATCTATATAAAATTAGCAATGATCATAACTTTTACTTAGGCTACTTTTTCGCTCCCATTGGTTATCACTGCGTTTGATATTCTAAGAACTTTTAGATGTTGTATACTAGTATAAGTAATTCTAGAAGAGTTGTTTGGTGAATTATCCAACTAATAAAGCAACCAAAGAATGCCTAATAAAGTTAAAGGAATCGGACAACTTTTATATTTGTATTTGTTATTCTTAGTTTTGGATCCTTGCGTCAGCATGCTGTGTCTAAACAATGGAACTTGCAAGTACAGCAACAATAGTATCTCGTGCTCTTGTCCTATGGGATACACCGGCTTTCTGTGTGACACAAGTAAGTTCCACACATTACCAATTGTTGCGACTTTGTCCCTGCTATTTCTCGGAGCAGAAACGATAAATGATCGGATCATTCAATTAGAACTGATATGTATGAAAAAATAAAGACCGCGCGGATATGATCACGCGCGGTAAATAACTACTCGCGGATTTTAATTGCGCGGATTTTAACGACGCGGTTTTTATCGGCGCGGATATTCGTTCGCGGATTTTAACGTGTACCCACATGAACACAGCAAGTTTTGTAATCAGTCGTGGCCTATAGGAGGTCAGAAGTATCGCCTGTAATTCTACTACCATTCCTATCGCGTTGTTGTAGAAACTCTTTCTGGTCTCTTTCTGTGCTTAACTCAGATCTGGTTCTTCTGCAGCGATCAATAACAATCTAGTACTGAGATTATTCTTCGATTACAGAGGTTTCCAGATGGTTCTTAGATCTATTCTAGACCGAAAACAGCGACGGGATGCGTTTTTTTAATTTCAGACAAGTGTTTCTTTGAATTCTTTGTTTTTAGCCTAACATTTATCAAATTTATCATGCGCTTTGTCATCGATTTCATCGTTTTGAGCCTTTACAAATGAGGTTAGTATCATATACAATGAATTTTGACCCTGTAGCGAGATGGGTTCCTAGAGTCCCCTTAGAGTTCCTCTCATTCCACATATATAGTTCTATATAGTTCCCTTAGAGTCCCCTTGATTCCTCTGAGTCCCCTCTCCCTCCACACAGTCCCCTGTACAGTTACCCTAGAGTCCCCCTAAAGTCCCCTCTCCCTCCACCTCACCTCTGTCTCCCTATGGTCAGTGCGTCTGATTTGAAAATAGTAGGCGGATTAAAAATCGATCGCACTGAACCGAGTAGGCGAGCGATACGCGATCGACCTCGGGAGCTCTGATGTAGTGCGTATTTTGTCTATAGTATTTGTAATTTTTCATATCGCTGCATATAATACTCATCTAGTAGGTCTATCTCACTTCAGTTCCGTTATTTGAGTAGGTTTCTTGAAGAGGCGCTATATAAATTCTCAGAATGAATGAATGAACATTCGCTAAAAAAAACTTCCACTGACGTAAGATGACGTGTGAAGGCTGATTTCACAATGTTGGTTGAGCCTTCGGCATACGTTGAACACTCATTTTTGGCTTGACCTTTTAGCCGGCAATCCATTCGAATTTTATCGGCGTGCTTTCTGCATGACTTGCAGTAAACTTTGTTCACAGACCGACGGTTTTCTATTTCGACTACATCGACATCGAACGAGTCGCCTAATTTCCACAATAAGATACGTGCTCAACTGTACATTATTATTCGACTTGCTCATCTTCGCCGACATTGTTGTTTCAAATAATTTTCGAAATTGGTGATGTTACGGATGATGTCACGCGGCATGAGGTGTCGGCCGTGTTGTTATGGCCAATCATGTTGCACGAAATTGAAGTGATCAGTCAGTATTTGCATACTGCGCTTCTCGCTTCACCCCTACCGCAAGTAAGTAAATTGAAGTAATGTAAATTAGTTTTAAAAATGGTCTGGCTCAGGTTCGTCTATCGTCTTGGAGTCTAACTCAAACTCAGCGAGCGACGACCGACTGTCACCGACCGTGAGGAGCCTTCGGCTAGGCGAGCGGTAAATCGCTCGCCGGTACCTTTGCTAGGTGAGCGACCAAGGAGAGCGATCGATCGATCGCCTTAAATCAGACGCTCTGCCTAGGGTTCCTACCCTCCTCCAGTCGGCACACGCCTTGAAGTTCGCCGGTCTTAAAGCCATCTCTAGAGTCCTCTAGAGTTCCGTCCCTCCTCAAGTCGGCACGCTCTTTGAAGTCTGCCTACCGTAGAGTCCCCTCTGAGTCTCCATAGAGTCCCCCGAGAGTCCCATCCATCCTCCAGTCCTACGGGATAGTACATAAGTAAGCAGGGAAGAGTTGACAGTGAGACCTCGCCAGCCCACGGAGGCCGGACGCTCGCGGACAAGGGGAACCTTCTGACGCCACCCTTATATCCAAAAGCAAACGAGCGTGTTCCCCCTACAGCGGTTTACAGTTTACCCTAACGGAGAGACGAACCAGCCGCGGGTAGTTCGCCACAACTTGCACTTTGTTTCCATTGCTAATCGGCCGATGCACTCAATGAACCATCAAGCACTGTCTGGGATTGCACTTCACAAATTCTACGCCTACACTAAACACGGCCCCGCAATCCTTAGGTTTTCTTATGCCCTGTCTTTTCCCATAACTTCATTGCGGAGTTTTCATACTTTTGGGTCAGATGTGCTCCTTTTGAGAGGTGTATTATACCATTAGTCTTGCTGCTAAGGTCATATCTTTTTATTGTCTCAGACATGACCTTAGCAGCCAATTTTCACTAACTTCAGATATTAATAATCTGAAACACATGTGCTACTACGAGAGGTTTATCCGTCAGCTGAGCGCAGTGTGTCGTTCGCTCACAATGGAGGGATCGCTGTGCATGCTCTTGTCGCTATAGTCATCGCGATAGTCGCGATAGACGAATATAGCGACGATTGATTCGATATTTTGGTGGATGTCGAGCGAGTAATAAAGTGTTAAACCGGTTCTTTAGTCTCTCGCAGTCTTGTTGTCCTCGAGACCAAGGTCTTGGTCTCGAGTGCACTCGAGTTCGTTTTTAAAATTCTTGGTCTTGGTCTTGGTCTTGAGGTTCAAGGTCTTGGTCTTGGTCTTGGTCTTGAGGATTAAGGTCTTGGTCTTGGTTTTCCAAGACCAAGACCAAGACTTTTGACAATATGAACAGTCATTTAACAAAACGTAAGGATTTTAAAAATTTATCCAATAATTACTGATACAATTGCTTTAGTATTTACGCGGTGTGAGTGAGGCTTTACTGTTGTTTCGGGCATTTATTTTGACTTCCGGTTATTTACCATGGAATGATTTCAAAACAGACTCACAATTATTTGTACATTTACATCCGGTACTTGAAAAGCTGCTCTGTGTGCCAGTGAATTCAGCACCGTAGAACGTATTTTTCATATGGCAGAATTTTTATGAGGTCCACAGTCACGTCTTGGTCAGAAAATTCTGAGCGAATTGGTTTTTATAAAATGCAACAGGCATTCGGAAATAGGCCTACCATTTCGCATGAAGGACCTCGTAAATACGAGTTCGGAATTCTCTGCAGTCTGCATTTGGAGTTGTTTTGTTTAAATAAAATAAAGATTCATGTTTTAATTAAAATAGCGAGTAGTCCGACTTGACAATTTTTAAAGTAAGGCATAGAAGTCTGGATATGGTTGTGATTTTTGGGTATTTTTTCTCGGTTTTGGTCTTGAGTTTAAAAGTCTTGGTCTTGGCCTTGAGGTTCAAGGTCTTGGTCTTGGTCTTGGTCTTGAGGTTCAAGGTCTTGGTCTTGGTCTTGAGGATCAAGGTCTTGGTCTTGGTCTTGGTCTTGAGGTTCAAGGTTTTGGTCTTGGTCTTGGTCTTGAGGTTTAAGGTCTAGACAACAAGACTGGTCTCTCGCAATACCCCGGGAGTCTTACCCATTGGACTTAGAGAAGCACAAACCCGGGCTGGTAATGATCATTTCAAACTACCAGCCAATCTCTCAGTGGCAAATTATTTCTCAACTTCAAAGGCGACCAAAAGCACATGTCTTCAAACTTTATTTCTGATAAATCCCACTTCACTGAGCAGAGGCGGCGCTACACCAGGGCGCGCCAGGGCAAATGCCCTGGTAAAAAAGCCTTTGCCCTGGTCGATGCCCTGCCAGAAATTTTGCCCTGTCCAGAATTTGTTCGGGCATATTTGTTATATCCTGAGATATAAATTCACTTAATTCACTGAAATGTTAAAATTTGCTTTACAAATGTCAAAAGCGTTCAGCTTCCGGGGGCCTCGCCCATCTGACCTCCTGACTATAGACAATTATAATAGTGCTGGGGGCGATTTATGGCAAGCGCGGTAGCGAGATCTTATATGGTCACCAATCACATTTAAATTTAAGCTCGCGCTACCTAGGTCCCCATAAATCTGCACTGGTTACTTGCATGATTGCCTTGGCTCTGCCCTGGTTAAACAAAATGTCTGGCGCCGCCACTGTCACTGAGACAGCTTACGGTAGTACAAGATAAAAGTAAGCAGGAAGTTGAACTGAATGAATGTCGGAATTCTGTGTATAGAAAGTCAGTTGGTTAAACACTGCACTGCAGCTTCACATTAGTTGATTAAAGTAGATGGAGGTCTGTGAAAAGCTTCATCTCTGATCTTGGTAGATCAGTTTACAATTATGCGGAATTCTGCAGGCACTTTCTACAAACACTTGAAATTGTTCTTTTCTGCCGAGGTTGGGGCGGAGCGCCTAAAAGTTATTATCTTGGAGATGCGGTATATAAATCTCTAAATGAATGAATGACAATATTTACAAAAACTGTTGTAGTAGGCCTTGGTTCTTGAAACTGTTTTCATACCATTGTTTGTCAGTGCTATGAAATTCAACAGCAGCGTTAAAGCCAGGAACGTCATTTCAGCTTTTTTCAGAGGAGGCAGGGACGTCATTTGAGTATTTTTCCGGGGAACTTGGCCAGCTTGTTAAATTTTGTATTTAGTAAACATGTGCAAAACTGTAAGCCAATGCTGCATAATGTACAGTGTGCATATTGTCACTAAATATAATTAGGTTTTGATGAATTTGTCTGTAGTGGGAAAAATGTGAAAAAAGCTATGAAAACTCTAGTTTTTAGCCCTTTCTTCTTCCTCCTTTTCTTGTTCCATCCTTTATCCTTTTTTCAAAAATCAAGGAAGGAAATGTCCCCTACCCCAAATGACGTCCCTGGTCAAAGCACTGTTGCAACACTTGATGTTTGTTCTATGCCTTCGGGCGTAATAAAGTGCTGATACATGGACTAAGACATAATATTACATTTCTACACGATTAAATATTAATGAAGTCTTGTCGTTGTTAGAATTATACGACGTGAACGCAACCTGTGGCGATCTGTTGCATTCGACGCCTTACGACCCGTCGCCTGGATGGACGAAACTGTGCGAAATAACGAAGACCGGTGATCCACAACTACAGACTACACCGTGCCACGATCTTCTGCAAGGACTTCCGATTTTCGGTGATTCCGTTGGTCTGTTGCAGGGAGGAGGAAACTTCGGTTGTTATCTATCGAACAATTACCCAGACAACATTCAGCAAGCTTGTTTCGACAACTATCAACACAATCATTCACTTTCATCCTGTTTCAGTTGTGAGCATTTCGTCGTGTGCATGCGCTACCCCTACTAGACCCTTGCACTGTCGTTAGAATAATCTTCTCATGCACAATCCTGGGGTCAGCGCTCAGCTTGACTGAACGAAATTGGCAAATATGGCAAAGTTGAAATTGTTGAGTTAATCGGTTATTTTGCGAGATTGGAAGTGTCTCGATCCAACTGTTTTTATTTAGAGCGTGTAAGTGCAACTGGGTTGTGCGTTGGTTTGAAGTATTTTTGCTAAAATATAATTAAATTCTGTTACATAGGCATCGTCAATTTTCATATTCGTGATATCCTGATTTGTGTCGTTGAAGACCGGTGACCGAGAACTGCAATTTACACCGTCGAGTGGTCACCAGTAGTTGATTGTTCATAACATCTCCTTATTCTGACCTGGGCTTCTACCTCATTTAGCGACAGAATTTTTCACTAGATTGATAGGCCCTAGGTGATAATTCGAAAGGACTTTTGGATCGCTGCTCACGCAGTTAGATTGGAATCAGGTAGGCCTAATTTTTGCATGTGTTAATAATGACAACACTCTTGCATTATGCGTTCGTTATTCATTGACCGTTTCTAACAGGTTTATGATCATTATTTCCATTTGTTCATTATAATAAATAGGAATGCGCATAAACAACCATGAATGTCTTTGGTTTTACTACAGTCATGTAAAAGGAAATTAAACTTATATCTAAATAATTTTAGAGACCCCTCCCTGGAGAACAAAAATAGATTAACCGTTTATCAAAATAAACTTAAAAAGTTACGAATTACAGCCGAAAACAAAGATGATGCTCCAGAGTTTTCAAAATATGATGCAATCTCAAAGCTTGGAGCATTATTGGAACAATATGGAAAACGGGAGATAACGGCTTTAGCACTGATTTCATTAATACGATTGGAAATGTGGCTAGCCATGCGGAATTAATGGCTAACAAAATTAATAATCACTATTTACAGACATTGGTCAGCCGTTAGCTGCTGGCAGCCTAATAGTAGAAGCACTTTTGAAAAATTCTTTTAATCACGACCCCCAAATTCTGTCTCAGTCAGTCCAACAACCTCGAAGAAATTATAGACTGGTTCCATATTATTCAAAAGGGCGGTAAAGAAAGAGTGGAAAGAGTAGCGGGAAAGGAATTCTAGTTCCGCTAATGTGTTCACTCCGTTCGTTTTGTAATCCAGTATGATACTTGGTTATCATCCATCTACATACAGATAAACTGTTTTCATGTCATGATGCAGGATGGATAGCAATATCGCACATCTGTTTTCTTTCGAATATACTGAAGCCAAAAAATAGTTGAATGCTCTTCTTAAGAAAACTCATTAAGAAATCGATCCTTTCACAATAAATATCTCAACTCAACTCAACTCTTTCAAATCCAACATATCGCACAGGCTCGCAGTCTATTACTTTTCAAAGTATCAAGCATCTACCTGGGAAGGCCTATGTTTTTGCGCCGGATGCCAAAGATGATAAGTTTTTCTCTTAAACAAATCTTGAGCGAGTGCATATTGTGTAAATGTCGATGGCAATGTTTCGGGCTGAGCCGCAAATGTGCTCACAGCAGTGGCGGCGATGTTGTTTGAGAGGTGGGGGGACATTTGGGAACTGATCTGGTCAAAAAAGAGTTTTGAGCTGATCTGGTCAAAAAAGAGGCCGAAAAATGTTTTCGCGCTCACGCGCCAAAAATTTTATAACCCGAGTACGAAAAAATGTGATGACCTTTTTTTGGTGTTTCTTCAAACTTGGGGGGTCCGATGTATGGCGTGTCCCCCCACTGTTAAAGGTGGGGAGTCTTGTCCCCCTCGACCCCCCGGGATCGCCGCCCATGGCTCACAGAGATTGTTCAACACACGTCGGGCTTACTGAATTGTCGTTGTAGGTAGTATTGTATTGTATTGTATTGTATTTGGATATTTATAAAGCGCTTCTAGCGGGAGGGCCATTCAGAAGCGCTCCCAGTGCGAGAGACCCCAAGAGAAAAAACAAGTTTTAAGAAACTTAAAAGAGGAAGAGACGTTACCTGAGAGAATAGAAGAACGAACGTACGGAGGAAGCTCATTCCAAAGAGCAGGGACAATGGAGGCAAAAGACCTAGATTGAGCCAGAGAAGTCCTGACCCGGGGAACGAGGAGGTCCAAGCGGTCAGATGAACGAAGAGGATGAAGAGAAGCAGCAGAGTGAGGGCGATGAAATAAGTCACATAAATATTTTGGAGCGAAACCAAGTTGAGCCTTACACACAAGGATGAGGACCTTAAATTGGATGCGGGCAGAAAGCGGGAGCCAGTGGAGTTCTTCTGCCATAAAGGTGGTGATATGAGAGAATCGAGGAAGACGGGCAATTAATCTAGCAGCAGCATTGAGAACGGACTGAAGAGGAGCAAGACGGACTTTAGGAAGACCAATGAGGAGGGAATTGCAATAGTCAAGTCTAGAGCAGACAAATGCATGGACAATTGAAGTGAAAATTGGAGATGAGAGAGAGCGACGGATAGCTCTGAGGCGCCTTAGGTAGTAACTTCTGACATACAAGGCATTAATCGATTGCGCACAAAACCAAGCAGTGATGAGGTCAATTGCGGAAGATCAGTCCGCCAAGAAAGAGAGCCAGCAATTTCAAACAGGTTAATCTTACAATGAGAACGAGATGACATAAGCGACTGAGCAGAACGGGCTGATACAGGAAGAATTCTTACGGCATATTTTAACTTCTAAAATCTAAAATTACTTGAATAAATATTTAAGAAAAACATTTTATATTTGCTTCCTCATTCGTGCAAAGTGTGTCTGCCTGTTTATCTGCCTGTTTCTCCTGTCTCTGTTTCTTTCTGTTCATAGGCTCTAATCGCGTTGATTACACAAAGCAAAGACAACAAAGAAATTCACAGACGTGATGGTGTATGTAGGCTATTTGTAAGAGCACCTTTCAAGAATCTCACACAGGGTGCTAAATAACGCTAAATAAACGTAATAAGCGCTCACTTTCGAAGCAACCATCCATCACAGGCGTGAGCCGTTCCACATCTATCTAGGCCCTGGGCGACTGTCATCGGAGAAAAACTCTCGATGACAGACAGAATATGTCAGCAAAATACTCCTCTCAAGCTCTGCTTCCCTGTATGCCATCAGAACGCTTAAGGCACATGGGGCCCCACAAAATGCACTCTACGAAATCACACAAGCTACGACACTAGCCTGAATGCGTTACGCGTCTCCAGCATGTTGGGCTTTACCAATGCATGGGCGACAGAGCACGCCTAGAACTGCTTATAGGAGGATGAGGAGCGGATGATACTTACACCCAGATACACCCTCATCTGACTTCTTCGCGTGCAAGGCAGACGACGTGCTTATGAACTCTATACAGCACAATGAGAATCACATTCTTCTGGGGCTCTCAGGTACGTAACTTTGGTCTAAAAAGTGGGGGCACCAATTTCTTACATGCACAAAGCAAGAGACTGGTATCTCTGGGAAGGCACACTAATAAAATATTGATTAGCAGTGTTCTAAAAGTGGGGCTACAGTACCCCCAGTCCAAAAATTTGGGGTACGGGTACCCCTCATATCCCCACAAATTACGCCTATGGGGCCTTGTCCTTCCCAAAGGGTCTCTATATACAATCTGCGACTTCATCCTACCCCATAAAGACTACAAGAAGTTGTAAAGAACTAGGCCTAAACACCTGGCATGCTATATAAAAACACATACTAAAGCAGACCTCATAATACAAGGACCATCCCGCTGACCCGATACTGGAATAGAGAGCTCCCGGATGCATAGTTCGAGGGTTCGCATTTTACGAATTTTAATTTTTTTTAAATTCACGAATTTTAACGAATTTAAAATTCGTTAAAATTCGTGAAATAATAAAATAATAGAATTCTTTGCCGTGGCAACGAATTTTATTATTTGTTTACTTTTCAACTCTTTAAGCAAGTAAATGTCAATGTCATAGGCAATCAATCAATCAGCCGTAGAAGATAGCTGACTAGCAACACAATAGTATTATAGTACTGATATTCAGTTACTGTTCTACTTTGGAGTCTAGAACTGTGATTTCTATCAGAGTTTGGGTATGTGTCTGTGAGTGTCAGTCAGCAGAACGAACAACCAACAGTGCCCCATGCAGCTCCAGTGAGACCAGTCAGTCATTAACGCAGCTTGCAACCAAACATGGTTAAACAGGGTTGGCAACGTTCACCGAGCTGTGTCTTCATCGTCCTGTGATTCTGAGTCAGGAACAGCCCACTGCTCCCACTCGACTCTGGTTTCTGTATTTTCGCCATGCAAATGCTCCCGAATTCGGGCAGGACAACCAACAAATTCCTTGTCACAAAAACAACACTGTGTTTTTGGATTACCCTTTCCTTCTCCTCCAAAATTACTACATAGGCTTACTTCCACTCCGGTCCATGTTCTTTCGTCTTTAAGATATTAGATTTTTGCAAAACGCCACTGTCAATGTAAAAAAGGCCTAAGAATGGCCTAACGAATTTTTATGAATTTTTACGAATTTTAAAATCAAAAGTAACGAATTCTCGAACTAAGCCCTGGTGTATGCCATGGCAGTGCTGACAACTGAGGCACGTGTCAGCATAATGATCTTTAATGTAACAGGAAGCCATTTAAGCGTTTCTCGCAGATATTTCGTTATTTTCGCGTGTTTTGGCCGTACTAATAGACATAAACAGATTCTTCTCCATAGCCCATTTTGAGATGTTCTTCAACTCATCCTCCCTCGGTTGAAATATGATTGGACCCAATGAGGAGATAAGATCATCTGCATATTTAGTTAGGCGGTTCTGGGCGTGCGTCGTTTGAAGGTTGGACGGGACCACAATGAATCCGGGAGGGCCCAACAAAGATCCTTGAATGACAATGGCGTTGATGGTAATAGTAGTAAGTAATAATCTTCGACTGTTTACCTTGGAATTCAGTGCAGTGTTTCCTCTCACGAAGGTAGTTGATAAACCAGTTATAAATGTTATATTAATAACAGTATAGTAGGCCTAGTATAGTTTCTCAGTGCCTCCATCATCATTGCAACCCGTCCTTCATCCTCATCCTCATGTTCCTCTATCTATCACCCCCCCCGGGCTTTCCACTCAAAACTGAAGTCTCACCTTTTCAAATACTCCTACCCTGACTCATCTGATACTCCACCTTCCAATAATTCTCGCCGTAAACGACACCCGCCTTGACAGCTGCACTCTCTGCCTCTACTGATCTGGTACCCTGGCAATCGGACTTGGACCTCTTTTGGACTACTCTCTGGAACCCCCTTAGATTTGGTTTGGCCTCCTGGAAATCGGACTTGGACCTCTTTTGGACCACTCTCTGGAACCCCCTATCTGGTACCCTGGAAATCGGACTTGGACCTCTTTTAGACTACTCTCTGGAAACCCCCTTTGATTTGGTTTGGCCTCCTGGAAATCGGACTTGGACCTCTTTTGGACCACTCTCTGGAAACCCTCTGATTTGGTACCCTGGAAATTGGACTTGGACCTCTTTTGGACTACTCTCTGGAAACCCCCTTTAATTTGGTTTGGCCTCCTGGAAATCGGACTTGGACCTCTTTTGGACTACTCTCTGGAAACCCCCTCTGATCTGACGTAGCGCTCGTGAATAGGCTGGTGTCCTGCACTTGGCCTTCGAGTGGCGCTTTAGAAGTTTGGAGATTACGATTATGATTACGATAGTACCATTATAGTAGTATTCAGTTGTGTTTACTAGTGAATAAGGTAACTATGTACACCATAAGGACGCTTTAACTAGGGGGTCGTCCATCAATTATGTCAACAAAATGGGGGAGAGAGGGGGTTTGAGAAAGTTTGACAATTGTTGACAGGGTGGAGGGGGACTGTTCAAGACAAATTGACGTCAACAATAATTTAATCAAAAAGCATAGATTCGGAAAGTCTTTATGAGTGATCTATTTCTTTTTTCGTAATTTAAACAAACGTGATATTTTTTCGTTTTAAATTATCTTGTTTTTGCTGTTACCAGATTAATGAGAAAATCTCATAAAATGCGAATATCTTGTGTTCTTTAAGAAAATCTAATATTTCGAGTTTCTTTTCGTTGGAATGATTGGGGGGGTAAATTATTTTTTACATAATTTTATTAGGGGGTCCTTGAATGTTTGACAGTTGTTGACAAGAGGGAGGATGGGGGTCAAAACTGCCTAAAATTTGTTGACGTAATTAATGGACGACCCCTAGGATAATATAAGTTACAGATATAGATAATTTGAGTAATTCATTTGGTTTACCTTATCTGAGTGGTTTTGCCTATTCTATCTTTTGCAGTTGAATATTGCATCACTATCTTGGACTCTCATACCGAGACCTTATCACATCTGCTCTTCGTTCTCTACACCTGCTTCTTGCCTGCGAGCGTATCCGCTTCAAGCTGGCACTTCTCATGTAAAAAACACATGCAGATAATCTGCCATCCTACTTATTTTACATGGTCACACTCTGCAACTCTGTTAAAGGCCGCTCCTCTCTTCTATCAGCATCTGCTGGAAAGTATGTTGTTCCTGGTACACGTCTTTTCCTTAGACCGGCAACAGTTCTGAATGGCGGCAATTCTCCTTAACCCGTCAAAACTGATTTTTTTTCTGCTGGACAATACCTGAAAAGTTTGAATGGTTTAAAACTTTGAAACTCATTGACACACTTATTGACAAGATTTTCTGCTCGTAACCTGAGTGTTGCCCTTGCCAGGTTCCTTTCCTTCTATGTTAATGGTATTTTTAAGTCGTGATACGTGCATATTCATGACATACCCAGACTTAGACGATACATATCAATATCTGCTAGTATATCTCTGGCGAATTCATTGGTATTAAGTTATAAAGTCACCTCAGTTAGGCTACTGTAACTCGCTCCTTAAAGGTATATAACTAAATCCAACTTGCAGAAGCTCCAGCTTTAGAGTCGTAACTAATACTTCAAGATATGAGCATGATTCTTTGCATACTTTAGTATATCGAAAGGAACATAACTAGGCCTACGGGTACCCCAAGAATTTACCAAAGGTTTGTCAGCACCATCCTAATATGAAGGCATACATGCATGATGCGTGAATGTTTGAAATTGTAATCCTACTTAGGCTAATTAGAAATTTATGTAACGTCGAAAAATAATTTTTTTAAGCTACACAGGGGCGCTACCAGTCAAAAGATGTCAGATTCATGAAATTCAGAAAGCTATTTATTTTTATCAAGCACTGCCTAGAAAAGTAGAAGAGTCACCTGCAGTGGCTCCACAGTGGGGCTCCATAAATCGAGATCTCATTGGTGGCACATCGTGTGTTCGTGGTTATGAAGCGTTCAAGTCCGACTATGTTACTCTTACCGAGTCAACCACGTGGAATTTTCTCGTTTTTGATGGTTCAATTAACGCCTACATGACAGCCACTATGTGTTTGGTAACAATTAACTAACAACGAACAGTGAGGAATTTCCACGTGATTCGCCTGTGAACCATCACAGGACAATAAAGACTCCATCGACACAACATCTTTTGCCAAGAATATCGTGGATGTAGTCTCACTTAAAACTCAACATTCTAAAACACTTTAGTTAACTCTTTTTCTTATCTTATCTTATTGACTCATTTTTCTGTAAGCCACGGTGCGGTTTGTCATCTGTTGAATCAATAAAACGAATATCATCATCATTGGGCTCTATATTTCGAATGTGTATATGGCCTACAAACTTTGCAGCATCGGCTAACAAGGAACTCGCCATTCTTCGAACAGTTTACCATCGCGAAGCGAGTGTCAGCAGCGCTCATAGTAGCTGCTAGAAGTTTTGGGCTTTTCCTGAGCCAGCGACAGCAAAATTTTACATCATCTGTCTAGTTTGCAAATGTAAGCGTTTGTCTTGCATTAATAAAAGGCTACTTACTTACTTAGTGCATGGATAAAGGGTAACACGACATGCTCTACCGAAATATGCCATCAGCTCAAATACAACACAACGACAACAGCCTCTGATCAGTTACTTACAAGTTTGCCGTCCCCAGAACAATGGCGTTATTTCCAAACACTAAGTACTACACTTGGCATTCCTTAACTTCAATGGGCCACAGCAATCGATTAACTTGCGAAAGGCACAACAAGGATGATGAAGCTGTTCGTAGAATACTTGTCTAATAGGTCCATGCAGTTTGTTAAATCTGAACAGCCTCAGTCAACACGAAGAAGTGTGTGTCGAAGGTGATTCGCTTGTACCATGGGCCTACTTTTCAGGGCGTTGGTCTGTAGCTAACGCCCTCACTGCTTATCGGTTGTGTCGTTGTTGACGTGTGTGCACTCGTATAAACTCGTGCATCTGGACCACCTTTGTATAATCAGACACAGTCTGACTGACGTCCTTAGTGTCTTGAGGAACGCCACAAGACTGAGTCGAAAGCCTTTCCTAGCAGAATGTCTCACGGTCGCGTTGCAATCTGTTTTCTAGTTCTGATTTTGCGCGCATTAGCGACGACGGCACAAGGTAACAATATTATTACAGATCTGTAGTTAAGACGAACGTCTAGTCATAAATAGTCTTACGACAACTGAAGATTTATTTTCCATATTTCGTGGAAGTCGTTGTCTTCGTTACGCTCCTCTGAAGTCGATCGCTGTAGAATGGCAACCGATTTCAATTCTGACTCCTTCAGTTTCCACTTCCGTTCGGGATTTTAGTATTAATATAGTCGTTGGTCAAACACTGACATAAGCATAAATCACTCCTGTTTTTGTCAAATGTGCCAGTCAACTTTCTCGTTTTGTTTATGCTCCAATCACTTATATAGCGCCTATATGAAACTCACAAAAGCGCCGCTCATTTACAATCAGTGCTGCTGCCACTGTTTTGTCTAATTGCATCGACCCCCATAGAACAGGAAGACATGTCCCACCCATTGTCTATGCTGGTTGACAATAGTTTGGTCCCAAATATTTCGAATTTGTTAAATTTTATTTGTTGCTCAGTTCTCCGCTTACAGCTCAACTGTGCAATACTTGCAAGACGAAAGTTCATGGTTGGTTCTGGTCAGTTTATATATATATATATATATATATATATATATATATATATATTCATTCTGAGAATTTATATAGCGCCCCTTTAAGATAACCTACTCAGAGGCCAAAGAAAACAATTTAACACTTTAACGACGAGCGTGTACTAAATGTGACTGGGAAACCAATGCAGCTCGTCGTTAAAAGTGTTAAGCTATTTGTAGAACATAGGCAGATCACTGGGCATATGTAAAAGTCAAGCAGATACACAGACTGTGGCAGATGACGTTTGGAATAATTGAATAATTGTTGTGGCAAGAAAGATAAGGAGAAGTGGATGAATCGGTAAAGAATTCTGTACAAGTAGGCCTACTGTTTTAAATCGAAAACCAGCGCAGAAACTGCAAGTAAAGCAGAGTTGATCAGCTGGGGGTAGAACGATCACGTGGGCCTATATCAGGCGGCAGGATATTTCAAAGATGTAGACAAGCCTGAGCTTTAGAACGATATAGAGCTACATGAATCCCACCCATTGTACAGTAAGAGAGATTGTTGTTCATGTTCATGACAGAGGCGGCGCTACACCAGGGCGAGCCAGGGCGAATGCCCTGCTAAAAAGGCCTTTGCCCTTGTCGTTGCCCTGCCAGAATTTTTGCCCTAACCCGAATTTGGTCGGGGCATAAATCGCCCTATGCACTGGTGACTTGTGTGACTGCCCTGGCTATGCCCTGGTTTAGAAAAATGTCTGGCGCCGCCTCTGGTTCATGACTTCATAGCTTTCGTAATTTTATTGTATAGTAAAGGCGTGTGGAATTGTACAAGATTGTTTTATCTTGTCTACCTCAACCGCGAAGTGAGTATAATTGTGATGGTCAGCAATCGATCTAGTTCATCTAGCCACTAAGTAGGTCTAAAGTGGTAGATCTACTTAGTGGCTAGATAAACTTCAGCTGGTTTAAACTACATACGATCAATCGAGAACAACTAGGCCTAGATGGCTTATCTTATACAGTGTATTTTTTAAACGTGTTTACAACAGCATCCTTCAAACGTTAAATTCAACTTTTCGATGGAAAGTTTTAATAATAATTATTATCATTATTAATAATTATTATTATTATCATTATTTTTTCCCGAGGTACATAATGATCCCTCGGGAGTTCAAAAATTAGGGGGCATTGTTCTGGAATGGCTAGTCTTGACAGATGGTTTTATCAGTGCAAAAGGTGCTAACAAAAGCGACAGCATTGAAGCGTTGGCTTTCCATAGATAAGCGCTGATAAAGAAAAGTAGTCTCTCTGTTGTCTCCTGATATTTGTGCGAATTGTGCCAGGCGGTAGCCGAGGAGGTTGATTAGTGCGAGGCCTTCTTGGTTTATTGGACCCAGAGTTTCAAAGGCCAATGGCACAAAGCAATAAGATGACAGAATGGCATGCAGCTGCAGTATATTTGGAGGTTTTTCTATCTGCTGCTATCTCGGCAGCAGCACCCGCAACCTCAGCTGATCTGGTGCCGTATGATTCTGCCAGGGTGTCGATAACAGTAGCATAATAATAATAATAATAATAATAATAATAATAATAATAATAATAATAATAATAATAATAATAATAATAATAATAATAATAATAATAATAATAATAATAATAATAATAATAATAATGGGCCTCAGACTGGGTTCAGCACTTTGCGAGCCACACAAGTGCCAGTGTGGAGCCATGGTCACCGCGAGAGGTACACACGGTCTCTCATGCGCCTTAGGATTCGGCTGAGTCCCAAGACATGCCTCCATCAACGATCTCATTTGTCGAAGCTTGACGAAATCCGGATATCCCTCTATGAAAGAACCGCTGGGACTATCCAGAACCGATGGGAAGAGACCGGACGGCCAGACACTTATTCCTTGGAGGGCAGGTAGAAGCCTCGTTTGGGACGCCACGGTGGTCGATACACTAGCAGCTTCGTACATCCACGATACGGCGCGCGTGGCCGGCGCAGCCGCTGAGATAGCAGCGACAAGGAAAATCTCAAAGTATAGCAACCTTCTGCATACATATATCTTCACACCGGTTGCAATAGAAACTCTAGGCCCAATGAACCACGAAGGCCTGTCGCTGATAGCTGATGTGGGCCGGCACCTGACCAACATCTCCGGAGACAAGAGGGAAACAAGCTTCCTGTTTCAAGGTCTGTCTGTCATAATTCAACGATTTAATGCAGTCGCTCACCTAGGTTCACTAACAACATCGCAGCAAAAACTCGCTCGGCCGTTCCAGGAATAATCTTTTTCTTTTTATATAAAAAAAAAATAATAATAATAATAATAATAATATTATTATTATTATTATCATTATTATTATTAATATTATTATTATTATTATTATTATTATTATTATTATTATTATTATTATTATTATTATTATTATTATTATTATTATTATTATTATTATAATTATTATTATTATCATCCGTTCATACTGATTTGTAATTATACTGCGTTATTGTCAGTTTGAAGATATTAAACGAATATTATTATTATTATTATTATTATTATTATTATTATTATTATTATTATTATTATTATTATTATTATTATTATTATTATTCGTTAATGGATTCAAAATTCAAAAAAATTCAAAAATTCATTATTATTATTATTATTATTATTATTTTTTTTTTTTTTTTTTACCCGAGGTATATAGGATCCCTCAGGTGTCAGATACTACTTAAATATGTTGACTCTGGAGTGGCCGTCCTGGTCAAGATCTGGAACAACGAAAGTGCTGTGGAAGGCAACTGCGTTGAAACGCTGAATAGCTATGGATATGCGTTGAAACAAATAACTGGTTTCTCTTGGGTCTCCTGAAGTCTGGTACAGGAGACGCCCTAGGTCGGCGAGAAATGCCAGTCCCTTGGAGTTGACTGGTCCCAGGGTCTCAAAGGCCAATGGGACAAAATGGTAGGATTGCATCAACTGAGCGTATTTCGAGTAAATTATTATTATTATTATTATTATTATTATTATTATTATTATTATTATTCGTTAATGGATTCAAAATGGCAAGTACGCAGTGAGATTACATGATATAGTAGTAGCAGACAATAACAAGTTTAACAGGAGAGAATTAAACTGCAATTTAACTACAAGGCGCCCATGTATCCTACTGCTCAATTTACCGTCGCCGCATAGGGAATGTAAGGCTGAGTCTACCTTGTGGGGCTAGGGGATATCGAACCCGCGTCCTTCTGATCTTTTTGCCAGTATGGTACCATTCATCCATCTCTCCGCCCCAAAAAACTGTTGACGCCGGTGTCACGAAATAGAGTATCCCCCATACATGCGTATCCCCCTTAGCGAAATGGAGTATTCGGTTTAGTTTGCATTTTTGGCGGTTTCTAAGTGTATTCAGTCGTACTGTTTGGATTTATTGCACACATAAAATTTTTGAATTGCGTATCTTTAGTTTGTACGTCGACCTGAAATCAACTTACTTTGTTTTTGGTGATACTCTAAACCGGTTTATTCCATCCGGGGGGATACGCTTTAGGGGGGATAGAATATCTCGGGACACCGGAACTCAGCCTCGACCCCCGCTGGGAAGCTACAGTCGGAAACAATAAGGCGCTTCGTGCCCTACACCCACTTCGTTGGCTGAGCAATTTTTGCGTTGCATCTTTCGTCCTCGATGACCACCCAACGATAACACCTTCACCGCACGCAGTCTGAGAAACGACAGCAAAGTAGGCCTACCAAAGTAAAGTATCATTACGGTATAAGTTCTGTATAAAACAGAAATGTTGGTCTGCCTCTGAAATAAATTTAGGTGTCTTGATTTCAAATTGGAAATCTTAATAGACTAAGCGCATGAGAATTTTTTAATTATTGTAACGAGTACAAATTGAGGCGGTCTTCCACATTGTAGATCTATAGCCCCTTCTTCGTGGCCGAAGAAGGGGCTATTGAGGACGTGACCGGGGTTATGCAGTATGGCAGCGAAGAGGACGTTGTCAGCTCTCCCACAAAGTGCGTCAAAAGAAGACCTCGCACTAACCACTTATTCGCCACTTCTAGTCCATCCAAAAGAGAAAACCTGTTTCTCATACTGTTAACGAATCATTTCTTCTTTTAGACTTCTATATCTATAACCTTTCCTCTTGTTTTCGGTAATGTCTTTAGTTTGATCTTTATTTTTGCTATCAGCAAATGATGATCAGATGATAAGCACCTCTGTGAACTCTTACAGCTCTCAGTGATGACATACACCTCCCAGATAGACATATATGATCTACCTGGTTGCAAGTAACTCCATCAGGTGATCTGCTTGTGAGTTTATGTATTTTTCGATGTGGCAAAGGCCTCCTCCAATCTTTAATTTGTGGTTGCTGCAATCTTTCTCCATTGTCAGATCTGTTGCCCTCAGCCATCCCTCCCATAACTTCCTCCCAGCCTGCCCTTTCCAAGCCAATCTACGGATTAAAGTATCCCATTAAGATTTTCATATCGTGGCTTGGGATCTCCTCCGAAAAACCCTGTAGCTGTTCGTAAAACTATCCTTTTCCTCATCATCGGTTGTATTTATTGGGGCATAAAGCTGCACAATAGTTGTCTTACAGAACCCTGATTGTAGTCTTGTCATTGTTATCCTTATTATTATTATCGGTTCCCAACAATAAGGAGGCCTCCGAGTCACATCTCTCTCAACACCTGCGCTAGTCCTCCAGTACTGTACAAGATCCTCATATTCCATTTGGCACGTGCCGACCTTAGTTAAAAACTTGGCTGAAAGGATCTTTAGCCTCCGCACCCCAACTTCCGAAGACCAGCTTTCGTCGTGATCCTTCATATAGGAGCTTGTTGGTCCACGACACGTCGGAAAATTGTGTAATCTCCCTGCTCCCTCATCACCTTTCAACGCATAACTGGACGAATGATGTTGCTTTTGTATGATTCTGTTTCAAAGACATATTTTAACATCAGTAGCAATTTAGCAAATTTGTTGTTGACCAGTGAATTATCAGTTGTAATGTAAGAGAGATTGTTGTGTTGGAATTAAAGATGCGCTTTGCCAGAGCACTGGTCCTAACTGCAGAAGCGAGTGTAACTCGACGCCTAACGGAATCTACCAATGGTGTGGCCGATGCGACTACTTTCTTCAGTGTTCCGGAGGCTCTGAATACTATATGAAGTGTCCAAGTTGCCTCTACTACGACCATTCAACCCAAGCCTGCGAAGCGTCATCAAGTACATGTTTTCAGTCACCGTGCTATGAGGACCTAGCATCAACTGTATCGACAACAAGCTGTAAATACTATTTCTTATCATTAATAGCACGCAAATTGATAGGCAGTAGGCCCTAAGTCCCTTAATCAACTGGTTTCGAATGTGTTGGTATCCAATGTATTAATTTACCATTTAAATTTTAAGTAAATTCGACTATTTGTATATTGAGATTGTTCTTAGAAAGCTATACTGAATTTGCAGAAAGTCAAAGTCAAATCGCTTTAAATTAAAAGTTATATAAAATTAGTGATATGTTTCAATTAAATTAAAAGTTGTATAAAATTATTGATATGTTTCAGTTAAATTAAAAGTTGCATCAAATTATTGATATGTTTCAGTTAAATTAAAAGTTGTATAAAATTATTGATATGTTCAGTTAAATTAAAAGTTGTACAAAATTATTGATATGTTTCAGTTAAATTGAAAGTTGTGTAAAATTATTGATATGTTTCAGTTAAATTAAAAGTTGTGTAACGAATTGTTACAAGCGCTAAGTAAATTACTTTCACTGAGATCACGGAGTCAATGTTAATCGCTAGAGGCCACTGCGATAGTGCTGTGCAGTGCATGCCAGCCATAGATCTGCGGTAGGCGAGTCAACCAATGGGAAGACTTCGCGCTTTCTATACTCGTTCGTGATTGGCTAGAGGTTAGCGCGGGCGAACGTTTGCGCCTTTTTCTTGGCCTGTAAGCAGTTGCAGCCTAGACGTGGATGAGGTTGGAAGGAATTTGTGTCCTTAGAGATAATTTTGGCGCGAATTGATCCTAACTGCGTAAAAAGGGATTTTAAGATTAAAACGTCGAAAATTGTCAAAAGTCGGGAATAAAATTTGATCGTAACTACATCTTTGAAGATCGGGCGTCAAATTTATCGATGGGCGTTCGATATTTCTTCGAATTCGGGAATTTTGGCAATATTACATGGAGGCTGTGATCTCAATGGAATTGGTGCAATGGAGCTCCAGTGATGTTTGATATCTTTGACGTGGAATGATATTTACTGGATTTGGCTGAAATTACAAATATTGGCAATTGGGAGGAATATTTCTTGAAAGTTCAGGGAGTAGAATCCTTTTTCTTTTGAGTCGCATATTGAAATCTCCAGCGATAGTTAGATATGATCGTTTGATTAGATACGTATGAGTTTATCTTGAAGCGATACATCGATAGGTTAAATTCATGTGCTATATAAATGTACACGTTAACTTAGTAAGGGAACATACGGCGATAGTATAAGGTTATCTATATCATTGTACAAAGATAAGCCGATAATTTCATTTCTGATTTATTAAATAATTATAATGGATGAAGATATCTTTTCTGTTCACGAAATTATTCGAATAGGGGACATATTGGAAAAGCTTGAAGAGCGCCAGGCGAATCAAGAATCGATGTTAGAAACACTTGTGGAGCGCCAGACAAGTCAAGAATCTGTATTAAGTACATTTGTAGAGCGCCAGACAAATCAAGAAACTATATTAAGCGCGTTGGTTGAATCTCAACGGACCTTTGTAGAAACTCAAAGAGCATTTGTAGAGCGCCAGTCGACTCAAGAGTCAATGCTAGGTGCATTCGTAGAGCGCCATTCGAGTCAAGAGGTTCTTTTGAGCACATTGCTAGAAAGTCAGCAAGAGTTTATGGAGCGCTGCTTATCAGATAAGATCCCTGAGAGAAGAGAACAGAAATAAATTGAGTCTGTTGTGAGAGCGCCGAACCCTAGTGAGGGCTTGTCACTAAGCCCTGCTGCGCCAACAACGGAAGCCGCGGACATGCCACCCGTCATCCATGGTAGAAGAATGCCTCAGGGATCTAGTATAGTACAACCGGAAGTGAAGCCTCGCTCTCGTCCTAGTAAGAAAAGGCGGCAGCGGTTGCAACAGACAGAAAGAAGGGAGCAGGCCCATAGCTCTAGCAAGCTGGGTTCAAATCCAGGGCTTGTTTACTCCCTAGATGTTCTCTCACAACAGCGCGGGCAGTCGCAAGAGGGCGACACGCACGCTACAGTTGTATAAAATTATTGATATGTTTCAGTTGCTAATCTGACGCGGTTTGCGTTTGATTTCTGGCAGCAACATATCAAAACCTAGGAAATCAGTAGCAAGTGACTAAATAGCGCAGCTGGGTGCATTGTTCTCTGAGAGGAGTGGGTATACTTGCGGTAACTTTGGTCTAAAAGTGGGGAGTACCAAATTCTTCTCCACTTTTGCTTTTCGCGTTAGGCTATTTCGGACATATTACCCTGCCGGTTACTGATTATTAAACGCTGATGAGCTTACCTCCATAACGACAATTTTATCGTCTACTAGTTTTCGTTTTAGAACAAATTTATCCAATTTCCCTATCAGCAAAATCAGAATATGACATGTATAAGTCAAAATCTTAACCCTTTCCCCTCAGCTTGGCAAAAAATCTTGCCAATTCAGATTTTTGCCTAAAACTCCATATGGCAAACATTCTTGCCATATTCCTAGGAACTGTTTCTACTACTCCACCAGGCGAGAAAACCAACCATTATTGATTATTGTCTTATGCATGCATCGCTCATTCAGAAGCATACCCACAGAGGGCTAGGTCAACGTTTATTGGGTCATGGCTCTGGCTGTGCCTAGCGCTCAAAGAGAGGGATTTAGGTCAGGTTAGATATGGCTGTGGTTTACACCAATCATCTTCGTTATGAAGTATTTATGGCCATTTTGAATGTCATATTGGTAGACAGTTGCGACGACAGTCAGTTGGTGGCGTATAGTTTTGTACTAATTACTTATGAAAGCATTATAATTACATCATAATTTGGCTCATACAGCCAATAAAGTATCAGCTGCAGGAATTCGAGGCAAGTGAGCAATTTCTCGGAACTTGGTAAACAGTAAAGTAAAATATATAAATGAATGGAATACTTGTGTAATATTATTATATACTATTTATACTAAGGGCAATAAAGCAATGACCCTCATGTGGCAGGATAAACGTCAGGTTGCTATGCTTAGTACTTACCACACCAATGATACACAAATTGTGCATCGTCATCGGGCCAATGTCGTGGAGGAAGTCAGAAAGCCTACAGTTATCATTGACTACACTTCAAAAATGGGAGCAGTTGACCATGCTGATCAAATGTGTGGCACCTGCAACTTCTGTCGCAAAAGCTTCAAATGGTGGAGAAAGCTTTTTTCTGGTTACTAGAGGTAGCCGTGGTGAACAGCTACATCCTGCAGAACATCTCCAAGCGTCAGGCTGGCGAACGAGAGATGACACATTTGGATTACAGGCGTCGCTTGATAGTGGAGTTGGTTGGTACTGTTCGTCAGAAGGAGAGAAGACTCGGACGACCCTCGACGAAGGACCTCGCAGAACGTATGTCTTGCAAACCCCATTTCATCGCACAGCACAAAATTCAGAGAGATTGTGCTGTCTGCAGCGACCCCAAGATTCCTGGAGGGAGAAAGCGAACAGTTTCCTTCTGCAAAACATGCACGAGGAACCCGGGGTTGCATCCAGGCGAATGTTTCGAACGCTATCACACTCTGAAGGATTATAGAACTGAATGAGGCTATAATTATAGCAGATTACTTTTATAAACTTTGGTCAGAACTATCCAGTATCACAAAAATATGTTTGGTTTCAGCTACAAGGTAACGTGATTATTTGTAGATGTTGAAAGTACTTTTATTGGATTCCTTGACACTGAAAACCATATCGTAGACACTAAAATCAACTTCCTATGACATGTAGTTCCAGAGATATGGACCCTTGACCATTTTGGTCATGTGACCTTGACCCACTACGTGCCATTCCGGTTACTTGACCTTGACGGAAATGGTCATGTTGATTTATTCCATTATAAAAACACCACCTATGATAAAAATTAGCAAGAGGAGACCCAATACTCCATGCTTGAGACTTGACCTTCATTTGCAAGGTCATTGCAAGGTCAAGGGTCAAGGTCACGACGACGGCACTATTTTTCCCGCATTCCTTGACCCAAACTTAGTCGGAAACGACACCAACATCACTTCTTTCTGATGTGTGGTTCCTGAGATAGGTGGACCAAATCATTACAAATTCTCACATATGATAAAAATTAGCAAGAGGAGACCCAATACTCCATGCTTGAGACTTGACCTTCATTTGCAAGGTCATTGCAAGGTCAAGGGTCAAGGTCACGACGACGGCACTATTTTTCCCGCATTACAAATTCTCACATATGATAAAAATTAGCAAGAGGAGACCCAATACTCCATGCTTGAGACTTGACCTTCATTTGCAAGGTCATTGCAAGGTCAAGGGTCAAGGTCACGACGACGGCACTATTTTTCCCGCATTCCTTGACCCAAACTTAGTCGGAAACGACACCAACATCACTTCTTTCTGATGTGTGGTTCCTGAGATAGGTGGACCAAATCATTACAAATTCTCACATATGATAAAAATTAGCAAGAGGAGACCCAATACTCCATGCTTGAGACTTGACCTTCATTTGCAAGGTCATTGCAAGGTCAAGGGTCAAGGTCACGACGACGGCACTATTTTTCCCGCATTACAAATTCTCACATATGATAAAAATTAGCAAGAGGAGACCCAATACTCCATGCTTGAGACTTGACCTTCATTTGCAAGGTCATTGCAAGGTCAAGGGTCAAGGTCACGACGACGGCACTATTTTTCCCGCATTCCTTGACCCAAACTTAGTCGGAAACGACACCAACATCACTTCTTTCTGATGTGTGGTTCCTGAGATAGGTGGACCAAATCATTACAAATTCTCACATATGATAAAAATTAGCAAGAGGAGACCCAATACTCCATGCTTGAGACTTGACCTTCATTTGCAAGGTCATTGCAAGGTCAAGGGTCAAGGTCACGACGACGGCACTATTTTTCCCGCATTACAAATTCTCACATATGATAAAAATTAGCAAGAGGAGACCCAATACTCCATGCTTGAGACTTGACCTTCATTTGCAAGGTCATTGCAAGGTCAAGGGTCAAGGTCACGACGACGGCACTATTTTTCCCGCATTCCTTGACCCAAACTTAGTCGGAAACGACACCAACATCACTTCTTTCTGATGTGTGGTTCCTGAGATAGGTGGACCAAATCATTACAAATTCTCACATAGATTCTTGAAATTCCTGAAATTATATATGAGTTGACGAAAATAACATGGGATATTTAATGTTATAGGAAAGGGTTAAATGCTTATATTATGTAATGGACAGTGATGGGCACTAAACTAATTTTTTTTAGTTAAACTAAAACTATTTTCCAACTAAAATAAAATAGTTTAACTAAAGTTGGCAACTGATTTTCGAAATTAGTTAACTAAACTAAAAAAAAGTAGTTAAACTTTTTCCAACTTTTTTCCAACTTTTTACGACAAACATTTTCACAATAACTGAGGTTAAGTGAACTGTAATAATGCAGAGCATCAATGACAATTTCACCTTCAACTATGCAATGTGTACTGTTCTGGCATACAGTTACAGGCGTACTGTAAGTAGTGTATGAATTTTAACACACAGGCTGTTAATGCTAAAAACATGCAGTGTTAAAATATTTTTTGTTGACAGTGTTCAATGTTCATTGTGGAAAAATAGTTGCATATTGCTGATTTTTTTAGTTAAACTTTTTAGTTAGCAACTAAAATTTTTTTAGTTAAACTATGGTTTTAACTAAACTAATTTTTTTTAGTTAAACTTCATCCTTAACATAAAAAATTTTAGTTAAACTAAAAGTTGGCAACTTTTTAGTTAACTATTGCCCATCACTGGTAATGGATGGAGCTTTCTTCAGCTAGCCGACTCCGATATGTTTAACCAAGGACAGTTATTGATTCTGAGATTGTGAGGGGACTGAGGGCTGAGGAGTTATATCAAGGCCGACAATATGAGTGTGGGTCCATATACGGATATATAACTGATGAAGGATATATAGAAGCTTATAATTGCGCTTTGACCTACATCTACTTACTTACTCAACATCCCGATATGATTAAGATGACAACCATAAGGCGGAGAGTGAGGTTGATGTCATATCTTTTCAGGAAGAGTGTAGACCAGATCTGTGGCGCCTGCGCACCGGTCTGTCGGGTGACCTGTGTGGCTGAAAGTCTACCTGTCTGCCTGTGACTCAGTTTATCTGGCTCTCGGTTTACCTGTGTATCTAAGTACTTTCGTACTTTTTGTGGTACATACTCCTCACACTGTCTAAATACATCAAGCAAGGCGGAGACTGCGATCTCTGGGAAGGCACAATAATAAATATTCATTTGCACTGTTTAAAAAGTGGGGGTACGGTACTCCAGTCCAAAAAGTTGGGGGTACGGGTACCCGTCGTACCCGCCACAAATTACGACCTATACTAGCGGTAATTTGTAAGCGCCAAATGCAATATGATGTACATTAATATATATATATACGAAAAATACAAAAGAATACAAAAACACCAACTCTAGCTAACGCTCCCTCGGAGGCGTAAGCGTTACTATCTGACATAAGACACGTTACCCTTTGCTGACACACCAAGACCATTAACTAGAAACTAAAACTCGCGTCCATAACTGAATGTCAACGACAGCATGTTGAGTGCAATATTATCAGCAGTTAGCATACTTTTAAATAGTTTAAACATGCAATAACTCTTATAGATTTGAAGTCCAAACTACCTAGACTCTACCTAGACTCTGTTTGAGGTACTCACTTTAGTCCTTCGGTTCTATACAGGCTTAGCACCCAAGTACCTCTGTGACCTGGTTCGTCTGCCAGTTTCATCTACTCCCCTCCGTCCATTACGATCGCTTAATCGCCATGATCTTTTTGTGCCACGAACCAGGACCACTATGGCCAAAACTCGAACCTTTTCTTGCATTGGTCCTGCTCTATGGAATCAACTCCCTACATTGACACGTGCTTCTTTACAAGTGCCTCGTTCCGCTGTCTTAAAACCACTTTCTATTCACTGGGTCTTTCGCACTGGTAGCACCTCTGATTAGCGAACACTGTGAGACGCGCTTTATAAATGTTTAGATATAATACAATACAATACGTCAAATAGGCCTAAATTCTCGTAATGCTTCCTATGTATGAAAACCATACAGTTTACGATATACATTATTCCAGCAAGCGTCTAGTTTAGACGTGCATTAGCCAAATCCTTTTACAAGAACATTGCCATATGATGCTGGCTGCAAAACGAAATATATTACAGTATACCTGTGTTATCATTTGCTCCAATGCAGCGTCTTTCAGTGTGGCTATATTCGTAGAGACGTCAAGATGCAACAAACTGTCGGTTGTCATACTATATGTATATTGTATTTTTTTTATACATGTGAACACGTGCATAATACCAAAGTATTTACTAATATTAAAAATATATATTGTACATATGTGATTATGTGTATCAGTTTTCTGAATGAATTCGTGTTTTGTGCGTAGATAACCCTTGTTCTAGTTCACCGTGCATGAACGGCGGCACATGCATTAACGGGGGAAGTGCGTACAGCTGCCAATGTCCGCCAAATTTCAATGGTCTCCAATGTCAGACAGGTACGTCCATACGATAACTACATGAAAAACCTGATAATAGTTAGGTGGTCTACAGCTCATCTCTAATTTAGCTGATTGGTCAATCTGTCTTCGCCGTTGTTCGCCAAGGATTCACCTCAAAACAACTCTGAAGGCTATGAAACAGAAAATGAAAATTCTGTAATGAATCAAATTAGATGTATCGATCCGACTTTATATAAATTAGACTTACAAGATGCACTGCAGTTATGTATAGGCACAATATGAGGAGCATTGGCAGGAAATTGAAAGAGGAATGCTTATGCTTTATACACAAATATAATATGTGACATTTTGACATTTTTGATTGATTTTCAAGCTATTTCTGAGATTCCCTTGTTTCTGAGGTTGGGAAGTGAAACATCGCGTGTTAATGCTGGAAAAGAAAGCAAATATTGTCCTAACTTTGAAGTTTTTGAATCAGACTGAAGCATTCAGTTTGAGAATAAATGTAAATGTAGGCCTACACGTTTTTCTATGACGACCATATGGCCTCGATCCCCTCATTTTTCAATGAATTGACGAGGTGAGATCATTCACCCGTTTTAAATGATGTCAAGCCTGAGTACGGTTTGTGATAACACAAGATTCAAATCTGTGAAATAAGCCGCCATCGGTGTGCGAACCGGGATCTTCACGCACCAGAGACGCCTTAATTGAAGTACGCTCTGACCAACGGAGCAAACCGGACCAGTGGTCTTCGAATGCTACGCTATCAAAGTAGTTTGCTCGGACTCCGTTGGTCGTTTTATGAGTGTGCACGAAATTGGTTCGGCACCATTGCATCAACAGGTTAACATACAGATGAACGTATCGTTCTTAACAAACTTTAGCATCACTTCCGTAGTCTAACGACAAATGTAAATGTTATGTAAGCCGTCACACAAAAGCTGGTGTGGAACACCAGCTTAAAACTGGCGCCATATCAATTCAATTCAGTTTCGGTACAAGGTAACAGGCCGGCGGTTATGCCTTCGAGCCTTAATTCCTGATCACTCCAACCTCGACTACAACAGCTACTATGAAGGTGATTTTGTGATGTGTTCAAAGGTTGAGTTCGCATCTGAGGAGTGAGAATGTGTTTCAAACCAGATGAGAATTTGGTTGTATTTATGAATGGTGAAGAAACGTATGTTGAAAGAAACTGATTGCCCTAACGGAGGAAAGAAACTGGGATGCAAGTGGATCAGTACAGTAGTCAATGTGGATGCTGAAATCACCAATGAGGACAAATTCCATAAACTGTGGTCACGCCGCTAGAAGGAAGAGTAGATTTCTAAAGGATAGTACTATGTTTAGCAGAGTAAAACGATAATGAAGGAGGTCAGTAGATGTAGATCGCTAGTTTAGATGTAGGTAATTTGTTAGTGATTCAAAAGAATGACAAATATGGCTGGGTGAAGAGAAGACAGTGCAGTGACTTGTACACGGATGAGGATGGTAATGACTTCAGCAAGGCTCGAAGGGAGACTATGAGAACATGTCTTTGAAAGGGCGAGCAGTAGACCTACACGATGGAATCAAATTACGCAGTCAGGAAACGCTTCTTATTAAACGGAATAAATCTGTGAAAAATAAATTATTTAGTAAAACAATTTATTTAGAATTAATTGCAAAGCACCTTTTTTAATGCATTAATGCATGCATACGAACATACAAAGGCTATGAACATACATACATGAGAACATCCATACATACATACATACATACATACATACATACATACATACATACATACATACATATATACATACATACATACATACATACATACATACATACATACATACATACAAACAAACATACATACATAAATACATAAATACGTAATTAAATATAGGTCTACACGTGCATGACTAAATACACACACAGCATATAGACACAAACACACATATACACATGTACACATACATACAAGTAGACAATTATTTACATTGGCGTACAATCAGTTACTGATTATATAGAAGCCACTTGTCATTTTTCATATCAGTGCTCATAATATAATAACCGCATTGTGTTAAGAGGTCAGTGCTACATAGTACGTAAATAGGACAAGATATTAATTACACCATATCTGTTATCTTTACAGCCAATCCTTGCTATAGTTCTCCGTGTTTGAATGGAGGAACATGTACAAACAATGGTGAATTGTACAGGTGCGACTGTCCGCCTAGTTATACTGGCCCAGAATGCCAGACAGGTAGGAAGGTCTATAACTTAAAGTTACATCAATAAAACTCTCCAACTCTCAGCTCTGATCGACGAATTTCTGTACAGATAGGGCCTAGTAAACAGGGGCGATTCTTGTAAATATTCTATTCCTTCACTTTTAGTGGGCCTCACATTCAAGCAGTTCCTTTGAATGTCCTTCAAAAAGCTACATTGACAAAATTATCGTTGTTATTAATTAGCAACTTTTATAACATGGGTATTAGTGTGGTCCAAAAAAATAAAGTTCAAGCTAGAAACCAGGCCACCCTCTCAGTTTTTTACACCTGTCAATAGTATTATTGAGACAAAATTTCAGCTTCTTATTCCAACTGGAAGATTGTGCTCAATGACAAATAAATATTACCATATAGTAGTATTTGCTGTAAATTTCGGTGCCGTATAACTTGGTCAACATTTATCATGGAGATGAGCTTGAAATAGTTTCTGTTGTGCTATCAGACTTACTTACTCACTGGTACTTGAAACAAAAAAGTGTACAGTTCTTGTTGAAGGTCATGGTGCCTACTTCCTGTGTTTTGGGCTGACATGTTTTCAGAAGTGAATTTTAACATTACAATTGCTGCAGCGCTTGGCTGTGATCCTTCTGCCCTGTCACTTTCGCGTAACAGAGTGCGTGAGAAAGCCAGGATAGAACATGCTGAAGCTGTAAGATCTGAATTTGTATCAGATTAGCCACTGGTACTACACTGGGTTGGGTAAACCTTGCCTAAGATCTTTGGAGCAGGAAATGTAGACCGCCTGCCAGTGCTGGTTTCCGGTGATGGTGTGAATAAGCTCCTCTTTGTGCCCAAATTAGCCTTTGGGACAGGATGCAATGAATTCATGGTCGTTCATATTCTTCTGAAGTTGTGAAAAATCACAGTTGACAAGGTTCAAGACTTGAGCTTTGATACAATGTCTGTCAACACTGGGCATTTCAACGGATTGTGTATTCCGCTGGAATACAAATAAGCTGAGAGCGCTTGTGGTTGGCCTGCCGTCATCATGTAATGGAATTGATTTTAGCCAAAGTATTCACCTTGTGCTGCATTCCACCTGTTCTCCATAAATTCCAATCTTCAAAATATTTAAAGCTGCTGGGAAGGTGTGACATGTGTCAACTTCCGAGGACTGGAAGTCATATCCGGCACTGAAGATCCCCATGAAACAGCGTCAGTTTTCTCAAGGAGTTTGCTGAAAGAAAGTCAGATTCAGAGATCAGAGACAAGAGTACTACCAAGAGCTCATTGAGCTGACAGTGGTTGTCCTTGGAAGACAGTCTTCAATAATTCACTGGAGAGCCCTGGGCCAATTCACCATGCACATTGGATGGCCACGTTACTGTATGCAATCAAAATCTACCTTTTTTGCGATCAACCTGATCTATTCAAGAAGAAACTCAGATTCACTGATTTCTTAAGTTTGGTGCCCTGGTTTACGCAAAGGCTTGGACAAAGGCCCCACTTGCTGCTGAAGCTCCAGAACAAGATCTGTCACTTTGGATTGGTCTAGGACAATATGAGTCTATTGACTGTTAGGTTAGCGTTGCTGCCAGGAAGGTCCTAGAAAATCACTTGTGGTACCTTTCAGACGAGGCTGTAGGCAATGTCCTCAGACCAACTTCCCGTAACAGATAAAATGAAGATTGTCGACAGAATGACTGCAAGACCAACTTCCTGTAAGAGATAAAATGAAGATTGTCGACAGAATGACTGCAAAGCCTGGTGAAAGGAGATGAGAAGTGATGCTAAGGTACTGAAGGAGGGTTTTCTGGGCGATTTTACAACCCAGTGAGCACTGACACTACTGTCACACCTGAAGATAAGTGATTTTTTTACACTTCAACCAGAGAAATGGATCGAGAATGAGGATTATAAGCAAGGTAGATAGATAATTCAGCAGTTGAGAGTGGTGAATGACACGGCTGAGAGGGTGTGAAGTTGTTCGAGGAATTCTACTGACTCATCACCAATGATGAAGAAGAAAAGCACTTTCTTCTCCAAGTGGTCGAGGCAAATATGAAAGCTCTTCTCACTCACACAACAAAGAAGTCTGCTGTTGACGCAGTGCTTGCAAAGCCTTGCAGTTTCTAGAGTCAAATACTGTAATGGGTGTTGAAAATATAAAACAAGAACAATCGACAATCGATTTTCATGGACTGGACGACGTTTTTGACATTTTTGGACATTTGCAATTCACTAAACCTTCTGAAATTTTACAGTTCCATCTATCTAACTGTTCTTGTATTACATAATATTATGTTGTCAAATTACAGTAATATTTGATCTATCTTGAAATAAAATGCATTTGTATGCTCAACACACTCATTTCTGCAATTAATGTCTATTTATCGGTATATGACAAAGTAAAATAGTCCGTGAGCATCGTCTTCCAATTGGAATTGGAGGCTGAAATTTTGTCTCAATAATACTATTGATAGGTGTAAAAAACTGAGAGGGTGGCCTGGTTTCTAGCTTGAACTTTATTTTTTACCATGTGTCTGTGGACCACCCTAATGGGTATTTAATGCGCAAGCGATGACGCACAAACCGACGTCGTAATCAGGTCAACATTCAAAAGACCAATCCCAAAGCAGATAGCCTATTGCGGTATAAGCAATTTTAAAGATTTGTTTATTTCAAATTACTTTGTTGGGAGAACGATCTCCTACGGTTTTCAAACGTAGGGTTTAAGGCTGTGGTAATAACACAGTTTTAATGAACATTGAATAACTTCTTATTTCAATTTTTAGCTTGTAGTAACTTTTGTTATGGACGATGCATGATGCTGATGTATATAATAAATTAATTGACAGTTCTGACTTCTGAGCCTCTTATATAAATCAGCCAGAGTGGGGATTTGTTCTCCCATTCCATGTGGGGGTTAGACTTTATTATTTTTATTCCGGATATTTCTATAGCGCCTCCTCAAGTCTACTACTACGCAGAGGCGCTCCCGACTACAGCATAGACGCCACCAGTGATATTTCAGTTTTGAAAATAATTACAGTTTCAGTTTTTATTCAGTTTTGGGTTCGTAATTTCTATTTCAGTTCAAGTTTCAGTTTTGAAATAATTTCAGTTTCTATTATAGTTTCAGTTTTAAAATAATTTCCGTTTTAGTTTCAGTTTCTGGAAAATTTCAGTTTCAGTTTCTACATAGATATATTTGCATTGACACACAACAGCGGTTCTCAAACTGTATTTTTATTGTACCACCAGGTAAAAAAAATCGAATATTGGCATACCACCAGCAAAGGTCGGATCAAAAACAACAGACGAGCGCGAAGTCCCTTTGCAATTAGCGTAGAGAAATTTAAATTTTTAAGAAGAAGCGCATGGTGAACGCAGAAAGAAGATGGGCAAAACTCATAGAAAATTTAAAGAAACAGAAGCGCATGGTGGACGTGAATAGCTCTCGTAATAGGTTGGTGCCTTCGCTTGGCCTTCCAGTGGCAGTTTAGAAGTTTGGAGTTTACAATTACGGTTACGTAGAATAGTGGCTTCAATCGTTAATTGCTAATCAAAGAAAGATGGGAAAATTTGATAAAGATGGGCATAAACTCATAGAAATTTTTTTTATTTCTTCGCGTGCCACTTTGCGACCTGGTGGTACAATAGTGGTACGCGTACCACCGTTTGAGAACCTCTGACCTAGAGAACGCTTGGAAGACGGAGGATTAAATGAATTAGGGAATGTGAAGAGGCGTCTGTCTGGCTGTGCGTCTGTACGTCTATTGTTTGTGGGCCTGTCTAATTTAAGGCATTGTGTTAATGCCTCAGGCGTGACACACGCAAGTTTCGAACTATTATGATAGATATTTTACGTTTAGATTAGTCGAATTCTTGCCGACAAGCTAGAGTCCACATGGTTTATTGTTAATGTCTGATCCAACTTTCACTAAACACGAACTCTTTTCGTTTTCTCATCATAAACAAAATACTGCCAGACCGCTTTCGCGCTTGCGTCCAGCCAGTAGTCGCGATAAACTCATTCTCAATGGAAAACTTAGCAACCTAACTCTAACAGACAACATAGATTTCGATGCATGGATATCGAATAATAACCAGAATAAATGGTCTGCCCAAACCTATAGAGTTATGTGGTCAGCGATTTAGCCCAACTAAAACCCAATACACACGCAGAATTTTTTTTACTTATTTTCAACAATTTCCGTTCGGAATTAATTATCGTTTCTATTTCTATTCCGTTTTGACATTTTCATTTCCGTTTCTATTCAGTTTCCGTTTTGCAAATAATTTCCGTTTCAGTTTCAGTTTTCGTTAAACGGAAATTCATAATTTTCGTTTCAGTTTCTATTTCAGTTAACTGAAATATCACTGGACGCCACTGGTAGAGCACAAAATGACCAAGTGAACGAAGAAATCATTATTATTATTATTATTATTATTATTATTATTATTGTTGTTGTTGTTGTTGTTGTTGTTGTTGTTGTTGTTGTTGTTGCTGTTGTTTTGACAATTCAGTTATTATTATTATTATTATTATTATTATTATTATTATTATTATTATTATTATTATTATTATTATTATTATTATTATTATTAAAGCAGTTTTATATAGCGCCCCTTCAAGATTTCTTACTCAGAAGCACTCCCAGCCCAACCAAGGTAGAACAACACAGTTTTGAGGACAGCAAGAAACAAGGCGAAATGGCCAGTCGGTATTTGGCGGAGCGTGGTAGGGAGCCCATTCCAGGTCACGGACACGGGGCAGCCACAGAGAAGGCACGGCGCTGCCGTATGGCTGTCCGCGCGCGGGGAACAATAAGTTCAGCTTGCGTTGCTGTTCGGAGAGAGCAACGGCGCTGCGAGCATGAGGTGGGACAGCAGAGCTCCCGCAGGAATAGAGGGGCCAAGCTTCAAAGAATCGCCGGATTAAGGCAGAGATTCGGTAAGTGATGCGCTGTGGGTAAGGGAGCCAGTGGAGGACATCCCTCATATACCGGTACGCAGACACTCTGCCAAACTTGGGGATGCGGCCTACAAGGCGGGCAGCTGAACGCAAGATTCTATTCAGGGGCTCAATCAGGCAGACCGAATGTCCGTCGTTTATGGCGTTGCAGTAGTTCAACTGAGAAACAACAAATGCATGGACAAACGTGGAAGCTGCATCGGAGCTGGTAATAGCAGCTACGGGAGAGAAGATTTATGTGCCGCGTGAATGTAAGTTCCTCGTCCAGGATGAGTTCCAAGTCCCGGACCCAGGTTGAGAAAGAAAGGTGTTGGAATTTCAAGGCAGGAGAAGACAAACCTATTTTAGAGAGCTGCTGGGGTGTGCCGCGCCAGATAAACTGCGTCTTAGCGGGGTTAAGCCGCAGGGAGTTTGCAGACATCCAGGGCTTCCAGGCCTGCATGGATTCCATGGCATGAATCATGGTTTCCGCCGCTGCAGCAACCCGGACAGCCGGGCAGTGTACATAGGCTTGCAGGCCATCAGTATTGGACTGCCTAAGAACTGCCCCAGCCGCCAGCAAGGACCCCAGGTCGGCAGTATAGATTATGTAAAGAAGGGGGCCAAGGACGGATCCCTGTGGCAAGCCAAATGGAACAGGAACCCAAGGGGACCTAGTGGATTCATGGGCCACCATGAAGGAGCGGTCTTGCAGAAAGGAGGTAAGCCAATCTAGAACATTACCAGAGAAGTCAAAGGAAAGGGATAGGCGCTGCAAGAGGATGTCGTGATCGACAGTGTCGAACGCAGCACTCACATCAAACAGCGCAAGGAGAGTGACATGGGATCTGTCAATGGCCCCGTATATGTAAGATAGGAGGCGGACTAACAGGATTTCTGTGGAATGACCCTTACGGAAACCCGACTGGAAGGTAGGGAAAAGGCAATTTTTGTCCAGGTAGCACATGAGCTGCGCGGCAAAAATCTTCTCGATTATTTTAGACAGGAATGAAACATTTGCTATGGGCCTAAAATTGGTTGGCTCAGTAGCGTCGAGTCCATCCGCTCTAGGCACCGGAACAAGGATGGACCTCTTTTGGCTTGCAGGGAGAACTCCCTCTTGGAGGGAGCGATTACATAGAACCGTCAGGAACAGCAGGAAGACATCGAGGGTCTCTTGGAGGATGAACGATGGGAGAGGATCCAGTTTAAGGTCTTCGGCGCTGATGTAAGTATAACTCGACGGAGCTCAGCACTTGTGATTAGGCCCAGAGACGGAAGATCGCAGCTCGTAGGTGGAAAGACCGGTGGTGAGCTGTCTGTTGTGGCCTCGCGGACCGAACGCACTTTAGCCGTGAAGACCTCCAGGAAGGCATCAACCGTGAAGTGTGATGTAGCTGGACAGGAACCAGAGCGCGCACGACCCAGTATGTCGTTGAAATGATACAAGGAATATATGTCCACTTTGTCCAGCAACCGAAAAGGCAAATCCAACCGAATAGTTATAATTTCAGTTACTTTCAGGTATCCGCTTGTGCCTGGGTCCCGTGGCCTATGTCTTACTAATCTTAAAACTGTACTATTTGAGCGTGCTGGTGTCGGGAGCGCCTCTGAGAATGTATATAACGCCCCTTCAAGGGGCGCTATATAAATTCTCGAATGAATGAATGAATGAATCACCAGATTGGCAATCACAAGACCTTGTTGAATATTGATAAGAGACTGAGGAATAATGACTGGTTTTAATTTCGGTGATTGGCTACATTTCACTGTTTCGTAAATCATAGGCCAAATTTTGCAACAGAATCTTTGATGAGCAGAAAGCTAATGTAACGATTTAAGCACTGAGAGGCTAGAATTGTGATGTAGCGTCTTCAACTTACCTATACACGAATTCTGAAATATCTGAAGCTTTAGGAAAGATGTAGGCCTACGAATAGTGTCAAGTAGAAGGACTTTGATCTGTGAGGAAATGTTTACGAACGGGTGAAATGTTACTGGCTGAAAATAATATAAAACAGAAGGTATAGAATTGGATAAACAAATTTATCAGACACAAACCATGTATTTTTAACCTGATACCAGAAATTTTATCTGCAAAGAAATTAAGGAATTTCTTGGCAAGATCATGGATAACCCAGTGCATTGTAGGAGCTACACTTAAATTATCACGATCATCCACGATGTAGTAGTAATACATGTAAAATATCCAACATTTATCGCCAACAATCCTTCAATCCTTGCTTGTTATCAGAACTCAGAGAAGCAGCCCTCAAAATATTTGGACCCGGAATAGGTAAAGGGCCTAATCAGCGAGAGTCTGATTAGGTTCCCTCGCCCCTCACCTTTACCATCTACAGTTCTACACCGAGGTTCGTTTAGGATAGAGAAAGTTGGCAGAGGTAATAAATCAAAGCTTAATGCCAATTTATCATTAGACTGAAGCCAAGCTTCATTAGGAGAAAGTATGTGTATCGCACCTTAGCGGCACCTACAAAGAAAGTTACGAAGAGCTGCAGGTTTATTCCGCAGAGAACAAATTTTCAGTCGGTCTATATGTACGTATTGAAGGCTGGCTGGTTCGGAATTAGGTGCAATATAACCAATTAAAGAACCTTAAGAACAACATAAAAATGACACTACACGGCGGTTAGTAGAAGCGAATCTGCATTAACCTAATCTCACAGTGGATGTCATCCAATCTCCTCCGCGTTAATCCTTCCAAAACAGAATTCATAATCCTAAGCCTTCCTGATCAAATCGAGAAAATCCCTGACCGTTCCATACACCTATCGACTAGCTCGTCGTCTCTTACCTTCACCTCCGCAATCTTGGTATTACTTTTGATCCAACCCTTCTTCTCTAACCACATCTCCAACCTCGCGCGCTCCTGCTTCATGCACATTCGTGACCTCCGACGCATACGACCCATGCTCGACCTTAAAACTGCCTCCACCATTGCTACCTCCATTGTTCAATCAAAGCTCGATTACTGCAGTTCCCTCTTCCTCAACCTTGAATCAACCCAATTCAAGCGTCTTCAACTTATCCAAACTCACTAGCGAGAGCTGTCACTAGAACACCCAAACATCATCATATGACTCCCATCCTCAAATCACTCAATTGGCTAAAAATCCCAGAGCGAATTCACTTCAAAGTTCTATCACTAACCTACAACTCCCAACAATATTCCCAGCCCGAGTATCTTCGTGATCTCTTCCCCATCCAGGTAGCCCGCCCCACCCGATCGCCCGTAGAGTAATGGATAACACACTCGTGAAGAGCTTAAGGTACCAAGATCGAATCCCGTTGACACCCGTTATTTAAGGATATTCTGCCGTCCACTCGCTAGGCGGCGGCGGTGGTTAAATGAATTATAGTACGCCGTGATTTGGCGACGTATGTTGGCTGCCGCATTAGCAGTTATATTCGACTCCTGTAAAACTGTTATCATGTGCTTCTACTTGATACATGTATGTAAGGCGCCCTGCGTGGCTGCCGTTTCTACTATATGTATGTTCACTGTACAGCGCAGTGCGTGTGCAGGCGCTTAATTAAAGAAAAGATTATTATTATTATTATTATTACTATTATTATTATATCTCAGGCTTTCTCGATACCCGGTCTATACTTATCTCAAGTTCTCCAACCGAGCCATATTCAACACAGGATCACGCCTCTGAAACGATCTCCTCTGAATTCCGAAGATTCTCCGTTCCTCCGTCATCTTTGCAACCCGTCCTCCATCCTCCTCTTCTACTATCTATCACCACCGCCCGAGCTTTCCACTCAAAACTGAAATCTAACCTGTTAAGTACTCCTACACTGACTCTTCTGAACCTCCGCCTTCCAATTCCTCTCACCCTAAACTACATCCGCCTTGACAGCTGCTCTGCCTCCTCTCTTCAATCAATCAATCATGGAATTTATATAGCGCCTCTTCAAGGGCTCTACTCAGAGGCACTCTCAAGCCAGGCCTAATCAAAAAAGTAGGCCTGTAGGTCACTTGATCTGTCCTCTAGAAACCGGACTGTGACCTCCTTTGGGCTACTCTCTGGAAACCCCCTCTGATTTGACGTAGCGCTCGTGAATAGGCTTTTGCCCTGCGCTTGGCCTTCGAGTGGCGCTTTAGAAGTTTAGAGATTACGATTACGATTACGAAAATTAAGGCCAAGAACATTTATTGAGCGCCGAACAAATATTAAACAGACCTACTTTGAGGCAATGAATTGAAGCCAGACCCGGATTAACCCCATCATCCAGGGTAACGATGAGGCTTTCAGGTGACCATGGGGTTGGAATAGATAAAGCAAAGAGTTTATATAAGTTCTGAACAGAGTCAAATGCAGCAGTACCTCTTTCCAGCGGATATCTTGTCCGAGAAGAAGGTCCAAGACATAAGAAGGCACGACGGGCTCGAAACGATGTGTGAAAAAGCGTCACCAACAATGATCGCCGACCCGGTTGACCCGATACTCGAACATAGAGTTTCCTTATATATTTCGGTGCGGTGCCGACCAGCGAGACTGCGTGGCAGACGAAGGATATTGATTCTTGAACTTGAACTCCTTTCTCTCCGCGACGGGAAGCCAATGGAGCGTGTTTCTTCTTGTATAAGCTGCCTTATGCTATCAGTGTTCGTTTCTTATTCTTATTCCAAATTCTCCAAATCTATATCCAAGTCCAAAACTTATCAGAATTATTTGTTACTCGCTTTCCTCCCTGTGCGTTCTCTACCGATGTTAAACTTAATCTTGGTCTATTAACCATTAACCATTAACTTCTGCCACTTTAATTTTATTCATATGTTCGTTTATCTTTAAAAATACATCTTGAACTTCATCATCGGCTCTCCGATGTTTCCCTTTGACCCAAGTTGACCGACAGTTAGCGAATTCTTCTTTCTCTCCCTGTGTCCTCTCTTAACCTCTTTATTCTTAACCAGTCAATTATCCCAACCAATCCCCAATCAGTCGACCCATTGTCCGTCCTTCATGTCTCCCTGTCTCTCTGTCTAATTGTACGACAGACGTCGTCATCTAATTAATTATCTACGTATTGCTGTTCACAGTCAAGCTTCAACATTAATTTTTAAAAATATAGGGCCTAGTTTAAAATTAAACAAATGTTCAAACAAACACCAAAACAATTAAATCTACGCAAAATCTGCACTATACACTTAAGCCTAGTATCATCGTCGTCGAATGCAAGTGTTTCACTACAACCCAGTAGATGTTTTTACCTCAACGAAACTTTGCTCAAACTGATTGGCACATCTTTCCATATCTCGGACACGACACCTCCATCGTTCTATCTCCTTAGTGAACCTCAGCCGGATGTACTTGGTCGTGGAGTTGTCTTTCATCATAAATCACACATAAAACTTGCTCACTTTTCTACACCTATTCCAACTCCAGTGGTCATTTGAAAGCCTCGTCGTTTTCCCGGACTCTGGAAATCAGCGCTTCACTTTATAACAAGTAACTCAGTCTCCGAATTTTCATATGTTTTTTCTGTCTGTTTGGAATAGGCAAATTCGTTAAATCTTGTTCCAAGCTCATTTTTTGTATTAAACTCTGTCACAGTTGGTCTAGCCCAAACTCATTGATATGTGCCTGGTGGGACAAAACAAAACCTGCTGAATCCCGCAAATATAGGCCCTAATCACGATCCGATTGGTTGATTTTCTGCTTTTAATTAAACACAGATTTTGTCTCTGCATCTCTCCGTTCAGCGAACGTCCGTAAATTTTTGCCTTTGTCGTCTTCGTTGGATTGCATCTGTCGTTTGCTCAGAGTAGTCTATCTCTGCGCAAATTATGTATCCGCCGTTTGCTAAGCTCTGCTGCATCTGGTTATTTAGGCAACCTACTGAGCAACTATTCCTAGTCTATCGATCATAATCCCACAATGTGCGCATCGGTTAACTTTAGTGATTTCACTTAATTACGTGTAGATCTTTTGTATGTTTATAGACTATCCGTGTTATAGTTCGCCATGTCTAAACGGCGGAACATGTGTGAACGAAGGTGCCATATACAGTTGCAACTGTCCACCGAGTTATACTGGATCAGAATGTGAATCAGGTATCAATTAACTGAGATATTTACATCCAGGTAATCAGCTTTGATTGATGCCGTATTCGGATAGATTGTCTCTGTACTTGGTTCATTGGATGCGATGAAATCTAACGCCATTGCATGGGAAGCAAAGTTGATATATGACGAGTCAAACCTAAGCAACTGTTTCGCCATAAAAAAAATCATGTTTAGATTAGTACAGCTGCAGAACTGAAACTGAGAAAATGAATACATTTCCTCTTCTTGGAACAATATCATGACGACGACATAACGGACCTACATGTATATGAGCAACATTAATAACTGTGTTTTAAGATTCCACTAAACTCTTTTAACATACTAGGTCAGCTGCATTTGCTCCTTGTATAATTCAGAATATTTTAAATGTAGCCGTAATTGGAAATTTAATCTAGGGCCACTTCAAGAGCAAAGTTAATCAGGGACGTTTCTGCGCTACTCTGTATGATGTCCAATGTCATAATGAACTGGAATTTCATCAACATTAGACAGTGCACAGAAAACTAGATAAGTCACCAGTCACACTTTTACAGCGCAACCACATCAATTGTGGATGAGAATCCACAGTTGGCAGATAGCATCATGTCAGGAGTTTCTGGAACAAGCTGCGTCGTTAGTGTGGAGCGAAATGACAGGTGGTAGCGTGCAGTACATGATAACTCTCGCGCCAAGCAATCCCTCAATCGTCATCGGTACATGGTAGGTCGATGGATAGCAGTATCCATCGAGCCACCAAGTGGGACCACGTAGGACTGGCACTCGTCGCGTTTACCAACCGACACGTAACGATTGAAGCGCCATGATCGAGTGACTAACGGTTGGGGGTCACTCGAAAGACTTGTCACGCTCTTTCTGCTGAAACGAAACTTACTTTGCTGTAGACGTCGTACACGATCCCAGACTCGACTGCATGGCAGAAAGGATGGGCCCTCACGGAACAGTCACGTAGGCAAAGACGACATGCAAACGAAATACCGTAAAAACGTGCAAATTCCGCAGCAGATGAAAGAATGAGTTTAGTTTCAGCAAACCTCAGCGTTTTGCTGAGCAAATTCTGCACTAACAATGTAGTCCAGCGAAATGGCACAGAGGTCGAATCAACGACCAGCGCGGTCGGTCACATTCGCAGATAAGATATAAAATGGTCTGTCAGACCTATTATTTCCTTACAACGAGCACACCTCTTCCCTTAGTATGCCAGGCTCGCGCAGTGTTCGTAAGCTGGAATAAGCTGAATTAGCTGGAGCCCTACGCTTAGCCTTTGATTAGCGCTTTAGACAAATGTTTCGTTGTAATGATAACTGCTGCGAAATGTTAGGACGTTAACCATTAACCTGAACGAAGCGAATTTTAGTGAGAAGACTGGTTGACAAAAGATGAGATAAAGTGAATCAGAATAACAACGAAATCGGAAGACAATGAAATTTATAGCTTCTCCCTACAATTTCCATGTCGTAATCGTAATCTCCAATTTTCTAAAGCGCCACTGTAAAGCTGAGCACAAAGCACCAGCTTATTCACGAGCGCTGCGACGTATCCGAGGGGTTGTCCAGAGATCGATGTCCGTTGGTGGTCCGAGTCCGGTTTCCTGAAAGACCAGAGAGAGGCAGAGCAGCTGTTACGGAGGGTTTCGTTGAGGACGAGATAGCTTTGAAGGCAGAGGATCAGATGGAGTAGGAAAGGAAATCTTGAAGAGAGGAGTTTTCAATTTGGAGTGGAAAGCCTGTGGGGTGATGAGTAGAGGAGCCTGAGGTAGATGACGATGAGTGAGTGGCGCTATTGATGGAGGAACTGAGAAAATGCGGAATTCGGGAGAAGTTCGTTCCAGAGTTGAGGTGCGGCGTGGGATATGGATCGGTTTGAGAACTTGAGGCGAGTAGTGACTGGGAGACGGGAGAGAGTGAGATGTGAGGATGAACGGGTAGACCGGGGTGGCTGGATAGTGAAGAGTTCGCGAAGGTACTTTGGCTGGGAGCATTGTAGTGTGTTGTAAGTTAGCGACAAGACTTTGAATTGGATTCGCTCAGGTATTTTCAGCCAGTGGAGCGATTTAAGAACATGAGTGATATGGTGATGCTTATGTGTCCTGGTGACGGCTCTGGCGAGAGAATTTTGGATGAGTTGTAGACGCTTAATTTGGGTGGATTCAAGGTTAAGGAAAATGGAATTGCAGTAATCAAGCTTAGAGTGGACAATGGAGGTAGCGATAGTGGATGCAGTTTTAAAGTCAACCATGGGTCGGATGCGGCGGAGGTCACGAATGTGCATGAAGCAGGTGCGCGAGAGGTTGGAGATGTGGTTAGAGAAGGATAAATGTGGATCAAAGTGTGGATCATGTGCCTCAGCATGACATGCAGATGGAATATATCATATATAGATGCTCAATATTTATTTTTTTATCACAAAGTTCACTGAAATAAAGATGGTTTTCGATTAACCTCTCCTGTATATGAATTTGACAGTGATTACATTTCATCTCTGACTTCTGCTTTAGGCACCTCATTCGATAATATCACCATTATCTCCATCGCGTTTGTTTAGATCTTTCTGTTGGCATTTATATGGCGAATAGACGCCGACCTATATATATGATTATGTGCTTACCAGCATCATTATTGCATTTTTTTATCGCCATCGGCGTTTTCTGTCTCACCTGATGACGTAAAACTCGAAATTCGTAATCGTAATCTCCAATTTTCTAAAGCGCCACTCTAAAGCAAAGCGCAGAGCACCAGCTTATTCACGAGCGTTGCGTCGTATCACAGGGATTGTCCAGAGATCGATGTCCATTGGCATAGGCGTCCGCAGGAATTTTTTAGGGGCGCAACATATTTTTAGGAGGGACAAAAAAATTTGGGAGGAGACAAAATGACGCTTTGGCATAGAACAAATTTGCATAGAAAAAAATTTAAATAAATGATGATCAAGGGCTTTACTTAAATAATTAAGTGTTTCTTCGCATTGAAAATCGTGTTGGGACTGTTGTAATAATCATAATAATCAAAAGATTTTATTTCTATAAAATGTTTCCAAAATCCACGGGGGGCAAATGCGCCCCCTTCCGCCCCCCCCTCCGGACGCCCATGTCTATTGGTAGTCCGAGTCCGGTTTATTTATTTGTTTATAATTTATTCTCTTTCCAGCGAATCCATGCTACAGTTTGCCATGCTTAAATGGTGGATCGTGTGCCAATGCAGGGGATTCGTACAACTGTAACTGTCCAGCCGATTTCACCGGGCCGATATGTCAAACAGGTAAGCTATAGGTTAGCAACAAAAACTCGCTTAGCGATTAGAAATTGTGGATCGAAGCAGCCAGACAAACCGAATTCTTCTGTCACAGATTCCTACAGATAACAAAGGCTACTCCTTGAATGTCCTGATAACTCTTTCTGATTCACAATCAGAGGCGTAACTTTGGTCTAAAAAGTGGGGATACGAATTTCTTCTCCACTTTCATTTTTCGCTTGGAGACCATTTTGGACACACTACCCTGCCAGTACTGATTATGAGACGCTGATGAACTTACCTACGTAACGGCAATTTATCATTATTATTATTATTATTTATTTATTTATTTACTTATTTGAATCCGCAAACCAGGAAATCAACCAAATAAGCAGAAATACATACAGTAAGAACATGGTAATAATAGCATTTAAATTAGGTAACACAACCAGGGGCGGATCCAGGGGGGCTTTTGTATGCTTAGACAGGACGTCACAGGACGTGGCCCCCGTAGGTGTAGATGAGTATAATGTACACAGGACGTGGACCCCGTATACGTAGATGAGTGAAAGGGCGAAGTATGGATATGACTGAAAATTTCTGTAAAGAGGTTAATGACTAAAAAAAGGTCATCAATTTTTTGGGAGATGAATTGCCCAAAAGTTGTTCGGTGGTGGTCAGTTGGTCACTACGCCCACAAACTCATTCCTCTCCCAGAATAGGAGGACTAGCTGGTTTGTATGCATGTATTATAATTATTTTTGGCCCCCCCTCTGACAAACCTTCTGGATCCGCCCCAACAATAGTAAAACAAAACCATATAAGTAAACTCACTGCAAGCTGGCGATAGGAACGAAGTTCCAAGCAAGGAATGAAGAAAATGAGTCATGTTCAGTAAGACTGATGAGGAGAAGAAGCAGGATCTGCTTATCGAGTCATCCCCATGAATAAATAGGCCCTACTTGAGTGAAAAACCAGGAACTAAGGACATAACTGCAAAAGTAAATAAAAATGATAGATGACGGGTTGGGTAAAAGCATAAAATTAAGGTTAGTGACTAAGTAAAATTAAAGGTAAGGGTAGAGTGAACAAGAGTATGGTTGAGAACATATATTATAAATATTGACTAATCAGTGCTGACTTGTAGGAAAACTTAAAGAGGCAAGAGATGGTGCGGCGCGTATGCTATAATGTCCCATTTCAGAAAAGGCATCCCCTTTATATAGTCTCGGTCTCCGTCCGGACTTTCTCTATCCCGGTCGTAGCTGCTGCGTCATTGACAGTATCATGGGGCATGAGTCAGTCTTTTAAACTCATAAAAGGCCCGTCGTTGTTGTTCTGGATGGTGAGATTGATGAAGATAAAAAAGCAGTGTCATTGCTGGGTATCAATGCCGAAGAGCTTCTGACTCACAGATAAGCATGTGAGCGCTGCGTCATGTTTACTATAATGACCCGGATAGAATGACCTATGCTTCCGAACACCTTCTTCTTCTTCTTCTTCTTCTTCTTCTTCTTCTTCTTCTTCTTCTTCTTCTTCTTCTTCTTATTATTGTTATTCTCTTGCAGCGCCTATCCACTTCTTTTGGCTTCTCTGGCAATGTTCTTGATTGGCTTACCTCCTTTCTGCACGACCGCTCCTTCATGGTCGTCCACGGATCCACTAGGTCTCCTTGGGTCCCTGCTCCATTTGGCCTGCCTCAGGGCTCTGTCCTTGGCCCCCTTCTTTACATAATCTACACTGCCGACCTAGGGTCCCTGCTGGCGGCTGGGTCGGTCCTTAGCCAGTCCTATGCTGACGACCTGCAAGCCTATATACACTGCCCGGCTGTCCGCGCTGTTGCAGCGGTGGAAACCATGACCCATGCCATGGAGTCCCTGCAGGCCTGGATGTCCTCAAACCGCCTGCGGCTAAACCCCGCCAAGACGCAGTTTATATGGCTTGGCACTCCCCAGCAGCTCTGTAAAATAGATCTGTCTTCTCTTGCCTTGCAATTCCCACACCTTGCTTTCTCGACCTCGGTCCGGGACTTGGGAGTCATCCTGGACCAGGAACTTGCATTCACGCGGCACATAAATCTTCTCTCCCGCAGTTGCTATTACCAGCTCCGGCAACTCAAGGTGATCTCCCGTTCTTTGTCTCCCGGTGCAGCTTCCACGCTTGTCCATGCTTTTGTTGTTTCTCGATTGGACTACTGCAGTGCCATATATGATGGACTCCCGGCCTGCCGGATTGAGTCCCTGAACAGAATCCTGCGTACTGCTGCCCGCCTTGTAGGCCGCATCCCCAAGTTTGGCAGAGTGTCTGCGTATATGAGGGATGTCCTCCACTGGCTCCCCTACCCACAGCGCATCACTTACCGAATCTCTGCCTTGGTCCGGCGGTGCTTTGAAGGTTTGGCCCCTCCATACCTGCGGGAGCTCTGCTGTCCCACCTCATGCTCGCAGCGCCGTTCCTCTCTCCGCTCAGCTGCGCAGGCTGAACTTGTTGTTCCCCGCGTGCGGACAACCATACGGCAGCGCCGTGCCTTCTCTGTGGCTGCCCCCATGACCTGGAATGGGCTTCCTACCAAGCTCCGTCAATTACCGATTGGTCATTTCACCCTGTTTCTTACTGTCCTCAAAACTGCGTTATTTGACCGTGGTTGGGCTGGGAGTGCTCCTGAGTAGGCAATCTTGAAGGGGCGCTATATAAAACTACTTTAATAATATTATTATTATTATTATTATTATTATTATTATTATTATTATTATCATTATTATTATCATTATTATTATGACAGACTGCAGCCCACTGAACGCGAGTGTCTGAGTAGAAAGTGTGTTGCTACAAATGTTTAGGGTTACCATACCCATTTTAAGGCCCCTGTCCGGGCGGTTTTCCAGAAGTTGGGCGTTTGTCCGGATTTTCCACTCTACAATTTCTGACGTGGAACCCTGGACGGTGAACTCATACTTTGTTACTGACTTACTTGCAGCCTAGAACAGCGACATAACCAGAAACGTGCCAACTTGTATTTGTTAGCTGTAGGCCTATGCCTTTGAGTCCAGCACCGCATTCCGTTCAGATGATTGTAGAAGCAATAAGTCATGTACGGTACTGTGATGTTGTTACAGACGGTAGCAATCGTGGGTCTGTGAAGTTATTTCCTATTCTAATTCAATACTTTGATTTGAAGAATGGTGGTTTACAGTCGAAACACATTGACGTGCATAGCACTCCAGATGAAACTGCAGACACCATTTCGAGATGCATAAAGGACAGCTTAGACAGGCGCATCACTTATTTCAGAAGTGTATAGCCTTTGCCAGAGATAATTGCAATACTAATTTTCGGAGGTGTTCAACGTAGAGCTGATGGCAATAATGCGTTTGCTAATTTAAAGACGATGAAAAGCAAAACAGTGGAGCTTTAGTTGGTATTGGTTTTTGGCTCATGTTTTGAATTACGCCCTGCACCATGGCGCTGACACATTTGATCTTGACATTGAGTCAATTACATTGAAAATTTACAACTATTTCTCAATTTACACGGTTAGAACTGAACACCTGAAGGAGTAGGCCCTACTGCGAATTTGTTGCAGTTGAGTATCGTAAGCTACTTTATCACAGCAAAACTCGATGGCTGTCTCTATTTCCTGGTATTGCTGCAGATGTTTCTAGCCTTTATGTCTTTCTTCTTGTCTCAAGAAAAGTCACCTACTGTAAATCTGTTTTCTTTTGTGTGCGTGCTCATTGCCTAAAAGTCTTAAGCCATTTACATTACTTTCTGCAGTTCAGATTTCGACAGTAGGCCTATAAAATAAATCATAGCGGCGTAGTGTATACCGTATACGCCGATACGATTTTGATTTTTTTTCCTCTTTTTCCTCTGCGGAAATATGGTAGCCCTACAAATGTTACAGGCCTATAATTGACTTTCAGCTGTCACAAGAGCTTTTATACTGTTTGAGCTTTAGGCAGTACATGTTATTGAAAGAATATTATAGGAAACTTTGTTGCAGCGCTCCTCAAGTCTTGATACTGTGTACAGTAGACAATGTCACTGTATCATTGACGCACGTGACCTAAGTAGCCTCTTTGATTTATTTGATATATTTGATGTCTTCCGTGACTAGAACTCTACGAAGTAGGCCTAAATGCAACCTGTGGAGACTTGATGAGGTCGACGCCCTACGACCCAGCACCCGGATGGACGAAACTGTGCGAAATAACGACGAACGACACAGCTCTGGTGAACACATCATGCCGCGATCTTCTGCAAGGACTTCCGATCTACGGTGATTCCGACGGTCTCTTGCAGGCAGGCGGAAACTACGGCTGCTGGCTAACGAATCAATACCCAGACACTATTCAGAAAGGCTGCCGTAACAATTACCAACAGAATCATATGCTTGGATTGTGTCTAAGTTGTACTCATCTGATCGTGTGTGTGCGCCATCCTTAATAAACAATCCTCGAGATCGATCGTCTTAAGCCGATTCCAAATGCGAACACGCACACATCTACACACACGTAGGCCTATGTCCTACAATTAATGCGTCTTAATGTATGAAAATGTTCATCCCACGCGTTAGACTTACTTGTTGATGTTATTTGGAGACAAACGACGATCATGCAATGTCTGGTAAATTCTTTCAAAACTACGTAGTCTCATTCGTAAACATTCAGTTGGCATTCGCTGGATGATAATGATAATGATGAAAGCATCGAATGATCGAATTTTACGAAAGGCTAACAGAATTTACGAAACATGCTAATGCAAGAAACGACAGTCTGAGAATGAATGTTAATCAACGGATAAACAACATGTCAAATAACAGAAATTTTCTACATCATAGAACCGACTGACTAGCCTACAGAATATAGATCAATAACCAAGTTCGCGCTTTGTTACCGCTAGAAGTTCAATTGTGTAAAACAGTACAAGATCCATAGGCATAGACTCTGGGGGCAGCCGGAGCACGTGGCTCCCCCCACCAATAATTAAGATGTACTGTACACCCAATGCAACAAGTGTAAAATGAATAACCAAATATTTTGGACAAGTTTACGCCAGTGGCAAGACGAGTTCTTTAAATTACTTTAAAAATAAAATTTGCTGAGTGCTGACAATAAATTACACTTTCTGTGTCGTTTCGGAGATCAAAAGGGTCGGTCTCGCCTATGAGTTCCTAGATCTCGGTCTCAGTCCCGTAGACCCAAGATCTATATTTCGGTCTCGGTGCCAAGAGCGTTGAAGAGCGTCGTGGGCATCCTTGCTAGTTCTGTTTTTAATTAAGACCACCGTAGTTACAATTTACTTATATTTGTTAAAAACTTTAAAGAAACCAAGCATTGCTGTTCTTTTGCGTTAAACGCTGCAACAGTTTCAGGCGGAACTTGTAATAAAATGTTTCGTAGACTCACTGTTACAAGGTATCACTGTAACCTCTTCTCCTCACGGTCAGCCTTTGATCCTGTCACTTCTGGCTAAATTGCTGACCTACGGATGAAATCTACATGCAAACACTGTGAACTTGAAATTACAATCGATGCCTACTACATGGATTGTAATTTCGTTTAATATGAATCAAAGTTGACAAACCGCAACTTCTAACAAATAATACGTGTAATGCCACGCATGGCAGCCTGATAAGGCGCCCGGCCTCGGTGCGCGAGTCTCTATACATGATGTTAAAATATGTTAAATGTCATTTCTGAATGGATTCTGAAATCTCAACCTCACTTCTTTGTCACTATCCTAGTTTTCTTTATAAACCTTTCTCTTTCTATTGGCATACTTCCTAACTCTCAGAAGAGGGCAGTTATTCATCCTCGTCTCAAGAGGTGTGGTCTTTATCCCACTCTATGTTCTAGCTATGGGCTTATCTCTAATGTCTCCTTCCGATCTAAGATGATAGAGTAGCCCACACTCAGCTCTACTCTTACTTCTCTGCAAACAACCTGCTTCCATCTCTTCAGGCAATTCCACCGCACAGAAACAACCTTCCTGAAAGTCTATAATGACCTTGTCTTTGCTTCTGCCTTAATACTCCTAGGTTTATCTGCTGCTTTTGACTGCGTAGATATTGTATTATACTTGCAGTCTTGCAAGAGTCCTTTGGCATTTCTGGTACAATTCTTAATTGTTTAAATTGCTTTATATCTCTAGTAGGTTCGCATCAACCCCCTCATATAATCCATCGCTGAGGTGTCGTTCTAAATACCCACAGTCAAATTAAGGCAACAATGGCCAAAAGTGTCACCTCAAGGGTGTCGAAATGCCTACGACCTTAGGGGCCATCCACATATTGCGTACGCACTTAGGGGGGAGGGGGTCGGATTTTGGCGATTTTGCGTACGGGTGCGAACGGGGGGGAGGGGGGTAACAAAATGTGTACGTACCCAAAATAAATTTCTAATTATGACGTCCACATTAGCCTCTTTATAACTGTATTATCCTATAGTCGTCCCATGGCATTTTATTACATTATATAAAAGCCACGTGCAGTTATTCTGTGCTGTGAACGACACCTATAATTTGTCTATATTGGCCCTTCAATAATCTGGCCTAAAGTGCAGACAGGCTGCCTGGAGACACTTTCTGCAGCTGGTCATCGGGGGGGGGTTGCGTCAAACGTACGTACTCAGGGGGGGGGGTGGAAGAAAGTACGCTTGCGAACAGGGGGGAGGGGGTCCAATTTTCCCGGATTTTTGTGTACGTAATATATGGATGGCCCCTTAATGTATCTGCCAGGCCTCGCATTCGTAAAACGTCACCTCACGTAGTTCTCTCGATACCGATTATACAGAAATACAACTCATTAAATCAATGGCACCCCAGGTGTCATTAAGACATAACCACCCTACAGCACTCCATAGGGTACTGATATGAAATCGTCATCCAACCAAATATAATAGCACCCTAAAGGGTGTCGATATAAAACAAGCACCTACAGCACATCGTAGGGTGTCGATTCAAGACAAGCGCCCTACAGCACCTCATAGGTGGCAATACGAGATAATCACCTCGTGCAAAATAAATTTCTCTACAATACTTTAGACTTTTATCCATTAATCTGTTGCAGTTCTTCACTACAAACTGTTTTTCTGATTTACTAGAGTATTTGCCCGTCGTTACGACGGGTTGAAAAAGAAAATGAAAGGATGGATAGGAAGAGAAAAGAATTTGTTTATTGGAATGCTTGATTATGTCATATTGCGAAAATTCGAGCATCATTCAGCAAATGACCTTGACGGTCCGTTTTCTTTATGATGGAGGGAGGGAGTGAGGCAGATACAGACTTACTAACCGCTGTTTGTCTTTCTGTCAATCTGTCTGTCTATCTGACTGTTCGTCTGTACGTCTATCTGCCGAGTGCAGATTCTTCGTAGGCCGGGCCAATTTCGGGCGCCCGTGTGATATTGCGTTGGCCTCTGAGGCATGACATTTCATACATGTACCACTGCAGCCATATAGGGAGAGGCGCTACATTCCAGAAGCGTTTATCGTAGGACACACAGATCTGGGAAACTATATGAGATAAACTGTCTTTGTGGTGCTATGCGATCCCGTCGCGTTTCTGTCGACGGAAGCTTGCAATAAACGAATATTTGATTTAATTTGATCTACTGTTCGGGATCTTGCAGTCATCCTTGACTCAACACATTGCCTAAAACCTCAAATAGCTGCCATTTCTTCACGTGCTTGTTTCGCCTCAGGAGAATCCGACAGCATCGCTGAAAACACCGATACTCTGCCTTAGTTATTTAGACGCGACTTGATTACTGCAATCCTATATATACTCTACGGTCTCCCTGAACGCATCTCTAACCAAAATAATGTATCAGGCATGCTGCAAGACCATGTTTTGTACTCTCGTATCGAGACCATATCACACCTGCTCTTTGTTCTCTATACTGGCTTCCTGTCTGAGCGTATCCGCTTCAAGCTGGCACCTCTCATGAATAGAGCACGTGCCATCCTACTTATTGTATTGTATAGTATTTCCAAACTTATAAAGCGCCCACCAATCAGAGGCGCTCCCAGTGCGAAAGTCCTCGGGAATAAAGGCATCTTCCATGGTCGCACCCTGCAACTCTGTCAAAGGCCACTCCTCTCTTCGATCAGCACAGGGGCGTAACTTTGGTCTAAAAAGTGGGGGGTACCAATTTCAAGTCACGAAGCAAGGCGGAGACTGCAATCTCTGGGAAGGCTCAATAATAGAATACTGATTGGCATTGTTTAAAAGTGGGGGTACGGTACCCCTCAATCCAAAAAGTGGGGGTACGGGTATCCCTTGTACCCCCCACAAATTACACTTATGGATCAGCATCTGCTGGAAAGTATGTTGTTCCCGACAAGTCTCGTCTTTGGCCGGCGTTGATTCACTGATGTCGATACTTCCACCTGGAACTCTCACCTCATGTTCGCAACTCTCCTAGTGAGACTGTCTTTCGCTCTAAATTGAAAACTTACCTCTCCCGTCTTCTTATGGTTCTTAATAGTTGTCCGGCTTCAATGTGCAGTTCTGAACTTTGTAAGGAGGGCATTATTAAATTAGTTGTATTGTATAATAAATACATGATATGGATGCGGACAACTACATTGGGTAGTCTTTATGTACCCATGTCCTCATTTACTTTCTCTTAAATGCTTAGCACCATTTCTCTAAGCTGTATTTTTTAATTTTTTTCATTTCTGGTCTCTCCTCCTCGGCTTCCATTTGCATCGACCTCTCTAGCTCAAACTGCCTTCATATGCTAACAAGTCGATAAGCCACGCACGTCTGGTCTGGTTAACTGCGATGTTTATCGCTCAGACGGCCAAAGTTTATCGGCCTAAAGACTGATCCGAGAATCTTCTACATTTTCAGAATCTATTGAGCTTGTTGAACAAAAGAAGAGCAGTCCCTTAAGCTACCCATGGGCATAAAGTGTTAGCAACTTCATTTTCTTAGCCTCGGCCTACGAGGGCGGTTGACTAGTCCTATCCTTCATCGTTTCATCTTCCCACCAACGGTGTGTGGTCACAGACTCATTAGAACCGAGTTGGCTAGGGGGCGCAGGTGGAGCAGATATCTAGAACCAAATTTCTGCCCTGGTGGGTACTTGAACCCCAACCTCTCAATCGACATTCCAGCAACCTTAGCTCATTGATACACATGTAATTGTCCCTTTTCTATTTCATGTCTGTTGTCTACTAGTAAAATACTGCTTCCTTCATCAAACATCATTGTCGTGGGTTAAAAAGCTGCTTCATTGTGATAACTGGTTATAAAGGAGTGAAATGGTTAAAATTTAGAGTGCTTTGAAAAGGGTTTACATATATATATAAATACTGCATTGCAATTAAATTCAAGATGACTGGTTCTCATTAGGGGTCATCCATAAAGGACGTCTGCAATGAAGGGGGAGGAAGGGGTCATTGAAATGCGGACAAGGGGAGGGAGGGTTATGACTAGTGTGGACGTCCGCATCTAAACTTTTAAATTTCAGTTTTTTAAAAACCACATTGTTTCAACTAGAGGTGTACCGATAGCCCTTTTTGCCGATTATGCCGATACCGCGTATAGCCGATTATTGAAATCGCCGATACCGCGTAGGAGTCCGATTATTTTGTTATCGCCCAAAATCTAGGCACACGACGTTGTATAATGGCTATTAAGGAGTTTCCAGTCCTGTCTATAATAGGTCCTTGGTTTTTACGGTGCCTAGTAAGTAGTGCAATGCTAAATATAAAGCAATAATTAGAAACAAAACATAGATATTTGTGCTAATTTTCCTTTTTGTAACGATTATTGTGCAAAAACGTTAGGGGCCATCCACATATTGCGTACGCACTTAGGGGGGAGGGGGGTCGGATTTTGGCGATTTTGCGTACGGGTGCGAACGGGGGGGAGGGGTAACAAAATGTGTACGTACCCAAAATAAATTTCTAATTATGACGTCCACATTAGCCTATTTATAACTCTGTATTATCCTATAGTCGTCCCATGGCATTTTATTACATTATATAAAAGCCATGTGCAGTTATTCTGTGCTGTGAACGACACCTATAATTTGTCTATATTGGCCCTTCAATAATCTGGCCTAAAGTGCAGACAGGCTGCCTGGAGACACTTTCTGCAGCTGGTCATCGGGGGGGGGTGCGTCAAACGTACGTACTCAGGGGGGGGTGGTGGAAGAAAGTACGCTTGCGAACAGAGGGGGAGGGGTCCAATTTTCCCGGATTTTTGTGTACGTAATATATGGATGGCCCCTTAATTATAAAGTGATTTGCATCGGCGCCGATTATTTTTTCCCGATGCAAATTATGCCGATACCTCTAATAATCGGCCCGATTACAAATGCTGCCGATGCATCGGTACAGCTCTAGTTTCAACCCTTCCCCGAAAGAGGAAAAGGTCAGTGAAGCGATTGCCTAAACCACATGCATGGTATAACATTTACTGCGACTTTAAATTCCTGCACATCCTGTGATGTGAAACCTGAACTGTCACTTAAACATGCACAGGATTAATTGTAACAAAAATGATGACATTAAAAATTGGCTTAGGCGTGCGGACGTCCGCAAAGGGGGCTTGAGGGGATAAGGTCAACTGCGGACAATGCGGACAAGGGGAGGGAGGGGTTAATCAGTGTGGTTAACAAGTAGGTCATATTTTGCGGACGTCCTTAATGATCACTTGATTGAGTTAGTGCAATGAGTCAGGATGTAGAATGGGACAGACTGTTGCCATAATCCTGAACATTTTTCCAGTGCTTTTTTCAGCCAGAACGCGCTTAACAGTGTCCCAGCACCTTTTTTCAGCTACTAAAAAATAATTTATTTATTTGAATAATAAAAACAATAACTTAAGTTATCTTAATTTAATTTGTGTTGTGAACTGTTTTCAGTGTTTATTGAGACTCCTGCCAACCCCCAATCCGGTTTTCCTCGGGATTTTAGTCCTTACATAATTGTTCAGTTCCGAAACCTACTGTACAGTTGTGGAACCTTTTTTCTAGAAAAAAGCACGGACACAGTTAATTTCATTTGATCAGCTCTTGTTCATCTTGTGTACAATCACCTCCTCCAGCCAAGAATTTCACTCAGGTACATTTGCTCCCTCAAGATTGAAAAGAGAATTACAGACCATCATTGATTTTAGTCTTTCAGAGTATTATTATGATTATCATTACTATTTCTGCATTTATTATGCTCCATTATCTAATGACCAAGCATCAAACAATGGTGGTGAGCAATTGCGATAGAAGATCCCAGCAACTGCCTCAGAGGCTCGGACCTGTACTACGCGCCTAGCAGTGGAAACAAAAGCATTAGCCAGCAGGATTAATACAGTACGAGGTTAGAGATCGGATTCCAATATGTGAAATTGAGCTAATCTGCATAATGCTCCACCATGGTGCAGTCAAACGCCACTTAAACTGTGTACACAATCAGTGTGGTTAACAAGTAAGCCACCCACAAAGTCAAATTGGCAGATTTGCTGGCCTGTTCCCCGACTTGGCTTTGCTTGTATTAAAAATTGGGCAAGTGTAAAAGATACAGGGAATGATTGTATCACACAAACACAAGTAACAAACAAGTTTACAGGTATACCTTGAATGGTCGCATACTAACCTCTAGCTTACTGTAACTATTACACAAATGGCAAATATCTCAAATTAAAGTCACATATATTTCTGTAATGACAGAACTCTAAACACCAATTCATTATTCCTAAAGACTAAGTAAGAAACAAAGCTGCGTGAAAGTCAAATAAAAAGTATTCAATAAACATTCAATGCACCACATATTTTTTACTTGACAAGGAAACAAAGTATTTCACGGATCATATGGTATGATCCGTGATGTTCGCTGTCTTACAAAATGTTTTAATTCTGGAATTCTCTCAGAATTCATTTCAAAAATCTTTTGCTGCATTTGAAAAGCACAGCTTCAGGACATATGGTGCTTTGCCATCTGAAAATAAATGAAAAATTCTCATCAGTTAAAGAATCCTTACAGAAACAACAGCAAATAACTGCTTAAACTATTCTCCAACATAAAACCATTCACTAAACTGCAAAATGAAAAAATGTAAGCAATTTGTTTGTTGTGAAAGCCTGATCTGGTTTTGACAAAATCGAGTCTATACCACCGCCAGCTCATCAAACCATGTCTGTACAGAAACCAGGGTGTCTGTTCCTCGAGAGCAATATTTGCTGACACAAGGGGTGAGTAAGAAGCGGAAATAGGTCAGCTGATTTAAATACAATATTTTGTGACCTAAAACATAGATTTTAAACTGAATTTTTGCTTTATGCGCAGCCAGTATAATGAGTGCAATATTTGTGTAAAACATATACATACTTGGCTGCTTTTTTGTTATGGCTCTAGCCAGAAAACTTTGAACCATTTGTAGTTTATAGCTCGGCCAACACCGAGCTACTGTGCTGCGCGACGAGTCGTCAGTGCAGCCGGCTGGACCTCTCCCCATATCTCATCGCTGGTGCCTCCCTGGAACTGGTGGCGTCCGTCCATGACCTGGGAGTCATACTGGAATCTGACCTGTCCATCAGGACCCACGTTGGTATGACTGTACGCCGATACTTACATCAACTCCACCTCATCAGGATTTGCCTCAAGTCGCTTCCATTAAAGGGTCTGCTGTGCTCTCTCAGGTGGGCTACTGTAACAGTCTTCTGGCAGGAGCACCGAAGTGCCTCCTCGACGAGTTGCAGTCGGTTCTTAATGCTGTGGCAAAGCTACTCTGCGGTCGGCGACGGTTTGACCACATGGCCCTTCTATGTGACACGCTCCACTGGCTGCCATTTCCCCAGCGTGTGGAGTTCAAGCTCTGCTTGATGTTTACAAGGCACTCCACGGCATGGCGCCTGACTACATCACCGACTTCTGTAGGAAGACGTCATCATGCACAGAGGGTCTTCATCTGAGGGGTATGTGCGAGGGGACCTGTTCGTTGCTCGGACGAAGACAAAGTTTGGGAACCGGGCCTTCTCCGTGGCTGGACCACGTTGCTGTAATGTCCTTCCACCCGAGGTCCATTCTGCGCCATCAACTGAGGCATTCAGGTCCTGGCTCAAGCGTCATCTCTTCACCAAGGCATATCCTTCTGCTGAATGTTATATTATTGTATATATTGTATTGTATACAGGGTAGGGGGGGATAGAGTAATGAGATAGAGTAATGGTAACACTCATGGCCAGGAGAGCATTAGGTTCGTGGATCGATTCTGTAATCCCCTCTAGGGCGGCGCCTTGCATGGCTGCCAAACCGTGTGTTTAATTAAGATCTTGATTGTCCTTTCATGTTTCAATGTAATCTTATGCATCTGTCAGTTCGAAATAATAAAGAATATTATTATTATTTATTTATCATTTATAAAGCGCCTCTCGCAGTATAAACCATTCAGAGGCGAATACAATACTAGGCAATACAATATACAATAATTCGCTGCAATTAAGTTACTAACTTGGATTTGGTAATTTAGAGTTGTTGGCACAGACAAGGGCTTCTGTGCTACTTTCCGTATCATTAAAGTGCAGAAGACCACGTGAACTCTTCTCCGCTACAAAAACAATAGAAATCTTTCACTAACTCCATTTCAGACAATCTTATACCTCGAAATTTGGACTACGTAGCTTCACATTCAAATACATGTCGAAAGTCTTATATGCAGCAGTAACTTTAACTAATAGTAAATTGAAACACTAAATTACTTACATTTTGGTGGAAATAGTGTCACTTTCTCAGGTCCACTCACATTTGCCTCAGCAAATGCCTACAAAAAGTAAAAGGTATAATCTAAAAAAAATTATTAAATACAGTTGATGGTTAAGAATTAAGATTGCTTGGCCATGGAGATGGTACTGCATATGTCTAATAAGATATAGACCTAACCCATTCTCGTCAGAATTGGGTGTTTTCAGAAATGAGTAAATTGATGGTACCCATGCTGGAACGACAGGTATAGTGCATCAAGGGCTACAGCTAAGCATAATAAAATATATATTTTCTGAATCAGCAGGATTCTGGCTCTTATAAATTATATTTTATTGTGAACAAAACTTGATTTATATAAAATGCCAACTGCAAAACAGTCACCAATACACAAATGGACATCATCCAGCAATGTCCAAAAAACAAAGTTCGGTAATAGGCTTTGCTCCAAATCACAGACCAGGCCTGTTCCAAACAATGTGGCAACTGCGATCTTCAAATTTTCAATAAATTCATCGTCAGAAGATGAAAATTCATTATCAGAATCATTCATGACACGCCTTAAAACTTCGCGGCTCATGATACCAGGCTTGGACTGGCCCACCGGGATACCGGGAAATTCCCGGTGGGCCGGTCACCCACGCTTGGACTGGACCGGCCGCCCAAAAACAAAAATATGATTTTAAAATATTATTATATTTTAGTTCTAATTCCTAATATACCAAGAAACTTGCACTGCCACGTGAAACATGAGGCTACGTACGTGGTAGGCTAATGTTCACTTTAACTCACATTGATTATAGGGTTCTTGGTCTTTTCGCCCCCGGAAGATTCGCCCCCGACATTTCGCCCCCGGAAGTTTCGCCCTCGTCGATCCAGCTTCTAGTCTTAGTTACATTTTCATCATAGATCCCGCTTCTAGTCTTCTAGTTACATTTTCATCGCTAATCCAGCTTCTAGAGTCTTAGTTACATTTTCATCATAGATCCCGGAGGCAAAACTTCCGGGGGGCGAATCTTCCATGGGGCGAAATGTCGGGGGCGATTCTTCCGGGGGCGATTCTTCCGGGGGCGAAATTTCCGTATCCCGATTATAGCGCATGCAATCAGGCCCGGCTCAAGGAATTTGGCGGCCTAGGCAAAAACTTATGATTAAAACTTAACGGTGAACCCTACCTTAATAGAACATAATTTATTGCACCAACACTATAAATACTTCCATCTAGCGAATAATAATTAGAAATAATCCAACGTTTCATTTATGAATTTCCAGAAATTATTTTTTTATGTTTATTTCGGAAAAATGGAAAATTGGCGGCTCATAAAAATCGGCGGCCCTAGGCGGCTGCCTAGTTTGCCTAACGGACGAACCGGGCCTGCATGCAATAAAGAAACAGATTTGATCGATTTCTTGTAGCCTACAGATGTTCACTTTAACTCACGGTAAATCAGAGCGCATGCAATAAAGAAAGAGATGTGATCGATTTCTTGTAGCCTACAGATGTGATCGATTTTTTGTAGCCTACACAGACATGCTACAACGCGCTTTCATTGTATTTCTGAATCAAACAAAAATAATAATCCCATAAATTATAGACATGCTACAACATGGTTTCATGATATTTCTGAATCAGACTAATTTTACAATGATGTCCGGTGCAGAGCGAAAACTCTCCTGGATTCTTTGACAAGTTTTGAATTTCTTTCACAGCACAATTGTTGTTGAAAGTGTTAGAACACACAACTCCATTATCTCAATATTTTCAAACAAACGGCATGGACAATTGGACATCCTACAAGCCTATAAGATGGTTCAAAAATACTATCAATGAATTAAGCCAAATGCATCGAACTTTTTATGTAATTTTTGAAGCAGCTACACAGTTTTCAGAACTTGCTAACAGTGAATTAGATATAAGAAATATCGACATTGATGTTGAGACTGCATTGAAACAGAAAAGAATCAGATAAAAAAATTATTCTGCTAAAGACCAGCCAAATGAAAATGCGAAAGATAAATTTAGAGTAAATATTCACAACATGGTAGGCCTAATGGATCAAGTTATTAGTAGTCTGAAACAGAGATTCTCTGAGCACGGTAATCTTTATGCTGAGTCGTCTTTTTTAGATCCAAACAATTTTGCAGAAATTTAAATATAAGGATTCCCAGTGATGGATTACGTACAGCACCTGAGTGAATTGTTAAAAATGTGATTACAGTGTGACCAATGAGCAACTGCAAAGTGAATTGGTGGACTTTGCCAGAAAATGAGACAGTTTCAAAACTAATAGACTATAATTTGCTATTTGACACTGAAATAACAGACACAGTCTCAGAAAACGCCATGCAGTCTGAATCTATACGAAGTGAAACAATCCCAATAACAGAAAACAGCAGCAGGAACAGAAATCAACGCAAATCTTGAAGAAAATGTATAGTTTCTGTTACCACGTTCGCCTCAAGTTCAATTTTCATAGTCTGGCTTATTCACCTTTGTTTTTGGCTTACAAATTCTACTTGACATTATCCTCATTACAAGTTGCTTTTCGAAATTGAAATACATTTTGAACAGATTAATAGATTTGCGAAGTCAGTGCATGAAGTTTATAGTCATGCTGATGGCTTGTGAAAGGACCTTCTTCTCGGAATTAATAATGATGAAATCCTTGACTTTTTGGCCTCAACTTATGATATGATGAAAAAATGCTATACCTACTAAGTGCTTGTGTGAAGTTGTTTTTACTAATTCTATCACGATGTTAAGTTTTTGAAATGAACTAAACTGTTCACAGTGCACTACATAATGTAACAGTTGGTTCCAAATAGGCCTATATTTACCGATTTACGACAAATGAAAAATTAAAATGCATAGGCTATAATGACATTGTGTTAATTTCTTAATCTTCTAAATTTAAAAATATTTTGCCATTTGGCCCAATAATAGCTAAAAATGTCCTCCATTTTATGTTAAATGTTACAAAAAGCATTGTCAAGCCCCACAAAGGCCCCCTATCCTGAAAGGTTTCGTGCCTTCGGCACTCGATTATGTGGGCCGCCCCGACCACATTTCCCGGGCCGCTTTTGCAAGCCAGTCCGACCCTGCATGATACCTTTATCCATCACTTCAAACTTGTTTTTCCACTGCAATATCTAACTTTTTGTCAAAAACTAGACTCTAAAATGCAAGAAATTTTTCGGACATCAATACTGATGCTATTTTTAGGCATGACATGTTGATATTATAAATAATAGAGCGGGCTATCTCTTTGTCTCTGTATACTTGCAGGTTTCAGAGACAAAGGATGGCAAGCATATGTCTGTCTGTGTTTTAATGGCAGAATGAAGTAGTCACACATTGCACTGCTAGGTTACTATGAATGTCTGGTCTGAATACCATGTTAAAATGTAATCAATATCCAGTTGTAAACACCATGCAAAGTGAGTGCTAAATATATGCAACTATGTATTTATATTCCAAATCACGACAGTGCACACATTAATAACAAGAAACTGAAGATTTACCATGAGAAGCACACTTTCTTGAACATTCGGAGGTGCATTGAAGAAGTACTGAACAGCTGACGGGGGCTGGGCCCGTAAAAATGTTAAGGATTATGACAACAGTCTGTCCCATTCTACATCCTGACTCATTGCACTAACTCAATCAAGTGATCATTCCACTTCAGATTCAGCAGATACCACACAATACAAACGCTAGGGGTTGGACTGGGAGACCTCCTGATAGATAACGTTGAAGGGGCGCTATATAAAACCTCCGTAATAATAATAATAATAACTAGGTCAAATGAAATATATCGGCAAATAAACTACCTACAAAATTTAAGAAGTTAGCCAGATAAGCACCCAACAAAATATAATGTCAAGGCCAGTATTACTGGATAATGCTTACAGTACAAATATGTTTGAGGCTCAGACCACGACAAGCTCAAGGTATTTTGTCTCAAACCTAAATACGACTAAGACCTATACTCAAACTGCTAAGAAAATACAGAAACTTTTTAAAACACTGTGAACTGAGTTTTGTGTACAGTCTTGCAGTGCGAGATATTTAGCGTATATATTAAGTGCGCTTACTTTAGTTTCACGTGTATATGTATATATGATAGATGTATAACGTTTAGTCTTAGTGACACGCGCGGCCGGCCGATATCGGCAGCGGCGCGCTATATGTATATTATTAGAGTTCGTTTATGCGCACAGAAGACAGGTGTGTCAAGAGGCGCGAAGAATTATGCTGACTAGAGAAGTTTGAATTCGAGTGTGTTCGCTGTAGTAGTGTGGCTGACTAGTCGAGTTGTAATCGAATTGAGTTCTGTCTGTTTGTTTCTTATTAAACTGAAAAGATATTAAACTGTGTTGCTGATTAATTCAGGTTATACTTATACGTAGAATTAGTGTTCAAAAGGTGAACGTTAAATAGGCGTTAAGTACGAAGAGAACAAGGATTTAATCAGAAGGATTGTCAACGGAAGGATTGGGTTGACATTATTGGTGGCAGTGACGGTGTGGATAAGAACTCACGGTGGATAAGAACTCACGGTGGATAAGAACTCACGGTGGATAAATAACTCACGGTGGATAAATACTCACGGTGGAATAATTACTCACGGTGGAATAATTACTCACGGTGGATATAAACTCACGGTGGATTAAAATTCACGTTATCACCTCCTTCGGCGGATAGAAGAATCTACGACGGTGATTGAAGAATTTACAACGGTGTTAAAAGAATTTACGCGTTGTTGCTGTGTGACGTGTCTACGATATCAACGACGGTGGAACACGAGAAACGGTATAAAAATTTCGTTGTTTTCCACGAACAAATATAAAAGAAATCCCGTTTGTTTATCGATTCACACACCAAGAAAAACCGTGACTTCTTTGAAAAGAGAAATCACCAAAGTAAACAAGTAAGATGGAGAAACTAAGTGCTGAAAGACAAGCAGATATTAAGAAGATGTCTACGGAAAGGCTAAAACAGCGTTTGTTGAAAGCCGGTTTTAAAGAAGAACAATTAGAAGGTATGTCACGTGGTGACATGATACAGGAACTCGCCGATGTGTGGGTTAAAGAAGAGGTCGAAGAAGAAGGTGCCGTGGGCGGTGCTGTCGAAAAGACTATTGAAAAACCTCCTGCGCCTATGTCTATGGAGATGTTGATGCAGTGGATGATGATGAAAGAAGATAGGGAGGAGAAACGGAGACAAGAAGAGAAAGAAAGAGAGGATAGACGAAGACAAGAAGAGAAAGAGCTGAGACAAGAAGCAGAACGTGTAAGACAAGACGAATTGCGCTTGCAGAGAGAGAAAGAAGAGAAAGCAGAACGTCTGCAGCGAGAGAAAGAAGAGAAAGCGGAACTTGCAAGGCAAGAGGAATTGCGTCTGCAAAGAGAGAGAGAAGATAAAGCAGAACAAGTGCGTAAGGCAGAACTTGAATTGCAAAAGAATCAGTTTGAGATTCAGTTAGAACAGTTGAAAAGAGATAGGGAAGATGCTGAAAGAAGAAGATTGGAGCAGATGTTTGAATTTGAAAAAGCTAGAAAAAGTGATGAAGAGGTTCGTCAGCAACAGATTGAAGCAAAGAGAATGCGTGAAGAAGAAAAAGAAAAAGCGCGAACGTTAGAGTTAGAACGCGCCGAACAGATCAGACAAGAAGAACTCAAATTTCAGAAAGAAAGTTTGGAAAAGGCAGAGGCAGAAAGACAAGAACGTCTGAAACTGGAGAAATCAAAATTGACATTGAAAGAAACGCAAATGAGAGAAGAAAGGGAAGCAGAAAGAAGGAAGCAGCAAGAAAGTGAAACTTTGGTGTCAAAAATTAAGAAAATAGGTGATGCAATGAAGCATGTATTGCCTCAAATGCCAACTGATATGATGGAGGTGCCATTATATTTTGAAACAGTCGAGAACGCGTTTCGTAGTTTTGCTGTGGAAAAGCCGTTTTGGGTGAAATTATTACTACCATTGATGACGCCGAAAGCTCGAACTGTTCTGAATAGATTGTCATACGATGATCTAGATAATTATGATAGAGTCAAGCAGCACTTATTAAAAGAATTTAAATTGACTTCGAGAGAATACAGAGCCAGATTTGTGGATGCTAAGAAGACGACAGAAGAGACTTATACGATGTTTACGGCAAGACTGAAGAACTTGCTAAACTATTACGTGAGAAGTCGAAACGTGAACAGAGAGTATGATACGCTCTTTGATTTGCTGGTAGCGGATAAGCTAAAAGAATGTTTACCGCCAGGTCCACTACAGTTTGTATTGTCGAAGGAAGGAACTGACTGTCTCCAAGCTAGTGCAGTGGCAGACTTAGCAGACATTCATGTAAACAATCGAATTGGGTTTGCGGTCCCAAATATAAACAGTTATCCTTCTCAACGTTCCGTAAACCAAAGCCAGAGTGGAAAGTGGAAAAGTAATCCAGGAACAGGGAATCAGTTCATTGGTAAAGAAGTCAAGGCTAATGTCCCTATACCCAATGAGACCAGAGAAGTGACGTTTGGTCGTCAGGGATTTAACAAATCGTCAGCGCCGTTTGCCAAGAGGGAAGGCAACACATCGTTTACGCAGTATAAGAGATATGAAGGCAATGAACAACGAGGCATGGTTGTGAAGCGTTGTCACAACTGTGGTTCAGACAAACATTTGGTTAAATTTTGTCCAGTTCCAGTGGCAGCAGCTAGTTCTAGCAGAAATCAAGAACACACAAGGGTGAATTTGATTCAAGTGGTTAGTGATACAGATAATCAAACCACGGGTCAAGAAAACCAAGAGACTGAAGTAAAGTCAGTAATGAAATGTGGTATTCAAAAAGAAATTCTATTGGATGCTGAAATTCAGAGAGAAGTCATAGGAAAAGATGACAGTCGAATATTGAAGAAATCGTTCTTGCAATATGTCGAGGTCGAAATTCGTGGAGTAGACGGTAAAGAGCCAGTGAAAGTCAAAGCACTGAGCGACTCGGGAGCAGAGATTCCGGTGATTAGTGAAGAATTACTGGAAGGCATGAAGGTGGAACAAATTGGAAAAGTGAATTTGCAATGTGTGGCAGGAGATGCCATTCCTGCGAAGTTAGTAAAAGTCGATGTTAGACTGTGTGATAGTGACGTGAAAGAAGAGGGATTTCCGCGTAAAATCCAGTGTTCACTTACACCTTATGTCACCTTGATGTGTGCTAGTATTGCAAAGATGGGCAGTACAGAAAGATTCTTGTTGCATCCAGAGATAATTGCCGAATTAAAAGCCGTACCACAGATGAAGGTCAAAACGATACAAGGAGATGTGAGTGTACGAGCAAATGTAATGACGAGAGCGCAGAGTCGGAAACAGGAAATGGTAGATGTTGATGAGAAGAGTGAAACTGAAAGTTCAAGTGATGAGGAAAACGAAAGTAATGAGCAACGAAGCTTATCGCGAGATGGTATAACATCAGAGATGAACGAGCAAGAGATGGTTGCATGCGAGAATGGCACATTAAATGAAACTGAAGAAGACAATGAATGTGATGTGGGGATAGGAGACTTGTATAGAGATGAAGAGATGGATGAAGAACAAAAGGTGCAGATTGCCGATTCGAAGAAGTTCGAAGAGCAACAGAGAAAGGATGAATCGTTGAAGCCGTGGTGGAAGTTAGCACAAGAGAAAGAATCTGAATTCTGTGTGATCAACGGTTTATTGCATAAGAAATATCAGATATTAGACCAGACGATATATCAACTAGTGTTACCAAAAGAGAGACGAATTAAAGTGATGGAATTGGCACATGAATCGGTATTTGGAGGACATCTAGGAGAAGAGAAAACAAGAGAACGAATAAAATTATCTTTTGTATGGCCAAAGATGAGAAGAGACATTGTGAAATTTTGTAAGTCTTGCGAGAAGTGTCAACTAAAGGCAAGGAGTCTGGTGATGGATAGAGTACCTATCACTCCGGTCTCAAGAGAAGAGGTCGCCTTCAAGAGAATGACGATGGACCTAATAGACAACCCGAGGAAATGGCACAAGAAAATTCCTTTTCACGAAAAGCATTTGAAAGAACTCAAAGAAACTACGGAGAAAGCATTATTGTTTGCAGAATCTTACTCTCAAGAAAAGCAGTTACAATACCCAAATCAGTATTACAAGAGAGCAAGGCACAAAGGAATTTGCAGCATATCGAATTCCTTTGATTTATCGATCAGAAGTGGAACGTCAGATCAAAGAAATGTTAAAAACAAACATTATTAAACCATCATCGAGCAGAATGGCAAGCCCTTTGGTTATTGTTAAAAAGAAAGACGGATCTTTAAGACTTGCCTGTGACTACAGATACATTAACTCATTCACAGTGGATTGTAAATATCCGATGCCGATTGTCAGAGACGTTTTAAACAAAGTTGGAAAGTCTAATGTGATTTCCATTTTGGACTGTCGAAGTGCTTATTGGACTTGTCCTGTAAAACAATCTGATCAATGGAAGACAGCTTTTGTAACACATAATGGACTGTATGAATTTACTCGTGTTCCTTTTGGAATGATAAATTCAGGACGAACTTTTGTTAAGGCGATAAATTTAGTTTTACAGCCTATAAGTGACTTTGCAGAACCGTATGTTGATGACATTGCTGTGCATTCTGACAATTGGAAAATTCATTTACAGCAGTTAGATGCATTTTTGATGCAAATGAGATTGCATAACGTTACTTTGAATTTGAAAAAATGCATATTTGGTAAGAGTGAGGTAAGGTTTATCGGTCATGTGGTTGGGTCTGGTAAGATAAAGATGAATCCAGACAGAATTGAAAGTTTGACTAATTTGAAGATCCCAGAAACTAAGAAGCAAGTTAAGCAACTGCTTGGATTTTTTAATTATTACAGACAGTTTATTAAGGACTTTGCACAGATTGCGAAACCTTTATCTGATTTAACTAGTAAACGTGTTTCTGATAAGATTGATTGGACTGTTGAACATCAGCAAGCATTTGATTTACTTAAAGAGGCTGTGCGATCCAAAGTAGTGTTATATGTTTTTGAAGTGGGAAAACCATTCAATTTGTACTGCGATAGTAGTGACTTTGCAGTCGGTGCTGTTTTAACACAGATGGACGACAAGGGAATAGAGCGCCCTGTGTCATTTATCAGTCAGAAGTTAACTGATACCCAGAAGAGATGGGCTACTGTGGAAAAGGAAGCCTATGCTATTGTTTGGGCTCTAAACAAGTTAAAAGAAATTATAATTGGATCAAAAATTTTCATTTTTACTGATCACAATCCTCTTACATATTTGACTGAGTCAATGTCTAAGTCTGCTAAACTTGTGCGTTGGGCGTTAGCCTTACAAACTTTTGATGTTGAGGTGAAGTACAAGAAGGGCAGATTGAATATTATTGCTGATTGTTTGTCAAGGTTATAAGTAATCGTAAGACTGTTTATTAATTACTTAGATATATATATATGTTTCATGTATTTTGGTAATTTCGCAAATTTTGAAATTTAATTTGCTCAATTCCAGAAAAAGGAAGGAGGTAATGTGAACTGAGTTTTGTGTACAGTCTTGCAGTGCGAGATATTTAGCGTATATATTAAGTGCGCTTACTTTAGTTTCACGTGTATATGTATATATGATAGATGTATAACGTTTAGTCTTAGTGACACGCGCGGCCGGCCGATATCGGCAGCGGCGCGCTATATGTATATTATTAGAGTTCGTTTATGCGCACAGAAGACAGGTGTGTCAAGAGGCGCGAAGAATTATGCTGACTAGAGAAGTTTGAATTCGAGTGTGTTCGCTGTAGTAGTGTGGCTGACTAGTCGAGTTGTAATCGAATTGAGTTCTGTCTGTTTGTTTCTTATTAAACTGAAAAGATATTAAACTGTGTTGCTGATTAATTCAGGTTATACTTATACGTAGAATTAGTGTTCAAAAGGTGAACGTTAAATAGGCGTTAAGTACGAAGAGAACAAGGATTTAATCAGAAGGATTGTCAACGGAAGGATTGGGTTGACAAACACACTTACAAATTGACTTACAGTTATCCATGTACAAATATTGCAAGGTAAAGCTGTCATCATATTTTGCAACAGAATGCAACAGAACATTTGTACGGATCAAGATTAATTCCAAAACTCTACAAACAACTTCATAGTTTGTGAATTCTGAATTGCAAACTGCTGCAGACCATTAGTATACTAAATAATTGAATTAGAGTTAAAACCAGAGCAGTAAACTGGACAATTTCTAGTTTGCCTTAGAATGTAAACATAGGCCTCCCTTGACTTTTAAACTCTAAAACTGTCGAGGTTAGGGCAGTGGCACTCCTGAATCTTGAAGATGAGCTACATAAATTTACTAAATGAAACATAAATTTATCAAATGAATGAATGACAGGTATGCCATGCTCCTGTAAACTAAACTGATCTACTGTCAGCCCATTCTGAGTAACATAACACAACTTATTAGATATGCTACACATGAAAAGGATATTGTTCTTGTTAGCTGCATCCGGTCCATTGTATCGGTTGTTCTTGCTGCCAGTGTAGTTCTGATAGGCCAAACTACCATCAGGCAACTGATGGGGATTGCCAATGTCTTGCAGGTAGGTCTGCTTCGAAAAACTATTTGCAAGAAATCATAAGCTTAACAAAATAATTTGCCATCATCAAAAGGCAATAAATTTTAAATGATAGAAAGATGTCTTTAAACCCAACACAAGACAACCAGAACGGCTACAATAACTAAACATTGGCTGGCAAGTGTAGTTATGCGTGCGAACACTTTAAATGCTGTCATACTTCATGTTTGGGGCAATCCAGGTCAACTGTGGTTTCACTTATCTGACTCCATGTATCAGCACATGACAGATCAACTGTGGTTTTACTTATATGACTACAAGTGTTTGTAAGAGACTGTGGTTTCACTTATCTGGCTCCAAGTGTCTGCAAGAGACAGATCAACTGTGGTTTCACTTATCTGGCTCCAAGTGTCTGCAAGAGACAGATCAACTGTGGTTTCACTTATCTGGCTCCAGGTGTCTGCAAGAGACAGATCAACTGTGGTTTCACTTATCTGGCTCCAAGTGTCTGCAAGAGACAGATCAACTGTGGTTTCACTTATCGGACTCCATGTGTCTGTAAGAATCAGCCAGCATTGTCCTCATAAAAGTACAAGAACATAATTTGCTTAAAGACGAACTTGTCAGTCTTTTATAAATTCAACAACAGTTGGGCTAATGAGAAGCACTTCTGAGACTGAGCTATTACAAAGCTCAGCAGAAATGCCCAGATACACTCATGCATACATGCACATGTGCTTAGAATAAATAGGTGTCAACTGTTATCCAGTATATTAGATGCAAAATGCCATTCCTGAAACTGACCTCAGCTGGATTTTGTTTCCATACAGTCTGGTGTTGCTGACCATTCTAATGACTCGTTCACATCCCTCTCTATCTGACATCTGTACCATGGCCGAGCCCTCCTTTGACTTCAAAAATCTCACCTACAACAAAACATCAAAGATTACAAATGTAAAACAGAAATACTAAGACAATTTGTCATGATAACAGTGTGTATATCAAAAAATTACAACAAAACAACCCATTAGCTCAAGGTCTGCAAACACCTTCTAATGCATCACATCCAACCAGCTTAACACAAGGCACCATTAATTCATTTCATAAACAATTATATAATGCATGCTCAACACATTTTCTAACTGATATCGTGAACACATAGTGATGAAAGATTAACAATGATACTACTGATCAAATAGACGCTAACCCGCAGGACATTGCCATAGAGACAGAAGAGATTGAAGAGCTTCTGGCAGTTCATCTTTTGTAAGTTGATTCCATAGACCATGAGGACACAGTCAGGTGCCCCCTGATTATTTCCCCCACCAAATGCTGCATTCATTGCAAAGTTTGCATCGTATCCACCCAACAACGGTCCACCCTTGAAAAAAACAACACACAGATATAAACAGCACACTAGGGCATAACATAAATCCGGATCGGTAAACCAATTTTGCCAATTTTTGGACCATCGAGAATTATCCGCATTGGGAATATCTAACCCACCAATTAATAAGTTTTTTGGATGGTTTCGCTGTGGACTAATAATTTATAGGCCACTCACTTATAATTATAATTTTGAATGGTACTACTTACTAGGGCTGTGAACAGGACCCAGAATAACCGGGCAACTTATAGGCCACTCACACATAATTATCATTTTGCCAAGGGTCGCACCCAGACCCTTAAATCATTTCCAGAAACCTACCTTGTGTCTGCTACAGGCCACCTGGGGCGGTGACCGTTAGGCCTGTCAATCAGTGAAGAAATATATTGCGGTACAGGAAGGGGATGACCGACTGGCTGTTGTTTCTTCTTACCGCCTAGCTGACACCAAAGCCAAGCCAGTGATGACTAACTTGGAATGAGGCCTTAGTGCATAGATTTATTACTAATTATCCGAATCGGAATCTGCAAATAATGGCACATACTATCCGGTATCCAGAATCGGCAACAAACCAAAATCGGTTATGCCCTACAGTACACAGAGATATTAACAGTGATACCTGAAATTGATTTTTATGGTACCTAATCCGACCTGGATTAATTTGTGCACTTCTCAACTTTAGACGGAAGACAACATCACTTTGCGATGTCTAACAAACATGTATGGCTATTGTTTATTTAACATAACGTGAAATTTGTACACTGTATTAAAAAAGAGCAGATTGATTGGCAGGTCTTAAGCTTATGGCTGGTGGTTTTACTTGTGTCCAGTTTCCATCAGAGTCAAAACAATGCACTCATCTTGGCAATATGTTGGTTAAAGTCTAAATGATTGGCAAAAAGGACCGTTGCATGAAAAGTGGGCAAATCGAGCCTATAGTAATAATAACCGGCTTAATTGTTACTTTTTAAACTTTTTATACGTATTCACAGTTCAGCGGAGATCTGTTTATGCATGGATCACTTACGCACAAATTCACTTAACACTTGGTTACACCATGGCTCACACTGATACCTATTTAACATGCAACACGATACAGGGACTTGCTGTGTAGCAGTCTTATCAGCTGTGCTCTGCTCCCTGAAAACGGGCAGAGCAACAGTTGCTAGCTGCAGCTGGCTTCGTGTAAAATAATTAATCAGTATGCATACATGTTTGTCAGAGAATGAGATAGAGCAATGTAAGGCCAAAGTAAAATAGTAATTCTAGGTACTGACATGTGATTTAAATGTATCACCATCAACTGCTATTAAAGTTACCTGTGAAGCTGCACCAAAGCGTTGCTCCATTGCTCTCTCATAGTCAAATGCTTCTGGATGTCCACCCATGAATGATGAATAATCAGCTCCACTTCCTTGCATTCCCATTGGCCGAACACCAGGTGCCATACCTATGAGAAAAGCACGACACGGAAAAAGTGCTCAGTTACTCAGCACATACAATGAGAGATGTCATCTATTCAACACTTAACCCTTGGCCTGGGGAAGCCAAGTTAACCTGTCATACAGTAGTAACTGTGCATCTGGGGAAGTTAACTTGTTGGGTGAAGTACTGTAGGCTTGAGGATGATGCATACATAGACTTGTCACAGAAGACTGACTAAATAGCAATTCTGTAGTGTTGCATTATTCCATGCAAATCTTTTGGGCGACCAGCGAGATGAGTCAACGAGACTTCTCCGGTAGCCTGCCAATATATCTGTATAATGCGTTATTGCTGTGATTGTTTCATTTGGTGGCGAATAAACTACTTACTTACTTACTTACATGCAAAGTTCATTTTCAGTATTCTATAATGAAATATGCATTCTCTGGCAAGGTAAAACCATAAATCGAGGGGTTGTAAGTGAACAGCAGCGGAGGCTTTGGAGTATACGTTTGCCGACAATAAATTCAATGCTGTCTTCAGATTCAAACTGAAACTGCTGATGCAGTTTGTACTGCTGAGCAGTCTCTCCAGACAAACCAACATGTCATAAAACATGTCACACATGTCACCACTGCTAACTGTGTTGTAATCAAATCAGCAGGACTGGGTAAAAATTGAGAAAGGAATCAAGATATTTTTGTCCCACATGTGGTGTCAGAATGTGTGTGGTTTCCAGTTTCAAGGCGTCCAGTGACCTGCATCTATTAGCGGTGACTTTTCCTCATATCTCTTTCTCTCTCACAGTTCGAGACCTTGGAGTAACTGGACCAAGAGCTTAATTTCTCACAGCATAATAATTTGGTCACTTGCAGTTGCTACTACCATCTATGCCAACTCCGAGGTGTCTCACGATCTCTCTCTCACAATGCTTCTGTGGCTCTTGTGCAAGCTTACGTCACCAGCAGACTTGATCACTGCAGTGCGGTACTTGTAGGCCTGCCTCTTAGGCTAATTGGGCACCTTGATAGGGTTCGCCACTCAGCGGCTCGCCTCATTGGCCACCTTCCTAAACATGCTCCTGTCTCTGCCTTTTTGCATGATGTCCTTCACTGGCTCCCTGTTTCTCAGCACATCTCCTATTGAGTTGCTGCACTTGTTTGGCGGTGCCTTCTTGGCTGTGCTCCATCCTTCCCGTGTGAACCCTCCGCTATTTGGCAAGGGGGAGCTTTTGGTCCCCAATGCTCGCACTGTTAGACAGTGTCGGGTCTTTTCGTTCCACCTGGAATGGCCTCCCTCTAGACCTGCGCTTGCTGCCACAGTTAAACTTGCCAGCTTTTTGTAAGTCCCTCAAATCACATTTCTTCAGCTGTGGCTGGGAGCGCCTCTGCGTTGGCATCTACATCAAATTTTCAGAATGAATGATCACACTAAACTGCAGTATAGCTGAACATTTATTCATAAACAGTGACAATTTGGCTTATTATATACTTTCTCAAGCTTTGCTCTTGACTATTTGTACAAACTGCAAAATAGTTGTCTCACTCGAGAATAATAAGTAACAAATCAAAACATACCCTTCACAATTTTGTTTCTTAGAAAAATTATTTCCCCAGGGGTTGTTTTTTAATCCCAAAGGATGTTGCCTCATTAAGTAAAAGCTAACCATCCTATCACACAAGTCATAACAGGAGCATAACAATAGCTACTCCTTACACAAAATTCAGTTCATACTCTGGACCTGCCGGAGTCCCAGCACCTCTGCAGGTGCATCCTCCTGCCCCCTCCCTGGTCATCTGTATGTATTTCTGTGTCAAGCAGAGAAGTTACATGGCCACTCTGCAACTACAAAGCTGATGATGACTAATTAACTGCTGCTTGGATTTCCAACTGGCTTAAGACACAAGACAAAGAACAAAGTGCATGTATGTTGGGTCAATGGGAGGTGTCAGTCTAGGTCTACTCTCATTTCACTTTCCTACCACAGTCTCATTATACTGACTGCAATCCTACCCTGTGGCGAATTTAGCAGTAGGCGCACGAGGATGGTTAACCCCAGTCCCCACTTGGTTATATTCTGGCATCCCACGACAAGATTGTGGAAATCCTGTTGCCCCCCCCCCATGCAAACAACTCTGATCTGTCTACTATTGTCTATGTAATGTGAGTCCAATGGCCTCATATTACAAAATGAGCCTAAATCGACATGTAGTCATCACTATGACCTTTGATACAAGAGTACAATTTAATAATGGTGTCACAAAACAGAATGAATCAGTCAGTCTGTGGATGATAAAATAGATTTCTTGCTGTGTGTAGAAAACTGTGAATCCAAGATTAGTGTTGTGAATCGTTTCTGGTACCACATAAGATGGTGTCAAAATGGATAAAAATAAAGTTAAAATATTGACCACCAATGATTCCAGCAATCTCAAACTACAGCAACAGTTTTCTGACATCAAGGAAACTCTTTTGGGAATGGTTTAAACAAGCCCGGACAAACTTAGTTGCTATCAGCGATCCTTTATGGCCATATTTCTGCTACCATTCAATTTTTAGACATCACAAAAGATTCGATGTTAAGGGTTTGAATTCCAGTGTATTTTTTTATGAAACTGACAATTTGTTATCAAGCTATGTAACATATAAGAAAGGCTGGAGAGTTGCTGCATTTCTGTTGTCATGACTGCATCAGACAACAAAAGTGCCAGAGAGCAGAGCACCAGTTTTCTAACATCGAGGAAACCAGACACTTTCATAAGAATAATATTCATTGACAAGCTCACTGACAAACCACAGAAAGTCACACTGAAAGAATTGAAACACGACTTTACAATTATCAAGATCTGAATTAACACACATCATAGCAGCCTGTAATGCACCTGCTCATTTTACTGCTGCCTCCTACGAAGGCAAAGACTGAGTTGACCTATGGGTATTGAACCGCAACTTTTCAAGATGTGATGCTCTTCAGGCCAGAGCGTTACCATTCATCTATACCCCCATACATCTTAAGACTATTGTTTGCTGAACAAAGCATGTAATAAATACAATTTACCGTAAATGATAATGGTTTTCATTGATACAGATACAATTCCACTTACCAAATGGAACAGGTACATTGCTAATGGCTGGATCAGCCAGCAGTGGCTGTGGTTTAGCCATACTCTGAAACATCTCTTTACCTAAAACACAAAATACTAAACCTGTAAACATGCCAGGCACACATTGTTTCTAAGTAGTTTTAAACAACTTAGCAACAGCACAAATAACATATCAAAAAAAGCAGCACAACCTTAGAAGTCAACAAAAACAACTTTTCAGATTGCACATCATGAATAAGGTTATTTTATTCTACCACAACCGTAGAAGTCAACTAAAACATGATTCCTCGATTCTCTCATATCACCACCTTTATGGCAGAAGAGCTCCACTGGCTCTCGCTTTCTGCTCGCATCCAATTCATCCAGGCTCAACCTGGGTTCGCTCCGAAATATTTATGTTACTTCATCACCCTCACCCTGCTGCTTCTCTTCATCCTCTTCGTTCATCTGACCATTTGGACCTCCTCGTTCCCCGTGTCAGGACTTCTCTGGCTCAATCTAGGTCTTTTGCTTCCATTGGCCCTGCTCTTTGGAATGAGCTCCCTCGGTTCGTTCATTCTTCTATTCTCTCAGGTAACCTCTCTTCCTCTTTTACCTTTCTTAAAACTTGCTTCTTCTCTCAGGGTATCTCACACTGGGAGCGCTTCTGAATGGCCCTCCTGCTAGAAGCGCTTTATAAATAACCGAATACAATACAATACAATAAAACAACTTTTTCAGATTGCACATCATGATGAGGTTGTTTTATTCTACCAATGTCCTTGGGGTTTTGTTAAATCTTGGCATGTCAGGTCAGTTGCAGAATGTCACTGGTCTGTGTCACATACCATAAACAGCAGTTCCTTTGCTGTATTGCTAAGTTTATGTTTAGTTCAAAAACAATTTGTTTGAACTGTAACAGCATAATTGTATCTTTGGTACTCCTTGTCAAATCAGTCATTTCATACAGCAACATCTTAACTACATGTAGGTTTTGGAATTTTGATTAGTTTCCCAGCTTCAGGAATATCACACTTTAAAATGTTAAAACAAAGCATAAATCAATAAATCCTAAAACCACACAGAACTCAACTCTCATTCATTCCACACATAAAACACACTTCAAAAATACACTTTCAACAAATATCACATTACTTAAAACATTTGTCATTTAATCAGTTTCAGTACAGACTTCAGGCTTCTGTAAAACCTGAAATTATTACAAGAATAAAAAACTAGAATAGCACTTATTTAATGGCAAAAAATAGGATATTTCACATAGCCATTAACTACTAAATGGTCTTCTCTGTCCAATTTGAAAACACATTACTGTAACAAACCACAGAAAAATGCTTTAAAAACAACAAGATGCACAGCTCAATAAGAACATATATATAACAAATCAAATAAGAAAACGTTGGCTGAAAAAACAAAGAAACAATGCATCCAAACAGGTTTTTCAATACATGATGAACCCAGTCCAGCTCTGTTGAACCTCACGTTGCAAACGACTTAGCGAACAACTGCTTGGCAAGAATTCAACATTCCTAATGTCGACAGTTTTTGACCAATTCTACATCTACCTAAAACAGAAAAAACAAGAAACATTAGAATAATGATCACTATAAAAGTGCTGCAGTTATTAGTCAAAATATTTAAAAGATAAAGTGGTCTACCGAATTTATCAAGGTCAAATGGAGAAAGAGGTCTCTTGCAATATGCATAACCATTGGGCAAAGCTATATTTTCTGGATAACTAGTCTTCACAGAACTAGTCTTCAGCAGCACAGCTCAAACATCAACAGCAATAAACTACAAGAGATACGTCACTTACAGAAAGCATAGCGTCATAATAATATGTGCATTGTGCAATTTGTTAGTAACAGTATATAAAGAAATTACCCCAGTAGCTTTGTAATACATACTAGCAAGTTCTAAAAATCAAATCTCAAGTGTCACTGGCAAGACAAAGTGTAAGACCAGATATCATATGTGTTTGCATAAACATGTTGTTCTTATTCAAAAAGTAATTGGAAAGACAAAGCAATTAGAGATCTTACCGATTAAAGAGAAGTGTTGTGTCTAGCTGTCATGTCTGACTGGTGTTCATCAGTATGAGGTGTTGGAACTCCTGTCTGTGACTCATGATGTGTTGAAATAGGCTGTCCTTGTTTGTGTAAGAATCGTGTCTTTCGTGTATGGGCAACGCTAACAGAGTCTCTGTGGGCAAATGTGTGAGGAAACCCGTGTGGTGTCAAGAGTGAAAGCTCCATGAATGTTGGTTCAATGGCATCTCTGATCGCCCAAAAGCAACAAATGTCACCTGCTGAACTGTTACAGATTTATGTTGTGCCAGAATGGTTCAGTTGCATGCTCCAGTTGTGCAGATGCTCATACATCTATTGGAATTAGAAGATGATGACTGGACGCATTTGTAAACACTGATCGGACATATTTGTATCTGTGCAAGATAATCATTTGGATCTGTGCACAGCATCAGTAATCAGCCACGCACTGCCATGTGGATTCGGTCAGATAATGACTGAAACTGTGAAAGCTGACTGTTTGTTTCAAAGTCACATATGTTTTGTCTTACATTGTGAATTATGTGCTAACAAGGTTGTCAGTTGTTTACAGCATGTACTAGCATGGCACAAGTAGCAATCTTCACATCTCCAAGTAACAACATGTTTAAATTCCAGTTGAGAAGATTGTTTTGCACTGCACAAACTGTAAGTCTAGCGTTGAGCTTTGACAGGTTTGAGAATGAAAAATGACCGTATTTTGCTCATTGTTTGTGGCATAACTGTTCCAATGATATTTCAAAATAACATGCTTTCATTGCAACTCACAAAATGACACTCTAAGACTTTGATAACATTATTTGTGCATCACAACGAGTACCGTAAACACTTGAGTACAAGTTGCAGAATTCTGGAATTCGTTTAAACTTGCAGTTGGGAATGATGTACACACAGGTCAAGGACAGATGCCTTGCCCCCACAACAATGGATGTGAGTGATTGAGCCGCATCATTGTTAATAATCTCCCAGCATTAACAATTCTTTATATTAGATTTGTAAATTAAAAACTGCTAGTAGGTAGCAAATAAGTAAATTTTAAAGTAAAAATTTGATAATGAAACATCGAATTCATTGGTGCAACCCAATCTTGTTCATACTTCTTTAATGACAATGATACTAAATAGTTCTCAAATATTATAGCATTTATTTCGATGTACAGCACACTGAAATTGGAATTTCCTTTCATTTAAATTGATCGTAGGTTTGGTACAGTTTATCATAAATTTATAACTAAAACTGGCTTCAATACTTTTATTCAATTTTTTCCAATTTTGTAACTGCTGTTGGCTAGAAACAATAGTACATGTGTTCCAACTAGCTACTTACAAGTCACATTCAAAACCATTGCAAGGTGTGGATGACTTTAAGCCTCTGACATGACAATTTTTAAACTGACCAAAAGCATCACAATAGTCCTCAACTATCATACTATATACAGTTCTGCTTCATAGCCATCATGTAAATAACTGTTCTAATAACTGCTAACCAATAATGTATACAGGAGCCACTTAATCAGCATTATGAAGAATAAATTTAAACATATTATTGTACACAAAACCACTTTAACGATGAGCGTGTACTAAAATGATTGGAAAATTAATCCCTCTCGTCATTAAAGGGTTAAGTTGAAAGTATTGCTATGTTCATCACTATAGATTTTCAGTAGGGTTAAATTATAGCATACACGAAAATTAAAATGTTCAACAGTAGCTCTATAACAACGTGTTGTCTTAGGCCTGTGTTCCAGATTACTTTAGCTGATCAATTCAGCCTAAACTACTAAGACTAGTTTATATACTACAGTAACAAATGATAAATTTTTTATAATTAAATGAATTTGGGCTGTGCTCATTTTAGTTTAATAGTGTAAAAAAGTTGTTCATTTCATGATCTGATAACAATTGCTAGTCACATTCGCACTACCTGCATGTTAGATCAAGCATGTTTTCAGATAGCAACTTCTATGCGAGTTAATACATTCTGAACCTTCAAGCCCAAACTTATTGATGGTGACTTTAAATTCAAGGCAACCTGTACTCGAGTATATATGGTGCCTCAGAAATTCCTTCACAACAACTAACAACATAAGTTTTCACACACACAAACAATGACACTATTCACAACTAAATTAGGTAACTACTTTAATTTCCCATAAAATATGTTCAACTCATCAGTATTAGGGTAAGACTGTTTGACATCATCATAGCATGAGAAAATCATTTTGTCCACATCAGCCCAGTCATACTTCATAAACACATACAATATAAGCCAAATCAGGTAGCTGTAGCTGAGTAAAAACTCTACTTACCAAAAGTGTTTGCAGTATAATCCCAGCTGTCAGAATCATTTCGAATAACTGTCAAAGTGTTGGGCTAAAATATTGCACAAATTTTAATTAGAATTAAAATGTCTTTGCCGAAATGCAGTTAGCCACAACCAGAAATGTAAAATGTTTGAATAGCTGATACAGCTTTCAGTAAATTAATATTTAGTTTACCAAGACAACAAAACAAGGAAGCATTAGAGAAGATAAATTTGCAATAAATCATCTGAACTGTAATAAAGCACTGGGAAATATTCTGAACAAAACCAGTCATAAAATAAAGTTTACTGAGATGGTAAATTCCAACTTTCAGACCATTTCCTTTCGTTTTCTCTTTAAATGACAAGGCACGCTCAAGTTTATACAAATTGTTCACATGCTATCATCAATTTATTAGAGATGTACTTCCTAGCATTAAATGTAGCCAGATGAATCTTTCCTCACTCAATTAAGATCACGTTGTCACCTTGTGCTGTCAACTCCTGGAGCTCTAGCGATCGTCATGATAAACATTCTCCATTGCTTCCCATTCGAAGTCAGGTCCCTTAGTTCTTCCAAATTCATGCCAGTTACATCGTGAATCTCATCCATCCATTTCTTCCTTGGTCGACCCCGTCTTTTTTTTTCCTCACCACAAGCCAACATCATTTCCTTTTCTAGCCCATCAGATCGCATAACATGACCAAAGAATCCTAGCTTCGATCTTGTCGCCTTTTGTTTTAATGATTCATCATTCTCGACACCAATCTCCACTCGTATTGATTCGTTCGTCCTTTTCTCTGTCCATGATATTCTCAACTTCTTTCTCCATATCCACATTTCACATGCGTTGACCTTTTTCTCCATGTTCTTTGTCATTGTCCACGACTCACAACCATACAAAACCCTTGGAAAGATTAGGGCTCTCACGAGCCTTTTTTTTGTATCTATGCTCACATGCTTATCCTTCCATATCTTTTCCAGTCCAATCATTGCAGCTTTCCCAATCGCAATCCTTTGTTTTATTTCTGTATAACATTTTCCTTCTTTTTCAACCAATGATCTCAGGAAAGTGAAGCTTTCTACCACCTCTATTTCTTCTCCGTCAATCTCAAAAGTATCCCATTCTGCTGTTGTCATGACTTTTGTCTTCTTTATGTTGAAGTATAAGCCAGCATTTTCACTTTCTCTCCTTACCCTTCTTATTAATTCTATCAGTTCATCTTTTCTTTTTGCCATTAGTGTTGTATCATCCGCATATCTAAGATTATTCAATGTCCTTCCCGCAATTTTTACTCCCTCTTTTGCCCCTTCCATTTCCGCCATTCTCATTATTCTTTCAGCGTATAAGTTAAACAGGAATGGAGACAAAATGCATCCCTGTCTCACCCCTTTCTTGATATTGAATTTATCAGTGTCTCCGTATTCTGTTCTTATCACCGCTATCTGATCTTCATATAGTCCCCTTAATTAAGATACAAAACAATAACAAACTTGTCAAATGAATTCATCTCAAACAAACCTTGGCATATTCTGCACGAATTGTACAGCAGTTTGAATAGATGTCTGCGCCATGAAGAGCCAATTTTGCCTTAGAGGCACCTTCCATGCTGTCAAACGTACTTAGAAAGTCATGGAAATACAAGCTTCTGCATCACAAATCTCTTAATATCAACATACATTGGAATTCTTAGGGATCTTGTACTAAACCAAATGTAAAATGAAGTTTGATACAGGGTGGGCCAGTAGGAATGCACCAACTTTGACGCCTTATAACTTGAATACTTTTTATCTGAGCGTCTTGTCCGATATATCAGATTGAAGATAATTATCCATTTTATCATTCTGCAAAATATCTACGAGATACCATTATGACATTTTGAGATAATCATATTAATATTCGATGTGCCATTTTCTTGCCATAAAACTGCAAGAAAAAACAAAAGTCTGAAACTGAAGATGTCAATACTAAACAATCACTTAGTACAAACAATTAATATCTTGAGTACTTCATCGCAGTAATAAACACTGTTCACCTTAGCCTTTGGAGTAACAAAGAATGGTGCCGTCTTCCAAGCTTTGAAACAGCCAACAGAAACAGAAACATCACACTTTGCGGGAAGTGCTTCCTGCCCTTCAGAAGCCGAGCAGGCGCAACCTCACGCTTAAAGCTAACGTTTGCATGCACACGGTCGTTCTGAGTGTTTGTTGGCGTCTGAACCGTAAAGATCTTCTCGTCTGTGAACCATGTTCTGTCGATCTTTTCATCTGTCATTCGCTTCTTGAGTCGTTTGCAGCCGGCTAGACGTTTCATCGAATCGGCATCAGACAATTTCGGAACCTCACGTCGACGATTGACTTTGAGGTTGAGGTCATGTTTAGCAATGCGCCTAACAGTACTGCGTGAAATTCCGGTCGCACGCTCAATTTCTCTCGGACTCTTACTCGTCCCTGGATTGTTGTCTTGGCTGCAAATTAACTCTTGGACTTGTGCAATGTTCGCTGCTGTGCGCGCAGAGCGTTTGCGACCACAGTTGCGGCTGTTAGACGTTCCCGTAGCATCAATTTGTTTAATCAATCGATTTAGAGCATATTTATTCCATTTTCTAGAAGGGAATTCTATCATAATCTTATGTGCATTGTATCCTTTTTCTGCTCTTAAAATTCGGATTAAAATTCTATCCTCTTCCGTGAGCGGCGCCATGATGTTCAATATTTACATTCAAAATTGAGAGGTGTGCGCCGCACCGAAATTTCATAACAACGGTGCCGTATGTCAGTGCAAGATTTGACATGGTAGTAGAGTGGATGATTACTTTCAATTTAGTATATCGGGCACGATGTTCTGATAACAATTGTTCAAGTTATATCCAATCAAAGTTGGTGCATTCCTACTGGCCCACCCTGTACAGTTTGATATAAATGTTAATTTCAACCTGCTAACATTAAGGCCGCAATGTATGCCTGGCATCAAGCGTACAGGCACTTCACATAGAAAAGTAATGTCTCGAAACTTGAGATATTAATGCTACCAGAAACTAATTGCCTGGCAGCATTATTAAGCCAAAGCCACAATCATTTGGTCTATATTATAACCAGACAGCAACGTGTACTTGAACAAGTACTTGAACAAATTCCTAAAGCAGCAAGCTACCAATAACTAACGCATGCCGTTATTAGACATCACTTGCAGTGTTCAGTATCTATCATATTTCACATAATATTTAAATTTATTACCCTTAACACAAATGATTTTCCATTAATAATATGTAATATCTTTGCTATGTTATCTTTTCAGCATATCCAATATGCTTAATTTTTTTAAAGTTTATATACCATTCACACATTTTTTTATAAGATACATTCTACAAAGTTCATATAAAAACCTGAACTTATAGTTTATTTTTAAGAGGTTTTGAATATATTGATAAATAATTAGAATTAAAATGTCTTTGCCGAAATGCAGTTAGCCGCAACCAGAAATGTAAAATGTTTGAATAGCTGATACAGCTTTCAGTAAATTAATATTTAGTTTACCAAGACAACAAAACAAGGAAGCATTAGAGAAGATAAATTTGCAATAAATCATCTGAACTGTAATAAAGCAATACCTGATAACATCTATAATTGGTCAATTAATTTCTTAGAAGGCCGACAACATTGTACTAAATTCCAGGATGAATTATCTACTTTAATCCATATTAATGCCAGCATAGTTCAAGGCTCAAGTACAGGTCCTACACATTTCATTGTTTCCATATCAAGCCTTAAAACTTTACATCCTCAAAATATTCTTATGAAGTACGCTGATGACAGCTATCTCTTAATACCTTCCTCTAATAGTTCATCCATAACCTCTGAATTAGAGCACATCGAGTCTTGGGCCAAAACTTGTAACCTGAAATTAAATCATAGTAAAACGTATGAAATGATTTTACACAGACCCAGAGGGAAGTTTACTAATATAAACGCACCTTTATCCACCCCTGGACTCGTTAGAGTGTCTCATTTATCGATCTTAGGAGTTACTATATCTGACAATTTAAACATTTCTAATCATCTTAATCGAATTTGTAGTCAGGCCCGCCGCTCCATATATGCTATTCGCACCTTAGTAGCTCACGGTCTACAAGGACCTTGCCTATATGATGTGGTTAGAGCAACTATCCTCTCACGAATATTGTATGCTTCTCCTGCCTGGTGGGGATTTACTAACCAAAGTGATCGGGATAAGCTATCTTCAATCATAAGACGACTTATGAGAGGACATTACTTACCTGAAGACAACCCTTCCTATGCTCAACTCTGTCAATCAGCTGATATCCGTCTCTTCTTAGCCATAAGAAGCTTTGATGGTCATGTCCTTCATGGTCTATTGCCTCAAATTAAATCGACCGGTTACCTGTTGCGCCCCAGAGGCCATAATCTTACTCTACCTCGTTCTGATAATCTGATTAGAAAAAGCTTTATTATTAGGATGCTTTTTGATGTTGTTTAATTAGTAAAACTTCTCAAATTCTGCTACCCTTTTCAGATAATAGTAACTATTATAGATTTAAATTTTCTCTCTTGTTATGATGCTTTGATTTAGTGTTATTAGTAATTTTCTACTTTTAAAAATTTTAATGTATACTCTTTTTTTTTTTTTTTTTTTTCCAAATATTATTATCTTCTTATTACTTCTATGTTTTATATTTTTCTATACTTGTTCACCAATGTGCGGTTCGCTTTTGGTTTATCAATAAAGAATATTAATAATAAAATACAATAAATTCAGGATACTAGACAGACAGAAACTTTTACAGAAATCTTTTACATAAAAAGCCTTCTGTTTTCTCCTATGAAGTTAATTCCATTAAATCACAGTAACAGATCAAAAAGGATATTCGACCATAGCTTGAACACCATTTTTACGAAAAATAACAATTCGCAATACATTCCCATGTGGAGAGCAGACAGCATTTATGACGTCCTGAAAATAAAAAAATTCACATCATTAAGACAATTCGATTAGGTAACATAAATTACAGAATATCTTAGCAAAATACGATCTGAAACTATAGACACAGAAGAATGAGTTTTTGTAGTTTCATGTGCGCTATTGGATTAGGAAAAGTAAGAAAACACTACATTTGGCTCGCTTCACTATTCAAACAGCTAAAAATATTATAAAATATGCATACTATTGATCATGAATATAACACATTACAATGTTGTGCTGGAGTTACTTAAATTTACAAATAACTTATATAAAACATATCTTAATATACCTCTCACAAATAAAGAAGATACAAAACGCCTTCACTTTTGACAACACAGTATTATGTACTATGTATTATATTCTAATATTGGTAGTTCTTTGAATCGGAGTTTATAGCAAAATTTTTATATAATTTTATTGCACATTTTATCAAATAAAACTGACCAGATGCAAAAAAGCATGCTGGCACAATTCATTCACATTTAATTCTGCACTACATTACAGCAGTCCACAGCCTTTCCAAAGATGGTTAATGTCTAACTGTCCGGAATTCTGAACAATGATTTAAAAGAAAGAAGACTTACAACAGTAATTGGATGTCTTGGATTCATTATAGTCATGAGGATGACATTGTTTGGATGGTCTTCAACAGCCCTTCAAGTGAGATAGAAAAGTGTCAACATAAAAAACGCATCAAATTGACACAATCCGGAAACTTTTATTATCATAAATCATAATGCACTAGGCATCAATTAATGGGCACTTCTCTGCAAAATCACATTCTAGAATCACTTTCAACACCAATAAACTACAATTTATCGGTATGCATGCATATCTGTGACTGTCAAGAATAACAGTTGAAACTGAAGATCTGTTTCAACTGCAAACCTTGAAATTTGTACCTTATTAAATTTTCACCAGTCAATAGTATAAAAAATATTTTTCATTGGAAACAGAACTGAAGTTGCCTCTTATATCGTTCAACGACAAGAGGGATTAGTTTTCCAAGCATTTTAGTACACGCTTGTCATTAAAGGGTTAAATACCCCAACACTGAACACAAATCTCCTTCTTGCTTTCGTTTGCAATAGTCAACAATAACTGGCGAAATTTAAAAAGAGAGCGTGGGCAATGCTGTAACTTTATTCATGAAGTTAAATATGTGATAATGGATAACCATGAGTGAGGTTTCAATAGAGCGATATTTGAAGTAGACAGATTGGATTGGTAGGCAGAGGTTAGGAAGCAACAGGTGACAGCTTAGACATAGATAACTAACCTTTCCTAAGATTTGGGAAATAAGAGTGAGGGCAGTGGTTTGCTATGTCATCCAGAAAGAGATGGCTGTTACAAGGGTAAACTGTGGCATGAGAAAAACTTATGGGAAAGCAACCTTCAGCTAGAGAGAGATTGGTTATAGATAAAATAACTGGGTCCAAGACATCAGAACATTCTTTCAAAAGGATGATAGGAATTTAGATCCAGAACAGACTAATGAGAGTTGGACGAATTGAAGAAGCTTCAGCCTGTGCACAAAGATTAAGAAGTTTTATTGACCGTACAACAAGAACACTTCTGAATCATACAGATCTTAAAGGTGGAATCAAGGATATGTGGAGTAGAGTCAATAGTCTCACTGGGAAAAGAAAAAATGATAAAGATTTTGATTCTACTTACACTGCTGATGAACTTAACACTCATTTTTCCTCTATTTCTACTGATTCTTCTTATATTCCTCCAGTCCGCAAACTTACTGTCCCTCATAATCCTCAGTTCAGTAATGAATTTAGAATATTCAATCTGTTAGACCACTTGCACCATACTGCTGATGGATTAGACGGCCTTCCTGCTTGGTTCTTACGACTAGCTGCACCTACCTATTCCGAAGTTATTACCCATCTTATTAACTCCTCACTTGCTACCTCTCATATGCCCTCACAATGGAAGACTGCTATAATCAGACCTGTTGCGAAAACTGATCCTCCTACCGCCATGTCAGACTTTAGACCCATTTCTGTAGTACCTGAGCTTTCCAGACTTGTTGAGCGTGAAGTTGTCCTTAAATACCTATACCCTCTTCTCTGTGAACCTCCACTTCATCAACAACTTCTTGACCAATTTGCTTTTTGACCCACTGGTTCTACTACATCGGCCCTTATTGCAATTTTACACCAAATCTGCAGTTTATTACTTACTGAACCTTCTGTAACTCTTGTTGCTCTTGATTTTTCTAAAGCTTTTGACTCTGTTCGACATGTTACACTAGCTCAAAAACTTTCTCGACTTAACCTTCCTGACAATATCTATAACTGGATTATTGATTTCCTTGAACAAAGGTCCCATATTACTAGGTTTGCTGGTAAATTATCTTTACTAAGGATAATAAATGCTATTTTTGTTCAAGGATCAGGATTTGGACCTATTGCTTTTATAGTTAATGCCTCTGATCTTCACCCTATTTATGCTCAGAACTTGATGAGTAAATATGCTGATGATTCGTACCTCATTATTGGTGCCTCAATGAGGCATACTTTACTTCAAGAACTAGATTCTGTTGCTTTGTGGGCATCACAACATAATCTTAAGCTTAATACTAAAAAATCTTGTGAAATGATTTTTACTCGTCGCTCTTCTGGTTTTGTTCTCCCACCTCTTCTACCAGATATCACTCGAGTTACTTCTATGATTATCCTTGGTGTTAATATTACTAATGATTTAAAGTCAACTTCTCATATCAATAATATCATTAGTACATGCTCTGGTTCTTTAGAAGCACTTAGAGTACTTAGACTTCATGGCTTATCTAATGCTTCCTTACATGAAGTTGCTAGAGCTACTACTGTTGCTAGACTTTTGTATGCCGCCCCGGCTTGGTGGGGATTCGCCTCGTCTGCTGATCCAGCTAAGATGATCGCCTAATTCGCAAAATGAAGCGGTTGGGTTTCCTAGACCAAGATTTTCCATCGATTGACATTCTTGTTAAGCAAGCTGGTCAAAGACTATTTCGCTGAAAAAAATTCAACCCTTTTCATGTTCTATTTTCACTATTCCCCCCAAAACTGCAATACCATATGATCTCATGCCTGGGCCACACAACTTTTCACTTCCTACTAAATATAATAGAAATTTTATTTCTCGTATCGTGTTTGATTGTTAACTTTATTATTCTTTGACATTGTTGCTACTTGACTTGTATATGTACCCTAATGCGGTCTGTCATTTGGCTCTTGAATAAACGAATATATATATATAGAGCACATTGCTTACCAGATGAAAAAATTACACCACCATGTCTAGCAACTGTAACACAAGTCTCGTAATTGGGTTTCCTGTTTTACTGCATAAACTATTAAAATAGGTCTGATCTGATAAAAGTTGACATCAGTGAAAACTTAACAGTAAGCTCAACGACTCTATAGTCTCATGTTACTGAAGAAACGCATAAGCACATCAAAACATGAAAACAAAACATGTTAGAGTGGTTTTGACCAGTGCTTCTCAAACTCTCTGATGCTGCGGACCAGCAATTGCTTTACCAGCCTTACTGTGGACCAGTGCTTTTCAACATCAGCTTACAGTGATATATATATATATATATATATATATATAATTTATATATATAAAAAACATGTTATTTATATAACAATTTACATTTCATAATACTGTCACTGTTTATTACAACTATACTTTTGTTAAGTCTGTTACATGTTTAAAACTCTTTATTATGTATTATGAACACTGTGTTGTGTTCTTATTTTTTGTATGTTTTACACTGCATACAATTTAATATTTAACTCGAGTAGGAGCAAAATTGTGATTCCGGTCATCATTCCGCAGCCCAGTAACCAATCACTCGCGGACCAGTACTGGGCCGCAGACCAGAGTTTGAGTAGTACTGAAAAAATGCTGTGACCGTGGTGAGTTACAGGGACTGGCTGTGGAGACAAATAATTTAAAACTAAAATTAAGTTATGGGGATGGATACATACATATGTAGTAATGGAAGGAAATATACCTCCATCATCACAACAACACAATACAACTATACAACTGTAATTTGATACTGTCCTCCTTACAAATTTCAGACGTGCACACGACCAAATGACAAAACATCAATTGCGCTGGGTCGCTACGCAGTGGCTTGAGGTAGATTCGAACCTGCGACCCTCCGGTTACAAGGCACCAAATATACAGCTACACCACCGCATCCCTCACACTAGTGAAGAGCCGAACTAGATGAATCTGCTCTAAGAAAATGGAAAAAATCATTCCACACAGGTTTCTTCTTGTTTCTAGTATACTCACGCTGGTCTCTTGATCGCCTGGCTTGTAGAAAAGTTGAACTTGGCAGGTCTTCCAGCCACACACAAAGTTCCAGTCTGTTAAACAAAATTGTCATTTATTGAACTGAACATTGTAAGAACGGCATTATCAAAAACCCATTTGTATTTATTGCATATATTATGCCAAATCATTTTTATCAAATGATGCACACTTGGCATTTAGGTCAGGACTGAAATCCATTCTGAATAATCACCACCAACAAAATGTTAGATATAATTCTTTGTCTGTAACCAGAGACAGCACACAAAAATTAATTAAAACATCACTAGTTCACGTATATTTAAAGAGGAAATGTCAGTGGAATTAAGAAAGAATCTGCATATTTACCTGTGCATAAGTCACCAACTGTTTAGCAGACTGAATATCCTACAACAATAACAATATATGTTATAGACCAAAATTATAAACCTTCTACCAATGTTTCTCCAATGCTCTAACTCTTTTTCTTCTTTCAACAGACATCTCAAAACTCACTATTTCTCATTGGCTTTCAAACTTCTGGTATCTAACTGTTCTTCACATGGTGACTGACTAATCACATCTCATTTTTGTACAACTTTGCGCATGTTAAAACTTTTCACAATAACCCTCCCTCTGGCAACAAAACTCAGAACTTCACTTGACATCTTTGAACAACCCTTTGACTTGACGCCGAGCTTGTGAATAAGCTGTTGCTCTGTGCTTAGCTTCAGAATAGTGCTTTAGAAATTTGGAGTTTATGATTACGAATAATAAGAATAATCATCTTACATTCTTGACAACCTCTCAACACTTAAATGACAAGAGTGTACCAAAAGTGCCTCAGAAACCAATGCAACTCGTCGTTAAAACATTATAACGACCAGCTACATTGGTCTCTGAGGCACTTTTGTTAACACAGGCGTGTTTTGAATGTTCAATAATCACATCCACTACATAAATTTCATTAGACCCATGGATGGGTCCAGAGTTTAACAGCATCTTATGGCAACAAAGGCCTTTGTTGCCAGAAATATTTTTGGCATAATGTCTCACTAGAACCACCACTGAATACACTTATATAAACAGATGGCAATAACTATATGAAACCAAATAAAAAAACAAAATGCTACCTCAAAACAGAAGGCAACAAACAAAGCCACAGACTTGACATATTCACACACAAAACTTCTGAGAGAATTGCCCCCACATATACAAAATTGCACAAACGACCTAAATTTAACTCTATTTAAAATAATATCAAACACATTGGGAAATTATGCAGCGTTAGCAGCAATCCTGCAATGGAAAACTTATATTTATGTTTAAGTAAGTTTCAACAAAAGTGTATCCAAATCGGACAACAATCAATAACAGAATAGTTGGTGGAACAGCTGCACAGACTATTTTACGCAAATTATTTGTCCAGACCAACCCTGTAGCAGGACCAGAGATGGAGATCACCTATACAGAGATTGAGACAGCAATTGCAATGATGAAGAACAACAAGGCACCGGGGCCATCTGGAATGACGGCCGAAATGTTTAAGGCACTGGAACAAAATGGGGTTGAATGGTTATATGTCATCTTAAACAACTTCATGAAGCAGGAAAAACTACCCCAAGATTTGAAAGAAAGTGAAATACTAGCGTTATACAAGCAGAAAGGAGATGTGCTGGAATGCGGGAATTACAGAGGAATCAAATTGTTGGAGGTCGGACTCAAGGTGTATGAAAAGATCATTGAGAGGCGTATCAGAGAGCGGGTTGAGCTACATGACAACCAGTTTGGCTTCAGGCCAGGGAGGGGTACAACAGATGCAGTGTTCATACTGAGACAGGTACAGGAAAAGGTTTTAGAAGGAAACAACAAAAGATACTGGACCTTCGTGGATATGGAAAAAGCTTCTGATAGAGTTCCAAGGGATGTCGTTTACTGGAGTTTGAGGAAGAAGGGAGTCTCGGAGGTAATTGTGCACTTGGTAAAGTCAATGTATGAAGGTGCAAGAACAACAGTGAGGAGCAGTATAGGCAACACAGGAGAATTCGAGATACGAGTGGGTGTACATCAAGGATCATGCCTGAGTCCTCTACTGTTTATTATTGTGATGGATGCAATATCAGAACATGTAAGGAGAGAGGTACCTTGGGACATGCTGTATGCGGATGATCTTATACTGGCGGACGATGCAGAGGCGAAGATGCAAGCACGTTTTACAGACTGGCATATGGCAGTGGAGAGCAAGGGTCTTAAGATAAACATCAATAAGACAGAAACCATGGTCTGCTCAAAAACAACGGAAGCAAGTGAGATCAGAGACATTGCAGGAAAGTCACTGAAACAGGTTGAAACATTTAAATATCTGGGATCGACCATGAATGCACAGGGTGGCTGCGAGCATGACATCAGGAACAGGATTAAGGTGGCTTGGCAGAAATGGAGAACTAACGGGAGTGTTGTGTGACGCCAAAATGCCAACTCAACTCAAGGGAAAGGTATACAAAACAATGGTAAGACCGGTGATGCTATATGGAGCAGAGGCCTGGGCGCTGACAAAAAGGGATGAAGGGTTACTGGAGAGAACAGAGATGAGAATGCTACGATTGATACTTGGGATCTCACTGAAGGACAGGAAAAGAAATGTGGACATCAGAAAGAAGCTCGGGGTGGCATGTATAACTGACAAAGTACGAGAGACCAGGCCGAGGTGGTATGGACATGTAATAAGAAAAGAGGATGATAGCTGTGTGAAAAGAATCATGAATGCAGAGGTATATGGACGCCGCAGTCGGGGACGACAGAGGAAGAGATGGGAAGACAAGATACAACAAGACCTAAAACTCCTAAAACTGAAGAAAGAAGATGCTCAAGAAAGAAACAAGTGGAAGAGAAGGATCCGAGTGGCTGACCCCTCTCCAAAGAGGGATTAATTCGAGCCTGAATGGAAAGAAGATTTGTCCAGTGTTTCATTTAAAGTCAGCAGGCAGACTAGTGCTTACTACATTTATTATTATTATTAAAGCAGTTTTATATAGCGCCCCTTCAAGATTACCTACTCAGGAGCACTCCCAGCCCAACCACGGTCGAGCAATGCAGTTTTGAGGACAGCAAGAAACAGAGTGAAATGACCAATCGGTATTTGACGGAGCTTGGTAGGGAGCCCATTCCAGGTCATGGGGGCAGCCACAGTGCTGCCATCCGTGCGCAGGGAACAATAAGTTCAGCTTGCGCTGCGAGCATGAGGTGGGACAGCAGAGCTCCCGCAGGTATGGAGGGGCCAAGCCTTCAAAGCACCGCCGGACCAAGGCAGAGATTCGGTAAGTGATGTGCTGTGGCTAGGGGAGCCAGTGGAGGACATCCCTCATATATCAGTGACCTGTATTCTTTGCTCTCCAGAACCAAAAGATCCCCATACCATTGATCAGTGTTCAAACAGAGATCTCATTCGCAATGTATAACATGGGTCAGTTTAAAATTAAGTTTATATACAGCCCATACATATGCCAAAAATATTGCTGTCATGGATGATACAAAAGTTTTATCTGGCAAGCAGCTGTTAAAAATTTCATAAAACTGTTTTAACATATTCATTACCAATAATCAACATTTAGGATATAACTCAAAATTTCCTCATATATAAATTCGCATGATTTTCTCTCATTCAATGATCCTCACATTTATATAACAAATCAAAGACAGGCTGACCTCAAATTCAATTAAAGCCATCTTTCTGTTGGGAAAGTTCATCACATAGCTGCAACAGTCAACCAGAATTTAATTTAACTCAAGTATAACAAATTCTGCATTAAAAAAGGAATGAACAATACACATTGTATTTCCAGACATATAATGTGTAAGCTGTGTTTTGATCTGTTACATTCCACTCCCATACATGTGTCATTTTATGCTGGTTTAATTTAGATGCACAGACTTCACAAGTTATATACAAACTGAATTTGTCTTCAAGTGTCTCAATTATGGCATCATACGGATCATAAGAATGTCACTAGTATGCTAAATGTGAACTTCATTTTTGGATGGCACACACCTTGTCACCTTGTGCTGTCAGCTCGTGGAGCTCTAGCGATCGTCCTGGTGAACACACTCCACCGTCTCCTATTCGATGACAAGTCTCTCAATTCCGCCAAATTCATGCCAGTTACATCTTGTATCTCATCCATCCATCTCCTCCTTGGGCGACCCAGTCTTCTCCTCCCCTCACCGCACGCCAGCATCATTTCCTTCTCCAGACCATCAGATCGCATAACATGTCCAAAGAACCTTAGCTTCATTCTTGTCGCAGTTTGTTTTAACGACTCTTCATTCTCAACTCCAATCTTCTCTCGTATTGATTCGTTCGTTCTTTTCTCAGTCCAAGATATTCTCAGCATCTTCCTCCATATCCACATTTCACAAGCGTTAACCTTATTTTCCATGTTCTTTGTCATTGTCCACGTCTCGCAACCGTACAGTACCGTAGGAAAGATTAGTGCTCTCACGAGCCTTTTTTTGGTTTCTATGCTCACATGTTTGTCTTTCCATATCTTTTCCAGTCCGGTCATTGCAGCTTTCCCTATAGCAATCCTTCGTTTTATTTCTGGATCACACTTTCCCTCCTTTCCAAATGGATGGCACAAATCATTAATTATTAAATAAAGGTTTATAAAACAAAAGTTTATATAACTAAAGACACTGCAAATGCACTATAAAAATTATAATATCAAGATCTGCTATGATGACAGACATGTCACAAAGTCCACTAAGTTTGTGAACTTCAAATGCTATGCATCATGTCAATAATAAATCTGACTAAGCATGCTGAAATCATGAACTTCATTTTCGGTGATATGCTTGTGATACATGGCTTCAAGAAAATGTTGCAAAGTCTGCTAAAAGGGTGAATTTTATCTTTGCACACATATTCACTTTGATATTTCAATCACCACTGCACAAAATAAGTAAAGTTAAAAAGTCCCCTTGGACTTAAAATTAATTAAATGTAATTTCTGTATGCACAACGGTATATATATGTTACAGGTAATTTGTAAAATCTGGGATTTTGTAAAATGCCTGAAATTTTTAGGCAATTTGTAAAATCCCTGATTCACTCAGGCACTTTACAAAATCCCTGACAAACCAGGGATTTTATAAAATCCCTGAAATCTGATGACGAAAATTTGACAGATTGCCTAAAATGAAAATCACGAACATAATCGAAGTTTATACACACAAGCCTCATTTTCAAAGGATTAACATTTGTAGATTATTAGATTATTAGAAAATTATAAGTGCCCATGGTCATGTTAAGACAGAGATAGTTTTATACAGTTAGAAATTTCTGTATTCTGCATGCATCAAAGGCAAGGTTGCATTGTCTGTACGTAACATGACTTACATACACATGTTATCAGAAGTCATATCAAGCATCATTCAGTTTAGGGATCAACCGGGTAGACATTTTTTACCGAGTATCGAATCCGAGTATTTAGATGTACTATTTGCCGGATCCGGAAATGAACCGGGTACCATTTGTTCCACATGCGAAGCTTCACATTTTCATGTAATAAAAAATTATCAAAATAAATTTGTGGACTGATACATTTTGAATTTTAGTCATTTCTGTGCAGTTGTGAAGTTTTCTAAAATTGCATTAAATTCAATAAATTGACATAATTTCAAGAAAATGGAATTGAATTCAATGGATGTGTAATTGTTTTAAGACTGAACATTTATAATTTCATATACGTAAATTTATTGAATAAGTATCTAAAGAAAAATTTTTTGCAACTATTTGCGTCTACAGTATTTGCCGAGGCAAATAGTTCCGGAAACGGGATTTCTGGCCGAGGCAAATGTCCGAGGCGATTTCTGGTTGACCCCTAATTCAGTTTCAATGAATAACTGAAGTGAACCGTGGTTTCTGTGTTCTTTATGAAGCCGACAATTTCCAGAAACTATCACCAATAAAATATTATTCTTAAAGTTCCCCTGCACCATCACTTAAATTTCACAACTTAGCAACATGACTGAAAAAAAAGAAATGCAAGAGCTAAGACAGAGGCCAGAACATGTACGCCTGCCAACAGCAAAACACTTAAATAAAAAAAATTTACGCTACCAAATCTTTGACGTTGATTGTAAACTCGTATAAAAACTAGAAGTCTAATAAAAAGTAATAAAACAATAATAATAACAGAATAACAATATGCACAGATATGTCACTTGCTTAATTGTTCCAAAGCACTGAACAGCCTGGCGCAAGTCATTCTCTGTAACGACATCGACAAGACCACGCACATGAACTACTGGTGACGGTGGGACTTTGTGTGCCTGGTCAAAACCATCCTACAGTTAAACAATAAACACTCCAAAATAAGCATTCATAAACTTAGTCAAATGTTGCACTCTTAATAGATGCTACATCACTTATCAAATACATCAACATGACCAAAACAGCAACTATTTATCATAAATGTTATTTGACAAAGTCATCAAATGGTCGAGCATTTGTAACATCAACAGTCTGAGTTCAAACTCGAGCTGTACCGATGCATCAGGAGCATTTGTAATCGGGCCGATTATTAGAGGAATCGGCATAATCGGTATCGGCATAAAAGTATCGGCGTCGATGCAAATTATTTTACAATTTATGTTTTTTGCACAATAAGTTAAAAAATAAAAATTACCACAAATATCTTATGTTTTGTTTCTTACTATTAATTTATATCTAGCATTGCACTACTTAATATCCGCCGTAGAAACCAAGAACATATTATACAGTATACACCGGGGTGGGCAAATTACGAGCCGCGGGCCAGATTCGGACCGCCAACACTTATTATTCCGCCCCAACATTTTATCCAGCCCACACCATTCTTTGTAAAATTCTAAAAAATTAACAATTAAAATCAAAAGCTTTGCTTCTCGGTCTCGTCTGTTATAATAACTCTACGGATTATGGGAAACTCGTTAATACATGTTCACACTGTTTCACAGTTGCACCTCACTAGTGACAGCCAGAGTATATTGTATATTGTATTGTATATGGGCATTTATAAAGCGCCTCTCGCGGTATAGACCATTCAGAGGCGCTCCCAGTGCGCGAGACCCGAGAGAAAAAGAAACTCAATATGTTAGTCATTAGTAAAAGTTTAAAATTTGTTACCCGGCCCTTGGAATTTTTTTGCGTTTAACGTGGCCAAAATCGCCCAATGTGCAAAAAGTTTGCCCACCTCTGCTATAATATATAATCCTTGCACTGGTATGGCACTATGTCACCAGTTTCGAATTGGCATACCATAAGTTACAATGTTACATAACATTTTAAAGTGTTATTTTTTACGGTTTACAAGTTTCAATTTTTCCATGACAGTTTAATGAAAAAAAAACTGACAGTCTGGAATCTGGACTGAGTTGTTTTTCTGGAACACTTCTAATCTTCTGAAATCTGTACTTCCCTTTCTGGCTGCTGTTTGTTCATAAGTTATGCAACTAGGGATCAACCGGGTAGACATTTTCCAAAGAGTACCGAATCCGAGTATTTGGATGTACTATTTGCTGGATCCGGAAACGAACCGGGTACCATTTGTTCCATATGCGAAGCTTCACATTTTCATGTAATAAAAATTATCAAAATAAATTTCTGTACTTGTAGTGACTGATACATTTTGCATTTTAGTTATAATTTTATAATTTTATTAGGTATTGCACATAACAAGTTTAATGTGAAATTGCTAAGTTTTGCTAAGCCTTGTAGTATTTGACAACAACCCACCCGCCATTTTTATCACGGCAACCGCAAGCAGCAAAACACGTGCTTGGGTAATGCGTTGTAATAGTAGTTATAGTATAGTGTTCGACTTACTTACTTAGCCCATTGAATTGTCGGATGTGGCTGGTAGGCAGCGGCGCTCTATTGGAGCAAAGTCGGTGGCAACCATATTGTTTATATAGGGCGGCACTCAGTCTTCGCAATTACCGAACAATCTTATTATATATTCCAAAAATATAACCATTTCCTAAGATCTTTGCATATATCATAATTTTTTAGGAAATTAAAGTTCGTGTTACTTATTTACTTAGCTAATTGCATTATGGGATAGGGTTGGTAGCTAGCGGCGCTCTATTAGAGCGAAGTCAGTGGCGAACATATTGTTTATATGTACACAGACACTCAGTCTTCACATTTACCCTAAATCCCAATGACCAAGTCTCCACGTAATCGGGTGTTATAATTTATCTTAGTTACAACTGAATTTTACGCAATATGGTTGCATTACAAAGAAATTACTTTAACCTAGATTTAATTAGCGACGAAACAAAAGGAATTTACATTCCAGTTGAACTCAATGTGAAAGCCTAAACGTAGTATCATAATTACATCTTAAATTTCATCTTTATCAACCAAACTGATAACAAAGAATTAAATAAAAGCAAATCCCAAAATCTGAATTTACAGCATTTCCCGTGTTGTAGCTCTCTCCGCCCTCCAGTTTTTGTTTCTTTGTAGCGTGACCCGACATTTCAACATTCGCCATCATCATCTTCCCCGGTAAGCTAGCTGTCCATAGACTTGAAAAAGAAACAAGGAGTAAATTTAGAGTGAACGTTTGAAACCGCCAAGTGCTAGGGCACCATTACCACAGTATAAATAATTATTTATAGTTTTTATACTGTGCCATTACCCACATTACATAGACTGCGGGAAAATGAAACCAGTTGATAGACGTCGCAGTGCTTATAATTCTATTTGCCGCTATGAAGACAGTATAAATAATTACACAGTACGTCGACTCGCATTGCTAACTGTTGACTTGTTTTTGGCGTGACGCCGTTTTGAAAGTGCAATCATGAATTATAGATTTAAGCTGAAATAAACGTTAAAAATAATATTGTTAATTCTAATGAAGTCCTCGATGTTGTAACGTTTAAAAAATATTTGATGTGATGGGTTCCGGTGTATCGACGTGTAAAAGCTCATTTTCAAAATGGCGGTCGGTCAAACATTCTGACTGCTGCATCGGCCGGGAGTCGACGTAGGCCTACTGTGTAATTATTTATACTGTGCTATGACTTAACAATAGAACAACGACAACAAAAACAACGTACAATAACAACAACAAAAACAACAATAATAATAATAATATTTGCAGTTGCGTTCACATGCACATTCGCACAAATGGGGGAGGATGAGGCACAGTAAACCAATTTAACCACGCACCTCCTCAATCTCGAAGAGCCTGAGGGTCACACCTCGGGCGGCTAAAAAAAATAATAACAATAAATTGGAAAGATTCCGCCAGTGCCATTGTCTAAGTTGCGCCTGTGTCAGCTTAATGTAGGCCTATGAGAAAAAAGAATCTGACTGACTGACTGACTGGCTGACTGACTGACTGACTGACTGACTGACTGACTGACTGACTGACTGACTGACTGACTGACTGACTGACTGACTGACTGACTGACTGACTGACTGACTGACTGATTGATTGATTGATTAATTACAGAACGCCTTGATCTTGTTTCGCTCATCGTCCGGCGCTTCCAGGCTGAGCTACCTTTTCCGTAATCGATGGTAATCGTAATCGTAATCTCGAGATTTCTACAGCGCCCAAAAAAGCGAAGTCGCGGGAATCATGCAGCACAGGCGCTTAGACAAATCAAACTCGATCTATGCAGGGGGGGGGTCGAATCGGTTCCAGGTCATGATCCAAAGGAATCAGTCAGGTAGACAGTAATTAAGACGGCTGAGGTGGGTAGTGTTTAGGGTTTAAACGGCGAGGGAGATAGGAAAAGGGGATAGGATTTGTGAAAGAGCACTAGGCTTTCAGTTTTGAGTGAAAGACCTGATTGATTGATTGATTGATTGATTGATTGATTGATTGATTGATTGATTGATTGATTGATTGATTGATTGATTGATTGATTGATTGATTGATTGATTGATTGATTGATTGATTGATTGATTGATTGATTGATTGATTGATTGATTGATTGATTGATTGATTGATTGATTGATTGATTGATTGATTGATTGATTGATTGATTGATTGATTGATTGATTGATTGATTGATTGATTGATTGATTGCACTAAGTTCCATGGTATCACATCGTCCCTGGCCAGAATTAATGCAAGTATCATACAGGGCTCCGGCATGGGTCTAGAGCCCTGCGCCGACGTCATAGTGTCGGCGGCGGCGCGCCGGTCATTTTTGGTCGGCGGCGGCGGCGCGCCGACGAAAAAAATCGGCGGCGGCGGCCCCCACAAAATGTCGGCGTCGGCGCGGCGCGGCGCGGCGTGCCCTAGTCAGAAACATGAGTCACCATGGGCATCCACAGGAATTTTTCCTGAGGGGGGCAAAATTTTTCTAAGGGGCAAAATTTTCCCAGGGGGCAAAGTTACGTTTTTGCATGGAAAATCTATTCACAGATCCAGGGGGGCAAATCCCCCTTCCCCTCCTCCGGACGACCATGTGAGTCACTATGAGAGTTGAACAACCGTTGGTCCTGTGACCAATCAAAGGGCCAAGTTCTCTAAAGCCACTCCATCACACTGAAGCTCAACTACATATAAAAGGACTGAAAGAGAAGACACCTTCAGCCATTTGCCTTACAAATACGAAAATCCTTAATTATACTGCACATCTGTATAGGTATTGGCAAATTGTAATCAGATGAAGCAACATGCATTTGCATATTGCATGAATACACTTGCGTATGCACTGATACAGTGTAGGCTTACACACCAAGTCACATGGCAGATGCTGGATAACAGCATCCTCCCAGTAAGAGAGGCTGCTGAAGCCACGAAGTGAAATGTAAATATATACTTTTTTTGCTATGGTTATACACTGGCCGAGTGGCCTCACTCCTGTTAATTTTTCAAAGAATTTACCAAGTGGTCTGCTGCCCGTTTGCATTGGTGCCACACTATTTAAAGTTTCCACATATAGACCATTGTTTGTATCATACTAAACTGAAAAAGACCATTCTTGATACTATACGTACTTAGTCAAAACCTGTGTCAACTGAAACTGTTTACCTGAATAGATTCCAGCCAAAAGTATTAATCAATTATACCTTCCCTTCTGCAGGATTATTACTTAAATGGCATATCTTGATATTAATAGCACTCATTAACTCCTCTAATCTTACAACATTAAGCCAACATATTTACACCATTGTAATAATACCATATACATCAAAGACAACAATCAATAAGTTATAGAAGCTATTCAACATGAAGGTAACGAATGAGGGAATACTTTAGTACTGTGGTACACATACAAACACATGCATTGCATATTGCATTGGTTGGCACTGTATTAAGGAAATGGCAACAGGAACAGGTGTATCAAAACAATGGTTACTTGTAACGAGATATCGCTTTAAATGAATACGTATGTGCATCATGGCACAAAGACAAGATCATCAAAGTATAAGGAAAACGAATTTAGACAGGAAAACAATGCATTCTTGGTATCAAGATAAAGACCACAATGTTGACTGTTTATCTTCTTCATTAACATACGAGTTCCTACCAATCAAAGTGCCATTTCTGAGAATAGTTTGCTTATCTTTGCAATATCATGCAAAACATGAAAAATGCAACAATAACAATTAAGCATATCAAACTGGCATCGGCGGCGCGCCGACAGATTGTCGGCGGCGGCGGCGGCGGCGCGCCGACAAACAAAAATCGGCGGCGGCGGCGCCCACGAAATGTCGGCGGCGGCGGCGCGGCGCAGCCGGCGCAGGGCTCTACATGGGTCCCACCAATTTTGTTGTAAAACCTCTCTACCACTTTAATCGCATCTTCAAATATGCAGATGACTGCTATCTTCTCATACTGGCTTCTAATATCTCCACCACTGTTGCAGAACTTGATCACATAAATGCCTGGGCCCAGAGATGCAGTCTTCATCTCAACCACTCTAAATACAGCGACATTATCTTCACCAAGCCCAAGACGATCCTTAAATCCACTCCACCTCCTATATGCGGAATCACAAGGGTCTCTTCATTAAAAATATTAGGAATTGAAATACCCGATAAGTTTGGATTATATCCTTATATCCAAAAACTAAGCATAATCCATTTACGCTCATCGTATTTTGATTTCCCATGAGCTCTCGGGCCCCATGCAGGCTTCATGATGTAATACGGGCTACCATATGCTGTACTGTTCCCAGGTATGGTTAGGCTTTGCCAACAAGCAGGAACTTAATCAGTTGGGCGCAATTATCCGTAAGTTGGTTCGTCTCGGCTACCTCGAGTCCCTCCTTCTTTTCCTACTTTTGAGGAACTCTGCAAAAAAGCTGATCGTGATCTCTTTAAGAACATTCTCAAAAACCCTAGTCACCTCCTCCACGACCTTCTGTTCTAAAGACCGGGTATGATTTGCGCCCTCGTTCTCAGAATCTGGTTCTTCCTAGATTTGTCTCAATTAGGGGGCCTACCCGACGAGGTTTCCTGGGTAGGATGCTGTACAGTTAGGCTCTGTTGCTATTATTTCATTTATCATCTAACGTCATTATTAGGCCTACTGTTATATTTTTTCTTTCATCTTTGTGTTAAATTGTATGTAAAGAGCTGTGAGTTTGCTAGCGTAAAGAATATACTTACATACTTACTTAACCGATGACACGAGAGCAACCAGCTATCCGTCAGCGCCATCTGTTTAGGGCTATTAGCTGTAACAGGCAGCGTGTTTTCCGACCGCTATGCACGGAGAGGGAGGACACTCGGCACAATCTGAGACCTAGCCTGCATCCGTTTGGCCTTCCTATCAAAGATAATAGGAACTTTCCCGCCCGGATGACGTATAAAAACAGTTATATTATTAGATAGGAACTTTGGGCTATAAGCTAAATAGGGCGAACCCGCCCCGCCAGCTCCCGGCTGGCTGCCTGCATAATGCAAGCACCTACACGGGTCCGGCTCTCTCCCTGTCTCCCTCTCAAATATTTTTACTCTACGCTTTATAAATTCGTAAATACAATACAATACTCTCACTGTTCATAAACTAAATTTACATAACGTGACTTCATGGTTACAGCTAGTAATAATTATAATAAACTTCCATTTCTAATGTTTCGCTCGGTGTTCAGCGCCATAATATCATTGCTTTAACAGGCACAGTTCCGGATGGCTGTGAAACCTGGGACAAGGCCTGATTTCCAGTGTTGGTAAATTTCCAGTAAATACTCTGTAAATAGTTCATCACAGAGTTGGGGCACATCTCTCGTATGACCGGTAAAATAGTAATGCAATATGACCTATTGAAATAGTATTTGAGCCCATCGACATATATTGAGCGCCAATGTAAAGTTGATGTAATCGGTCTTGCAACGCATGATCTGTTGGTTGGTTGGGGGGGGGGGGGGTCCGTAGAGTAATGGATAACACACTGGCGTGAAGAGGTGAAGGTACCGAGATCGAACCCCGTAGACCCCGTAAGGTTTTTTTAGCCTTCCACGTGCTAGGTGGCAGTGGTTAAATGAATAGTAGGCCATGAGTGGCCCCGTGTGGCTGCCGCTTAAACAGTTATATTCGACTCCTGTAAAACTGTTATCGTGTGCTTCTACTGTATACATGCATGTAAGGCGCCCTGTGTGGCTGCCGTTTCTACTATATGTATGTTCACTGTACAGCGCAGTGCGTTTGCAGGCGCTTAATTAAAGAACAAATCATTATTATTATTATTTAAATAGTATGTGCATATTTACTATTTATATTAAAATAAATAGTAAACCACTAGTCCACATAGAATAAATTTATATTTATTTAGAACTGTAAGTAGGCCTCTATTTACTTATCATTATTAACTTCAGTTCTCCCTAATTACCTCTATGTTTATGAAACTCTACCCATTGACCGCAATGGCCTAGTAATGATGCTGCATTCAATGTTGTTGGGCACAGATTTTGCATGGCTTGTCCAAACTGTTGGAAGTCATATTATGACTAGAGGAATTGACTCAATGCTGAAATTAAGCTGAAATTAGTGTACAGTACACTGTACTGTCATAGCCTGTTTTAATGCAGCAGAAAGTAGGTGTAGTTCAGTGTGTTCAGTTCACTATTACTGAGGTTCACAGCTTTCGTTCCATAAAACAAGAATGGTTTTGTCGTGGTCTACGCGGGTGCATGCATCAAGGGAAGAAAACCGACGCGTCAACAAGCTTGTTTACAACGCACGGAAAATTCTGCAATAAGCTGTCAACACTAATTCGGTGCATGCAACAAGGATATACGTGTTCAGTAGGACTTTCCAGGGAAAAGTACAGTGACGTCACAGAACGTTCTGGAATCCGGGAGAACTCTATATAAGATAGACCTGATGTACATTAAGGGCCTTTTGACGAAGATTTGTAAATGTTGAAACATTGATCATATGACGTTCAATCGAGACCAGCCAACCTGTGTGCTGTCTACGATTGTGATATTTGATAGACGAGTTGACTTACTCTACACTTAATCGACTTTATTTTTAAATAAAGATCTTTTAATAGTTCCTTCGTTGGTTCGTCGTTGCGATCGAAGGAGTCGACCGCGACATTATTGGTGTCAGAAGCGGGATCATCGGTGTTGGATCCGGTGAAGAAGACGCGAGCCGGCGGAGGAAGGAGTCAACCCGGAGGATCAAGAGACGGTCTGTTCCAGACAGCGAGCGGATCGAGACGCCTTTCTACCGTGGGAGACGGGTGAATCGGCATACGACAGTCGGACGGACGAAGTGCGTCGTTCGGCTGAGACAGCAGAAGACAGCAGTCAACATACGGGTAAGATCCTAGGTGTTGTCGTGGCTGAGAAGGAGAAAAGAGAGTGGGGTTGCAGCCGAGTGGGAGGCAGCCATTATTTCTCTTTCAATATCTGCTGATTATTTCTTTGAAATTTGATCCATTGTTGTGATCGAGGCCAGACTTGCGTGAGCTTGTATAGTTTTTGCGTACTTGGCGAGTGTACTTCTTTGGATACTGAATAGTTGCACTTTGGGTTGTGGAATTTTCCTTTTGTGTGGCGGGTTTGCCGCGTGGTGTCTGTTTTTTTTTGTTGATTGTTGTTGACTGACTGTTTGTAAAAATGGAAGCGTTGACAACAGAGATGCAAGCGAATATTCGCAAAATGTCGTCTGAGCGCCTTAGGGTGTATCTTATGAAGGCAGGAAGGGACGATGATGATGTTATGTCATGGGATCGAAATCAATTAATGGAAGAATGGGCCATGGAGATTGGAAAAGAGGAAGAGGAATTTAAGGGTAGTCCAATATCTCCAACAGGAGTGGATTACGAGCTGCAGAAGCGCCGTCTGGAGTTCGAAATCCGTAAATATGAAGAACAAAGGGAGAAGGAAGAAAGAGAAAGGGAGGAACGGAAGGAGAAGGAAGAAAGAGAGAGGGAGGAACGGAAGGAGAAGGAAGAAAGGGAGGAAAGGAGGAGAGAGGAAGAAAAGAAAGAACAAAGGGAGAAGGAAGAAAGAGAAAGGGAGGAACGGAAGGAGAAGGAAGAAAGAGAGAGGGAGGAACGGAAGGAGAAGGAAGAAAGAGAAAGGGAGGAACGGAAGGAGAAGGAAGAAAGAGAAAGGGAGGAACGGAAGGAGAAGGAAGAAAGAGAGAGGGAGGAACGGAAGGAGAAGGAAGAAAGGGAGGAAAAGAGGAGAGAGGAAGAAAAGAAGGAACGGAAAGAGAAAGAAGAAAGAGAAAAGAAGGAACGGAAAGAGAAAGAAGAAAGGGAGAGGAAGGAAAAGCAGGAAGAACGAAATGTTAGAGATTCTTTAGCAAGTCGTACTAAGCGTTATAGTGATGCCCTTAAGAATATTCTTTGGAAATTTCCTTCCGACCCTATAGAAATTCCAGGTTTCTTTGATCACTTGGATGGTTTGTTTAATGTGTATGAGGTGGATGAAGATGTTAGAGCAAAATTATTGCTAGCCATTTTAAGTGAAAGAGCTAAGGCATTAACCATGCGCCTTACTGAGGCACAGCTCCATGACTACAAATTCCTGAAGGAGTTTTTGCTAAGGGAGTTTAAGATAAGCCCTTCAAATCTTAGAGCCCGATTTTGGTCGTTGCACAAAGCATCGGACGAATCATTTACGATCTATTCATCCAAATTGCGTGTGGCTCTTATGTATTATTTGAAAAGTAGAAAGATAACTGATGAGTTTGATAAACTTGTAAGTTTATTGGTTGCGGATCGGCTTAAGGAGTCCTTGTCGAAGGCTTGTTTAGATTATATCTTGGCCCAAGAAAAAGAGGAGTGGTTGAGCTGTGAAGACATAGCTAATGCGGCTGACATTTATGTAGCGTCGCATGATGGTGGGAATGACTTAGTGTGCCGTAGTCATCCGACACCGAAGTATAACAATTGGACGAGAGGTCAACCACATGTTCAAGTCAATAACCAGACAGCTCAACCCAAGTCTCCCAAACCGGAAATAAGGGGTGAAGCCAAGATAGGTGCGAGGGTGTCTCAGGAGGAGGCCAAGGTAAAGGGTCTCTGTTTCCTATGTCATCAGAAGGGTCATATGGCAAGGGAGTGCCAGACCAAACCAAGTTCTAAAAAGGTGAGTACTTGTATATTTGGGAACCCAACTGAAGAAGTGATCGACTCATTTGTTGAGAAGGTCAACGTGTTGCATGAGATACCTGAACAGGTAAAGCAAGGGAATTTATTGGATAATTCTAAACCAATAGGGTTGGAAACTGCTGTAAGGGTATACGAGAATAGTACTGATGGATTACACGAGAGGTGGTATATCAATGTACAGATTGAAGATCTCCCTTCTCAGCCAGCATTATCTGATTCAGGAGCAGAAATTTGTTGTATTGATAAGAAATTAATTGAGTCACTAAACTTACCCGTGATTAAACGGATTAATATAATTGGTTTTCAGGGAGAAGGATGTAAGGCAGATGTAGTATACCTACAAATGAAATTAGCTAATTCAATGGAAGGAACGACAAACATTGCGCCATCTTTGTGCGTCATGTTCGCTGCAGTCCCTGAACTAAATGAACGGGTTATTTTGACACCCCATGTTGTGGACCTATTAAGGGATAGTTCGCAATATGTAGTGATGGTAGCTGGCGTAGATCGATGTGTACAAATAAATAAAGGGGCAGAAGAAGATAACTTAGAAGTTAATATCGAGAAAAGTAACAGCAACGAATCCTTGCCGTCAGAAGTGAATGAATATTCTCAGGAGCAACTAGTTGATGATTCAGATAATTTTCTTGATGTTGAGTCAACAGAGTTCAAGTCTGATGAGGGAGTAGCGAATAATGATACTTTATTGCGTGAGCAACAGAATTGTCACAATCTTATATCTTGCTGGCAACAAGCGAGACAGAATAAAAATAATTTCTTTATAGATAATAACCTCCTGTACCACAAAGGGGAAATTATGGGACATAAGGTTAATCAATTATGTTTACCGGAAGATAGAATCGAGGTTGTCTTGCGAGTAGCACACGATGCCCCATGTGCTGGGCACATGGCTTTTAAGGCAACGAGAGCCAGGATCAAATTAAACTTTTGGTTTCCAAGAATGGATGAGAGGATTCGCGAATATTGTGCGTCTTGTCAAATTTGTCAACTAAGAACTCCAGTTAAAGTGGCAGATCGAGTCCCGATCACTCCTATTCCGAGGGCGGATGAACTCTGTTTTAACCATCTAAATATGGATTGTATTGGCCCTATGGTAGTGACTGGAGAATCCAACCAATCGAAACCCCAGTACAATTATGCTCTGGTTCTGGTGGACAAATTTTCTCGTTGGCCGATGGCGTATCCTCTTAGATCGCTGAATGCAAAGGGAGTTTGTGAAGCTCTGTTGCAAGTTTTTACAACTTTTTCTATTCCAAGGATCATCAGTTCTGATTGTGGTACCAACTTTACCAGTCGTTTGACGAAAGAATTCTTGCGGCGAATGGGTTGTAGTCCCAGATTTAATACCCCTGGACATCCTGAGGCAGCTGGATTGGTTGAAAGATGCAACCAAAGCTTGAAAACCATGATCTTTAAGCTTGCTCAATCTGATCCTCGTGGATGGCACCAATTGTTACCGTTTGTTCTGTGGAGCCTTAGAGAAAAACCTTCAGGCACGACTCATATTTCGCCATTCACTATGGTTTATGGAACTCTTCCTCGGGGTCCACTTAGTGTGTTGAAGGAATCGTGGGCTGGCGAACGAAAAGTACCTCTTAACTTAGGTAAATCACCCGAAGAGTATCTCCAATCACTGAAGGAAAACCTCGAATTCGCGAAAGTTTATGCAGATTACTATAGTGATATAGAAACAAAGCGGTATGCAGATTATTATAACTTGCGTAGTACTGACAGAAAATACGAAGTTGGAGATAAAGTAGCAGTATTAGCACCAGATTTTGGTAGTTCTAAATTTTATAGTCGATGGCAAGGACCTGCTACCGTAGTCAAGGTTAAATCCCCATATTCTTATATAGTAGAAATAGAGGGAAAACAAAGACATTTACACGCAAATAAGATCAAGCGATACCATGAACGACTCGAACAAGCGATGATCAATAGCTGTTCAGTAATTGTTGATCAAGATGAAGAAGAAGGTATAGTAGAGGTTGTAGATCAGGAAGAACGTGAACAAATAAGCCCGAGTAAGCGAATTGATCCTCTGATTATAGCGCATCTTTCGCAAGAGGAACAGAAGCAACTTTTTGAAGTTTTGGATCGGCACACGGCAGTATTTGTGGATAAACCTGGGTATTGTCCAGTATTAGAACATGAAATTAAGATAACTCATGATTTCACTCCTAAGCGTTTAAGGGCATATAAAGTACCTGAGCTACTTAAACCTGAAGTACAACGCCAGATAGAAGAAATGTTGGCATTAGACATCATTCGACCATCGAAAAGTGAAATGGCCAGTCCGGTAGTTTGCGTTTTAAAGGGACCCAAAGGTCAAAATGGCGTTCGATTGGCAATTGATTATCGCCATGTTAACAAATATTCTCTAGGTGATTGTTACCCGACCCCAGACATTGCTGACGTCTTACAAAAGGTGGGACGGGCAAAGTTTATTAGTGTTTTCGACGCGAAATCGGGGTATTGGCAAATTCCAGTTCGGAAAGAACATCGATGGCTTACGGCATTCGTATGTGATGCAGGACTTTTTGAGTTCACAAGAATGCCGTTTGGACTCAAGTCCGCTAGCAATACCTTTATTCGTGCTATGACCCAAGTTTTACATCCAGTGCGAAGTTTTACCGAACCATTCGTCGATGATATGGCAGTGGTTTCAATGAATTGGAATGACCATTTAGAACATCTAGAGAAATTCTTGCAAACTATTGAGGAAGCAGGACTCACTTTGAATTTAAGAAAATGTAATTTTGCACAAAACAAAATAAAGTTTGTTGGCCATATAGTAGGGTCAGGTTGTATTGAACCTGATCCAGGTAAGATCGCTACGATCAATGATATCCATCCTCCAACAACAAAGAAAGAAGTTAGAAAGGTTATGGGTTTTTTCAGTTACTTTCGAAATTTTATACCTGCTTTAGCTGAAAAAGCACGGATAATAACTGATTTGACACGAGATAACATACCTACGAAGGTGCCTTGGGAGCAAAAGCATCAAGAAGCACTAGATAAGTTAAAGGATGATCTCAGTAAAGCTACACAGTTGCATACCATTGATTTCACTAAGGAATTTGGTTTAAGTGTTGACGCAAGTGCCACCGCGGTCGGATGTTGCTTGTTTCAGTGGACCGAAGAAGGTCAAGAAAAACCAATTGCTTTTGCTAGCCTTAAACTTACAGATACACAAATGCATTGGTCTACAATTGAGAGAGAGGCTTTCGCAGTAATTTGGGCACTTAAACGATTCAAGTCATGGATATTCTTATCAAAGATAATCATTTATTCAGATCATAATCCTTTGTCTTATCTCACAGATGCAAGCCCTAAGAGTGCGAAGCTGACTCGTTGGGCGTTAGCATTGCAAGAGTTTAACGTGGACTTTCGATATCGTCCTGGACGTCAGAACACGGTGGCTGATTTCCTCTCTCGGTTGTGACTCGGATGGTGAAGGGGGGAAATGGCCCGACACACAAGGATCGAGCCCGCAAATTGTATAGATAAATTGACTAACTGATGTGTTTTGTTTTGTTTGTATATGCTGTGTCGAGATGGAGTCTGGAGGCCCGGCTTGATCGTGATGACCCGTTCGGGATGGTGCTGAAGACGTGTCATCATCTGAGGGCGGAGGGAATGTCGTGGTCTACGCGGGTGCATGCATCAAGGGAAGAAAACCGACGCGTCAACAAGCTTGTTTACAACGCACGGAAAATTCTGCAATAAGCTGTCAACACTAATTCGGTGCATGCAACAAGGATATACGTGTTCAGTAGGACTTTCCAGGGAAAAGTACAGTGACGTCACAGAACGTTCTGGAATCCGGGAGAACTCTATATAAGATAGACCTGATGTACATTAAGGGCCTTTTGACGAAGATTTGTAAATGTTGAAACATTGATCATATGACGTTCAATCGAGACCAGCCAACCTGTGTGCTGTCTACGATTGTGATATTTGATAGACGAGTTGACTTACTCTACACTTAATCGACTTTATTTTTAAATAAAGATCTTTTAATAGTTCCTTCGTTGGTTCGTCGTTGCGATCGAAGGAGTCGACCGCGACAGGTTTACAATGAGCAGGGCCATACAAGGAGTGGCCGCAAGGCTGAGGAGTGTGCAAAAAACACGCGTGCTTCATTTGCCTAATCTAAAACACTTGCAGAGTTTATTACTGAACATAAACTTATCCACCAAACTTTAACTCCATACTTCCTGAAAATTGACCCAACATAGTATACCCCGTGATCGATCGAGTCAGTCGATCAAGTCGATCGAAACTCGGCCAAGTCGAGTCGGTCGAAAAATCTTCGACTCGATCGACTTGCAAGTCGAGTCGATCATATGTTTTGACAAGTCGAGTCGATCGTTGTTTCCTCGACTCGACTATAAAATATTTTCTAACTATTTTTTGCGTCTACTTCACAAAATGACCCACATGATGTGATGACGTAGGCCCTAATGCTTTGTAAACGCACAACTACCGTATTAACTTGATTTGAAGTTCAGAGCGAATTATGAGCCTTTTGGTGATATCGTATAGTGGAAGCTGCAGATACTTTTTCACAGTTTTACGGTGAAAATGGAAAGATTAAGATGCGTTTAAAATGGGCTAGTTTCAGGAAATTTCAGCCCTGTAGTCAGTAACGACGATCTCAAAACTTTCGAATGTCTGTTTGTTAGGACGGGACTGAATGCTTCGACTTTGGCCAAGAGCAGCGTCTCAGAATGTGTTTAAAAGTTGCGTGAGCTAATCTCAGCCAAGTAGGCCTAGGCTATAGACCTAAGATGGATAGAATCATACATTATATCCGATATAACCAATAAGAATATTTTGTCATTTTTTACAATCAGTTGAAATGTTTATTATACTTGGCCTACATTCTGCATATTCATGAAATGAAACGCGCCTATAGCACAATAAGTCAATAGCCTAACTACTTTAGCAAGCATCAAAATTAATACAAAGCGCCAGCCAAAAGTTGTGTGAGCATGCTTCTGCCTCGGCGCTACAGAGCAAAAACTTGTGTGAGCATTGGGATCTTTGGCTCCCGGGCCCATGGCCAAGAGATACAGTCCAAGTCGACCAAGTCGACCAAGTCGATCGTTTATTTGCCAAGTCGTTCGAGTCGACGAGAGGTCGACTAGTCGACAAAGTCGATCGAGTCGATCGTCGGCCGAGCCAAGTCGATCGTAGCAGTTCGACTCGATCGATCACGGGGTATACAACATAGTACCATTCAAGACAATTATTAGGTACTATTGTTTGTACCAATTTTTTATCAAAGACATTAATTTTCAGTAGCAGTGCACCATCAACTCTAAGAAACAAGAACAGTCTTCAAGAACTGTGTAGAAAAAAATTCAGGTTCAGGCACTGTAGAAAGAAAAACGAAGAACAAGTACAGGCATATTGACTTTCTTTTATTATAATAAACAAAACAATTACCAATTTCTCTGAGTTTTATATAATAAAGAGGCACTGTAAAATAACTGACCAGAAGATGATGGTCAACAAAAGTGACCACAACAAACTCGTGTGAACATAAAGGAATGAGAAATGCAAATAACATCTCATTAAAATAAAATTTTAATTGTGATCTAAATTTAAAGACTAAAGGTGCTGCATCAAAAACACAAACACACAGCAGCGTTACCACACATTTGACTGCTGAACTCCTTAGCAGTGCCTCTGATCAAATTCAAAACTTGCTTTTAACAGACTCATGACACATAATATCACATGCGATCAATGTAAACAGAAAATTCCACATGTTACACTGTAAATTATTAAAAATTTTACACAAATAATTATAAGGTGATACTACTGTGAAAGAAATAACCCTTCAAGGTTAGAAGAAAATGGTATTTAATTAGTTTTATTATCAAATACTGGCTCTGAAATCGTTTGAATGACTTGATTATTATCAAAAAAGCGATCAGATGGTGGTGATCTGTGGTGAAATGCAAGAGTAAACTAAGTAGGAAAAAATGAACACAGAGGAATCATGCACAGAAAATTTCTACTCTAAATAAGTTTAGCCACTGTTAGCTTCACAAACAGTCCAGGCTTGTTTAAGCATATTTAAGAGTAATGCTAAAAACACTTTGTAAATTCAAAATGTCTGTGACTTTGTAGTAGCTTTAACACTTTCATGATGACAGCATACTAAAAGTGACTGGGCAACCAATGCAGCAGTGGCGTAGAAAGGTTTTTGGGGGCCCTTGTGCAGAGCTTCGATGGTGGGCCCCTTGAGCCCCCTTCAATTTGAAACAAAAAAAGACTGTGCAAAAAACCCTTGACGCTTTTGCGATATTTGCACATTTCGCACCGTGAGAAATATGCAGATACCATAAATCGCACCCCAATTATAATAATAATTAAATAATTACATTTTAATTATTTTCTCCGATTTATTTTTATAAATAATTTTCTTTATTTATCCAGGCAGCATAAAAAATTGAACTAGAGATTATTTAATCTAAAAACGTTTTTCCATCTGCTATGACTGCTAAAATATGAATTATCTACACTTAAATTCTGTCAAATTGTGAAACAGCAGGGTTGGTTGATAAAAATAACGAAACAATTTAACAAATTAGACAAGTGATTTACCTACGGTAGTCTAAAAAGAAGAATCCGAAAATTCCGAAAAATTAAAACGTTCGTTTGCGCTCCTTCTCTTGCGGAAAAATATCTACCACTTTTGAAGTGTCAAGCTGTCGGGCATGTTAAAATTTTCAACATTGCCAAGTCGCTCAGCCGCTCTGCTGACATTGTACTTCATAGATAGTTTTTTATTAGCTTCAATTTTGAAACTGATCTTTCACATGTCGCAACAGTCACAGGCTGCTGTTAATTTGCTGTACATGTAGATTTACTTTTAGGCTAAAACTGACTCTACTCGCTGCCAGGGGCCCCTCTGACTGCTGGGGGCCCTTGTGCATTGCACAACCTGCACAACACATTGCTATGCCACTGCAATGCAGCTTGTCATTAAAGTGTTAAACCATACAAGCTTAGTCATTATAAGAAAATATAGCAAGGTAAGGTCAAGCCCACAGCTATAACAGAACTCAACCTTGTGGCCAAAAGGCAACTTAAGTGCAGCAACATCAGCAATCACTAAAAGGACAATCCCTTTTTAGCTATGTGAATCATAACGAGTTTTCAATATCACATAATGTAAGTAAGTATATTCTTTATTAAGAAGTGCTAGCAAACGCACAGCACTGTACAAAAAAGATATTACAGCATATAACTTGTAACCAATTAAGAGAAAAGTTATTATGAATGGATACATTAAAGATGTAATGTGCTGGAGATAAGCTTAATTATTCTGTAAATGTTTATACATTGAAACAAATAGTTGTGCTTTTGAACTAAGAAAAACATCATCATCTAACAGTATGAGTATTATACTTCAATAAATCCGTTACAAAACTGCCAACCCTTAATACCTTCATGGCAATCAATGACCTTAAAAACGGTCCACATCTGACTTTGTTTAACCCTGCAGTCACAAACATTCTACAACAGATGCCCTTCTGTATTTAGGTGGCCCTACATAGCAGGATTTTTTATCCCTTCTGGGTCTCCTTTTGATGCAAATGCTGATACTGTTATGTTATACTGCTTTGTTTTCAAATGGCTTCAATAAAAGATTTGATTGATTGATTGACTTCTCCAAGTATTCATCTCTGAAATGTCTCTACAGTGAATAGTCACTGAATACTGTATGTAATATGCAGTTAAAATGACTCACTAAGAATGACTACATTACTGATATGCTGTTAGTACTTGCTTTAAATAGTTACCTCAATTTAGAAAACACACAAATGATGAAGGAAACCTAGAATTTTGCAATAATGCTCACATTACTTAGCAAATGCGACCAAACTAAAATCATCCTTCAAATGTTATATGGCAAACTTAAGATCAACTATTCTAAAAACATGCATAAATCTTAACTAGACTAATAACATGAAACTAAAATTTATGTTTCTTGTTAACCTTTAAATGACTGCTTTATGCACAAAAGGTTTCAAGACTTCTTGAAAAATGCAGTGATTGCTAATCCAATTGTTTTCAGATGACACAGACAATGTCTGCCATGAATCAATGAGAAAGATGAGAAGTTTTTGCTTAAAATTTTGTTAGGTAAACAACTGTAAATTTTTAAACAAGTTTCAAGCTATCAAAAGAAGATGAGAATTTCCTGCTTAAGCATCTTTTAGGACAATAGTTTTTTCTGCAAAATTTTAAACAAGTTTTCAGAATTCAGATGAATGTTTGCAGTTGTTGTAACAGACTGTTTAGGGCAATTATCACAAGTGGTACGGCGTAACCATCATTCTTAAATTCATTAGTTACTGATAATCAGGGTTGTTTTTCTCCTGTCAGAATTCAAACAACTGTAAGCTAGGAATAACCTTGGAAGAGTTGAAGTGGTCTGTTTGGTTTTGTTAGAATTAATCATATATAATAATGATCATCCAGTAGTCATCGCTTATCATACTCATTTGAGAGTATTTCATGCGTAATTAGGTTACAATCGAGCACAGATGAGTAAAACTAATGTCCATGAGACTGCTGAGGATTCTAAAATATTTTGTCTCAAGTCAGATGCTTTGATCAGTAAAAATAGATCAGAACTCTGATGAGTGATGCAGCTCATCAATGCTACAATTAACAAAACGGCATTACCCCATCATGTTAAACATCACCAGACAACAAATGAACATCAAAGTAGAAAACTTTCAGCAACATTTTACATCAAATACCAATTAGGGGTCATCGATTAACACTTTAATGACAAGAGTATACCAACAATGACTGGGAAACTAATGCAGCTCGTCATTAAAGTGTTAAGAGGGGAGGACACACCCATTGTGGACATAGGGTGGAGTACTATCCCAATGCAGACATCCACATCTAAATTTATTGTACAGTTATATACAGCCTGTGCTTTAACAGCTCAGCAAATTAAGTTAGACATCAGACTGCATGTACTGCCATAGGTCCCCTTGCTGGCCGCTGCAGATCAATTAGCCTAATCAGAGTGGGGAAGTTCACAGAGGAGGGTCATAAAAAATGCCAACAAGGGGAGGGATGGGTCCATACACAAAAAGTAGGTCATTGTTGCAGCTTAGGTCATTTTTGCAGACATTCTTTATGGACAACCCCTTCAGAACTGAGATGCACAGAAACTCACAAAAGCCTTAAAAATTTCGCTTCAGCTATGAAAAGTTTGAAACTTCAACAAACCAAAGAAACAACTTTACCACAACTACTCAGGAAATATCTTCCATAGCTAAATGTTTTAAACTTTTCTGTCAGGTTACTAAGTTAATGGAAAGAAGAGATTCTATGAGTACTGATAGATAGCAGAAACATCAACCAGGTGTCTCAGTTTACACTTAAATCAGGTTGCTGTTGTGACCTGTAATAGTTGCATGCTTTTGCATAGTTTCTAATCAACGTTAATTTTGTCATAGCATCACATCTAGACCTGTTTTAATAAAGCTGCCAGAGACAAGTCAAAGACTCGTAAGACGTCATCTCTGAAATACACATGTGGTATTGAGCTTCACCTGTGTCCATTAAACTGTTGCACTTAATTAAACATAGTTCTCGAAAAACTACTGCTTGAATGAAGTCACTGATGCTAGACTGTTGAAAACTAGGAAATACACTCCACTCAGGTATTCTACTAAACTTAAATAAAAGAAAACACAATCGTCAGTATTATCTCAGTAAACTGAGATGTGAAACAAAAAGAGATTCAACATATGCAAGAACTTTTGGGAATGTACCAAAATTTAGGTTTTGTTCTCGGCTTTTCCTTCCTTGGTTTCTTCCTTGAGTTCTTGGTTTTCTTTGTCTTTCTTTGGATCTTCCTTGTCACTACTTGCCGACTGTGATCGGGTTTTGTTGCCAGAAGCAAAGCGCTGCCTCAAGTTTGCAGCAAAGGAGTTGAGCGAGTCTCCAGAAGCATGCCGCAACTTCTTGAAGTCACCTGATGTGTGGCGCCTTCGTTCAATATCTGAAGGATCACGACAAACCATAACTGGGCAGACAGCATGATTGACAAGATAGTCGCTGACGCTACCCAGAATAGTTCGCCTCATCTTTCCCATGCCACGTGTGCCAGTGATGATCATTGCTGCATTCTCTTCCTCTGCCAAGTGGCATATCACCTCTCCTGGCTTACCTGCCGATGTCCTCAGTTTTCCTGGCACCTGCACAAGAAAACATCAAACTCAGGCCTTATTTAATTATATTGTATTGTATTGTCGAATATTTATAAAGCGCTTCTAGCGGGAGGGCCATTCAGAAGCGCTTCCAGTGCGAGAGACCCCGAGAGAAAGAGGAAGAGAGGCTACCTGAGAGAATAGAAGAATGAACAAACGAAGGAAGCTCATTCCAAAGATCAGGGCCAATGGAAGCAAAAGACCTAGATTGAACCAGGGAAGTCCTGACACGGGGAACGAGGAGGTCCAAGAGCTCAGAGGAACGAAGAGAAGCAGCAGAGTGAGGGCGATGAATTAAGTCACATAAATATTTCGGAGCGAAACCAAGTTGAGCCTTAGAGACAAGCAGTGATATTTTCGTTAACGAAAACTAAAATTAGAAGTAAAAATAAATGATTTCGTTAACGAAAACTAGAAGTAAAAGTAGGAATTATTTCAGCAGTAAGAACGAAATTAAGAATTGAATTAGGAATTATTTGCCGAACTAAAATTATGAACGAAATTAGGAATTATTTTCAGAAGCAAAATCATTTTAATTCTTGTGGCACTTAAGTCGAGACGAAGACGAGTACCGGTAAAATTGCCCGCGCTCCAAACAAAATCCATTGGAATACTTCGGTTGGGATGAAGACTCTGCGCATACCATTCCCGTTGTAGGCTCTAATCTACTATCTTTGGTCTTTGTTGTCTAATAATTGTCCCCACTTAATTGCGAGATAGCCCAATTTTGGGTTTATCATTTTGACGAAACTACATTGTGCAGGCAGATCTACATTCCAAGTACTAAACGGGGAAAATGATGGAATTTGTGGAACAGCACTAGCTGGAGAAATACAAGCAATATAAGTCTTGGAAAGGGATAGATGAATGGTAACAAGCTGGCATAGCCTAAGAGCATTAGATCTTGCCGACTGACTCGAATGATTTCCATCAGCGACTGCACAGCGTTTTGGATAGGGCTATGGTTGTCCATACAGTAGGGCCTTCCCGGTTACGCTGATACTAAATAATTCTTCGTTTCGTATTAATGATATCCACACGACTCAAAAATCAAATTACCAGCTTTGTTAGAGTAACGCTTCACCTCTTGGTTTACTTCAAACAGTTTTTTCTTTCTCGAGACAGGTTTGGTGTGCTTCTCTGTGCAAGCGTTGCATACTTTTACAGCACGGAAATTAATAATTATTTGGAAAACTAAAATAAGAAGTAAAATTATTTGAGAACTAAAATAGGAATGAGAAGTAAAATTATTTGTGAAGTAAAATTGTGGGACGTGGTGGCTCAGTGGTAAGTTCGGCGCCTTGTGAAGTAAAATTGTGGGACGTGGTGGCTCAGTGGTAAGTTCGGCGCCTTGTGACCGGAGGGTTGCAGGTTCGAATCCCACTAGCCGCTGCGTACGGACCTTGGGCAAGTCCTTCACTCGCAATTGCTCGTGGCGCTTCGGCGTGAAAATTCCGGCACAGTATCAAATGCTGTAGTCGGGAGCGCCTCTGAGTAGTAGTTGACTTCGAGAGGCGCTATAGAAATATCCGGAATAAATAAAAATAAAAAAATAAAATTAGAATTAGAAGTAAAATTCAAGAGCTCAGAACTGAATTAGGAATTATTTCTAGAAGTAAAATATCACTGGAGACAAGGATGAGGACCTTGAATTGGATGCAGGTAGAAAGCGGGAGCCAGTGGAGTTCTTCTGCCATAAAGGTGGTGATATGAGAGAATCGAGGAAGACGGGCAATTAATCTAGCAGCAGCATTGAGAACGGACTGAAGAGGAGCAAGATGGACTTTGGGAAGACCAATGAGGAGGGAATTGCAGTAGTCAAGTCTAGAGCAGACAAATGCATGGACAATTGAAGTGAAAACTGGAAATGAGACAGAGCGACGGATAGCTCTAAGGCGCCTTAGGTGAAAATAGGAAGTGCGAGTGATTTTGGAAATGTGTTCAGTAAAAGTGAGAGAATTGTCAAGGATCACTCCTAGATCACGAACACTAGACGAGAAAGTGAAAAGCGGAAACCTTTGAGAGAGCAAAGTCGAGTTTTTGAAGTTGCTGAGGAGTGCCAAACCAGATAAATTGGGTTTTGGACGAGTTGAGGGAGAGGCAATTGCAAGACAACCAGGTATGGAGATCATGAGAAAGAGCTTCGATGCGCTCAGCAAGAAGCTGAGAGGAAGGAGACCCATGAACATAAGCCTGGACATCATCAGCAAAGACATAGCCTGAAGCCCCATGGATGAGGAGGAGAGAGGGGATACCGGCCGTGTACAAAATAAAGAGGAGAGGGCCCAGAACAGAGCCCTGCGGAACACCCAGTTTAATAGGGACCCACAAAGTTCTAGATTCACCAGAGATAACCATCTGAGTGCGATCAGACAGGTATGACCGGAACCACTGGAGAGGGGGCCCTTCAGACCGCAAGAGGTCTCAAGGCGCTGTAGAAGAATGGTGTGGTCAACCATGTCAAAGGCTGAGGAGACATCATATAGTGCCAGAAGAGTGAGTTCGAACCTATCAACAGGCTCTGAATAAATTTCAGAAAGCAAAGAAAGGAGGGCAGTTTCAGCAGAGTGGTGAGCCCTAAAACCTGACTGAAAGGGAGGTAGCGGCCCAGATTGTTCCAGATAGGGAAGAAGTTGAAGAGAGATCTTGCTAATTATTCAATTCACTCTTTATCATGTCAAAATGTTACAATGAGATTCAGGAAAACAGAATGTCAGCTCATTGCTGCTTTACAATTTCACTACGCAGACTACTTAAAAAGGATTCCTCATTTACTGACGACTTTACGGGAAGTGCTCAACATTTAAAACCTTGTTCTTTATGGCAATTTAAACTCTGCATTAATTTGTGTGCATGTATGCAAATTGTACTTCCTGTACAAACCTGCAAATTAATAACTAGAAAATTGCAAACTAATTGTATTAAATACCTGAGCATTAAGCAACAATATGTGGTTTTATTTACAGAAGAAAACAATAAGAAAACATTTATAAAACAAGTAACTTGCTGAACAACTGCATCAATTTACGGCCTTCTGTGCAGAAATACATTGAATGAGCACAAGTACTCCAGCAGTCATATGGCACTCAATATGAATATTTACCACAAATACATTTGAAGTAAAATGTGACAGAGAATATGACAGACAGACATATAGGCAGACACATTACATACAAAAGCATGCATAGGTACAAACACGTCATTTTGAAAAACAAAAGTTAAACAGGGGTGTTAATAAGACCCTCACGGACTGGTGTGTTTAGTCCAGCTTGTTAGCTGTGCAGCAGTTTTCATCTTTGCCAAGAATTGTCGTTTCAAATCTTGATGGTAGATAAATTGTATTTTTTTTAGAATAACATTTTTAAGAGTAATAAAATTATTGACATCAACTACTTAATATAATACACTCTTTCCAGACAGACTTTAAAATAATAAATTACGTTTTCTAGTACATGTTTCGTGATTTTCAGTAGCGACCATATTACACTACGTATTTGAGTGATTATTACTATTAATACAAATGCATGCAAGGTCACACAGAAATGCGAATCTGAGGCACTGTTAGTCAGTCGCCAAGTGAACAGTAGTTAGATATCCAGAATTCCAGATGTTTGAAAACCATGGAGAAACAGTAAGGTCTGAGGGTTTTTTAAAGGAAGAGAAAGAGTTCAAGCATCACAGATACATTATTATTATCATTATTATTATTAAGGAGCTTTTATATAGCGCCCCTTCAAGGTTATCTACTCAGGAGCGCTCCTAGTCCAACCACGGTTAAAGAGAGTAGTTTTCAAGTTTGCAAGAAACAAGGTAGAGTGAGGGACCAGGCGAAGTGCAACAGGCCATTCCAGGTTGCGGGACCAGCGACAGAAAAAGAACGGCGCTGCATAATGGCTGTCCGCGTGCGGGGGACCAATAGCTCGGCCTGGTAGTCAGTTCCATTCCGTGGGGCAGCATCATGGAATGTATGAGAGCACAGTGATCCAGGAGCTCTGCCTGTGTGGGTCCTTCAACTTGGAATAGTCTTCCTCTGTCCCTCTGCCAAGAGCTTCTTGCCCTCTCTCCTCTTCAGTTCCATAGACGCTTGAAAACCTTTGTCGGTGCTGGCAGTCATGCGGGTCGACAGCGCTGCTAATTTTAGTTGCGCTATATAAATGTTCAGTTACAATTACACGACAGTGCTGCAGTGTGGTTCAGTCAAAAGACCAATACATAAAGACTGAAGGCTGCATGGAGGGGGAGAATAATTTCTGCCAATATTTAAACAAGATAATAGTGGTTGAGGTAGCAGTGCTCATGTAATGGTTTAATATGTGAGACACGCCAGTTTAAATTTTATTCTGAATTCAACAGAAAGCCAATGCATCCGAACAAGTAGGGTTTAGGAGTTTGTACAAGTAGATGCAGACAGCACCATGACAGCCAGAGAATTTAGATGCATTGAAGCTTGTTGAATTCAAGATCTGAGACACTTAGTAAACACTTACTTGGCATAAACTGAGGCGAAAGCAGATGAATGAGCAGGCTGTGGTCTGCGATGCAAATTTGGAAAGAGCAGACCTTATAATGACATACTGCCCCGATATGATAGAAACAAGATTTGCATAAATTTGTTATGCGAGGTCGAAATATGAGACTATTTTTCAGACTCACCCCACAAGTGCTTTGACAGTTTTTGACAGTGTAACAGTGTCAACAAGATCATCACTGAAATGAGGAAGGAAAGAGCATTGAGATTGGCATGAGCCAATCATGAAATATAGGTTTATGACCAGACCATTGAAGCAGAACCATGCACGCACTGAAGAGAAGCAGTCTTCAAGTTGAGTAATAGTTGCACAATGAGTAAGCTGAGTGAATGGCTGAATGTCATGGCCAAAACTAAAGCAAACACTTTACTTACTTTGTTCCTTAAGCCTTTGAAAGGTGAACATTCCATACACCACTTTATAAGGACCACTCTAACTACACACAGGCCTATATGACATGTAATTAGTCTTCATTATGACCTCTGATAAAAGAGTGAAAAGAATGGTATAATATTGTAAAGAAAAAGAACTGTGGATCAGCAGATCACAAACTGGATGCATCCAGACTCTCTGTAGTTTCTGTGACTTTATTTAGCCAGAGAAGTACAGTCTTGGACATCATCGGCATAATGGTGGATTTCTAATCCATGACAAGAGGCAGTGCAGAACATAGAAGAATAAGGTCACTGGAAACAGACTTTGCTTGAACAAGTTAGCACTGCAGAATTATTGCTCATCATTATTAAAACTTATGCTTACTATTCATTTGTAAGACTCTGCTACCAAAACAGTGTTTAACCCGGATCCCCTTAACACATACAATTAATCCTTCAAGAATTACATAAATACATGACTCGTACCAAAGACTTACCTTTTTTTCCCTTAAATAGACGCTCATTTTATCTTCGAGAGCTTTTATTCTTGCTTCCTCTTCTTTCCACATGCTAGCTAAAACAGCTGGTGTCATGTGACTATCTTCTGAAAATCATTTTGCATACATGTATAAATAAACAACCAGTAAATTTAGAAGATACTTAAAAAATGTAATCTACTACTTTACACAGCAACTGCAATATTAGGTAATCTAATGTAAAGACACTTTATGCAGAGCTTTCAAAGACACTCCCTGACAGTTCAAATGATGAACATTTTTATTATTATTATTATTATTACATGAAGATTTATAAACCATCACAAGTTAATATAACTAAATACACTGCATATGCACTAAACTCTTTGCAAACCAGATATATTTAGCTCCTGTTCTGGCCCCGACCTGAATCTTTTGGGGAGTTTTGGTCCATTTCACCCTTAAGAGTAAAAAACATTATACCTGCAAGTGAGACAAAAAGGGCTTAGCTTGCAATGCGGGCATCATAAGAATAAAGTAATGAAGTGCCATCTACCTATGCAAATTCACAGTCACAAAAAAGAACTGAATGCAGATAACTGTAGTGTCTTCTAAGCAATTCTCAGAGGTGCTCACGCAGTCAAGCATTATCGGCCATCTTTCATAACTTGTAAACTAGTCTGTAGTACTGTACACTGAAATTATTTTGATATATGTGGAGTTTGTGATTTTTGCAGTTCAAGAAATTAGTGAACTTGCCCATACCGCTGCAATGGCGGAAACAAATACAAAGCATGGAGTACAGAGCGTAGCATCATCATACTTTCTTGATATAGAACTATTATTCAACTTCCTGTCTTTATGGGTTTTATGGTTTCCTTTACCCAGTGGAGGAAACCTTAAAATATTGCAAGTAAACATAAAAGTTCAGTCTGATTTTGTATTGCGTATCCTGCACTATAAAATTGATGAGGTGCAATAATTTTGAGTGGAGAGACCTTACCTTGGGAAGATGCTGGTAAAGAATTAGAAGCAAGTTTCACAGACAGATTGAAATTTTACATAGAAACTTTAATCATATACTTCATTTTTGCAAAAACATTCAATTTCTTTAAAAAGGAAATTTTTTATCAAATAGATGATTTTAATTTGCATATAATCAATCAATCAACTTAATGTTTATATAGCACCCCTTCAGCCCAGAGCAGAGAAGAAAGCAGTGGACGAGTCTCGAGGAAGAGACCGTAACTCAGGAGGAAGCCCATTCCAAATTGTGGGTCTAATAATGGAGAAAGTGCACTGCTGCATAGTAGCAGTGCATGCAAAAGGAACAGAGAGGTCACCACCGGTGGCAGAGCGAAGAGAGTGGTAGGTGACCAGGTTGAGCAGATAGGAGGGAGCATGACCAGGCTGACATTGCCAATACGCGTTCGAGGCAATTCAGTGGCTTGAGAGGAAGCCCAATATAGAGAGAGCAGTCAGTAGTCAAGCCGACAAGCCAAATTGTGAGTCTAATGCATGGACAAAGGTACCAGCAGATTGGGGGGGGGGGGGGAAAGAGAGCAGGAAATATAAAAAGTTATGACCGTACTCTGTAAGAAATTATTTATTGGCAGAGTGATGAGGTAAAGTAACATTCAACAGCAGACATGTTCATCTATTACTTCACTGGTGGACTCATGATATTTTGCCTTCACCCGAATATAAGTCGTAACCCCAACTTCAAATTTTAAAAATTGTCCAAAATTTTACGACTTATACTCTAGTATATACAGTAGGTTTGGGAATTGATTTCAGGTCCAGTGTGCAACCCTTGGCAAAATTATAATTATATGAATATATGTGAGTGGCCTATAAATTGCTGGGTTATTCTGGGGCCGTTCACAGCCCTAGTAAGTAGTACCAATCAAAATAATAATTATACGTGAGTGGCTTATAAATTGTTATTAGTCCATAGCTAAACCATCGAAACAACTGTTATTAATTGGCACGTTAGACATTTCAGATAGTCCACAAATCGGTAAAAATTGGTTTACTGATCCAGATTTCGGTTATTTCTCACAAACATAGATGTGGCAAAATGTGATTGCTAGTTCAGCATGAAGTCGACCATTAACCATCAAATAAACTCTTACAGCCATTTTTTCATAATTCTGAAAAGTACCATAGTTCAAAGTATCATTCATATTCATTTCATATTTTGGGGTTGATAGAGACCAGTTAGATGGATGAGACTGCCTAGATCCAACAGCAGAATTGGACTTAACAACTGTAGAACTTAAGGCTATGCAGAGCCTGAAAACACACCCACCCCGGACAAAAACTTTATTGAAGAAATGTCAGCTCTGGAGGAACAGTCAGGGTGATAGTCAATACCAAGAATATCTAGCTTTTAAAGCTATAGCACATATATTTTGTTAACCTACTTGTTCGACTGATGCTTAGTTCAGGCAGTTCAATGCAGTGGACAAAAACAACTTTATTTCCAGGACGATGAACTTTTTCCAGGTAGACTAAACACAAATATTTTCAGCATTAAATATCTTAATAACTTAATCAAATTAAAAAATTTCAGAATTACACTGACAAAGAAATATTAAAAATTCAAGATAATATTGACTAAAATTGTTTACTGATACAAGTTATTCATTTCAATGATGCAGACTGCAACCTTTTAATTGAATGCCCTTCAATGGATGTTGCTTCCACACTTGAACCCAATATTCCAAGCATGGACAGCCGAGCACCTTGTACAGTCTCAGTCTTACTTCTCTGCTCCTTGTATAGATAGGGCATAGGCATTTAATCAGTCTTGTTGTCCTCGAGACCAAGGTCTTGGTCTTGAGACCAAAAGTCTTGGTCTTGAGGTTCAAAGTCTTGGTCTCTGTCTAGAGGTTCAAAGTCTTGGTCTCGCAAGTCTTGGTCTTTAGTATCGTCGTTCATTGTAATCATCTAAAAACCAAAACTTTTGTCAATATAAACAGTCATTTAACAAAAAGCAAGAATTTAAAAATTTATCCAATAAGTACTAATACAATTGCTTTAATATTCACACAGTGTGAATGAGGCTTTAGTGTTGTTTTGGACAATTATTTTGACTTCCGGTTATTTAACATGGAATGATTTCAAAACAGACTCACGATTCTATATTTGCATCCAATGCATGAAAAGCTGCTGTGTGTGCCAGCAATTTCAGCACCTGTAGAACATAGTTTTTCACATGGCAGAAGGCCCCACAGGTTGGTCAGAAAAATCTGAGTGAATTGGTTTTTATAAAATGCAACAGGCATTCGGAATAACATTTTGCATGAAGAACTTTCGTACATATGAATTCGGCATTCTCTGCATTTAGAGTTGTTTTGCTTGAATAAAATAAAAGACTCATTTTTTTTCATTAAAATAGCGAGTAGTCCGACTTGACAATTGTTTAGTAAGTAATCGTAGTCTGGATATGATTGTGATTTTTTTGGTCTCGGTCTTGGTCTCGAGTTTCAAAGAATGATTAAATGCAGTCTTGTTGTCAAACCTCAAGACCAAGACCTTGAACCTCAAGACCAAGACTTTGAACCTCAATCATTCTCACAGTGACTGCACAATGCATTCCATTTGTAAAGTTGCTGACCACAGTCACACCCAAAATACTTTTCCTCTTCTACCACAGACAACGATTTTCTGTTCCTCATATATCTAACCTCATGATAATTGCATTCCACATTCCTTATGGGTATTGATGAGATGCTGCCAGCATGTTATCCAGATAATTTTGCAGGCTCACAATCTCCTACACCAACAAAATTATTCTAAATAACGTACTTTAAAAGAGCTAGCCATCGAGTCGAGAATTGAGAGAGCATTACAGAGAGAGTCTTCCTCCCACTCGCCTTACGGGTATTGATGAGATGCTGCCAGCATGTTATCCAGATAATTTTGCAGGCCCACAACCTCCAACACCAACAAAATTGTTCTAAATAACGTACTTTAAAAGAGCTAGCTAGCCATCGAGTCGCAGAATTGGGAGAGCATTACACAGAGAGTCTTCCTCCCATTCGTGCCCCCCTCTCCAACAAAGCGGTACATATCTAAATCACAGTTAAATTTGCAAGAATAACTTGCATCATGCTGAAAAACTAGACGGGGTCAGATGCCAACAAACATAGAGAAGGATAAATTATCACAAATTACAATTTGTTACGAAAGCATAATGCCTAAAACTACGAAGTGTCCACTAGAGATCAACGCAGTCCTCCAGATACTTGAAACTCACATTTAACGGCATTTTCAGCTTGTGGTGAATAATCAACAGCTACAATAACTTTCTGTTCCATGTTTAACTTCAGCTATAACACCACCTGCAATCTAGAAATTTCAAACTATGTTTTAAGTTCTCTCCTTCAAAAATGACTATCCAAGGAATCTATAGATGAGGAATGGAAAGTCGCACAAAACATTGTTTATTCGGGCGGAAAATTGAAGTGTAGCGACACCTGGCGCTAGGTTATAAGCGCGTTTCTTAGCTCGACCGACGCAATGTCCATGATATTATTATTACATGTAAAATTGTAAATGCAGTCTTGTTGGCCTCGAAGCCAAGGTTTGGTTTCGAACGCACTCGTGGTCGTTTTCAAAAGTCACGATTTGTACATTTACATTCAGTGCTTGAAAAGCTGCAATGTGTGCCAGCGACTTCAGCATCTGTTGAACGTATTTTTTCCCATGGCGAAATTTTTATGAGGCCCCACATTGTGGATGAGGCTTCACGTCTTGGTCTTGCATGGTGAGAAAATTCTGAGGGAATTGGTTTTTTATAAAATGTAACAGGCATTTGGAATAACATTTCGCATGAAGGACTTTTGCAAATACGAATTTAGAATTGTCTGCAGTCTGCATTTAGAATTGTTTTGCTTGAATAAAATTAAGACTCATGTTTTCAATAAAAAATAGGGAGTAGTTCTACTTGACAATTTTTTAGTAAGAAATGGAAGTCTGGAGATGATTGTAATTTTTGGGGTCTTGGTCTCGGTCTTGGTCTTGAGGTTCAAAGACAGTCTTGGTCTCGGTCTTGGTCTTGAGGTTCAAAGTCTTGGTCTTGGTCTTGAGGTTTAAGGTCTTGACAACAAGACTGTGTAGGCCTAAATGTAGTCTAAATCTACACGTTTCTATAAATCGCACCTATAGCCTACACTTATATTGTGCTATGCCCACATTTTGCAAAACCGAGAAAACGACGCAATGGGGTCTCGAGCGTTTTCTACCGGCGGACGTACGGTCGCCAGTGATTGAATTGTCGGGGGGGGGGGTTGGGAGGGTTCAACCCCCCAGTTCATTTTTCAACCCCTCCAGTTAATTCCTAAAATTTACCTTGGGGGGTTAGGTTAAACCCTCCCAATGCAGTTTTCAGTGGTTCAATATATTGTGTATCTTCCTTTCGCGTACACTCAAATAATTATTCTGCTGCTGCTATACGATTGTGTGCACTCAAAGTCACTTGAGGTCAAATGCGTCCTCAGTGCGCCAGCAATAAGACAGGATAGCACAGGGCCACAACATAATTATGGCAGGCTCAGCCTCTTCGCTATCTACCTAACTGCATACACTGCCATACAGAGCTACTGGCACTACCGGCAGGGTCATGACCCGAGTATACAGCCTCTGGACTGACGTCGGCCTACCCCAGCCTCGGCAGATTCCAGCCTCGGAAGACCCCAGCATCCGCAGACCCCAGCCAGAAAGAAATTAATCACTAGATATTATACGCTGATGTGTACGCCACATATTCATAGATATGCAGCTTTCTGTTATTTTTGCCTTTGTCACTCTATCTCTATATCTACTAGATATTTAGGCATACGTACATGCATAGATAGACATGGAATATATATGCATATATAAACACGTATATATGTATATATCTATATTATGTCAAACTGAAATTCGTAAATCAGTACGACCTCTGTTGGATTCGTTAGACTTATAAGCTTATAAATTCAATTGCCAAGTAAAAATGAGTTTACGGAAGTTTGGATTTTCGTGCAAAAAGCGATTTGCTTATTGTGAAGAATGTCATGGAGAACCTGAAACAACTAAATTCAGACGATGTGACAGTGAAGCCGAGAATGCTGATGAATCAAAACGTGGTTAGTGTGAATGAGTAGGCCTAATCATGCACTTACCGAGATTACAATAATAGGTTAGAATCTAGCTTGAACGTACTGCTAACGTAAATCACTGGGTTCTTACTCAGTTATAGACTTGTTTTCTTATTTTATAGGGGATGCTCGATAGTGTAGTGGTTAGCACGTGGGAATGTCAATCGAGAGTTCGAGAGTTCGAATCCCCGAGAGGGCAGAAATTTGGTTCGAGATTTCTGTTCTATCTGCACCCCCTAGCCAACTCAGCTATGATGAGTACCGGTACACTGACCGTAAACTGTCAGTGGGAAGATGAGATGGCGAGGGAGAGGACTGGCCACCCGCCCTCTTAGGCCGAGGCCAAGAAAATGAACTCACTAACACTTCATACCCACGGCTGCCTCAGAGCTAGCTTAAGAGATTGCTCTTCTGCTTCTTTCTTATTTTTATTAGTTATGTGAAAATTGGCACATAAATAAACTCGATGGGAATTTACTAATGTGCTTACAATTGTCAATTTCGACAAGTAACTGAAATTTTGAGTTAATTTAAATTTATGAATGATATGATACTGAATATGCGATTATTTATATTTCATTCGACTTTTTTATATATTGTACATAGATTGGAGCCCTGGGCAAAGCTACAGGCTTGCCAAGGAGAGCTGAATTATCTAGTCATAGTTCTAAATTACCGGTATCAGCTTACTTAATGAAAACTGTTGCTTTGTTTTTCTGTTTTCATTCATACCACTTCAGTGTTGTTTAAGTCATAATTTTTTTGCTAGAGCCATTAATCTTCTGAAAATAAAAATAAAGCTCAAGAGTATTCCCATAAGTCCATAAGTACTGTATTCTTCACTATTCGATTTTTTTTTACACAGCTAAGAATCAAGTACGTACACCCACTACAATTTCACACGTATAGCAGTTTCAGCTTATATATATATATATATATATATATATATATATATATATATATATTCAATTCAATCAATCAATCTTTATTGATATTCACGACAATTACAGTTTGTTATGAGCATCCGATAGACGTAAAGTGCCAAGTACAATAACACATTGGTATGAAACAAATTAACAGTGAAAGCACTTAGTAGCCTTTAGTAAAAATAGACAATTTCATATCACGTATTACCATATAAATTTAGCATACAGTATACTTAGTAGGTCATTAGTCGCGAATAGCAAAGGGTAACCCTAAAGGGATGGAAGTCCCGCTATCCAGGGAAGCCCTGCTATTTCTATTGCAAATTAAATGATGGCAGCTGAAAGATCCAATATCGGATACATGATTTGGTAAACATGAGTTATATGTAAACTGCATGGGTACTTAACTAAGTCTAACTAATAACGCTTAACTAATAAGGCTTACAGTATATAAAACAAGTATAAAACCCAAAAAGAAGCCTAACAAAATTGGCTTCCACGGGTCCAGACTAAGACTATGCATACTCATTTGTTGGTAACAGCAGTTAAAGGAACAATGAAAATAATAACACAAACTCTTACATTTGACTCCGCCGTGGTTAGGCCTAGTTGTCCACAAACAGGATATGTACTAGCACATATATATATATATATATATATATATATATATATATGTAAGAACCTGAAACTGTTATACGTGTATATATACATATATATACATATATATATATATATATATCGTTTATTCAAAAACCAAGTGACAAACCGCATTAGGGTAGAAATTAAGAAATTCTGTTCGGGACATCCGGACATGAAAGAATTTTTCAACCCCCCCCCCAGTTCAAATTTGACAATTCAAACCCTGACGGTCGCAGACGTTTTTCGTGGACGTGACGTCTGGTCGAATTGGAACTGAGGTCGACACTGACAGCGCCAACGGGTGCTGTTGGACTTCAGCCAGGGAAGTCTGATTTTCTTCGACGTTTTTGGTGACGGAACGGAGTCTTGAACGTCAACCATGGCAATAACGCAGTCGGGAAACTATACGCAACGGACGGACGTGGAACGACGGAAGAGCGTTGGGTCGAGCTACGAATTCAACTCAACCGGTCCGGGAAAGGAATTTTTATTTTGCACAGTCGCAGGTCTCGAACAAGCCAGAAACTGCCATCATTTCAACATGTTGGTTGTTGTGATTCATTTGCAGAGTTTGGGGAGCCTGGGGGAGGCTGAGGGTGGGAGCGGCCATCGCTAAATTTAGTGCTTTAACGATAGATTTAAAGACATGTTAGATGATTAAACGCTTTGAGCTAAAACATAAAGATATACTGTGCGATTGAACGCTTTAGGCCAGACGTATGGAAGAGTCGATTGAACGCTTTAGGCAAGACGTACTGAAAGGATCGCTTCCAGCGCCCTTTCAAGTTTATTATTTTATCTTTTATTATCCCCTAGCTAAAAATCGACAACGCTATAAAAGTTTATGAAGTTATCGCCACCATTAGATAAACCGCGTAATGTAACTCTACCTTGAACCTACGTGGTTATCTTCCACAGTAGATATATCGTCCCATAGAATACGAATGAAGTAGATGGAAGTGATTGATGGTTAATGCCCCCCAAAATTGAGAGAAAGTAAGAAGAAGGTCATAAAATTTTTCTCGGAGAAGAATTTCTAAAAAAGGTCATCAAATTCCCAAAAAAGGTAATAAAATTTTAATTTCTGGGGGACGAATATATAAAAAAGGAAAAAGGGTATAAAGTTTATACACGAATTCCTAAGAAGAAGGCAGAGTGGATATTATTGTTTGTTGGGAGCCCAGAAAAAGTAGTAAAAAAGGGCAAATGACTAAAAAAAGTCATCAACTTTTTTTGGAGATGAATTTGTAGAAAAGTCTTCAAGTTGTTGGAGAAAATTTTTTTCTTGACATGAATTCCTAAAAAAACGTCATTGACCAGACCATGGTCGACTTTGTCCCCCCACCTCTCAGACAAGATCGCCGCCACTGATTACATATATGGGCGGCGATCCCGGGGGGTCGAGGGGGACAAGATCCCCCACCTTTAAGAGTGGGGATATTGTGGGTGGACGTCATACATCGGCCCCCCCCAAATTTCGAAGAAATACCAAAAAAGTCATAAAATTTTGTCGTACTCAGGTTATAAAATTTGTCGCGCGTGAGCGCGAAAAATTTTTTCGACCTCTTTTTCGACCAGATCAGTTCAAAACTCTTTTTTGACCAAATCAGTTCCTAAATGTCCCCCCCACCTCTCAAACAAGATCGCCGCCACTGATTACATATATATCATATATACTATTATATAGTATATAATATATATATAGGCCTACTATAAGTTTTCTTATATGATATGATATGATATGATATGATATGATATGATATGATATGATATGATATGATATGATATGATATGATATGATATGATATGATATGATATGATATGATATGATATATATACTATATATGATAGGCCTATGTGTGTATTCATATCAGTATATATATTGTTTCCAGAACTAGCCTCCGCTTCATCCAGATCATATATTTTGCAAGCCGACAATTTCGTATACGTCGAAACTATCGTCCATATATATAGCTGAGATGCAGAATTTTACTTGAATTTCTAATTTACAGAAACTTGCCGACAATCAGGATACATGCCCTACAACTGGTGAGTGCTTTTCATATTGTATTGTATTGTATTGTATTGTATTGTATTGTATTTAAACATTTATAAAGCGCCTCTAGTAGGGTGAACCGTTCAGAGGCGCTCCCAGTGCGCAAGGCCGAAAGAAAAGAAATAAGTTTTGAGGAAAGCAAAAGAAGACGAGGGGTTACCTATTAAAATTTGAGAGCGAGTAGAAGGAGTGTATTCCAGAGCGAGGGAACAATTGAGGCAAAAGATCGGGACTTCGCCATAGCTGTTCTAGTACGAGGAACTGAAAGATCCAATCTGTTTGAGGAGCGAAGTGGACGATGCGAGGAGACAGAGAGAGGCCGGCGAATTATATCAATTAAATATTTTGGGGTGAGACCCCGCTGTGTCTTGGACACACGAATGAGGATTTTGAGCTTAATACGTGCAGTGAGAAGAAACCAGTGCAGTTGCTCAAACATGAAGGATGAAATGCGTCAGTAGCGTGGCAGATGTGCTATTAATCTGATAATCTCGCAGCTGCATTTAGGACTGACTGCAGAGGCATGAGACGGACCTCATGAAGACCGATTAGAAGCGAATTGCAGTAGTCAATCCGACAGCAAACGAAAGCATGGACCAGCGTTGTGAAAACAGAAGATGAGACAGGTCGTCGAACAGCCCTGAGACGCCTTAAGTGGAAGTAGGAAACACGTGTGAGGTTAGAGATGTGATCTTTGAGAGAGAGAGAGAGAGAGAGAGAGAGAGAGAGAGAGAGAGAGAGAGAGAGAGAGAGAGAGAGAGAGAGAGAGAGAGAGAGAGAGAGAGAGAGAGAGAGAGAGAGAGAGAGAGAGAGAGCTATGAAGCGTAACACCCAGGTCACGCACACTTGATGAAAAGGAGTAGTGTGGAAAAATTTCCGAGAGGAGGGCAAAATCAATCTTCAGCAACTGTTGAGGGGAGCCAAACCAAATGAACTGGGTTTTGGAGGCCTAAGAGACAGACGATTTGAGGACATCCATGAGTGGAGAGACTTCGACAGAGACTTGATACGCTCAACTAAGTGCAATTGTGATGAAGGAGGCCTATGGACAAATGCTTGGACGTCATCCGCAAAGAGATGACCAGCAGCTCCCGAGAGTGGGAAAAGGGAAGGAATGTCAGCCGTGTGGAGAATAAAGAGTAGAGGACCAAGTACAGAGCCTTGAAGGTGTGGTTAGAAATAAGGTTTATCGTGAAACGTCAATTGTCAATCTGTTCCTCGCCGATTGAATCTGCCTTATCTCAGTGGCGTTACCACGCCCGGAGAGAGACAGACGGAAACGGATACGGAGACACGGAGCGAGATGAATAAGGCACTGAAGGCATTTCTTAGCCTGAAGCTGAGTTAAAGTTTATACATTGGTTGTACGCCTGAAGGGAGAATCTGGCTGTATATTAGTGTGCATGAGAATGAACGTAAAACTGTTCGCCTCTACTGTGGGTCGACCAGGGCCAAATACCCCCCCCCCCACACACACACACACATCAGGGGGTATTTGGCCTAGATAGATGCCACACGTGAAGACCGATATATCCACGCAGCACTCTGTCGCTCTATGTATTTCGTCATATAGCCTGTATATGACGGAAGCATCCGTCATATGCAGACTGCAGAGAGGCTTAAAGCTACACGAGCCTGGTAACCCTTGTTGTGGCACTTTTTAACAGCGTAAGCTGGATGATGGAACAATTGGCCAAATATGAAATTTGTGCGCTAAAGAGGAAAATAAAAGAAAAAGGTCCTGAAGCAGGATGTGACAGAGGGTGCGTACGCACCTTATATAGCTACGCCCCTCGCACGAATTAAGGTACCGTACCATCGTTGGCCGAGATGGCGAATTAATAGGCATATGACGTACGGTACGTGATCGACGTACCATGTAATGGTACGTCGATCACGTATTTTAAAAATTGTAGCAAGCCACAGATTGGCTGGAACTCATCGAACGATCGACGATCGTACTACTCTAGACCAAAGAAAGAAACGGAACAGAATGAAGAAGAATTGCAGCAGCATCGTCTGGATCGCAAAAGTTGTCGGCGCTCGGATTTATTATAAACCCAAAGAGGAGGAAAACGGCTGCCTCATGCTGGGAAACATCAAATGACATCAGATTTAATAACTATAGTCAGCAGGTAAATCCACCACCATCAGACGTCGGCGTCGTTACCAACTCAAGAAATGAACTGAACGAACAAGCTCAACCTCTACAGAAGTTTCCAGAGGACATTTCCAATTCCAAAAGAGAACTGCATAGCCCGGTTCAACTTAAATTACATACCCATGGAGTGATACAAAAGATATTGATGCGTTGTCATTTATATAGGCCTAATTGGCCTTAGTTGCAGGCTAGACTAAAGTGCTAACTCTCCAAATCTGGCACTTTCTAAGTTTATTTTGTTAGTCGCTTGATGTTGTCGCTTAGTTGTCTTTATGGCCTTCATGTTTGAATTAAGCTTATCTTAACTGTTTGCAGATTGATTACAGTTCGCGTATTATGTTTCTAATGTACCAATATGTAAATATTTTTCATCTGGTAGCAAAATGTTGAATGCTAGGCCCTCTAGTCAGTGAATTATTATAATTATAATAACATTATAATAGTTGCTAACTTGCCACTTTCGAATTTTTTTAAAATAAAAATGACCTCTATCAATTCGTATACTTATAAATTATCATAGTTACGATTAATGTTGAGTTGATCAGCTGCTCGGGTTCCATTTTGACTCTGCGGTTACGCCACTGCTTATACTGTACATACTATCTGTTAACCGTAAAGGCTAGCGTGTTTGATTCCCTACATACATGTAATTCCAACTCCAGTAGAAGAAACTTCCTGTTAGAACTTAGAAGTAGTAAATTTATTCAGTTACTCTCGATAGGAAGTTGCATGACTAAAGGATAAAATCTAAAACCAGGTCAAAACGGTATCCTAGAAAAATTGTAGCTGTTCCACAGAATTTAGTTCTGGATCCGTTTCCTCTTGCGATCCTGTATCTTTGCCAGCGTCTGAGCTGATTCTTCCTTTTGTAATAACCTGAAAATCATACCACTGATCATGACAATATATTCTATCTTCATATCAAATGCATCATTTGAAATGAGAACTAGGGCCTACGTAACACCTACATGCACAATTGCACAGCTTTTGCCTCACTGGCAATTAAACCCATGGCAATCAATCAATCAATCAAAATGCTTTTATTGTTCACCATAAACATATAGGCATAAAAATAACAAGTAGGCCTACATATGTTACATGCAGTGACAATGGGAGTACCCGAAGGAACGTTCGAACCGTTCCGCTAATAGTCACAATAAATCATTACAACCAGTGGAGCAGATCATTAAGTGTCGTGACCGTTATTATTTATAGCATTAACAAGACAAAACAAAACAAAACCCACTCCAAATGTCAAGCATTGTGTGCCTAAGCAGTGAGCATAATCAAACCGCTTCAGAATATAAAAGATAGGTGCATGATTTACAGGCAACCAGAGCACATTGCGGTATATTTAGTCATATCAATTTGCGTTTTGCAAATCTACTAGGCTACTACTACTACTACTACTGCTACTGCTACTGCTGCTACTACTGCTGCTGCTACTACTACTACTACTACTATTACTACTACTACTATTACTACTACTACTACTACTACTACTACTACTACTACTACTACTACTACTACTACTACTATTACTAACACTACCATTATTAATAATAACCAGCGGATGTTTGCAAGGGCGTAACTTTCGTCTAAAAAGTGGGGGTACCAATTTCTTACATAAACGAAGCAAGGCGGAGACTGCGATCTTTGGGAGGGCACAATACTGAAATATAGATTGGCATTGTTCAAAAACTGGGGGTACGGTACTCCCCAGTCCAAAAAGTTGGGGTACGTGTACCCCTCGTACCCCCCCCCCCCCCAATTAATCCTATGAATGTTTGCAAGCAGAATTGATGGACTCTGAGGATAATAGATGCCTTACCATTCAAACCCTTTCTATCTTCACCCCAGACTCTCAGATCACACTCTTCGATCAGAAGTAGCATCACTTAAAATGAGAACTACTGAACCGATTGATAAACCGTGTCATCGACTCATGATGTTTTGAAGCACCGATTCTGCACACACCTCAACCTGGACTTTCATTGCCACTGAACTCTTTCAACTAGCCGATACAACTCATGAGTATCTTTAACCAGAACAAGGCTTTCTAGCTGCGCAGGTCATCCTGGATCTTCGCGCTCCTCTGCGCACCATCAGAAAACGTATTGTGTTGTCTTTCCGATCATAACTAAGAAGCAGACTCACTCTTCGCCTGCATCAGTTAGCGAAGCAAACATAGTGCACAGTAAACTTGAAGAGTCGCATGCAATGGCGATCGTACGCGCACGTCTGGAGTTCAACCAACGGATTCCCGTCGACAGCTGACAGTTGGCATCATATGCAGAGTCTCAGGACCGATCGAGTTGCGTCAACAGGTTGGAGCTGGAGCAAAGACAGGTGACAACTCTAGCAGCACAAGATGACGCTGCCACCGAACAGTCCCTCAATTCGTCGAGTCGCCAAGTGCACGTGGGACACTTGGCGACTCGAATCATCGCTTGTCCGTCGGTAGGTTGAATCGCCACCAGTAAGTGAGTAACGATCGAGGTCACTCCAGTGAGTCAGTGACACACGTCGGTCGTTCTCCGCTGAGACGAAAAACACGTGTGCAAGCGGCCCGTATATTCCAGACCGATCGGACATCAGGAGGGAAGGGCCTACCTGATGCAGTCACGCAGGCCAAGCAACTTGCGAGCAGTATACCTTCTAAACACACAAAATCCTTTGCAGAAACAAACAATAAGTTCGGAACGCATATAGCATTCATATAGCACCGCTCGCTGTGTTCGCCCATCACACGACGACTCTCTCTCTCTCTCTCTCTCTCTCTCTCTCTCTCTCTCTCTCTCTCTCTCTCTCTCTCTCTCTCTCTCTCTCTCTCTCTCTCTCTCTCTCTCTCTCTCTCTCTCTCACTCTCTCTCTCTCTCTCTATATATATATACATATATATACATATATATATACATATACATACATATATATAGGCCTATAGGCCTATATTGTTGCATGTAAGGGCAGCTGGACCAGGTGCTCTAGTAAAAAAGTAAAAGGATGGTAGGCCTACGCCGAGTGTTCTGGCGGAAAACTGTAGCGTATATAAACGCAGTTAGACGATGTGTTACCGAGAGACCTATTTAGCATTTAGCTTTTCGAACGCTACGATCTTTGAGTGTGTAGAGTAAGGACGTTGTGTCTCCATGTGAAAAAGTTAATTTTGTTTTCGGAACCAGACGCGTTTGGTCTTTCTGAGACTGATTGCCATGGTTTTTCTCGGTTGTGTTGTTGACGGAGAAGTGTGTTTTGTTACTTCCTTATAAACTCTGCATCGTATGACTTCCTTTAAAAGTTAAGAGTTAAAGGTGTTGGCTGAGTCTGCTCCTAATTGTGGTGTGGCCTTGTCGCAGTTGTTGGTCTTCCGCTTTACCTAATTGCAGTAGCACGGTCGTCCATAGGCGTAATTTGTGGGGGGTACGAGGGGTACCCGTACCCCCCCCTTTTGGACTGGGGGTACCGTACCCCCCACTTTTAGAACAATGCCAATGAATATTTTGTTATTGTGCATTCCCAGAGATCGCAGTCTCAGCCTTGCTTCGTGTATGTAAGAAATTGGCACACCCCACTTTTCAGACCAAAGTTACGCCCATGCGGTCGTCTGTGTATACTACGTGCATGGAGAAACCCTTCATGTCGGAATCGAATTGCTATGCGTGCGACCTAAACTTAGGCTTTAATTGACCTAAATTGAGTGCCTGCGTTCCTTTGATCAAGCGCCCTTAAAAACCAATCAGAGGCCTATTATTAGACTGCGGAGAGGGGTAGAAATAAATAGGGACTTAGGCTAATTAGGGCCTATACAAAAAATGCACGTATAACTCGTTAAAATATTGAAAAAATTTAAAACAGGCAGGACAAAATAACTCTAGAGCTGTTATATAATTCCTATATAATTTATTTTTAAAATAATATTAAAATTGTGGCCTTATGGCCTCTCAGCCACACAAACGCTTAAGGAAAAAGTAGAAAGGCTAAGAAGCCGATGTCTTAGGCGGTAAAATGTAAAAGTCACTTGAGGCAGCACTCTATGAAACGGCAACTTGAATTTATGAGTGGCGCGTTTAAATCTGGAAGCACTTATTATGTACATCTCGACTAATTTAAGATCAATAACTCTGAGAGAACATTAAACAGACGATGAAGAATTAGGCTACTGCATGGGTTGAAGAGAACCTCTCATGGCCCTTGAACCCATGCAACTTATGAGCATCGTAAAGATGATGGGTGAGAGATGTACATTGTACTTTGTGGCAACATACCTCTGTGAACAGTAAGTGTTTGGAGGAGGAATTGAAGGATTGAAGACTAGAAGAAGATCAAGATCGGAAACTATAGTGTGCTAGCTTGGATAATGCATGGACAATAGCAAGCTATAGATAAGCTGAAAGCATATCACAGAACATAGAAGAAATTAATGACATCGTTGACTCCAAGACCTGTTTAAGGACAAAACACAGCTAGTGACTATAGAACTGTAACCTGCTTTTTCCATTTCATTCTTCTGTTCTGATACCAAGTCTTGACCTGTATCTGTGTGAGTCCAAGGCGATCAGCCAACTGAGTTCGATCTTTAGTCGATAGGTATTTCTGTCGGCTGAACTGTTCTTCCAGACAGGAGAGGTGATGTTCCGTGTAGACAGTTCGACTTCTTCTGCTCTTCACGGTCGACTGCATCGAAGTAATCGAGAAGTCAACATTAGATCGAAACATTCCGCCAGGAGCCGATGACATCGTCGCTTTGGATCTTTCAGGGCATACGCCGAAAGTTGCCATTTCTCCACTGTCTGAAACAAACATCATTGTTCGAAACTAAATCAAGGTATTATATAGCCCGAGATTTAAATCTCTGAAATAACCACCATCGATATGCTAACCGTCATCCGCACGTGCGTAGAGAATGACTGGCGAGATGCCTCGAAAATTGGCGAGTCTTAAGACACAGCTGCAAGTCAGCAACATTGACTTGGAACGTTAATTGAACACATATATGCCTAAATTGGTATACCATTATGATTAACTATGCTAGGAAAGTCTGTAATCCACCAACCACAGTCTGTAACTTACTTGTAGGCACAAAGAAGTCTGGAAGCATCAAACAGCGTCTTTGAAGATTGAAACGAGGCGTAAAACTCTGTAGGTCTGCACTTATTCTTTGCCAGGTTGGGATTTCAAGCACAGGAAAGGCGCCAGGAAAAGGATGCATGGATGGATCTGATGAGATCTCCTCTGAACGAGGTTGTCTTACGTTGAAACCGATGTTCATGACATTAGATCCCGAATAATTGTTACATTCCGTCGGTTTAGTAGGCCCACTACCATTCAGTATTTCGATCCGTGACAAACCAATTGGTGGCCGTGAGCGTGTCAAATGAGTACTCTGTTCGCTTTCTTTGTGAACGTTTACCTGATCCAGGGCGAGCGGTGTCCATGTGGGTGACATCCTATCAAGTGGATGCCTTCTGAAGTTTGTTACTGAGGTCATCGTTCTGTAGGAAACGTCATTCCGATGATCGCTCTTCCCCCGCTTCTTTTCATTGTCATCTCCTGGTACAGCAATCTCGAATCGACAATCCTTCTGCTGGGAGACACTCGATTCTGAAACTTCCTTTCTGAGATGTTCTGACTTTATAGGCAAGTATCTTCTATACCTGAAGTGTTTCCTTAGCGCTTTACGACAGGCGGACTTCGGTACTGATGAAGCACCAGAATACTCTCTTTTTATTGCCGGATTTTCAACAGAGTTACCTTGCTTGACATATCCAGCAGAAACCACGCTGGTGCTGCTTTTTGCAGGAATACCTATCTTCCTTCTTGTTATCAGTGGAGACATTTCAATGCCACCAAAATGCGTCTTTAATTCTCTGGCACCAGATGTATTCATACAAATTTGGGATATAGTTCTGATGTTGCTTCTAGCCTCTCCTTCTTCACTGACGGGAGGTTTTGTCGGAGCGACAGCAGACAGGATGTCTTTAATGAGAAAAGATGATCTTCCGGTTACAGAGGAAGATTCTTTTCTGCCATCCATCTTGTTTAGTGTGTGGCCAAGGAAAGACTTCGTGAGGTCGATCTGATTCGTTAAATTACAAGAGTGAACAAGAACAAAATGATGTTAGCATTTATCACAGACAATTTTGAGAATCCATATAGGCCTATTATAGGGCCTACACAAAGGAACCAGGAGTCATATATTTTCGTATAAGATTACCAATATTTGGAAATAGAGCGAAAACTTATAGGTTTATGAAACGGTGATATCTTCTCCTAGTCAATCTATAGTGTATGCGATTCGGGTCAAGCCAGTGTTATCACCCAGGTGGAGAACCAACACCCATTATTGGCCATTATTGGCAGGTATTTACGGTCAGACATCGACTAGTTAACTGAGCTACAACTGCACGAAGGATCAGTGGCTCCCCACATTTGACGGGGAGCCCCCAAGTAAACACTTCTATATCTGAAGTGTTTACTTGGTGGTTTACGACAACTAGTGCACTTCGGAAGAGACGAAGCATCAGAAGAATTTGGTCTATTGTGAAATATTTAAAGTTTGTCTGTCTATGTACAATGTAAATGTACACGTTTAATATAGCCTCAAACCTGCTCATTTTTTTCAATGAATGGATCGGGCGAGATATTACCGCTGCCTGTTTTGAATGGGTGCATGTCATTCTCCATCTTAAAATTAAGTAGAAGTCAATCTTTTAAAAATGTTCCATTTTGTCTGCATGTACTTGACAAATTTTTACACTGAGCGAAAACAGATTTCAAAGCAACGAGATTCTAATCGAATCCAATATGACTTCTATAGCGCTCTTCTCAACAAGTCACTGTGTTTGTTTTACTCAGTCAGTAAATCAGTGACATCTGACTGAATAGTGAATTACACACGCGCGCACACACACATTTAAATGCGGACTGATAGCTAATGCGTTGCAATGGCCATCACGAATTATCATGCATCAAAGGAGCAGGTAGTCAATGATGCTGTTTGCGGGCTTTCACAAGAGGCATGGAAGAGCCCATGGTCTGATGCGGTGATTGTTATAGCCTACCTTGGACCAGGGGTCGCTGCTTGGCGTGGTATATCGGTGCCTGATACATTCTCAGTGTCATACAAACGTATGGCATCGCAAAACGCAGATTCGGCAGCGAAAAGCAGCCTGTATAATAAGGCAGACAAATATCTGTTGATGTCTCTTAGTCAGGTCTTTCTTCTTAAACCGCAGGAGTTTGTCCAAGAGTTTCCTCGTCCTCGACGAACCCTCTGTAAGAGCTGCTCTGCCTCCTCTCTCTAGTCTCTCTGTACAACAGGACTCGGATCTACACTGGACATCGATCGCTGGACAACTCCTCAGATACGACGCAGTCCTCGTGAATAAGCGGGTGCTTTAGAGCAGTGCTCAAAAAATTTAGAGTTGACGATTACTCTGATTACATCTTACTATAAATTTTTTTCCCTATTCCATTATGAGCCTCGACCCAATTGGCCAACAGCAGTGATGGCCTTCCTTTCTTTTACCAAAGTTGTGGCGCTTTCTCTCTCGCATAGGCCTAACCGATAAATACGGCGGAGACCAGGTTATTTTCGCAAGGCATTGCCATAACAATCATACGCTACAACAATTATCTTCCACGGCACTTCACTCCGCTTGATCTTGACAAGTTCTAGCCGTCCCAGAAGTTTTTTTTAATACTCCAGATAACTTTTAAACTCATGAAAAATGGAGAATTTCTTCAGGAATAAATGCATTAGAATTTTAAAATAACACAGTAAGAAAGCGTTTGCTTGTTCACTCAGTAATAGAGCTGGGCATGGTTCCGTCAGTCGTAGAAATCCGTAAGCCGTATCTCCCAATTTGAGTTAGTCGAAATCAAACTAATTAGACCTAATTAAGGCCCAATCGTGATAATTACTCACCTGCAGACGATAACGATGATGCTGCATCGGAAAAGAACGAGTCTGCTGTCGTCTGTCTGTCTGTCTGTATCTGAGCTTATCTGTTTGACTGCTGAGATCTTCAGAGGAGACACTTGGAATGATTTTAGCCACACGTGGTTTTAATATGTAGATGGGTCCAGTTCCAGAGTAGGCTACAGTCGACGAAGTGTGCGCTACTCAGTCGAAGAGTTGTTGCTTCTTAAACGCCAATTAGATTAGATTGACTTCGGCCGAGGATCTCCTCCTCACCTATCATCGTCTGGCCCTAGTCAGACATGGAGCCGAACAACCGACGGATGGATGGAAAAGTGAGGAGGGTTTCTCCATAGATTGGCTCTGAAGGAGGAGAATATCATGGATGGAAAAGTGAGGAGGGTTTCTCCATAGATTGGCTCTGAAGGAGGAGAATATCTGTCTATCAATCGGCCAATTACACGTATGACCGATGCTACTGATAATGGAGCACGCTAAGCAGATGCCGATGGAAAACAATTCCATCCGCTGATGAACAAGAAAACTAAACGAACACTCTTCTGTTTACGCAAGGGTCACATGACATCGTTAAACCGGACAAGTCTCCCGTCGGTCACAGCCTGGGTTCAACCATCCTTATAGCAGCAGCTACACTAGAAGCAGTTGCAGCAGCAGGAAAGAAGAACAAAAGAACGAACAGTGACCAAATACAACTGCTATAACCGCTTAGTTATTTCGTCAGTTTCGTTAAATAGACATATAGGGCCTATAAGTAGATCATATAGATATTTATATTACGTCTTACTTACGTCTTACTATATATCTCATTGCCTCGAATTACAGACGCAGTCAACCAAAACGACGGACAATCTGTCTAACACAAGATAATTGACAGGCATCAAGAAATCTGACAGGCAAATGCATCGAAATGTTGTTTCAGCTGGTCGAGATAGAGCTATATGAAAAAAATGCATTCGTCTGCATGTTGCAAACGCAATAGTCACAGTAACTGCTGAGTTTTTGGTGATTGTTCACATGGGTGGCGATCCCGGGGGTCGAGGGGGACAAGATCCCCCCACCTTTAACAGTGGGGGGGCACGCCATACATCGGACCTCCCAAATTTTGAGGAAACACCAAAAAAGGTCATCACTTTTTTTGTACTCGGGTCATAAAATTTTTCGTGCGTGAGCGCGAAAAAATTTTTCGGCCTCTTTTTTGACCAGATCAGTTCAGAACTCTTTTTTGACCAGATCAGTTCCCAAATGTTCCCCCACCTCTCAAACAAGATCGCCGCCACTGATTGTTCGACCAATTCACCAATGACCATTTATATCTTGTGGTAGGCCTACTTAACGCAGCTGCTCACCTCATTGCTCATCGTTCTCGGTTCTCCTTCATCTGTATACCTACATAACTCTTGCATTGGCTCCGCTCGCATCCACTTCAAGATCACAACACATGTCTCTAAGAAACAACAGGGCTTAGCTCCAGTCTACCTTTGTGACCATGCGCAAACATATGTCTGCTTCTTCTCATCGACCCCTACTTTCCCTGAATCGGCTTGATCTTGTTCCCCGGGTGAGGTCTGCCCTGGCTCAGTCTCGCTCTTTCGCTGTCGCGGGCTCCCTTCGTACGGTACTGCGTGGAACCCTAATGCTGGGTTCTGGGGCTCTCTCTCTCTCTCTCTCTCTCTCTCTCTCTCTCTCTCTCTCTCTCTCTCTCTCTCTCTCTCTCTCTCTCTCTCTCTCTCTCTCTCTCTCTCTCTCTCTCTCTCTCTCTCTCTCTCTCTCTCTCTCTCTCTCTCTCTCTCTCTCTCTCTCTGTTGCTCATCGTTTAAAGTCTTTTATGTTTCCGCGAGGCTCACAAGCTGAGAGCGCCTCTGAATTGTTCGCACTGTGAGAGGCGCTTTATAAATTCCCATACACCATACCATACCATATTGTCTGAGACTATCGACGGACCATCCTTAAAACTACATCTACCTCGGTAAATTGTAGTCTGGGTCCGGTAGAAAACGCAGTTATGCTCAATGATTACTTCGAGATGCCCACCTTGTCATCGTGGCAAGCTTCAGCTGTGCATTTCCACTGCCATTCCGAGTGTCTCCTCTGAAGCGTCGAATAACATCAATTCAGTAACAGGGCAACTTTTTTTACCTTCAGCATGCTTTGGCAATAATTCACCAATCTCATAAGGATGGCAGACTGAGTCGGTTCAGATGATCTGTCACTCTATGCACGCTAACAATAATCCATGCAGGCCCGGCCCTATATAGGGCAAGGCGAACGAGGTAGCCGCCTTGGGCCCCGCGCTTTTGAGGGGCCCAGCGCTGCTGGCTATAATTTTTTTACTGTGATGAGGTTGAACAGATATTCAAACAATTACATAAAACATAATTACTGCTTTCATAGTAGGCCTAAAATGCTAGTAGGCGTATAAAGAGCCTAGCATGCATTGTGTGTTCCTTAACCCGTTTAATTTTGATTTTGCATCATTTTAATTAGGGCTGTACTGAATAGGTGAATAGGAATAATTGGACCAACTATTCAGCCGAATACGAATACGAATATTGTACAAAATAGGTCTACCGACAACATTCAAAAATACTTTAACGTTCACTCACTGTACACAAAGAAAGAGACTACTGACACTGCGATACCACGGTCCACGCAGTAGGCAACGCCTGACTGCAACCACAGCATAAATTATGTAAATGAGATAATTACTTCAGTCCACTCGCTATAGCAGCTGAGCCGCATATGCAGAAACAGATGTCACGTGACCACTATTCGTATTCGGTCCGACCGCTACTATTCGGCCGACTACCGAATAGCTATTTGGCCCACTATTCGGTCCCGAAGCGAATACGAAGCGAATGTTCGGTACAGCCCTTATTTCAATACATGTGGAATTGCCAATACTGTATTGGCAGGAAATCAACTCCACAGTGCCATTTTGTGGGGGGCCCGCTAGTTGCTTGCTGCCTTGGGCCCCTAGGGCCGGGCCTGAATCCATGTAGCGTCAATTGATTGCGAGAAACATTAACAATTGCGCAAACAGTTACACATTAAAGACAACTTGCTGAAGGTGAACGTTTCAAGAGGAATTCCCAATGGATGCATAGCCTACAATACGAGTAGGCCTACGCACTCAGATTTTCAAGATTCGCGTCAATATAAGAACGCGTCCTGCAGATGTTGAACTTCGTGGTATCCGGCGATATGATTATAATACCATCGCGAGCAAGTTATATATTTCTGAAGAATCTGAATGTGTTTTAGTGGCACTACAGAAGTTGTAAAACCTAGATTCTGAGACCATCGTGCCAGGACTAAACGTATTTGTTTTAACGCAGAACATGTTTGTTTTCCGGGCAGAGCAGACAGCGCCCGTGCGCGTATATCAGAGCGCCTCCTATGGAGCGAAACGCATGAGCTGTTGATTTAAGTGGTGCACTCAACTGCACTGATCAGTTTCTTTTCCTATTTATCCAACGAACAAACTAATTAGCGGTTCTGTGAAAACAAAGGGAGGGAGAGAAGCACTTGACGGAAAAGGCTTAAACACCGCTGGATGCCACCTAGGAAACTGACGTGGAGGAGGAGGAGGAGGAGGAGGAGGAGGAGGAGGAGGAGGAGGAGGAGGAGGAGGAGGAGGAGGAGGAGGAGGAGGAGGAGGAGGAGGAGAATACACGAGAGGAGCATAAAGGAGGAAGTGGAGGAGCAAAGGTGATCAAGAAGCTGCTGCAGTCACGAAAAGCGTATCAAGAGTTGTGGCCCTGGTATAGAACATCCCTGCAGAGGATTCAGTGGAATCTGCCCCAGGCAGAGACAAATCGATTAAACCTGAAAGCATTTAAATATAGCTAAGGAGAATTTTAGTGCATGAGTGAATTTCAGCGTAGGTAAATTAAAACAGCTCTATTATAGGCCTAATCGTTGCTACGGCGGATTTTAACGCAAAAGTTGGCAGAGGTAGCGATACCTGGAAAGGCACTAGGCTTAAATTGGTAATTTGGGATTGGGAGACATGAATGACAGCGGAGAAACTCCTCCAGCTCTGTGCTACGAACTATTTGAAGTGAATGCACACTTTTTCGAACAAAAGAAACCACAAAGGAATAGGAAATGTCCAACGGAATCACACATTTACTTGATCGACTATATTATGATAAAACAAAAAATTATTTCAAATGCAGATCATTCGATGCACAAATCGCTTGAAACGAGACTAAGAATGGAATCCAGACAACAGAGAACATCAAGTTTGATACCGACACACTCACAGATGAACGCATCTGACAAAACTATATACGAAGAGAGATGGAGAGGAACATTATACAGATCACCGATCAAGACAGCGTATACGCTATAAGTTATGTGGTCAAACACACAAAAAGTAACACAAACAGCAGCCAACAACATAGTCGGAAGAGCCCGCAAAACCCAAAAGACCAGAGGATATCAATCTAAATATTAGAACCTGTGAAGAAAAGAAGAAAAAATGCAAACTTACACTACAGACATGATGCAATTTAAAATGGCTCGCTAGAGAAATGTAGCGAGATAAGGTCCCGCGGTCCCCTACCCTTCGCCATGGTAATGTCCCTCATCCGTCTATTGAACGAGGGCGTCATTCCATTTGAAGTCTGTTTGCCTTAAGACCAGACTCAAGACACACTACTTCAAGCAGGCCTATGGGCCGTGTTGAACTTGTCAAAGTGCCCTTGTAACGGCATGTGTCGTGCTACGGCGCTGTAGAAATCGTCGTATTCATCATCATCATCATCTTGGCCGCGTTTTCTTTTAAAGACGCTAATGTTTGTTGAGCCCCTCTGGGCCTCTCTCCTCCCGCCGAGTTCCATTTGATCCCCCTTGAGTCAGCCCCTTGTAGAGTCCCATATGCTACTGCTAAGTCCCCTTCGAGTCCCATCTGCTACTGCTAAGTCCTCCTCGAGTCCCCCTCGAGTCCCCTTGAGTCCCCCTATGTAGACTGTAGAGTCCCCTCTCCTCTTGCCAAGTCCTCCTCGAGTCCTCCCTTAGTGAGTTCCCTCTCCTCTCGCCAAGTCCTCCTCGAGTCCTCCCTTAGAGAGTCCCCTCCCCTCCCTTGAGCCCCCTCGAGTCCCCTTGTAGGGTCCCTCTCCTCCCGCCGATTCCCCCTTATATTTTATTTAGACTTTAGAGTCCTTTCTTCTCCCGCCGAGTCTCCCTAGAGTCTTGGTCTCGATCGAGTGCAGTCGAGTTCGTTTTTAAATGTCTTGGTCTTGGTCTTGAGACCAAAAGTCTTGATCTTGGTTTTGGTCTTGAGGTTCAAAGTCTTGGTCTTGGGGTTCAAAGTCTTGGTCTTGATCTCGCAAGACCAAGACCAAGATTCGGCTGTCAATATTTACAGTTATTTAACAAAAATAAAAAATAAAAAAATTATCAAGCCTGTTTGCGTCATAAGACAAATATCCACGGACGGATAGAAGTCTTGTTGGTCAGGAAAACCCATCGGCAGCAGCAACAGTTATGCTGTATCTGGAAGCCCTGCCGAGACTTGTTTCTGAAGCCTGTTTCTGATAAACCATGGGGGATTTCAAAAAGACTCACGATTGTACATTTACATAAAGTGCTTGAAAAGCTACTGTGTGTGCCAGCGACTTCACAATCTGTAAAACGTATTTTTTCATATGGCGGAATTTTATGAAGTCCCACAAAATTAAGACACGCTTTGCTCAGAAAATTCTGAGCGAATTGGTTTTTATAAAATACAAAAGGCCTTTGGAATAACATTTTGCATGAAGGACTTTTGTAGATACGAATTCGGAATTCTCTGCAGTCTGAATTTAAAGTTAATTTGCTTGAATAAAATAAAAGAGTTAAAAAAGACTCACATTGTCATTAAAATAGCGAGTATTCCGACTTGACAATTTTTTTAATAAGGAATAGAAGTCTTGACCTGACTCTGATTTTTTGGGTCTTGGTCTCGGTCTTGGTCTTGAGGTTCAAAGTCTTGGTCTTGGTCTTGAGGTTCAAAGATTTGGTCTTGGTCTTGAGGTTTAACCGTTTAAAGTCTTGACAACAAGACTGGATGAAAGAGACTAAACACATTAGGCCCCCTAGCTATAATGGAGTTTAGAATAAGGTATTCATGAAAGAGACAAGCATTCTGACAGACCACGGAAGCCGGACACCCGCGGACGAAACGGGTTTCAGTGAAGTCATTTATAGTTGGTACCAGAGAAAGAGAGCGAGGGGCACCTCCGACCGGCTCGGCAGGGAGTAGGCCTACTTCCACAGAGATCAGAAGGAAACTATAAAGATTAAAGAGACGACAAGTAGGCCTAATTTGGCTACTGGATTGAACAATAATGGAGAGAAGCTGAAGTGGCTTTCAAGAAAAATACAAAGCAAAAGGTCTATAATAAGATAAAACAGATTCGAACTCAGACGTATGCTAAATGGAAAAATATTACAAAATGAAGCAAGCTTTCAAAAACGTTGGAAAGAACACTGCAAACAACTATAAGACTCACTTGCTAAACGTCACAGAGCTGTCCATAAACAACACAGATCTGAACAGATGCCAAACTTTCTACAGGAAAAGGTAAGAGATGCCATCGACAAAATTAAAAAGGCTAAAGCATCAAGCATTGGTGGAATCACTACGAAACTACGCGGAGGAGCAACAGTTGTTAAGCTATCAAATACATATATGCATACCCCAGTTACAAAGATTGAGCAAGAGAAAGAAATACCAAAAAACTGGGCAAAATCGATAATATTAAAAATGGTGTTTTACCTCTACAAAGACATTTTTACCTGTTGATCAAATAACTTGATCGATGTTACCGTTCAAATTATTGATTGTGCTGCCATTCACTTGTATTAGCCTACTTACGATAAATGTTAATTAGGTGGCCCTGCTAAGCGGGATCAAGATCCCTTTTGGGTCTCCTCTTGTTGCCAAAGTTCAAACTTTATGTTGAATTTTCCTTGTACTTCAAATGGCTTCAATAAAAGGATTGATTGATTGATTGATTGATTGATTGATTGATTGATTGATTGATTGATTGATTGAAAAACTTCGCAAACCTATAGGCCTAGCTAATTATTCGTCGAGTGCCTTCTTAAATATAATTAACCGAAACCATTTGTGTCCGTGCATGGGATTACCCGGCCAAAGTCGCGTGTACTGAAACCTAGCAAATCGAGCGGAAAGGTCATGAATGCGTAAACCAGGGAAAAAATTTTTTTGCATAATATTAATAATTGATATTTCAACTACTAAATCCCAGAATTACAGGTCAAACAAACTAATACAAATATTTTAATTTGATTTTTTTGTACACCCGTTGTCTAAATTTATATCAATGATTCGGCCCAGTCAAGCGTGCGTTTATTTTAATATCGCCGACAATCTTGCTGTTATAACAGACTTATTAATTAGTCATGTTCTGAACTAGTTTTTTCTGCTGAATCTATCTGTGCCAACAGTAAGTATGTATGAATACAGCCTAATTTGCTATGAATTTTTAATTATGAGATGGTCATTATAAGCGGCGAGTAGCTATAATCCACGACTTTAGCTGGGTCGCTGTTATGGCTAATTCTGATCAATGAACGCTGCCTTAACGGCAGCAGATTTAATTTTAAAGCATACTACATTTTTTCTAAACCCATCTGCACAAAAACTAAACTCTTTAAATGCAGTAATAATTCACAATAAATAAATTTTGGGAGGCACTATCGCGGACTGATCACAACTACGGTAGCGCCATCTGACGAATACGAGATTATTATTATAACGATGACGGACAGAAGTAAACAATCCGAAATCGCGCGATGTTTAAATGAACTTTCAGCATTTAATTTGAGTAGAATTGGTCGAGAGGACCATTTGCAAAACATTATTAATGACTACTTCTGCAATACTGATGTGGAAAATGACGATTCGAGTGACTTTAGCGACGAATCTGATGCTGAGAATAGTGATGTCTCGCCATCCAAAAGCCACACCCGAGAAAAGTTAAACATTATTATATTTAATTGCAACATGGCATCACCTTTAAATCTGTGCCATTGTGTCAGTTTAATTTTCCAAGAAACACCGTTGACACCATTGGAAAGGGCAGAAAATTCTACATCTAGAACATACTACTCATAAGTTATGCTGAAAAATCGATTCACATTTGCATAGTTCACACAATGAAGCCAATTTTTAACTTGCGATTTCTCTTAATAACGAGTTCTCAAAACGCTAATACTTCAATTCTTTAAAAATTCATAACTTTTTCATTTCTAAAGATACAAATATAGAGTTTTTACCACATTAATCAACAGTGACGGTAGTATTTAAAAAAAATTTAAACTAACTTTTTAAAAATTTTGAGTTTGGGAGGGTTTTCCCATGCACGGTCACATTTGTCAGGTAAACAAGACACAGCATGTTTCTGAACCTCGATTATTTCGCCTAAATAAAAATATCTTAAAGTCATAGTTTACGACTCTAAGATCTTTGTAAATACTACGACTGGATGCTTACTATCTTGTAGACTAGTAGGCCTGTACTAATCCACATCACTGTCTTCCAGTTAAAGACAATATAGACTTTATTTCCCGAACACTATACTCAACATTATCTACTTCTCAAACTCTGTCTAAATTTGTTCCATGCTGCGGTTTGTCAGCGTGTGTTTACATTATATAAACAATAAACGAATATCATCATCATAGGCCTATTACTGATCCACATCATACCACAGTATAAATAATTACATTATTTATACTGTGATCATACCACAGTATATAGTAATTATCTATACTGTGATCATACTCGCGAACGAAGAAAGACATTGAAACAAGCGTTGTATGTATATGCTCGTTGGTTGCAAGTTTGAACAAGTTCGCGCTGCTGGTTTATAATAAAGGTGCTAGAAAAATTAGAAAGAAATTATGTCAGCTATTTGGGACACATACAAATACGGAAAGTAAGTTACAAGTACTGAAGTTTTGCATTGTTAAATAGAATTCTGATTTCTGATTCTGGTGGCTCTGGGATGTCTATTTGGCGATCATGTACAATCGGGGTGCCTAACCCTAGCCCTGAATTTTAAAATCCAGCTTCCACTCGCAGGTATAGCTTTGGGTGCTGCTTGAATATGAATATCAAACACATCCACGAAGGAAAGGAAACCAAATATTCAAATAGTGACTGAAATTCAGCCATAATATAATAATAATAATATTTATTCTTTAATTAAGCGCCTGCAAACGCACTGCGCTGTACATGTACATGTTATGCGATAAATCTTAACTACTAACAGAACAGACAGCCTGCAATACACGGCGCAAATTGCAGCCTACAAAGCATGTCCGCCTATGGGACTCGATCTCTGTACCTCTCGCACTCTACTCCAGACGTTATCCAATGCGCTATCAATCAAAGACAAGGATGGTGGCCATTGAGGCACGGGTAAAATGCTAATTTGCTGATTTACTGATTGGCGATGGGTAAAATACTGACTGGAAAAATGCTGATTGGTCATGCTGTTTGGTGGGTACATTACTGTTAAAAAATGCTAACTGTAACAACAGAATGTAACAATCGGTCTTTATTATTATTATTATTATTATTATTATTATTATTATAGGCATTATTATTATTGTTATTATTATAGTACTTAGTTCCCTCAGGGTATTAGATATTACAAGTGTGATGGATCTGGAGCGGCTACATCTCTTCGATCGCGGGCAAAGGTTTGATAAAAGAACCGCTAAAAGCCACAGCATCGAACCATTGGAGAATAGGAAACTGGTCTCTCGAGCTTCGCCTGTGGTTTGTGTACGGTGGCGGCCAACGTCTGAGAGCCAGGCCTCTGTTGTTGATGGGACCTAGCGCTTCCATGGCCAGCGGAACGAAGACACGAGTATGGAGGAGCACGTTGTACTTTGTGTTCCTTCTGCTGTCGGCAAGCTCGGCAGCCGCTCCAGCTTGAATGGCTGTAGTGGGTAAGTAAGATGCCATGAGCGTGTCCACAACCGTGGCGTCCCACACCAAACTCCGACTCGTCCTCCATGGGACGAGGGTAATGCCGTCCGGTTTTTTGCCATCCGCGCGGAAAGGGCCTTGTGGTTCCTTGACTGCCAGAAAACCAGCTTTTGTTAGGTTGCGGCAGATCAGGTCATTGATGGCGGGCAGTGGCGGTGCCAGACAGTTTTTGTAAACAGGGCAGAGCAAGGGCAGTCATACAAGTAACCAGTGCAGCTTAAATGGTGACCATATAAGATCGCGCTACCGTGCTTGCCATAAATCGCCCCCAGCACTATTATATTTGTCTATAGTCAGGAGGTCAGATGGGCAAAGCCCCCCAGATGCTGAACGCTTTTTTGACATTTGTAAAGCAAATTATAACATTTCAATGAATTAAGTGAATTTATATCTCAGGATATAACAAATATGCCCGAACAAATTCTGGACAGGGCAAAAATTCTGGCAGGGCATCTACCAGGGCAAAGGCTTTTTTACCAGGGCATTTGCCCTGGTGTAGCGCCGCCCCTGATCCGAAGCCAAGGGTACATGATAGGCCATGTGTGCCTCTAGCAGTGACCAATGCGCTGCAGACACGTGTGGGGTTCGCAGATGTTGGCTCCCAAACGTAGGCCAACCGCCACTCTGATCGCTTCGTCGCTCATCCTTAGACCGCAAGATGTAATCGGCAAGCAGTAATAATAATTATTATTATTATTATTACTAATGCAATTATTCTGACTGATGTGTAAAATGCTGTTAAGAGAATGCGGATTGTTTCAATATACAAAAGTTAGTTTAAGTTATTTAGTAACATATCTAATTACCAATTAACTTTTATATGCACATATCACAAATTTACTTTTTCTTTCTGTTAGAAACACTAACACAGACATTGTGATGCCATCCTGAACATGAATCACACTCAATCCAATGAGTATTTTTATTTGACAACGACAGAAGTTGGACGATTCTTTCGAAAATATGCTGTTTTGGTGAAGTACTTGCTCCATGACTTGGGACCATCATAGATGTGGAAATACATTCTGTCACATAGACCACTACCACATTTTCTTTCTTTTGCGGGTCCACAAAAACGCCATTCTTCTTAAAATCTTCCTACCACAAATAATGAAGAGTTGTTCCTCCCATCGGTTGATTAACAATTGCACTTACTGATTCACTATTAGAACACATGACTGCAATTATTCCAATCCAATGCAAAATTATTCCAATCCTGTCCAAAATTCATAATTTATAATAAGCTACACAGTTATTTGGCGTATTTATAATGTTTTAAAAGTCTTGCATTTGTTGATTACAATACCATTCTTTGATCGCTACTTGCCTGAATTTCAATTAGCATTTGTTAATTTAAACAATATTGAAAGTTACAACAAAGTGTATTGGTTTCTTTCATCACTACTTGCCTGAATTTCAATTAGCATTTGTTAATTAAAACAATACTGAAAAAAACCAAAGTATATTGACTTTTTTGATCACTACTTGCTTGAATTTCAAGCAGCATTTTACCCTTTTGATATGCTGATTTGGCTGTTAGGTAAATGCTGACCATTCAGCACTTTCCAATCAGCATTTTACCCACAAGGGCTCTTGTTCTTATTGACTTGTTTGCTGCTTTTTATACTGTGGACCATTTTTCTTTTGCTTCATCTCCATCACTAGTTTGGGATTTCTTGCGCTAAACTGGTTTTTTAGTACTTATTTTATTCCACTCTTTCAATTAGTGTATTTAAATGGTGATTGTCTGCCTAGTGTGTTGCTGACTCGTGGTGATCCACAGGGTTCCCTGCTTGGTCCTCTTGTTTATGTAAACCATGCCATTAGAAACATTTCTGGATAATCGTTCACTGGAATATCATTTCTGTGCTGATGATACCTAAAACTTCATTTCATTTGACAGTCTAACTTCATCTGTGCAGGTGTTGTCCACTGCCTTTGAAGAGGTGCAGTGTAACATGGCAGCCAATTACCTTCTTAACCCATCGAAAACAGAAACAGCCACTTAAGAAATTTCAATGGCTTAAATGTCTTAAATTGAGTGACTCTCCTGTAGATGTGGCTGATGCTGCTTGTAACTGGGGCATGTTTTTGATTCTACTATGCATGTATCTCTTGCTGACAATGTTAATGGTATTTGTAAGTGAACATATATTAGTGTTGTGAGGCGGAAAAATTGTCCGGAAAATTTCATATTTTTCCGGAAAATTTCGGAAAATTTCCGGTGTATTTTTCCGGAAAATTTTCCATATTTTTCCATCAGTTTAATATTACTGAATAAGAATTTAAATTCATCATAATGTTTTAACATCACTCACTCTAAGCTATCTTATGTAGATATAACTTGTATGTTTATTCAATAGATAGCATTGTTAGTGCTTACTATTCAGTGTTCACAAGCTCAACATGCAACAACGACAATACCGTACATTTAAGAATTAATTGCAATTAAACTTGACTGTTAATTCAGAGAAAATATTTTTTATGATTTAGTCTCCTTAATACTTTTTAGTTATGAAAATTAGGGCATAGCCGGGTACTGACCCGGATACCCGGAAATTCCGGGTGTTGAACACCCGGAAGACACCCGGACCCGGAGCTGAAAGGTGGGTAATTTTTTTTATCAAAACAAATTTATGAACGACGAAATCACAAAACACTGAAACCACTCTTTTTAGTAAGCCCAAGTCACCCGGCCCGTTCCAGAGGTGTAGAATTGCGACAGTTTAGGTGCACTCAGTAAAGCAGACAACCGTGGGAAACCAGCGGTCTTTCTGTGTAAATAAGAGCACCGTTAATTAGAGCAATAAATGGGCTGCAAATTCTCATGGTCAGTTTTTACAAACGTTGTATGGTTGGGGAGGTAATAGACCCGGTCGACGGTCGAGCGAGAGTCGTTAGCCTTTGAAGTCCTTCGACCTATTGCCGGCGTGTCATTGAAACAAGGCAACTTTTAAAGTCCCCGTTTATTTTCCCCCTTCCCTCCTCCTTAAAGCCGTGAAAGACAGTTTCTGATCTCTCTTTCATGCCTATAGTGCCCTTCTCCCATGCCACGCTCTGTATAGTTCCTGAAACGACATATATATTGGTTTTGGTAGGTCAACACTCAACAGATGTCATTATAATAGTAGACGGTAGCCTACACTTTGGTGCATATATCTGAATGTCCGCTTTTAGTTTTAATACCCGGACCCGGCAGATTTTATTCAAACTACCCGGACCCGGTACCCGGTTGAAAAACGGCACCCGGCTATGCCCTAATGAAAATATGAGAAAAAACAGCAATTGGTAGATTGTTTCATGTTTATTTTAATTCTTTTAAACATTTCCTGCAACAGAGCAGACTGCAGACATACAGGCTACAACTAGTTTGAACTAGGCTACTCTAGTCTGAAACGCTAATGTAGGGTTTAATGTTTATTTTAATTCTTTCAAGGTGAATGTTGCCTGCATTGACAGAAATACTGTAAATAAAATAACTTTAAAAAACAGAAATTTTCTAGTGTTGTCTTATAATAAACATGCGGAAATAATAATAATGCGGAAATTTCTGACGCGGAAAATTGGACATTATGAGTTAAATGTATTTTTCCGGATCTACGGAAAATTTCTGGAAAATTTCCGGAAAATTTCCCGCAAAATATTTTTCCGGAAAAGCTACATCACTAACATATATGCACATTCACGATATACACGATATACACACATTTCTTCAAGATATCTTTTTAATATACAAGGTACAAAATGTGTGTTCATTTGGCTATATTTGTATTTTAGCCAAGTTTCAATTTCTGATATTGGAGAAGTTACCATCAGCATAATTTTGTTTTAGAGAAAATCCTTTTTACAATGATCCCATGCAGAAGGCTTATTACCATCCATCTCCGCCACGAAAAGCAGATGGTATAGCAAGACAGGTAATCACTTTGAATAGGCAGTTATCTAAATCTAATCTTATCTGGGCACATTTTAACACATTATGATAATGCACTAGGATTCAATAAATGACAATTTTGAGTGAAATGCCATGTCATCTGCAGGAAAGAGGGCAGGACACATAAGATATAAGTGCTAGGAAAATGAGCTTTAGGTGTTGACCTAAATGATATTAATCAATTTGTGAAGCAGCCAAACTGGGCAGTGATTTTTAAACTATGGACCAGCCATTGAGAAAGCTCACAAGTTTGTCCACTGTCGTAGTTTGAAGAATGACAAGAGTCAATGTCCAGTGATGAAATACAATATTTGTGCACTGAACAAATACAGGCCAACTGATTTACCGGTGTATATAAGATCTTATGAGCATATTTTGATCTGAATATTGACTTCTAGTGCAGTAATGCAGTACAGACCATGGTAACTTAGTGCTGTGGGTGATGCTGGCAAGCATAGTAAATGTAAGCAATTATGTTAGTTCTTGGATGTGAAATATGAGGCAATTTGAGTCAACTGAACCCTCCATCCTTCTGGGGTTAGTAACGGAGTACCATCATATTCTGGATTTCTATCTTCAATCGGCAGTCAGTACCATTCATGCTTCTGATGGTTTCTATAGCGAATCAGCGATGTATAAACAAGTTTGTTATCTCTGCCATTTATAGCTTAAAATGGATGTGCAGATAGTGTGGAGGCTTAGTTATGACTGGTCAGGGATTGCTGGACCATTTCTGATTTTGCAAACTTATCTTAATGGCACTGGTAAGAAAGAAATAAGCTCAGAGTTGTATTGGTGTATATCAGTTGTGGATCAGGTATTTCACATGAACTGATTGAACTGACCATGACAGCAGACCAGCCTAGGCTAAAAAACTTGGACTGTGAAGCAGTACATTTATTTTCACGTAAAAAATGGTTTGACCATAACAGCAACTATGGAGCTGAAGATCAAAATGTGTTATGAAAAGGTCTGTAGGGATGAGGTCTAGAGCACATTACTTATCTAGAGACGAGTTTATTATTTGTTATTAAGTTAGACTAGTTTTGGAGAATTAGGATGAGAAAGGCTGTACAAGGAATAGTTATTTTTAAATTTACTCAAATGGATAAAATAGTGTTTTAAAATGAACTTTTCATGTGGAAGCCATTGCAGTGATTAGGGTGGTGTGTTGGAATATGGTCTCCTGATCTGGGAGTTCTACAGCATCTGTAATTTGTGCACATTTGTTTTAGTGATGCCAGTTAGTAGTGAGCTGCAGTTGACATTATGACTTGGAAACTAATGTGTTGGTTCAACTTTAATATTGGCTGTACACTGTGTACAGCCAATATTATAGTTGAACCAGAGCTGCAGTTGGCCTGTACAACTTATCCTTTTGGACTTGTGTAATGAGCCTGTTAGTGCACCTTTCTGACTGAGTGATCATCCTGGGCTTTTTAGTCGTATAGCATTTTTAAAATTTTGTTTATTGATTCTTAATAATTGTGAAGCAGAGCATTCAGTAATCTATCTCTACAGAATTTGTTGCATTTGCTGACTTTCAGACTTCCGTCAGTCCAAGTCACAAACACCAACATTTGACAGCAGAGGAAGAGAGCAGAGATTATTTTCTCGACAGGAGCAACAACTACGTTGTCTCAAGGGTTGGCGAACTTGGCCTCGGTCCATATGGTGATTCTGTTAGCTTTGATGAATCGTGGCCACAGAGTGAGAGACCATCAACAATTAGGTAGTGGCAGTACCACCATTCAGTGATGTAATAATGTTGTCAACTGGCCTGCCTCTGGATGCTGTTATATAAGAAATTGAATTGGGGGATTAGTTTTAATCACCTCACCATAGTTTAGCCTGCACAACTATCCCAAGGATCTAAAGTGAATAATACATACTATTACATAGGGTTTTCACAAAATGGAGCATGGGGTTAACTGGAAGGTGAACCTATGGAACGGCAAGAGTCAGCACTGTCTGCCCAGACCTTTAGGTATCTGTAAACAATTTGCCGGATTGGATATGTTCTGTTGCTTTATAAGAAGGAAAAGCATTGGTTTATAAAGCTGCACTCCTATTACTGATACTTTGATGTTTTGTACTCCACAAAGGGGAATGGGGACGGTAAGGTCAAATGCGGACAAGGGGAAGGAGGGTCCAAAGTAGGTCATATTTTATGGACATCCTTTATGGAAACCCCTATTCATCAGATGGCAGTACTCACCATAGTAGTATCAGATGCAGCAGAACGGATTGCCAGCGTGCTGGATACGCCTATAGTCGCTGTGAAACTGACGTATCTCATGTCGCGTCTTGGCGTCAAATGACATACAAGTTAACTTGTTAACATTCAAAGTGTTGAGACTCTCAAATAGGCTGACTTTATGTGTTTGATAAGCTGATCTCTGGTTACTGACATGATTGTGACTTGGTTTTGTTGCATTTGGTTGACGCGTTTTACATTAGACAACTGTGCTATAGAAGGTGCTAATTCAATAATAATTTACGATCTTGGATTTGTTGAAGGAAAGGTGATATGGAAGTATTAAGGTTTAATTCACTGACAAGCTGCCTATGAGGAAAGCAAGTCTTGACAATGTGTGGCTTTGCTTGAAATGTTTTAATGAAGATGATGAACTGGAGTGGTGATTTGGCAGCTAATTAATTGTTGAATTTGCAGCATTTCTGAGGTTGAGAACCTAAGCCCACCGTCTGCAGCTCCACTTAAAAGGAGCTCAGCTAATGTTGAAACGAATCAAAGAGTTGGAAGTCGATTGGACAATGGAGAAGAGGAGAGACGGAAGAAGCAGCAGAGATCAACCTCAGAAGGCAGAGGAAGAGAATCAACTCTTTCAAAGTTGGTAACACATCGGCTTAGCTAAACAGTTGTTCTGTGTATTACCTCCAAATGCCTTGTGTCTACAATGAACTCCTGGCATAACAACACAGATGTAAATTGTGTCTGATAGCACAATTGATGGCTGTTTCTTGTAAGCCTGCTTGCCTGATATATGTTGTGTATAAGAATACTGATGTGTATAAGGACTGTCCTGAATAATCTTTGCCTATGTGCAAAAATAATCTGGATTAAACTTTTATAATATTTTGGCGTGGTTAATAGTATCGATTTGGCATATTCATTATTATAGTTATATTGTGTTGTATTGTAGAGCAACTTTTGACACTCACTTATGTTGGGTACAATAGGTGCACAGGTGTACTAACAATTGCAAAATGCATACTAATTTCAGACAGTGTTTAGTATGCAAATCATACTGTGCCCAGCTAAACTTGTATGTTTTGCCATGCTTTGAAAGTTTGAAGTACAGTTGATGTGCTGAAGCTGATATCTAGAACAGTTGTCCATATACATTGGGATTTTGGAATGCTTGAAATGATTGATTTTGTAATATAACTCATAGCCAAAGTTGGTTAAAGCAGGATGTGCAGTTTTTGAGTGTAAATGCTATATCGGTTGGATAAGTAAACATTGGTTGTCTTGTCATCATCAGCATTAAGTTAACATTAATTCAACATTTGATTGATTCCATTGTAAATACTTGAAACCCCAGTTGGCTTGCCTGATGTAACAAAAGTTTGTTTCTTCTGCGCTATAAAATGACAATCGGCTTGATTAAACCAAGAGCTGCAAGAGGTTTTCTTTTGGCTGATTGAAATTCTGATTCATTGTCAAACTTTTTAACAATTTTGTTTGTCATGCTTGAAGATACATAGAAAGATTTAGAAATTCGCAGCCAATGAGCCGAGAACAGCGTCTTCAGGTGAAGGCAACTGATGCAGACGATTTCTGGTGGCTTCAGTCGCCGTCATCGTGGATGATGAGCCCAACAACAGATCCAATGCAGTCACAAATTCACAACAGATCTGTCTTGCAAGGAAAGGTTGAGGCAACTAGACTGTTTATAAATTTAATGTTGATGTTCATATTATTAGTATAATGAGGATCAGACAATTTTACACAAGTATAGACCTCTGATAATGAGAAGTGGTAATGCTACTTTTATAGAATTAAGTTTATTCCTGAGTCTGTTTCATGAATGCAAGGCCATCTTGGCACTGAGCCATTTCAGAGCAATGCTCTACAGTTTGTTACAGAGCCTTCCTATGTCGAGTCAGCATTTTGCAGCGATGTGTCGTATGTGTGTGCTTGGTTCAGATATGGTCTTCAGAAAGCACAGTGGCATTTAAAATGTGAATCTGTCTGATCAAGTTTAAAGGTCGTCTGTGTGTTACCATGGTATTTAAGCAGGTTATGTGCCAAACTACTAGTCAAGAGTTTAGAGTTGAATTCTGTGCAAGGAGAAAAGTTTTTTGAAATTTACTTCTGTTTGACTGGTGTTAAACTTGTTAAAATTTTAAAACCAGTCAGAGATTGAGGAATATGACAAGGATGCAGAATGTGTTGCAGTCACTATGGTTGAGGTCAGACGAGACAGTTGAGCAAGGGCACCCAGGTACTGTATTGGATCGGAGTGGTTTTGCTGATCTGGACTATTCTGATGATGTGGCTCTTCTTTGCAACGTGCTGGAGGCCCTGGTTCTGTCCTGGGAGATATTGGATCAGGAGTCCTTTAAATTCAGACTATTATAGAGCTAAGACAAAAATCCAGAAGACCATTCCAAACACTGGATCAGGTCCAGGTGCCAGGAGACTAGGTATAGCTGGTTCATGGTTCTCCACCTCGGTTCTTGCGTTGAAGCTGATAGTGGCAGTCGGCCTGAGGTATGTGGCCATTCCTGTGGTTTGCTTGAGCAACCTGCAACAAGGGATCTAGAGTGATAACATTTGTCTGAACACAGAACTGCACCTAGTCAAAGCATACATCCTGCATGACTTATTGAGCTGATTTGAGTACCAAGTACCTAGAGGAGCAACTCTGTGCCTTTAAACATTAGTGCCTGATGAGAATACTGTGCATTGCCTTGATGCATTGCATCAGCATTGCGGAGGTCTATCAATGCAAGATGCACATCTTGTTGTTGGAGATTAAGCCAAATCCAGGATGCTGTGTCTATTCTATTTGGACACATTGAACAGGACAGTGTTGGAGCTCTGCAAGCTATTTCTGGCCCTCCAAGAGATTGGAAGAGACCATATGGACAGCTTCATCGTGTGCAGGCATGAGCAGTGAAGTTGACTTCTGAAGATTGGACTGTGCATTGGCCCTGAGACAAGCCCAGTTCGGATGGCTGGCAATGTTTTCTGGAAATGGCAATGTGGGAGAGGCACGCCAAAGATAATGATGACCAATGCCTTCTAATGAATTTGAGCTGTAACAAGAACAGATATGGGTATCATGATGGTTTAGGAGGTCAATGAAAGGTCAAGGTTTAGACACCCGCCTTTTGATGTCTCAGACTAAAAACAAATTTTTAAAGTTTAAAAATGCTTCCGAATACCTCTTGTCTACCTTCAGCACTGACCTTTTCTTATTTACCGGTAAGGCTTCTAAAATAAATACTGAAATGTGTAATTGTGTATACCTGTTGTTGAATTGACAGGATGAAGACAGACTGTTACATGATGATGAACAGTTGAACAAGAAGACTAAACTGTTGCAAGAGAACACCAACAATTTCCTTGACAAAATGTTAAGTATACCTGTGATGATCTCTGAAAATGATCTCTTGGGCCTATCGCATAAAAGTAGCAATTAGTAAACATGTTAACATCAGTTGTAACAACGTGACACTATGGGAAAAAGTGAGTGAAGTATTTACTTTGTTATGAGTTATAGTATTTCCATTTTTAATGCTTTCATACAAATAAATTGCTCCAAATGAAATGCTTTAATTTAAGTGTAGTAATATGGTATGGTATCTGTATTACTGAGCAACACAGCAAGTATCAGGACAGTTGTTTTCCTTTGATGCTACTTATTATACTCGCCATCTGGTGCAAAGTTTAATCCTGAGCCGAATCGATTACTGCAATGTCGCCTTTGCTGGCTTGCCACAGCGCAGTATCATTCGGCTTCAGGCGGTCATCAACGCTTCTGCTCGCCTGGTCATGAGACTTAAAAAGTTCGACCACACCACAACCGCGATCCAAGATCTTCAGTGGCTCAGAGTAGGCGAGCGGATCAAGTATAAGCTTTGCATCATGGTGCACAAATGCCTGAATAACTGCGCACCACGCTACCTCGCAGACAACATCAGGCCGCTATCGGACGACCCTAATCGGTCGCGATTGCGATCAGCAAAGTCCGCTGGTGTATTCGTGCCAGTGACAAAAACCAAAATGGGCGATCAAGCCTTTCGGGTCGCTGGCCCGCGTGCTTGGAACAGTCTTCCTGCTGATATCCAGGAAGTCAAAAGCATATTTGTTTTTAAGAAACAGTTGAAACTTTACTTGCTAACCAAAACCACCGAGCATTAACCTTTGCGCTGACAGTAGACAGTGTGTGTGCGTTTGTGTGAAGCATCCTAGAAGTAGCTTGCTACCAACGATGCTATAGAAATTGTCGTTATTACAATTACAATTACTATTTGCTGTTATTATTCCATGCTGCAAACTGAGATTGTTATAAACAGTAAAAGTCAGGTAACATGTGGATGTCAGTACTTGGTAGTCGAGCTGTCAGAATCAAAAGTAACTGAGTCGCTTGCTACTGGACTATGAAATTTCTTAGAAATAGCAGTACAGCCTACTTGGGTTTGTTGGCTTGTACATATTTTTATCATCATTGTTGTAAGCCTTTCTGTTGAGTTCAGTTTCAAATATAAATTTATGATTAATGAAAAGCTATATGGGTCATTATCCGAAATGTTACAAATTTCGTCTCCGAAAAACAGAAAATTTTTTTCCCCAAAATTGGTTGCAAGTGTTTTTTTTAGTCATGTACATATTTAAATTTAACTAATTTGAAAGAAATCCACTATATTTTTAATCACAAGGTAATTTTTTTCCAGAAATTATAAAGTAAAAACTCCTCTTTTTTCATTGAAATCCGCCCTTTTTGTGTAATCATATTTAATCGCGGGAACCTGAAATATTCCTCTGGTCCATATAAAATGGCAATTTCTTAAAAGCAGATGATGCCAGCATTAAGTAGGAATACAATAGGCCTTTCCTTCACACAATATAATATTATTAGTCTGGTGTCAAGAAATTAAGACATTTTTCTAAATTGTTTAAAAAAAGAAATATAATTTTCAGCTGCAGAAAAAAATCTGTGCAGCATTAGCTATAACTGTATATTATATGCATTAGATACAAGTTGAACAACATTTTAAGAGTTGATAGTAAATTCTAATTACTTGCAATTTATTTTTATATCAAATAATTCACAAACAATACATGTAATTCACTCTGAGCAATGCGTCATTACCATCCGAGACAAGATGCGACTGTCATGAGAAAATAGCAGAAATCTGATGAATTCGGATGGTAATGATGAAAAACAACCGCGAATGGTAATGACAAAATGATGAAATTTAAAACAGCCGTCAAACATTTTCACGTGAATTACTCCATCAGATAAGTAATTTCAATCAGTTCAACAAAAGCGACAAATAAAACAAGTTGTCAATGTTGTAATCTACCTAAACCAGGAAATACAACACTAGATGGTAATGAAGCAGAAATTTACTTTTCTTGTAATTTGGAACACATAAACTTAAATTAAAAATAAAATATTAGGAATTTCAACACAAATCTGTGTGATTCCATTAATAGTTGACAATATCTCGTTCTTGATGCTTTTCTTTTAGTAAGTAAGCACGTTCTGTAAAAGTTATAGGCTTCCCAAAAATTGGGATGGCTATGATGCTTATTTCTATGGAAAAGTTTAAATAGGTCCAAAAAGAAATAAATATTATGAAAATGAGTCTAAATGTTTAATTATTGCATATGCTAGCTACCAATTAATCAAAATAATATACCTTTGTTACAGGTTGTAATGGAATAAATTTGCGTAAAAGCTTAATTTAATGCATTGTACACCGTCTCGGACATTGGATGGTAATGATATTTTGTATACATTTAGTAATTGTTTTCAAAATTTCCAACATCTAGCAGCTAAAACAATGATGGGAAATGTTAATCTGCTCATTCTTTGAAGGATAGGCAAAAAAAATTGAAGAAATTATCTAAAAAACTCAAAAAGCCAGCATGGGACATCGATTCTGCACTTTTCGGATAATGACCCATATAAATTAATATCAACTCTTTTCCACCTTGTTTGTAATCAATAGAAACTAGTTCTTCTTGAACAGAGTAGGAACATTGACATGTTGCTATCCACCATGTGAAATATTAGGCCTATGGTAGGATTAGCAAATTTTTTAATATTAAATAAATAAATATATATATATATATATATATATATATATATATATATATATATAATGACAATAACATAAAAGTGAATGTGTTTGATACGTGTTGTCAATGTGGACAAGAAAAATGGGAAAGTAGAAAAGGAAAAAGCTGTACACTACGTTGTCACATTTACTACCCATTCATATATAAATGATAGATAGAGAGAGAGAGAGAGACAACAGCATGAATAAAGATTACTAACTAGTCCTTGTACTGTGATTTTGACATGTTAAGTTGTTAGCCTTGAAATCCATGTCTCTACCATGTTTCCAGCAAATGCATATGTTATGGGACGCATGTTATCAGACTTTTACTGTATGTCAGTTAAGGCTTTTCACTTCAATACTAGTCTTTTGTTCTTAAAAGGTGTTGTGCAAATGTCCAGATGCATATATGCTTATACATGTATACCTACCATTTCAATGCATTAAAACTAAGTTTGTGTTTCAGGTCGAGCATTGGGTCTTCACATCCTGCCGTCAGTACAGTTGGCTTAGGTAGTGATACAGGCAGCTTAACTACCTTTGAAGAAGAACCGTACAGACCTGCTTTCGTCAGAAGCAGAGGCAAGTTTTTGAGATGCTTGCATTTGACTACATGCAGGACTTGTCTAAATGCTGTTCCCTTTAGTTCATCTGATTTTATTAACATAATACAGATTATTTTGTTTCTGTTTTTACGTAATTTCTAGATGGGTTACTATTACAACAGAATTTGTCAAGATGTGTCAAATACCTTTTTATGTATTTTTATGTTCTTGTTTACTAGCCTGCAGCTGAGCTTTCTGGAAACCACAGACTTAATGACTGTTTGATTGTGGTTTTTGTTGTGAGGTCAGGAGTGCCTCTGAGGAGATTCTCTTCTTGAAGAGGTTCTAGGCAGATTTGTAATTGCCAGTACAATTCCAAACTTAAGATGAGCTATTGCTCATTTGTACTATTGTTAACAACTGTCCTCAGATTTGTATATGTGCACACATTTTTCTAAGCAGCCACTTCATCTTAGTCAGCCTGATCATCCGTGTTCTATTAAGGATGCAAATGTCACAAGCATTGTGACACTTGATATGTGAATAGGTATTCTCTTGCACACAGGCATCCTGACATGACTGAAGGAAACCAGTTTTAAACTAGCATTCATGTGTAGAAGAAGCTTTTACCTACAGTGCACTATAAAATGTTCTTTCACCTTATGACTGTAAAATTGAGCGGTAGGACAGATGGGCACCGTTCATGGCTGCCGTATATACAGTTAAATTCGACTTCTGTAAAACTGTATCTGTTACTACTACATATCATGTAAGGCAGCGGTTCTTAACCGGTGTGTCGCGACACACTAGTGTGTCGCCAATTGACCGGGAGTGTGTCGCGTAAACATGGTGTGTCGCGAAAAATTGGTGTGTCGTGAATTCTCATAGCCTACGTCCGTCATTCTTGCATTACACTTACTTATTTAAAGTTTAGCAGACGTAGGCTGTGAGAATTCGTAGCAGTCTATTTATCTATTCTAGTATAGGCCTATCACAATCTGGAATGGCCATGATGTTTACCTTATGGGTCATTCCGCCTCAATTCAACAAATGCTTCCCACTCGACCATCTCAGATTTGGAAATCACGTCTTAATCTGCTGCCATATTCAGAAGGCCGTAAGTCCACTATTATTGCAGATAAATGGAAGAAATTTGCAGGACACCTAGCATTATTGGTGCTAATCAAGGGCTGCTTAAAGAGTTTGATATTTGATGGATAGTTTTTTTCTAGCTGCAGATTGAAAATGAGAAAAAAAACAACGATCCTGTCTGGCGCTAGTACTTTACTGCTACACTATGACCAAATGGGTTGCTTAACAGAGAAACTGTTAACCAATTGCAGTAATGGTCCACAAAGTGTGCACAAAAAAGCAATTAGGTTAACTATATCATGTGTACTTGTTGCATTATGGCCATCTGAAATTGACAAAAAGCATTTTTTTCCGTTTTGACGACCATTTTCAAGGCCTAATTTGGGCATGTGGGATAGGTGATAAAGCTTTGAAATTTACACCATTGGAAAGAGCAGCTTAAATACTATTAAATGTAACAAGAATGGTTTTGGAGACTTCTGTAGTTCGATGAGTGTAGTTGTTTCTGCTATAGTAGTGTTTCAAGCATTCGCGGGCAACCGCCAGGCATATATCATAGCCAAACATGATCATGATATGGCAATTAAACTCTTAAATGTTTGCATCTATGCATATAAAAGTGAACTTTGTTATTAAATGTGGTCATCAACAAACCATCTGGCTATAAAGACACATGAAATTGTTTATAAACTGATCTCAACGTGGTACAACTTATTTTTGTATAGTTTTTGCTATAAGCAGTGAATATATCTATGGTGTAACATGTTCCTTTGTTTTTGTGTGTATGTGATTTAAATGAGCACTGCAGAGATGCAATTTTAGAGAAACTTTGACTGCTCAAGATAGTATTTGTTATTTACCATTCAGTTGATAATGGCCATACCCAGTTGCTCACCTTGTTATATATATTTGAATATCTCTGAAAGAAGAGGAAGACTGTCATAAAGCAATATATACAAGGTATGTGTATATATTGTATGACCAATTTAATTTTAATAAATTTGCTGACCAGTAGAAGTTTTAACATTTGGATGTTTTCAAAATTTTCAAATACTATGAATATTTGGCGTAAATGATCATTTAAAAAAATTTCTTAAATCTGCCAGCACATAGGATAATTTGTGTATTCCCGAGAGGATATGGACTTCATACCTGAAGAGAAGAAGGCAGACAGTTTGAATGCTAGTTTGCCAGGTGTCTCATCTATAAAACCGAAGCAGTATCTGGATCTTTGCAAGAATTGAATGCAACTTCTAATGCAGAAAATGACATAGATTGTTTAGTTGAAGCCTTTTGCTGCCTGTTGTTTAGATACTCAGTTAGACCAAATGTTGATAACATTTAAAAATTGTGAAAACATCAAAAAAAATTTAAAATTTCTACTGGTCAACAAATTTATTAAAATTAAATTGGTCCTACAATATATACACATATATTGTATATATTGCTTTATGACAGTCTTCCTCTTCTTTCTTTATACAATATATACACATACCTTTTATATATTGCTTTATGACAGTCTTCCTCTTCTTTCAGAGATATTCAAATATATATATATAACAAGGTGAGCAACTGGGTACGGCCTTTATCAACTGAATGGTAAATAACAAATACTATCTTGAGCAGTCAAAGTTTCTCTAAAATTGCATCTCTGCAGTGCTCATTTAAATCACATACACACAAAAACGAAGGAACATAGATATATTCACTGCTTATAGCAAAAACTAGTGGACTTACGGCCTTCTGAATATGGCAGCAGATTAAGACGTGATTTCCAAATCGCGATAAACGGGGTCACCCTAGGTGTCCTTAAAATTCCGTAAAAAATAAAATACTAAGAATATTGAAGTAAAATTTTGCACAGCATATTGTAATACATCAATACACATTCTGTGCAAATTTCATCAAAATCTGAGATGGTCGAGCGGGAAACTTCCAAAAAATTTGTTGATTTGAGACGGAATGACCCTTATACATAATATACAGTATAGGCCCATATACACGTTTGCGACCGCACGGATGTAAACTTTTACCCATTACTGTAACATTCGAAATGGATAGCCCTAAATTTCTCAGAATAAAACGAAAATTTTGCGAATCTACAACTAACCTCTTTTTCGACTACTCTCTGGAAAACCCCTCTGTTTTGATTTGGCCTCCTCTAAACCGGACTCGGACCTCTTTTGGACTACTCTCTGTAAAAACCCCTCTGATTTGAATTGGCCTCCTCTAAACCTTACTCGAACCTCTTTTGGACTACTCTCTGAAGAACCCCCTCTGATTTGATTTGATTTCTGGAAACCAAACTCGGACCTCTTTTGGACTACTCTCTGTAAAAACCCCTCTGATTTGAATTGGCCTCCTCTAAACCTTACTCGAACCTCTTTTGGACTACTCTCTGAAGAACCCCCTCTGATTTGATTTGACCTTCTGGAAACCAAACTCGGACCTCTTTTGGACTACTCTCTGGAACCCCTCTCTGATTTGACGTAGCGCCTGTGATAGGCTGGTGCCCTGCGCTTGGCCTTCGAGTTGCGCTTTAGAAGTTTGGAGATTACGATTACTGATGATGCGAAATCAGATTTTGGTAGCAATGAGACGAATTCTAATTTCTAGCACCAACAGTAGTGAATGCGAAAATGATGCTGCTGCCACTGCAAGTTTTATAATAGTAAACCAATCATGAAAAACATAAAGAAAAAGAAATCTAGACTGAAGGATATGCACAAGCAATCCTCAGGAACTCATTTCTGGGCTAAAACGTACAAAGAAGAACATTAGAAAACACTGGCGAGCAAAGCAATCAAAGTGTAGGTTTCATTTCATAGTTCCTACTTATACGAGCAAGGTTTTTCTCAGATGATCAACATAAAGAACAAAAAACGAAACAAACTGGTCAGAGAGAAAAATCTAGGAGCAAAAATCGCAATAAATGTTACTAAGTTAAAGTAGAAACCACAAAGGACACAACATGAACCTTTTCATTCATTGCAAAATGTTAACAATTAAAAATGTTAAGTAGGCCCTATAATAACTAGTTTAACTTTAACATTTTTAACATTATTCACACACGACGATAGCATGGTGTGTCGCCAAATTTGGTTGCAAGTTTAGGTGTGTCGTGTGTCAAAAAAGGTTAAGAACCACTGATGTAAGGAGCTGCTGAGCACCGGTTGAGTGGCGCCATAGTAAATACGGTGCGATAATAATAATTATAATAATAATGACTCCCTCAGATTTGTAAACATAACAAATTGCCAATTTCACTTGATGCACTCAAGATGCTGTGGTGAAAATCGAACACTTGTCATATCACCATGCCAATGTGATTTGACCTGTCCACTGATAGCATGCATGGTGGCAAAACCTGTGTGCACCGTCAACCCGATTAAAAAGCAAATTTGGTTATAGCCATGGCTCTAGAATTTTTTACGAGCGGCATTATCTCTACCACAATGTATTCAATTATTCTTGATGCTTTGACATCAGACATGTCATGCTGCTTAGACTCCTGGATGTGAGTACGCTTGATACTGTTTTTAAACAGGCAAAGATCTCCCTGGCTTTTCGCCAGCTGGCGCCATGCTTCCGGGAATGATATTATTATTATTATTCGGGTAGCTGGAGTCGTAATAGTAATCTCCAAACTTCTAAAGCGCCACTCGAAGGCCAAGCACAGGGCGCCAGCCTATTCACAAGCGCTGTGTCAAATCATAAAGGGGTTTTCCAAAAAGTAGTCCGAGTCTGGAATACGCAATTAATAATATAAACAACACAAATTTGTTACGTTGTGTTTTTATTTTAATGACTGACATTGGAAAATACATTTTCAAATGTTTTTAAACCATCTTAGGATGGACAAACATCTAGTACATACATAATATTTGAATGTAACAGGTTCCTATTAAAGTTGTTGGATAAGTGTTGAAAGACTAATAGATTTATGCCTTAGCCCTTCATTGTTGATTCAAGTTTCAAAGTGGCAATTTGTTGTAGGACTGTTTTATCCCAAGTTGGTTGTTGAATTGCGCGGTCAGTGTTGTTGAACTAGTTCGGTTGTAAGTATCTTCATACCCTCAGTCTCTGAATTCTGTGATTTTCAGAACCCATGCAACGTATCATACCACAACCCAGACGTCCTGAGGATGACATTCTTTACAGATGGCGTAGTCAGAGAAAGCGAGAACTGGCAAAAGATCAAGTGACAAAGTTTAGGACAGAACCACCATACAACAATTTCTCAAATCAGGTGATGAGGTCAAAATGCAGCGTATAGGTCACCTGTTGATAGTGCAATAGCCTAGTCAGAATAATAATAATTAATAATAATTATAATCTTTATTATTTCAAACCAACAGACGCAGTAAGATTACATTGAAACATGAAAGTACAATCAATATCTTAATTAACACACGGTTTGGCAGTCATGCAAGGCGCCGCCCTAGAGGGGGTTACGGGAGTCGATCCGCGTACCTTATGCTTTGCTGGCCACTACTCTAAGCCCCAGGCAATTTATGAAAGCCATTCATTGGCCCAGGATTAGCCAGTGTAGATTATGCAATTATTGCATATACAGTAATTGTATAATCTCTACTCTGTTCAATTTATTAAAGACATGAGTTTAGGTAAGATATTTGCCAGTGTAGTTACGTATTTAGACATTTAGTATAGCACCATTTAAGGCCTGTCAGAAGCACTGGAGCATGTCTGGTTTGTTGATGATAAAGTGAATTAATTTAAATATTAGGGATATGTATGGAAAAACAACTAGCAACCACGAATAATCAGAATGATACAAATTCAGCTTAAGGTGCTGCAAGGCGAATTGACTTGTTTAGCCATTAATATTCCAAGCTGAGTTATCAGATCCCATGGCCACCAGCAGAATTCACCCATCGACAGAGGAGCAGATCCAGTTCAAAGGCAAACCACAGATTTCATAAGAGCAGGGGCGCCGCCAGGCTTTAAAAAAGTGGACGCACACCCCTCCCGTCTTCTCCCATCCACACCCGTCCTCTGTCTGCCACTCTTAGTCACACACTGAAAATGGCTCAGAGTGACTCGTAAAAGTACAGTATAAAACATGCATATGATATCATGTGATATTATTTATACATTATTGTATGGTAAACCAAAATTTCACAGTGAAATTGTCAAAAGTATCGATGCAGTGCCTAATCCTTGTGTGGATTTGATTTGGTGGTTGGACGCACGTGCGTCCAGTGCGTCACGCTGCCGGCGCCCCTGCATAAGAGCTCTGAGGCATTGAATAGGATGTCGCTTTCCAATGTTTCAAATGTTGCCCTGACATCCAAATTAGTCTAGAACCACTGGCATCAGAAATCAGCATGCACTGAAGAGAGGCATTCTTCAAGTTTTACCTTGCTGGAATGATCAGTGTGTGACGGAGCAGTGTCAAGCTGAATGTCATTGGCATACTGCTGTAAAGGGACTCCAAAGTGATTGGCTGTGAATTGTTAACCCAAATTCATAATGAAGTTAACCAGAAGGTCAATGAACTGAATATTTCTTTTGATTTGATCACTTCATTTATATAGCACTATTTGTATGTACTTGTATGTATTAGAGGTGTGGTGAATAACTGAGAACTCATATTGTGATATCTGGCAATTACTTTTGCCCAGTTCTATGAATTGCCCAGTTTTGTATCCAGCCAGTGATATTGAGAAATATATGATTGACGAAGTGAAGATTAAAAGTAATTAGGGGCTGATAAATGATCTCTGTGCACAGAGAAGTATCAGACCAAGCAGTAAAAATACCCAATTGCTGAGACTGATTACAGATGTAAGAAGCTAACAACCAGTTTAAGGCACCCATAGACACTGAAGCATTTACTGAGTCTAGAAAGTAGTAGCTGGTGGTCAACAGTGTCAATGGAGAGCCCTAGGGTCAAGGCATACCAAGAGGCATACCTTTCCAGTATCAACAGGTGAGAAAATGTAATACTCTATTGAGCATCTTTAAATGTCTGAGGCCGAGCCACTGCGTTAAGAAATTCTAGGTGCTCTTTGGATTATAAATTACTACAGCTTTATGTAGTCATTTATGCAAGCAGTGACCTTACAGCATGTCATCAGATCTGGTGTATTGGTAAAGAAAATATTACGATGATTATTATCAGCAGCCCCATAGTTACTTCTCAGTCTACAAATAATTTGAATTTAAGTTTACCAGAAGTCTTTAGCTGTTTGTCGTGTTTGGCTTATGTCCAGGATACACAGTGTAATGCATTATTTAGATAGAATTTATATAGCGCCACTTATGTGGATAAACAGTCAGATGCTGATTTCTCATCCTGTCTGTTAGGATTTCAGTTTGCTTCTGTAGCTGAAAATGCATTAAGGGATTGCCAGAATAGCACTTTTGTTTTAGCAGAGACAACCGTATGCTGACTCAGGAATGGCCACTGTTTAGGTGCATGTACACCATTTGAAGTGTGGTTATGCAATTGGTATAATAAGGAATATACTTACTTACTTACTTACTTTTCAGATGACACGGATGCAGACGACTGCTTCTCACAACTCACAACCAACAGACAAAGAAAAAGACAGAGAAATAAAAGTTAGATATAATAGGCATTTCTTATTCAATTGTGAATTGTTAACCCAAATTCATAATGAAGTTAACCAGAAGGTCAATGAACTGAATATTTTTTTGATTTGATCACTTCATTTATGTAGCTGTACTTGTATGTATTAGAGGTGTGGTCTGTCTGATCTTTGTCGGCCTGTCTCTGATATTTCAGCTCGTCGATCTCTCCGCTCTTTGGCAAGGGGGGAGCTTTTAGTCCCACGTGCTCGCACTGCTATTAGACAGTGTCGGGTCTTTTCGGTTTTAGGGCCCTCCATCTGGAATGGCCTACCTTTAAACCTGCGCTTGCTGCCACTGTTAAACTTGTAAGTCCCTCAAGTCTCATTTCTTTAGCTGTGGCTGAGCTGGGAGCGCCTATGAGTAGGTATCAGGTATCTTGAAGAGGCGCTATATCAAGTCCTTAGAATGAATGAATGAATAACTGAGAACTCATATTATAAGTAACTGTATTACTGTATAAGACTATTATAAGTAACCTGAATATTCACGATCAGGAAAAAATTCAAATAGGTGACATTCGATTACTTTTGCCCAGTCCTATGAATTGCCAGTTTAATATCCAGACAATGATATTGAGAAATGTGTTTTCCCATGGAGCAAGTTCTAATGTTTAAATTACCTTTGACACATTGCTTTTGGTGTGATCAAGTAGGTCTATATATTTGTAATTTATGTGGAATTGGCATCGAGTATCCGTCTTAACAAGTTTCTTTGGCAAATACATTAACCTCCAGTTGAGGTTGCTGCTTTTTCCAGATATCACAATTCATACTTACAAACTTTCCAAGAAGTTCAGTTATGATAGCATGCTTACTGCGTAGCATTGCATTGTAGCCAACTATATAATATGTTTAATATTTGAAGTTAATCCTTGGTCCTCAGATTCAACAAAGTCCTCTCAAGCTACCTCACTCTGGTTTTTGCCAAACTTAGGAATATTCTGGGTCATCAAGCCTGTGCAGTTGATGCATTGTTTATGCAGGTGACGTTCAGGCTCCTCCTCTGAGCAGATCTCCCTCGTTGGATCCATTGATTCCCTGTTACGTGATCTCCACTCTTGGATGTCATCAAATCGAGTTAACCTTAACTCTTCTAAGACCCTGCTGATCTGGTTTGGCACTAAGCAGCAGCTATCTAAACTTGATTTCCCACTTCTGTTGTCAATATACCCTGATTTTTCATTTTCATCCAGTGTTCAGGACTTGGGCGTACTTGATAGTACTCTCTCTCTCTTTCTTAACACCTCTCGCACCTGATGCGCTCCTGTTTCTTTCACCTGAGGCATTTGAGGGCCGTCAGGAGATCATTTTCCCTTGTGTGTTGACTACTGTGGTTCATGCCTTCATTTGCTGCCAGATAAGACTATTGCAATTCATTGTTTGCTGGGCTCCCTAAGGGCCGCCTTTCTTCTCTACAGTCTGTTCTGAATGCAGCTGCCAAGCTTATTGCCCGTTTCCCGTTTCCCACATAACTACCTTTATGACTGATGTACTTCACTGGCTTCCTGTTGCTTCCCGCATCCAATACAAGGTCCTCCTCCTGGTCTCTAGGGAAAAGCTCCAAAGTACTTCTGTGACCTAATGTGTCTATCTCTATCTTCCTGGCCTCTTCGATCTGTGGACCGCTTTGACCTCCTTGTCCCTCAGGCTAGGACTTTGATGGCTCAGCATCGTGCTTTTGCCATCCTTGGTCCTGACCTGCCCTCTCACTCCACGATAGGATATTGCTTGGGATCTTGCCATCTTCTCTTCGCTGCCTAAAGACCTTCATTTCCCTCTGGACTGGGAGCGCCTCTGAATAGTCTATACTGTGAGTGTAACCAGATAAGATTGTTTGGTCGTCATAATGCTGTTATGGTGTGAAGAAGAACTTACAAAACAACTTCAGCAGTTGGAATCGCAGTAGATAGATGTCAGCCTTGGAGGCCCTGGCTTACTGGTAGTGAATCAAAGTCACGTAACTTTTCTCACAAAATGGCACCAAATTTCAGGACTGGCTTAACAGGACTTGTATGTTTGGACCAGGTTAAGTTTGCATATACTTGACAGATAGATTTAAAGTTTTTGTAACATTTCCATTTTTGCAAAACATCAGTTTTGTGGTTTGTGTTTATTTGTATTTTTTCAGTAGAAGGGCTCTATCCATTCTTGTTTCTGTTTAGAGAGATGCAGTCATTCAGACGTCGGGAGTTTTAGATGAGCCGCTGGTTCCTTACATTCCAATCGCCTGTCCTCATGTGATGCCATCTGGCAACATTTCTGTTGTTACTCCTCATTGTCATTTGAGCTGTGATATACTGACCAAGGCAGCAAATGGGTCCTGTAAAGATTCAAGGCACAATGGAACAACATCCTTGGGTGATGGTGATGGACCCAAACAAGTAGTGGCACACAAAGCTCAGGGTATTTCAGGTGACAGTAAAATGGAGGATGGGAGAAAGACTCTTAGCCATGCAATCAATTTAGACAGAGATTTGTCTGATGAAAATATTCCAGAAAAAGAGGTCCGATGTCCATGTATGAATGCCGCGCACGATGTGGATTTGGTGAAAGAAAGAGTAAATCGTAAACAATTTACTCTTCGAAAACATCGTCAGAAAAAGTCATCACAACCATTGAAGGTCAGCCAGAACACGGTTATTGATGGACACGACTTTAATGATACTGAAATTTGGCAGACAACTGATAATGAGTGTCAGGCAGAAAGATGGTCTTCAGAGGCTGATGCAGATCAGCTGAGAGATCATAGGCAGAAGAAGCGTTTCATTGGAACAGAAACTTCAAACAGAGCACAAGATGATGTGAACTCTAAATCAGTTGATACCAACTCTGTTGCTTTGGAAGAGGAGGACAAACGACATGGAATGCAGCAGAAGGAAAGAAGACGACGACGACTTTGCACTCCCAAGAACCAGAGCAGTCCAATCCCCATTCGATCTACAATTAGACAGGTAATGTCGGAGCCAAACAGTGTAAGATTTAAAACTTCAGTGTTGCCTATTTACTGCTCTCATCTCTGACGAAATGAAAAGGGTCAACATGAACACTGAACCCCCCACCCCCAGTGTTACTGTAGTTCCCATTAACAACTATCTGGTTTGTGAATGTTATACTTGGACCTACAGAACCTTGCTTATTAGTTATAAAATATTAACCATTCACTATGCAATTGCTTCTACACAAAAAATGGACTGGTGTTTCTGAAATATTTCTGTTTATTTCAAAAAAGGAAAAAATATTCCAAGGTTGGCAGCCCCTTAGCCAGAAATACAGATTAGCCCGTCCAAAAGCATTTGTAGTCATGACCGCCTGACGAGAAGTCGCGACCGCCCGAAGTCCCGCCGCCATACAAGTTCGACTGCAGTGCCCCTATCCTGTTTACAGAGCCTAATATTAACCCCTGCTCATTACAGAACTGTCATCTGAACGCTAACAGTGGCTCTAGAGCTGGATGTGGTGGAGGAGAATCATGAACAATTTATGCCTGTCCAAAATAATTTTCCCCTCTCCAAAGGATGGGTGGACTGGCTAAGGGCCTGAAGGTTGGCTTAGGGCACTTCTTAGTAGGATTCTTGAAAAAATACTGTATAAATTTACCGAATTAGCAGACTACTTGAAATTAGTTTGAATGAAAACAATGTTATTGCAGCTGAAGTACTTTCAGTGAATTCCTACAGTTTCATTCTACTAATTATACTAATTCTACTCCTGCTATATTTGACTTTGTATTGTATTTGTCCTTTTATTGAACAAACTACTGAGGAATACTTTAGTTAAATTTCTGTTGTTCCACTGCAGGTGATCAATGACCGGTTGCTAGCAGCGTCTGGTTCTCTCGTATCAAGCATGGAGAACTTTGAATTGTCAAGTCTAGATCTTACTGTAACTGAACTGGAAGAACCAGGACATGACAGTTCAGTGCCTGCTGCTGATCTGGGTGGAAGCAGTCCTCCAGGTAAGGAATTTCTTTTGTCATTATTGTCATTCTTTGACGCTTTAACGACCAGCTGCTACGACTGCATTGATTTCCCAGTCACTTTTAGTACACACTTGCTGTTAACCCATTCCCATAGAGACCCGATATGGGAGGCAGTGAAACAGACTAGAAATTATTTATAATATCAACACATCATACCTAAAAATAACAAGTGTTTATGTCCAGAAAATTTCAGTTTCTTGCATTTTAGTCTAGTTTGTTGACAGAAATTTAGTTAGGGGACCATCCATATATTATGTATGCAACAATCTGGGAAATTGGACACCTCCCCATCCCTGTTCGCACACATACTTTTTCCAACCCCCCCCAAGACCAGCTGCAGAATGTGTCAGTACCACAGGTCCAGGCAGCGACTGTCTGCACTTTAGGCCAGATTGAAGGATGAGTAATCCGTGGACTCACTGCTGAGTTGTGCGATAGTTTAATAAGTGTTCAGAGGTAAGGTGGCATACAAGTGACACCTCTCCCACAGTCCTACTTCCTCTGGTAGTACCGGATAGCTGGAAAGACTGAACTCTAGCTCACTTGAAGGCCAGTCAATTTTAAGGCCCCCGTTTCCTATGCGTACATACATTATCAGTAGACCCCCATGCGCAAGCATACGCAAGCACATGCATTTCGGTTCCCCCCCCCATGCGTACGTAATATATGGATGGCCCCTATTGCAGTGAAAAAAAGTTTGAAGTGATGGGTAAAGGTATCCCGAGCCCAGAAGTTTTGAGGCGTGTCATGAATGGTTCTGACGATGAATTTTCATCTTCTTACGTTGAATTCATCGGAGAATTCATTGAGAATTAATTGTCAGTGACGACGTTTGGGTCGAACCAAATAGCAGTCTGATACCGAACCGTGACTTTTGGACTTGGAATTGTTTCGTAAAGTGCAATGTCCATTTGTGTATTGGTGACTGTTTGCACGTTGGCACTCTGAGGCTGCTACGATAGCGCATTGGATAACATCTGGCGTAGAGTGCGAGAGGTACAGAGATCGAGTCCCATAGGCGGACATGCTTTGTAGGCTGCAATTTGCGCCGTGTATTGCAGGCTGTCTGTTCTGTTAGTAGTTAAGATTTATCGCATAACATGTACATGTACAGCGCAGTGCGTTTGCAGGCGCTTAATTAAAGAATAAATATTATTATTATTATATAAATCAAGTTTTGTTCACAATAAAATATAAATTTAACAGAAAATATCTACTTTATTATGCTTAGCTGTAACCCTTGTTGCATTATCATTGTTCCACAATGGGTAGTCAATTCACTCATTTTCCGAAAATCATTTCAGGCGGGAATGGGTTAAAGTGTTAACTAATTATCGATCTGGAAATGAATCTATTGGTGGTCATGAAGAAATAGAGAATAAACAATGGTCACTTGTCAATAATTTCCACGACCCTAACAGCCAGCAAGGACAGATTAAGGTGGTGAAGTCCGAAAACTTAGTTCAGCTACCACGAAACTTTAGATTGCATCACAGTCAGAGGACGTTGCAGGTTTCAGCATCTATAATTTGTTTAAAATTTTTCAGTTGCTCTTATGAAAGGTTGCCATGGCGTACTGCATGTTCTGTGTCAAAATACAAAAAAGAAAGAAAACTTCAAAGAAAATAAGTTTTAATTGTCCTATATTGTACTCTGATTTTTATCATTTTGTTATTACTTTCCTTTATTGTAACGAGGTCAAATCTGTTGGCAACTGTTTAGGTGACTTGAGCATATTTTTTTCACAATTTTAGTTGATCTGGAATCTGTTATCTATTCTGATGGTGAAGAATTTGCAGATGATGATATCTTGTGTAATCTTCGACAACGACGTCTCTTCTGTCTTCAACGGCTGCAAGAGCTTGATCAACTTATTCTGGAATCTAAGACAGCCTAACCACCAGCCTCTACATTTTTCCTAATTTATAGATTTCAAGTACTCTGTGCACAGCACTGCAATCTGGTTTTTATGCTCTAGGTTTTGGGAATTGAGGACCTAAAGTAAAGAAATAGGTTTAAAAATACAAATTAGGATTAGCGAACATAGGGTCCTTTCGTTTGCTGTTGGAATAGTTTTTCAACTAGAATGTGGAAAAGAGCTATACTAAACAATTAAAACTTTAAACTTTTGTGAAATCTTTATTTGTAAATAGTGTACAGGATCACATGATTCATGTTGGATTTTATGGTTGTAGACCTTTGTAAAAAGTGTATGAGAATGCATGACTCATGCTTGACAGATCTTTTAAGCAAACGGTTGTACAAACAGTGAGAGTATGCATTCTGCTTGACAGATCTGCTATTTACAAGGCTTTGCAGAACGCGAGATTCAAAGCAGTTTGTTAGTGAACAATTCCAGATCTATTTGGTGACTGGACAATTCAGCGCGAGACAATTTGGTGCAGGGACAATTCTGCACAGCGACAAATTATAACACGGGTGTTTCAATTTTAATATATAATGGTCATAGATTTCAAATATATAGTAATCTATATATCTTTAATTGTAAAAATCTTTGGAGTTGCTTTATTTATATTATATATTTACAAAACAACAGTTTGCAAGAACATATTCCTTTATGTGCCAAATATTGGCCTAATTCTACAAGGTAATGTTGTTACAATGTCCGCGTAAGTATGAGGTAATATCACGATTTTCGTAATTATTGACAACAATTCGTATATTTATTTTATTTATTTATTTTATTTATTTATTTCGGATATTTCTATAGCGCCTCCTCAAGTCTACTACTACTCGGAGGCGCTCCCGACCACAGCATTGATACTGTGTTGGAGTTTTCACGCCGAAGCGCCACGAGCAATCGCAAGTGAAGGACTTGCCCAAGGTCCGTACGCAGCGGCTAGAGTGGGATTCGAACCTGCAACCCTCAGGTCACAAGGCACCGAACTTACCACTGAGCCACCACGCCCCACGTATATGTTCATCTAGGTCGCGGTATTTCGTCTTTTGTGTTGGAGATGCTTCACCGGTGTTATTTCTCAATACAGTTTATCTTGTGCTTTTTAAATACTTTACAAGGGTCTCAGATTTGTTCAAATATCTGTGAAGCTATGTGCAATTTGTCGTTGCGCCTTGTGCTGAATTGTCCCTGTGCGAAATGTCCCTGTGCTGAATTGCTTGCGCGAAAATGTCCCGCGCCGAATTGTCCCATGCCGAATTGTCCTAGAACCATCTATTCTACAAATAGTCGTAGGTAATCTGAGTAACATGTTTTAACAAATTTCAGGTAATTCAGGATCTGTATCTGCAAGAAATGAATTTGCTGCCTTGGGTAACGTCGTTACATTGGACATGCTGAGAAGAGGCCACTTGTGAATTAAGCCATTGCACTCAATGTGCATATAAATTGGAACTGTGTGGGGTAACCTGGTTGGTAAAACTGCATTTGACTAGCAATACTACTATCAAGACCAGCCCCAACATGTACTGCTGCACACACAAAAATTACTTGGCATATCCTGTATAATGAAGCAAGCTAGAAGTACAAACATGCTACAAACTCACTAGTACATGTAATAGTATGTGTAGAGCCTGAAGGCACAAAATCACTGAGGAAGAAAACATTTAATAGTTCAGAATACGTGATAAAATGAGATGAACGAGTGGTGCAACAGTCAAAACAGTGGAATAGCTCAGGTGTTTCATTTGACCTGAAACAAAGCAACAAAACACTAAAATGAATAATCGAAACATTTGCTAGAGAAAAGTACATGCAACAGTATGAAGTTAAAAGTAGAGTGCATTATATTGGTTGCCTGGTTGGGTTAATTAAAAAACACCAGTGTCCTGGCAATTTATGCTGGAAGCACAATGTAACAACAACATTAGGAACAGCTGGATAGCCACCTTAAAATCATATACATGTACTCTATCAGTGTGGCAACTGTGTTTAGAGTATTTCTATTAGCATATGCCTGTAAATATGCATCAGAAGATTACAGCAAATGGATTTTGATGGTTAGCAAATGAGACCAGTTCATTTAGGCCCTGGACCCACATTTAATACTATAACAACGAGAGTACAAAAAGTTACTGGGAAATGAGTGCAACGCATCATTAAAGAGTTAATAGTCCAAATGTTTAAAAGCAATGACCTGGACTAAATCCTTGAATTTTCCAGATATGCATCACTTCTATTTTGACCAAATGATTTCTATGATCATAATGCACAAGACATCAATTGATGCTTGGAATGCATTAATAGAGAAACCAGGTTGAATTCGAATAGCAGCTAGCTAGACGATAAGCTATGGTGGGTAAGCAAGTTGAAACAGATGAGTTCAAGTTTAGACCTGAATCAAAGAACTAACAAAACAAACAGCATTGGGTAGCAAATGCCAAAGCCGTGTACCAGCAACTGAGGACACTCAACAACCCAACACTGTCTTTACACAAAAGGAGTCGCAGTGTAGGCCTACAATGATTGAGTGAGTGCATAATATATTTGCAGGTGAACATGAAACAGATCGATTTAAGTGTAGTTCTTTTCAAACTGCAAGACAGATTTTAAACAGGATTCTTTGCATGAATTGACAACCAGTGTAACGAATGCCATATTCCTGCAATATGCTGATAGTTGGTGGTTTTGTTGTGGGTCTGGCCGGAGAATGTCTGCATTTCTCTCTTGGTGAGACCAATAAGAAATATGTTACAGTAATCGTCTGCTGGAAGCGAACACAATTGCTAGTAGGATCAAGACAATATGAGGCAAATGAGATCTAATTCTACAAATGTTGTGAAATTGAGTTGATCTGCCTATGGCGTCAAAACGACATGGTGGAGTCGACCATTTTGCCTAAGTTGAAAATTTGGTACAATAAAACAATCCACCTAACTGAACTGAGCCCAGCAAATTTAACAACACAACATAACAGAGGGTTTAAGTGATTCTGTGTTAGAACCATCCCAGGTTAACTTAGAATGCTCAATAATCCATCCTTCCTAGCTTCTTCACTTCTTCAAAGCTCTGAGACAGTGATATCACCCAATCTATTCCACAAGTCTTCAACTGAAGAATTTCTGCACTAATGTTCCTTTTGGCATCTCAAATAATTTATATCTTTGCCTCAAGTTGCCTCCCTATGATGCCAAGTCAAAGAACCTCTCCCATTGTACTGCCTCCTTTCTTAAAGTTTTGATCAGATTTCCTCTGATCCTCCAAAGTTCTTAGTCTACACCTTTTCTTTGGGGCGGGGAGATGGTTGAAGATCAGAAGGACACGGGTTCGATACCCGCTAGCCCCATAAGGTTGACTCAGCCTTGCACTCCCTAGGGGGCGACTGTAAAAGGAGCAGTAGGATAGATGGGCACCTTGCAGGCTGACATACAGTTAAATCGACTCCTGTCAACATCTGTTATCATCTGTTACTACTGTACAATAATCTTACTGTGTACTCGTCAGTTTGAATTAATAAATTAATATTATTATTATTTTCAACCTTTCTTCATAGCTCAGATCCTTGTGTGTGGTCAGTGAAATGTGACCAAGTTAAAGAGGTGTGGTGTGAGAAAGAGAAAGTAGAGTCGGAAATTATATGAAAATGATTTAAACCCAGCTATGAAGATGAACTACTGTGCTTAAAGTTTGTGAATTTATAAATACAAAGTTACTTTTAATAAACAGAATACACGTTAACAAAATCATGTTTTTGACACAGCTTAATATAATCATTTAAATGAGACTGTTGCTCACCAGCTTCATTTGATTTACTCTGTACAGGTTTGGCTCCTAAAATGAAATATGTGACATCCAAATAAGGTTGACCAGTAATAAATAGAAGATAAACAAGTTTTAAAGTTTCTTTACAATGTCCAGAAGAAAAATGCAACTAAGCTGATAAAGTGCTAAGTTTGGAAGTAGATAAAATCAATTCAACATTAGCTATATCACAATGACTTTCCTCACATGACCACTCATCACATTAACCTTGATCCAGGTCAGTGTGACCTTATAGGAAATAGAGCTAAAAGCAATATTCTGTTTGCTTTTGACATTAAAATGTGATCTTGTCTCAATCACTAGTATTCATTACCCAACAAGTATATGATTACCATCAGAATCTTAAAATTAGAAGCAATCATACCAGTTATATCTGGAGCAGATGTCTTTGCCCTGGGTCTTTCCTTTGTATCCAGCGTTTTAATCACGGGCCGATCAGTTTTCTCATGATTCACTCGGTAAGTCACTTAAAGATAACAACTTCTTAACTAAAGCTCACTCATATTAGTTTGCTGCCCAAAACAAACTATTAAATCTATTAAATTATCCAATCAACCTTATTACACTACAGAGGAAAAATATTAATGTTTTGAGCATCAGCCTAAATTCCATAAGGGAAAGTCATCTTAAATAAAGATGAATGCCACTTTATATTAAATAATTAGTTAAATAAATAAATTTCATAAACATGCTACATGTAAATTAATTGTAATGGCAACAAATCTTACTATAGGGAAATGCTGCAAATTCAAAACTTTTGAATCAACTAACAAATTTTTTTATTATATTGCAGAGCTCTCAACTAATGACCAGTTTAACACCCAACATAAAGTACTTTACTTAGTCTATCATAAATCAGCCTCCACTTCCTTATCTCATTTTAAATGCAAGGCAAGATTGGAGCAGGTTCCAAATATCCAGGAAGACAGAGAGGAAGAATTTAGAAGTTGGAAGATTCCATGTGATGCACTGAGTATGTAAATCTGAAAGACGAATATGAAGAAGTGCTGTCGTTGTTTTCCTCAGTGAGTTGGTTGTTTGTTAAACTGGTGGACAACAGGTTGAATTGTCATCTGGTGATGTTGTGATGGTGATGTTTCCAGACACTAAAGTCCAAGTCCAGTTGAGTGGAGTAATTGGCCAAAAGGGTACGTGGCGCTTGGTTAATGTTGGGCATTCGGTTACTTTTCTCCACACAAACTCAGTCTTTCCTGTGATTAGATTGTCTTCTTGATTGTTTTAGATTGTCCATAATTAAACTTAAAACAGAAGTTTTACAATGCCTATACAAAATAAACAGTGACTGACTTACCTCCATTTCTATTGCTGTCATGTTGTTCAATGTCAGCTTCGGGAACCAGTTGATTACCTCCTGCATTCAGTCCAGGTGCAGTCGTCGAGTGGTGTTTTTTGTGATGGCCTGATGCATATAATTAACATAATTAGCAGGGTAGTAATGGATTCAAGATCCAGAAAATACACCATCATTCAACATTCTATTCACATATCCATCAAATAATTTGCATATATGTTTGTTTCAGAACATTTATATAGCACCTCTCAACAGACACTACCCATGTATAGTGTGGCTAGAACAATTATTATTATTATGGTTATTATCAGTGCTTTTTTCTAAAAAAAGTTCCAGAACTGAACAATAGGTTAAGGAACTGAACAATTATATGGAAGGGCTAAACTCCCGAGAAAAATGGGATTGGGGGTTGGGAGGGGTCTCAATAAACACTGAAAACAGTTCACAACACTGAAATTAAATTAAAATAACTAAATTATTGTTTTTATTATTAAAATAAATAAATTATTTTTTAGTAGTTGAAGAAAGGTGGTGGATCGCCGTTCCGGTTGAAAAAGCACTGGTCATTATTATTCCAGTAGTAGACAATATCCAGTTGATGTCTGGCAGCAGTCCTATTGGCCTACTATTGAATGTACTAGCCACACTAATGCTAATGAGTATTCAACAATTGACGACAAGCAGCATTAGTTTCCCAGTCGCTTTTAGTACACTCTCATCTTTAAAGTGTTAAGTGTGTGAGACTGTTATTAATTGGCATTTGCTCTGGGCAAGATACTACCTCCTGGCCGTGCGTGTTCTTTTTCCTTTCTCGTGACGGTGGGTGGTGTCGTTTGTCTCGCACTCTGCACATTCTGACGTTCTTCGTGTGGAATGGGAGTTGTCTGTTTCTTTGGTGCTAAAGCAACAGAAAATTAACAAACTTTTCATTAGTCAGCCAAACACTCCATATCTCTAAAGTTTGCTTTTGCTGATTTGGCAGTTAAACCACCAAAAAATTGGACTCCTCCCTAAAATTCTAGGCATATGCATGGTCATTATACATTAACAATCAGATAAATTGTATATAATGATAAATTATGTAGTGTTACCTAGGAGATATGTTGTATAAATATCTGAGGAGAATGCAATCTTTCTATTGTACTTGAAGTTTGTATTTGAATTTTGATGCCTCGTGGTTCATTTCTAATCTAAAGCATTGAACAACCACAGAGACATTTGTCTCTGTGCTTCATATCCATGTAGGACAGGAATCTTTGTCTACAACTCTCCTCACCATTTGGCCCCAAACTGCCTCACAGGATAATGTATGCTCACTTCTTAATTTCACAACTGGGATCGACTGTGCTGGGCAACTCATGCCAACCTACATATTCCACAACAAGAACTGGATGATACAGTTTACAAAGTTTCACAGTTGCTAAACCATCAAACTGGAATAGCCTACCACCTGACATCAATAACCACCAACTGTCAACTGATCTCAATTTAGAAGAGGACCCAAAACTGCAATATGCTTTCAAGTGTATCCATTTGATTGAGCGAGTCTGAGATGGCCCAGGCTGTAAGGGCCATGAAACAAAAATGCCTATTAACTACTGCTACTACTATATAATAATTATAATAATAATAATAAGAATAATAATAATAATAAACACCTTCACCAGAATGGAATACACTAGTATTTTCAGTTAAGTATAATGCATGGAAGCTAGCTCGCAGACAAATATTATACTGGAAGTGCAATAAATACAAGTCCATGTACAAAAACAGCCAGGGGTGCAAGTAAAAAACTAAAGGCTGTAATTACACTAAAGAATAGCAGAATTGACTTGGTTTGCTAGAATACAGAAACAGATTGAGATAGAACTTCAGAGAGAGAGACAGAAACAAAGATACAGAGAAAGACAGAGACAGACAGATTGACAGGGACAGCAAGAAAGAGCCACTTTACATTGTCTTCTGGCAATTTCAGCAAACTAAAACTGAGGTCAATCAAGATGAAATAGCTTGCAGTTTATAACCTACTGAAATACATGCAGTATTATTTTTTAGCCACTATAAATGGCAAGTCTAAAACTTTCCTGTTGTCCAAAAACAAACTGCAGCTGTAAGTTGAGGACATAACAGTCTCGGATATTTATTGGAACCTGAAGAAAGTGCTTCATTTAAGGAAATACTGGAAGTATTCTTGACGTCACACTGTGCTGGGAAACACTTATGACACACGGCTCCTGATTTGCATTGTCTATCACGTGTACTTGACTGATAAGTAGCAGCTGACTTTGGGGCATCTGACCTCTCAGAAGCCAGGCAGCCTTCAACGGCCAAAGAGTCATGGCTTAAGACAGGAAATTAGTCACTCATACTCATGCACACACACACGCACAAACACACACATACATCAACACATGCGCATGCAAACACACAAAAACACACACACACACACACACACACGCTCTTCTACTTCCACTAAGAAAAGTCACAGTTGGATTCTTACACATGTGCAGTCAGATTGAGAAATAACATTGAAGGAAGCTGATGTTTGACAGACAACATGTAACTTTCTTTACAAATACTTTTGGTTAATAATATTTCATGATAACATCACCTGGACATTGTCATGAAAAAGCAGCTGGAAGGTAAGGCATGAACATTAAACACATTATGAAAAGATTTCCTAGCAACATCCATACGAATCAAACATAGTAATATAAACAAAAACTTTAGGCCGATTCTTGTGTCATTCAACAGCTACACTCTCTTCCATCTGTATATTTTACAAGTATTTGCTGAAAACAAATGAGAATCTAGTACAGCTTTTCACCAAAGCCCACTTTGCATTCATGAAAGATAATGTACCGTAACAACGTTTATGTAAAGTTACTTTAAAAACCTCAGCAATGCTCCTGACTTTGCAACATTTAGTAAAATTTGAATTTATTTAATAAAATGGTCTTAATACATTGAAAAATGAAGCCACCATATTCTGCAGCATAAGTTTCTCCATACATCTAACCGAACTGCACAGCATAAAGAGAAGTTCTTAGATTCCTCCTAGAATCACCTACTGGGTAAGTGTAACTGACTTTGAACACTAGTCCAATAGTGGGCTGACAACAGCTAAACAACCCCTCTGCAAACACCAAAACTGTTCATTGGTGGCAAAAGACCTGCAGAATCAGGAAAACTGGGTTGCTCTCAGATTTCCTAGTTAAATTTTTGAAAATAACTAAGGAAATCATGAAAATCATGAAGGAAAAACAAAAGAAAGAACTTGAAAACATAAACCTGTTACATGAATAGTAAGATTGGAAGAAAGCGTTTCTGTTTCAGAGCCGATGGTGTTCCTCGCAGTGCACTGGACCATCACTCTCTGACCCTCCCAGTTCTGTCCAATGATCAGAGACTGCCAGCCTGGACCAGTCCTTGCTTGAACATTCTTTGGCAGCAGACTGATTCTAGGGGTTGGATTGCCTTTGGCTGAGCATTTCAGTTCATCACCCACTCGGAATTTCTCTTTTTCCGGAAGAATCTTTATATCACGGACCAAGTCTAGAAGAAATGACAAGCAAAAGCAAGAGACTGCCCAATAAATGCAATTAATGATAATGTGTATGCGTGTGTGCACATACGTGTGTCATTTTCTTGAGCTCGCTGATTATAGTTGTGGTTTCATGTTTCACGTGGTAGATGCATTGCAAATCATCTGTGCATTTCTGTAACTTTACACATAAGACCAAATTTTCCACTAGAATTCATAGGCATTATTGCAACAAACTGAATCTCTTTGATTGCATAATTTGTTGTAACGATTATGAAGGAGACAAATTATTTCGATTTAAAATGTTTCACATATTTGGCATGTATCTGTGTGAGTCTAATCCACATTGCTGTGAGGACATTGTCCATATAAAAGTTTTATAGTAATATTAGTAGTAATTAAAACAAAGACCCATTCAGATAAAATAAACATCCATTTACTACAAGATCCTAGTAACACCAGTCCTAAGAAATTTCATCCTGAGATTGAAGGATCTTTCAGTTGCTGACACATAAACACAAGAACAGCAATCCAACAATCACATTATCCATCCGTTTTGATAACAACACAACTGTGTATAGATAAGCATTCCATTTTCCTAGCCTGAGACAGGGCTCCAAGTGTTAGCAATTTAATTGTTCTTAGCCTTGGCATATAAGCTTGGATGGTCAACCCTCTTCCTCAATGCATAATCTTTCACTGACAGTGTAGGGTCAGTACACTTGTTACAGCTGAAAATGTCACGTGATTCCCTTAGAATCGAACCTTAGGGTCAAACGTGAAAATCAGATACTTTACATCCTTTTAGCCAAATTTTACGTGTGTAATGCAACTTGTTAGCAATTTCATTCTTCACCAAAATTGTAATTTGCTAGCAACTTCTACAGCACCGGTGCATAATGCACAAGGCATCAACTGATTATGCATCAAAGCCAAGCAGCAAACGGATCGACATCCAATTTATCGGAATAGGTTATTACTATACGACACGTTTGCATTTAATGCTGTTGTCAAGAAATAAAGCATCAAATCATTTCATGCACTAAAAGAACAGCATCTTGCACACACGATATGCAGTGTTGTACAGTAATGAAGTAAAAGTAATGCATTACTGTACTTCAGTAAAAGTTTCAGTATTTTTACTTGTTAAAAAGTATCACAAAATGGAAATACTTTTACTTTTAATGAAGTAAAATTTGAACCCAATTTTCAGTACCTTTACTTAATTAAATTTATGTAATATTCATTATGACGTTTGTTACTAAAAATTGCGCTCCAACATTTTGTTAGAAAGGACGAAGCTGAAGGAGCTAATACAAATTTGTGTACAGCGTGCAATTGGAAATTGATCTATAGACTCTGATAATTTCCAACTGTGACTATTAGAAAGGCTTCACCCAAAAACATGCGACTTGTGGCAGTAATTCCTGCTAGCTTGGAAAATAAGTGCGATCTCTTCTTATTAAATATAAGCCAGTGCAATGCCTTTTTAGCTGTGCTGGTTTAACAATTAATCATAATTACACTCAATTGAATGACAAGCATTTTGAGAATTTAGTCTTCTTGAGAGTAAATTAGTGGATTGAATTATACAAACAAGGCTCAATATTTTTAGTTTTTTACTTTAAAAGTATTATTTAGAATAAAACTTTTAATTTTACTAAAGTAAAATTTGTGATAGTACTTTTACGTTTACTTAAGTACGTAAAGTCCTGTTTACTTTTACTTTTAAGTACATTCGCCCGATACTTCTAACAACACATCGGCAGCGTCCTTTGCGCTCTACTGGCCGTCTTGATCTCTTTGTCCCTTATACTAGGACCACTCTGGCCCAACATCGAGCTTGTGCTGCCTGGAATGGTCTTCCCCTCCACTAAGAACTAAGCTCATGACGGGAATCTCCCCGGCATCTACTCGCTCATTCAAGATGTTTCTGTTTCCACGGGGCTCCTGCACTGAGGGCGCCTCTGTATAGTTTATGCTGCGAAGGCATCTTTTAAATTACTAGATACGATATGATACGAAACGATATACATGTAAAAGCCTGTTTCTAAGACAATATGGTATAACTGGAAGTTTATAATGCCCTCCTTACAAATTACAGAAGTACACACTGAAACTGCACAAACATTAACTTAACATCGACTGAAACAGAGGTTTTCAATGTAAAGTGAAAGACATTCTTGATAAAAGAGTTGCAAACATGAGGAAGTAGAGAGTTCCAGCAATTGTGAATGAATGCCAGCCAAAAACAGTGTAGAGAACAAAAAGCAGGTGTCATATGGCCTCTGTATGAGATTCCAAGACAGCCTTGCAGCCTAGTAGGCGTACATTATTCTAATTGGAGAAGCAGCATACAATCAGGGCCAGAGCATGAAATATAGAGTTACAGTAGTCAAGTCTTCTCAGAATAAGGCTGTTTATCGGTGCTTACAGCGATGCTGAATTCAAGCACGTTTGAGACATTGCAGCTATTTGAAGTTTTAGAGAGAGTGTTGAGTCAAGGATAACTCGATGATTCTGAACAGGATATGATGGGGAGAGTAAAGAGAATCAGAGAAAGTGAGAAGAGAGTTCTGAACACTGTAGAAGCTTAATGGAATGGTCAAACCAGATGATCTCGAATTGATCAGGGTTAAGTTTGAGGTCACAGACAGATTTCACAGCATGACGTCATCAATGCAGACACAAAGTCCCTTTGTAACATCTGCAACCTCATTTAGCTAGAGATGCACATAGAGTTGGGTATCACTGACATGTATACCATGATGAAAGACAGTGGCTGAGTAGTTATGTTTTTGTTGCATGTGTTTTCCTCATTAAAGGAAAAGATCTGAGGTTGACTTTAGAAGCCAAGTAGGCGAAGGCAGAGTGGTAGATTTCATTAGCAGATCAACAATGTAGTCATGATTGACAGAGTCAAGAATTGACAGTGAGGTTGTAGTAAAAACAGCTAAATTGAAGCTAGTCTTATGATTCATGAAAACTATTCAGATATGTCTACAGACAAGATGGTCATTCACTTTTATTCATTAGTTTCTTACAAGCATAATTTTCTCTGTAATTCATGCAAATTAAGACTTGTACTGTCTCAGCATTCTAGGATTAATTTCTTGATTCTACCATTAATTTTGTGTCTGTTTTGATAGTGTTTGGTTGCATGTGATCAATGCTGACCACCATTAATTTTTAGAGTGGCATTGACCGTTAAACAAGATGTTCTATAATCGGTCAGCTGCTTTTCCTTCACAGACCTGGCAGACTGAGGGATATCAGGATGATGCATCTTCTGCCATCAATGAAGGAGTGGTGGATGGTGGATGTGTGGTGTGGACTTCATCAGATGTCCTTGTTCCTCCCCCATCCTTGGCACAAAGCAGTCTAGAAACTCTTAACATGTGGTCAACTGTTGGTTGGACTCTGTTTGTGTGCATTTTACAGTAGCTCGCCACTGGTGTGTTTTCTGGCTGTAAGAGCACTGCTTGCTTTACAAACAAACTTTCTTTTTTGAATGACTTTAACACCAGTCTTTTACATACCTCACAGAAGTTCTGCCTAAGTAGAACTTCTGTGAGCAGAACTTCTGTGAGGTACTTGGAAGACTTTATTACGTGCTTAGACATATGCATAAATACATATGCTAGAACCTCTTAGATGGATGGTGTGAAGTGGTTGCAGATGTGTCAGATGCTGCACCTCAGAAACAGAGATTCCAATCCAGCTGCATCAAGTGGAGTTCTTTGTTGCGTCATTCCAAATGTAAGGCAAGGTTGTCCGCTTGTTGAACAGCTAATGTGCTGGCAACTCAAGTTAAAGATACTAGGTAGTAATACACGAGTGGTTGCTTTATCTTAATGAAAAATCTGAGTCTTGCCTATCTGCCTCAAGCTAAAGTAATTATTCATCATTTGCCAATGTCAATATTTCTAACCAGTCCCAACAATTGCATGTTTCACATAATTCAATTGGCAAAATCAATACGAAGTTTGTCTATAAATGACAGAAAACAATTGGTCTGGGAAACTGTTGTCACTCACAAGCCATCAAAGTCCTGAGAGGAAAAAATAGTCGACTGTTGCATTAGGATAATGAGAAAACACATGCAACAATAACAGAAATACTCGTGAAAATATCACTTGTGATCATCAAAATATTTGTGATCATCTAATATGTTCATAATATGTTAACAAAAACTGACTAAAAACATCCAAGAAACAAAACATACTACCAGTAGGTCGATCTGGAAAAATGTTGGGGAATTTTTTCATTTACTTACATGTGAGGAAATTAGAATTGTGAGAATTATGGGAATTACATTACATTATATTTGATAACAAATAAATGAAAATCTGTAAAGCTGCTTACATGTAACATTGAGAATGAGACTGCATTCTTTGGCCATATCTCCAAGTGACATACGACAGGCATACTCTGCCTGATCGTCATTGTGAGCTGCCTCAAGCAACACAACTTTCTTTGCAAGACGGATGTCATATTCATCGTCACTCTGAACCAGCTGCCCACCACGAAACCACTGCAGCAAAGGCTGCTGGCCAGAATAAGTCATCTCACATTCCAGGGTTGTAGACTGACCCTCAGAGAGAACCACATCTCCAGAACAGGTGGGTAATTCTAGTGCAACACACATAATATGAATATAATGCAAAGAAATAATGTACCTGTAATTTAATGTTATTGGCATCCTTATCATCATACATGTAAAGAGCATTCATCTGCCATAGAGGTTCATATATAAGGTTCATTTATTATATGCCTCTGTCTTCAAAATAAAACTATCAAACAAAGGGAAAAATATTCTAGTACGATTCTACTAACAGAATAGATCATTTACTAAAATTGACCTACTTTCTCAAGACCTAGGGTCCTAGGCCTTGAGAAAGTAGGTCATTTTTAAACTCCTAAAGCCAATTGCTAAAAACAATAAAAGTTTTACTGACCAACTCTTAATTATAAAAGTTTTGTGCTTGTCTACTACTTACACAGTTCTTGTTAGTTAGAGGTTTGACAAAACCGCCATTGCTATGATTCACTATATGGGCTCAAAGGAATTCAGAATAAATTTCACTTGAAAAACCTTATATTTATAACATTTCATACATAATTAATACTTAATTGCAGGTAAAATGCTCTTTCCACAGCATTAGCAAACCTAATTATAATCAAAATGTATGTGATGTTACATTAAAATGTAAATTAATTACTTAAAACTGTTGTCCAATTGGGGGCAGGGGAGATGGTTTAATGGTAACACACTGGCACGAAGATCAGAAGGACGCAGGTTTGCAAACCCCATAAGGTAGACGAAACCTTCCACTCCCTAGGGGTGACTGTAAAATGAGTAGTAGGTCAGATGGATGCCTTGCAGACTACCGTACAGTTAAATCTGACTCCTGTTAAACTTGTTATCATCTGTCACCAATATGTCATGTGATCTTACTACATAGTTGTCAGTTTGAATTTAATAAACGAATAATACTATTATTATTAATTGCCTATTTTCCTGTGTTCATTATTGTTGCATCAACAGACACTTGCCTCCAACTGTGAGATAGTAGTGTCTTTCATATACACTGCCATCCACTACACTATGGCAAGTGTACTGCCCTGGATCAGCGTCCATGTCCAGTGCGTCTATGGTCAACGCAAAGTCATTGTCAATTACGTAGTTATTCGCATTCTGGTGGAAAGCATGGATTTCAAACTCTGGGTTACGTTCACTGCGAAAAATCAGTGAAGGATTGGCATCCGATGTCCAAACCATGTCTGACCATTCAACAACTGGTCTGTCTGCTATTGGGATGTTGCAAGGCAACCTCACACTGCTTCCCGCTATTCCAAACATTGGAATTTCACTGCCAGTGGAAACAACAGTCATCAGAGCTGAAAAATGAAGAAAAACAGCAACTATATTTATGTAATTGTAATCGAACTCAAAAAGACAAACAGAAATAGACTCAGATGTAAATTACCTCCAAATACATACCTTGGTGAACAAACAGCTTACATCTATGGATGTAACACCCCACTTCTGTTATCATAAATTGAATATGATAACATATTTCTTTGGAAAAAATGGCTGCATGAGTCGCAAGCAAGACCCTGATCCTTTACAGTGCTCATGTATGTATGCATGTATGTATGCATATATATATATGCATATACATGTATATATATATATGGGATTTAAAATGTTCTTAAAAAGTGTTACATAGAGTAACATCAATGCATGTACTTGGTAGGTATACAAAATGTTATCTAACCATTTCTATGAATGAGAACAAGATGAATCATTCAGTTTGTAAGAATCTCTCAAAGGTGTTTTTTCAATTCAAAGTAAACCTTATGAAAACCTTGTAAAGCAAATCCATTATCTGGTAAATGAATAAGAACAAGATGAATCACTCACTGCGAGGTTTAAACTAATTCATCCACATACAGTTTGAACTTTTCACAATGTTCTTCAGATTCTCAGCCTTCTTACGTCTTAGATCAGATGTTTATGGTGTCATGAATACTGGAAGGATGGTGAAAGAAGGAATCAGAGAATCAGGATAACACAGTTTGAATCTTGGATTAGATATAAGAAGTCTGACAAGTTGAAGAACATTGTAACTGTGATTGTAATTGTAATTGTAATTGTAATTGTAACCGAAAACTTATATAGCGCCACTCAGATCAGCGGCGCTTTCAACCCGCATCAATGCCAGCACCGGCAAAAAGGAAAGTTTTCAGGCGTCTACGGAACTGGAGAGGAGAGAGGGCAAGAAGCTCTTGGCGGAGAAACAAGGGGAGACAGTTCCAAGCAGAGGGGCCAACATAGGCGAAACTTCTGGATTGTGCCGTGGAAGATCGCATGCGAGGGACAACCATAAGGCCGCGAGCCGAAGATCGCAAGGAAGCCCTCGCAGGCAAGGAAGAAACTGGGTTGCAAAAATTCATTAGGTAAGACGGAGCAGAGGCAGTAAGGCAGTTGCGCATGAGAGTGAGGGTTTTAAACTGAATTCGCTGTTGAGCAGGGAGCCAGTGGAGGGAATCACGGATAAAGGCAGAAATGTGGGCAAACTTAGGAATGTCACCTATAAGCCAAGCAGCAGCATTAATAGTGATATATAGTCTTCGTTGGAACTTCAAATTGTATATACCTCCCCAGTCACTTTTGCTCTTAGTTCTTTAACAGTTCTTTAATTTAAACTGCATGGACTCTTTGGAGAAAACTCTCACCAGGTCCTTCAGTACAATACAATACAACTGTATTTTGATACTGCCATCCTTCCTAAGTTCAGAAGTGCACACGACCATACGACAGAACATCGATGGCGTTGGGTCGCAACGCAGTGGCTTGAGGCAGATTTGAACCTGTGACCCTCCGGTTACAAGGCACAGAACATACCACTACACCTGCAACCCTCTGATTACAAGGCACAGGACATACCGCTACACCTGCGACCCTTCGGCTACAAGACACAGGACACCTGTGACCATCCGGTAACAAGGCACAGGGTATACTGCTACACCACCTCGCCCTTCATTCTCCACTGGTCACTGTATTTCAAATCTCCCAGTTCATGCACTCCTCAAACATTTCATTTCAAAGTCAAAAACTATCAATCCAAACTGTGTTATCCTGATTCTCCATTCTTCCAATATTCAAGACACCATAAACATTTCCAGCATTAGCTGGAAATGTTTATGGTGTCTTGGCTCGACCTTGCTGGATTTCATCCAATCTTTGAGACTAATCAAATATTTGACAAAAAAGCTCGTCTCCGTCAAGCAGCTTATGGTGGTAGGAAACTTCGTAGATTATATTATGTACTGAACTCTTGGTTAGTGAATAACATTTCTCTATGTATTATGCATTGTCAGACAAAAGTTGATGAGCGATGAATACTAAATGTCAAAAGCCAACAAATCTTAAAAGGAATGGATCTATACAAATGACTAGATCGGCAAATTATCAAAAGAAATGAGAAACTAAGAGTAGTAGCAGCTAATAATCATTGGACTGCAGTGAAGATCTCAGAAAGTCTTTCATCCAGCAACAATTTCCATCAGAACCACAAAGAAACAATTGCACTTGCCCGTTACATACCAAAGCCACAAAGGCTGTCATTGGCACCACAGCTGCTGACAAGGGCATTATTTGGCAGATGGTTCGTCATGGGCTTGGGAAGTATTTGGTAATATGTCATATAGCCATAGTATCTGAACCAGAACCCAGAGGACATAATGGACACTGTCGTCAGGCCATAAAAACACATCCTGGCTCAAAGGGAGATATAAAATTCCATCAAAACATCACTCCATAATTCAGTATTCTGTCAGGCTCTGACTGGACTGGCCGGTCAGTGGGTTCCGTTCCATGCCATTAGCAAAGCCAAGTGCATGTAATAGTAACAGCCAGTGTTGTGCATTACTGCATGTATTGTTGTAACTAACTACCATTTTGTGGTAACTAATAACTTTTGATAAATGTAATGAACAGTGATAACAGATTTTATACGCTAATGATAACACATAAATTTTAGTTACTCTGACAGTGAAAACTTGCTTAACATTATAACTAATACAATTATTATATAACTAGTGGATTTGCTGGTCATTATGATGAGAGAGGTAGGCATGGAGTCACCTTGAGACCAGGAGCTTACATTTGTTCAACATATTAATTTCCTCTGCCACAGCTCTTACTACCAGCTGCGACAGCTCAGGGCTATATCTCGCTCCTTCTCTCCTAGTTCAGCATCTACACTTGTCCATGCTTTTGTGATCTCCTGCCTCGATTATTGTAGCGCCATATATGATGGGCTTCCAACCTGCCGATTGAGGTGCCTCAATCGGGTCTTGCGCATGTCTGCCTGGCTGGTGGGTTGCATCCCCAAGTTTGGCCGGGTCTCGGAGTACATGCGGGAGGTGCTCCACTGGCTCCTCTACCCGCAGCGCATTGCTTATCGGGTCGCTGCTTTGGTTCAGCGGTGCCTTGAGGGCTTGGCTCCCCCTTACTTCCGGGAACTTTGCTGCTCCACTGTGGCTGTCCAGTGACATGGTTCACTTCGCTCTTCAACGCAGGCTGAGCTCCTTGTCCCTCGTGCACGGACTGCTATCCGGCAACACCATGCCTTCTTTGTATCTGGCCCAGTGACCTGGAATGCCCATTCCCAGTAGTGCTGCACCTGACCCCAATTGATTGCTCTTCTCTTTCTGCTCTTGCCTGAAAACTGTCTCGTTTGACCGGGGTTGGACTGGGAGCGCTCCTGAGTAGATAACCTTGAAGGGGCACTAAGACCTCTGTAATAATAATAATTAAAAATAATTAAAAAATAATAATAATAATAATAATAACAAGAGCCTATCGGTGATGGTGCAGCGTTTCAACGCAGTGGCTTTCCAAGGCGCCATGTCAAAGCTGCCCGGAGCCAAAGAACAACAAAGCCGTCGATATCCATCGCCTTCTTAACGGAGGCAGCAGCGTGGAACTCGATTTTATGAGTGAACAGAACCTTGACATGAATTCTCGGATAATAATAATAATAATAATAATAATAATAATAATAATAATAATAATAATAATAATAATAATAATAATAATAATAATAATGGAGGAAGGGAGAGAAGAAGGGAGGGAGGGAGACTTAATAACCGCTGTTTGTCTGTGTGTCTGGACCTAAACTTTGCTCAGTCACATAATTATGTCATTTCGTTCAACACTTCAGGCGTACCTTTTTCACACAGTGTATCTACCATAGACTTCTGCCTCAGTGCCTCTCTGTCTCAGCAGACTGATCTTCTGGATATTGACCTGATTACGGCTTAGTTTTTGCATGCTATCAGTTGATGCCTTGTGCATTATATCCTGGTGCTATATAACTTGCTTATTAACAAAAAAGGATTAACAAAGGATTTCATACTGGAAAATTAACTCTTTCTTCCCAGCAATACAACCAATGCCTTTGAGAAGCACGGCAAAGAACAGAATCTCTCACACCCATCTGACACCTGCTGTCAAATGCAACAACCAGCCCATAATTATTAACCGTTATCTGTAATTAGAACAAGTCAGCCAAAGCATCATGACCTGATAACTAGCCACACAAATGTGGTTTACACAAGTAAAGCAAACAGTTACCTTGACAGCAGCTGATTTTTAGCCCCAGGGTAAAAAAAATATTGGTGTGTATACACCTTGCAATGATTTACCCTAACCTGTCGTCTACAAGTAGAAACACCCCCACACATCTTAAGAGTATCAGCAGCACCAGGCAGGACATTGGAATGTTCATTTTCCAGTGGTGTCAGCATAGAATGTTTCCGTTTATAAACATCTATGTGCTAGTAAACAGACTCACCTAACCTAAACAAAGTAAACAGCTTTAGATTATTCCAATGTCCTGACTAGTCCTGACTCTATGGAACACAGACAATGGGACTTGGACCTAAGAATTGCAGGTGCCAGATTCAACTTTTATTTATAAGGTATTGCATTTAAATCTCACTCTTGTCCACACCTCAAAGTATGAGAGTAACTGGGTCCTGGATTTTCTCTAAGGTTGGTGTTAGGATTCAGAATCCACTGTCCAGCTCTGTCCTCTCTTGAGACCATACAGATCCACACTCATTTTCCCCACTTGCTTACCCTCTGTAGCCAGAAAGTCTACATGACGGATCTTTTGGAGACTGTTTCGCACTTCCATCCCTTGAAAATATGCCTCAGACTCCACAGCACACATGGGATAATTTACCTTATCAACTCTGGTTGAAGATATTCAATAGGGAATTTCCAGCATCGTTCTGACAGATGTTGAATGGGCAGTTGAGGAAGATGTACAAGAGCCAACTGCATTGACGTTGACACAGGAAACATTGCCCACTTGCTTATCCACTGTAGCCGACCTCTATTGTATTGTATTGTATTGTATTTGGATATTTATAAAGCTCCTAGTGGGAGGGCCATTCAGAAGCACTCCCAGTGCAAGAGACCCCATGAGAAAAAGCAAGTTTTAAGAAAGGTAAAAGAGGAAGAGACGTTACCTGAGAGAATAGAAGAACGAACGAGCGGAGGAAGCTCATTCGAAAGAGCAGGGCCAATGGGAGCAAAAGACCTAGATTGAGATAGGGAAGTCACATAAATATTTCGGACGAAACCAAATTGAGCCTTAGAGACAAGGATGATTGAGATAGGGAAGTCACATAAATATTTCGGACGAAACCAAATTGAGCCTTAGAGACAAGGATGAGGACCTTAAATTGGATGCGGGCAGAAAGCGGGAGCCAGTGGAGTTCTTCTGCCATGAAGGTGGTGATATGAGAGAATCGAGGAACACAGGCAATTAATCAAGCAGCAGCATTGAGAATGGACTGAAAGGAGCAAGATGGACTTTGGGAAGACCAATGAGGAGAGAATTGCAGTAGTCAAGTCTAGAGCAGACAAATGCATGGACAATCGAAGTGAAATTGGAGATGAGACAGAGCGACGGATAGCTCTAAGGCGCCTTAGGTGAAAATAGGAAGTGCGGGTGAGTTTGGAAATGTGTTCAGCAAAGGTGAGAGAATTGTCAAGGGTCACTCCTAGATCACGAATGCTAGACGAGAAAGTGAAAAGCGGAAACCTTTGAGAGAGCAGAGCAAAGTCAAGTTTTTAAAGTTGCTGAGGAGTGCCACACCAGATAAATTGGGTTTTGGACGAGTTGAGGGAGAGGCGATTGGAAGACCTCTTTGACCTTTCTTCTCTTCTGCTAAGAAGAGGTTACAGTCATGAAATTAGAAAAGTTCCATGTTAAAACCATACTCAAGTAAAATGGCTATCATTATCACAGTACACTTTATAGAATTCTAAAGATAAGATTAGTTTCCAACAGCCTTCCACCAGATATGTGCAGCTTTTCCAGTGCAGATGGGATTGACAGTTATTGGAGTGGCTTTGCTCTGTCATGGATTATTATTATTATGGATGGGCAGACAATGAGGGTGGACAATTCCTTGGAGAGTTTAATGAGATTTTAGATCATTGACAGAGTTTGTAGTAATTGTGAGAGGAAAGCTGCTAAATCATCAAGTTCAGCTTGTGCATAAAGGCAGCATCTGGTTAAAGTGAAAGGGAGATCAAATGAAAGAATTCTTCACCTACAAAGGATGAATGTTGAGACATCAAATTGTCAGTACAAGAAATCCACAATTACAATTGTAATTAGCATATGTAAATGTTAAAGAACACGTTTATATATATATATATATACTTTTATATAGTGACCCTATAATCTCCACCCTGCTCATTTTCAATGAACTGATCGAGTGAGTTCCTTCACCACTGCTGAAAGGGCGGCCAAGCCATTTAACGTCCCTGTGTACAGACCTAGCCTGATATTGTTCTTATGTCAATTCTATATTTACTCCTCACTATAAAAAGACCTGGACCTCACCTGATAGATATCGTGAAATATCAATGATATAATATCTAATGTCATGAGTATTAATCAAATCACCAAGCAATCAGGCGTCTGTAACGGCAGTCTATTTTTAGCTTGTATTTGCAAGTGAGAAATGGTGAGCTTTACCAATCTATAAAATTCTAACCAATCTGAAATTGGGTTCGAGTCTAAGTGATGTGCACCCAACTAAATGGATGATACTCAATATTGTGTTGAAGTTATGAAGATTGATATAGCACAATATTCAGCCACTAGAAATTGATTGAGAAATAGTATGTATTTCCAAGATGACCACAAAATACCAAAGGTGAATTAACCATGTAACAATGAGCATGTGCTAGAATGCATGGAAAACTAATCCCTCTTGTCGTTAAAGGATTAAGATTTGGGATCTGACACATTCTAATAATGGTGCTGAAGAGGTCTTCAGATCTGGTTAGAGTAGAATTGATAAGAAAAGGCTTGATTGGGTGGTAGGATGGTGTTACGGATATAATGCTGCTTGGATGGATGGACATACATAGCACAGTGCTATCTCAGCCCTCCAGGGTAGATAAATAAGTTAGATGTATATTGGGATGTTTAAAAGGGTGTAGTCATTGGATTACTTTAAATAAATTAACATTTCAGCCAACAGATATTTCAACTTTCTTAAAAGTTTCTATACAGGCCTGTAAACTGCTGTTTGGTTTTTTTTTCTTTAATCTTGAGATTGCTCGAGGTTTAAATTTATATAAGAAATATTGTGTTGTACTGTACAGCTCGATAAAAGTCCGGCAAAGCTATGTTGTTGTTTCTTTTCCAGACTGATTTTCGTTGATATGCCATTCATACAATAAGTGTACCATGTGTTCAGTTGTATTACTGTATCCAGCTACTTAAAATCTTAGCCAAAGACTAATCTCTATCCCTCAGTAAGTGCTCCTCTATCTGTAGACCTGTATGCAATGTCAGATGTGTTTATTCTCTTTCTCAGACTGATCTATCAATTAGTAAGTGGCTTGAAATTTGAGATTTGTTAGCCTTAGGGTTTCATGACTCACTGGTTCATTCAAATATATGTAGCTTGTCTCTGAGTCTCTCTCTGGAAACTGTTTCCTCTCTTATCTTCTGTTTGATTGAAAGTCCATTGATAGGCAGCTGATTTCAACCTTCTGGGGTATCCAAAATATTAATGACTCACTCTCTTAGCCTGAGAACGGATGGCCAGTTTTTCCCTGCAGTTTGCAGTAGTGTTCGTTTGATGATTTTGCTAGGATTGCTTAATGAACGAAATCTTGAAATGTCTTTCTGTCTTGATGTGAACATAAAATGAAATATCAAACTGATGCACTTTAGCAATTCCTCCATATTTCAATCAGTAAAGTTAGAATCTCTTACAATGTCTGGAAATAAATCATCAAGAAGTTAAATAAAGAGCTATTCATTTCGTCCATTATTTTGAGAACATGAGTTCATTCATTCTATTAAGTTGTCCACTCGAGGGACAGAACATTTATTCCTGATGTCATGGTATGTTTTATTCTCACATTAAGTGAGAATAAAACATACCAGTGTTGCATTAAATGCCACACCTTTGGTAAACATGTCCTGTTTCACTGTCCCAATGAAAGACTCTGCAGCAAGAGGCATCTTCCTATGCAACACCTGAGTAGCAAAACTGCTGTCAAATTGGTAAGATGAAGTCAAATCTATGATGCTAATAACAGAATGCTAGCAAGTCTTTTAACATTACCTTACCAGCAACATCAGTGCTTTAATAAGCTCTAGAAACTTCTCTATGAATGTCCATTAGTACCACATAACATTAGAATTCATATCCAGTAACACTGATGACATCTATGATGTTTGGTTCATTGAAACAAGAAGCCTCGTTTCAGTTTTTGTAACCTAATGTTACATGAATTACTATTCTCCCAAAATCATGGCAATAACCAAATTAAATCTAATCTTAGAACTTCGCGAGTCCCATTGTAATATGCAATTGGCAATATGCCAAAAGAGAATTGCAATCTGGTCAATTCCAAGGGTTGGTCCTTGGAAACACAAAGACAGTCTAAGAAGGATATAAAGGCAAACATAAAAATGTCTGACATTGAGAACAGAAAGATACACAGGACAAAACAGAGTCAATATGTTGTAAAATGCATTCTAGACCCTTGGGTCAACAACAGAAAAAGCCTTGCTGCCAATGCACTATTCACTTGAAGTATGGCAAAAGAAAGGCAATCAGAGAATTTAGTGAAGTGAAGAGAAGTCTGCGCAGTACGTGAACACTAAATGTACTGCAGTCGACCAGAATATAGTGTTTTATAGGCATTTACAATTAATTGTCTATTCCACAAACAACCAACATAATGATTTAAGAACTGGGATAATGTGATCATGCCAATGAGTCAAAAATGTGAAAGCAGCACTAACTTCAAACCTGGGGTTTGTCATCTGGGACAGCCGACTTATGGGGTAAGTGTGCTTCTGGGTGATCTATCAATGGCCGACCATCAAGTTAACTCACTCGGCAGGTCCTGCCTTTATCACCTGGATCAGATCAGAGTCAAATAGTGAGCTCTAACACCAAGCTGACTGTTGGTCAGCTTGGTGTTAGAGCATGAATAGCTTCATCCTGACATGTTTGGACTACAGATAGAATCACCCATTAGCTCCAGTCTGTCCTGAATCACTTTCTTGTATATTTCAAACTATATGTGGAAGACATACATTCACTGGCTTCTGTTCTATGGGTGACTTTCTGGTCCTGCCTTCCCAAATGATGAGAGCCATCTTAGGCAAATAATAATAATAGCCATTTATTAAAGTCAAACTGACAATTATGCAGTAAGATTACATGATATAGTAGTAACAGATGATAACAAGCTTAATAGAAGTCTAATTTAACTGTACAGAAGCCTGCAAGGCGCCCATCTGTCCTACTGCTCATTTTACAGTCGCTCCTAAGGAGTGATAAGGCTAAGTCAACCTTTATGGGGCTAGCGGGTATCGAACCCACATCCTTCTGAGTTTCCTGCCAGTGACGCTCAACCATCTTCCCACCCCTTTGCAGATTGATGTGGCTTAGCTTACAGTGTTAGGACTTAGCTTGTCCCCAACATCTATGGTCATTAATTGAGAAATACCCACAGAGGCTATATGAAAACTTCAGAAATTAAAAAGCAACAATAGTAAGATAAATAAGGAGGTTGAAAACTCCCACATTCCTCACAGTAAATTCCAATGGAAAGTATCTCTGCAATTCAGTGATACCCTGAATATGCTAATGATAACTGGTCTACTTTTTCATATGGCCTTGTCTCTAATATGCTATAAGCTGAGAAAACAGATGGCTGAATTAGGGCAATTAGTGTAAAGAAACACCAAAAATGATTCTAGGAATCCCTGGCGTGGACGTACTGCATTGATTACTGCAAGGATGTTTGCACCCATCATGCTTCTCTAAATTCCATCATGAAAACACAAACATAGCAGCCATGTTCACTTCTACTTTGACCTTAAGTGTGTTGCCAAATAATGGCTTTATAACTTGTTATACTTTCCCAGGAATTAAGGTCATGCTGATTGCAAAAATTCCATACAAAGCCATACACAGAGGGTTCATGTCAAGTGGAAAAGGCTTTGCACATTAAGGTCAAATATTTCAGGATGTGTGCTTAGGTTATGCATACAAATCATTATTCTTAATCATTTAATATGAAGTAAAGTAGTGTAAATTTTGAGATAACAACACCCTGTATAAGAATTAGCCATGCATACCAATTAAAGGAGAGTAATAATAATGATAATAATAAGTAATATATCAATATGTAGTTACCATTTAAGAACCTCATGATGGCATTCCTCTTTAGCCTACATAACTGAATACAGAAATCTCATGTCAGGTTAGACAAAAACCCTTTCCAGTCACAGTTGACCCATTTATACTTGGAGAATGAAGAAACAATTGCAGTTTAAGGCCATTCTGTTCACCAGTTGGTCTGTCATAACAGATAATGGACTGTCAGTGCTTTCACTGCATTCTTATAAGTCCTTAGCAATGTATGACTCTCAGCCTTTTCCACTAATAAAATGAACTTCCTAACCTTGTTCTGCATACTATCTAATGACTGTTGGGATCAAATTAAGTGATCCCACCACTAGCAGTATCTGGAGCTTTTGACCTATAAGGATAATAACTGAAGGAGACAAAGTCTAAGTAAATATCCCTAGGACAAACTCTGAAACAGGTCTGTAATCAAATTGAAATTAACCACTTACTAGAGATACATTCCAAATGACCATCCCATAGTTGGATGAACTAGGGTTCCAAGACCTACATAGTGCTACCACTCAGAACCATCACTCATCAGTCCAGGCAGAACAAAGAAGCACTTGATTAACCTGCATTAACCATCCAAGCATTTTTAAGTAAGTAAGTAAGTAAGTAAGTATATCCTTTATTAATCCAACTGCTAACCGCATTTTGGTTTACACATGTATATCACGTCCAGGTTAAAGTACTAAGGCCTATATTCCGGTGAAAATCATCCTAATTATGAAAGAATTACGAGCTAGACTGTCAGCAGTCGGGAGAACCCATGAACATGGGTCGCAAAGTATAACCCGTATGCTTAACAGGAGGTAATAGCACATGAAGCACATGTGTAGGACATGTAAGGACTGTCGTGAAAAGTTTAGAATCAGCAGTACGGATCAATTGTTCGAATCTAGGGTAGTCCACAGGAAGATAACCAGCTTTAATCAGTCTCCTAAATATTGCCTGTAGTCTCTCACGTCCCCTCTGCCCCACATAACCCCACCAAGCGGACACGCAGCGTACGTCATCCTCGCCACTGTGGTAGCTGTCACCACATCGTACATTGAGGGGCCAAGTAGTCCATGAGTAGTCAGGATCCGTAATGCATACATTGATTGTCTTGCACCAGTGCATAGATTGTCAACATGCACGTCAAAGCAGAAGTCATCGGAGAGCGTGACACCCAAGATCTTCAAGAAGATCATTTTGAAGAGCATTAACAAATTTAACATGTTGTAATTAGAAGTTTTCCAGTACTTTTGCTGAATTCTACACACATACTCAAGAAGAAAGTGCTATAGCTGTTAGATTCTATAGTGTTAGCAAATCACCTTTGTAGCCATCAGTTATCACTTCAACAATATTACTGCAATTTTGGGACTACCTGAACAGCATACTTATAAATGGTCAACCTCTGTTGGGTGTGATAAAAGGCATTTCCAGTTTCACAAGATGTTCTTAACAAGATCTGACAGAGCAGAAAAAGACCACAGCCACAATGTATTAAGGATCTGAACATTCTTACAAAGTCTCTTCCGAAAATCACAAAGTTAGCCTACCTGATATGATAATTCTGTATACAAAATAATGATGCTTACACACACACACACACGCGCGCGCACACACACACACACACACAAGAGAGCAACCAATCAACTGCCATCCGTTATGTCCACTTATGTGTTTTCACAGTCACTGGTCCAGACAGCAACACTTTGGAAGAATTATAGCATCCTGAAGGAAGTGAATACAACTTTAATATAACTGTAACATGAATGTGTCAATATAAAATTTAATAAACTAAATCATAAAACATTTCAGAAAGCGTAAGGTGTGCAGAACAGTCATTTTATGCTATTGAGGCATTTTGATACTATTACATCATTAGTCATTACAGTTCAGAAACATATACTAAACTAAAACCACTAACTGGTCATCACACTGAACATGTTCTATGTAAGCTACAGCGTTCTGCTGTTGTATTTGAAATAAACGAATATACATTCATACATAGATACATATAGCAATAATCCTCAAATAATTATCATTCCATGGTTTGCAGTTGAACACAACACATTCGTACGTCCCTCAAATTCTTGTGTCTGCCCCATCTGCCAAATTGCAGACCAACATGAAAATGAGAAAAGAAGAAAACCTCTTTCTCAATGTAAACCTAACATTTACCTTACCAGGACAAAATCGCAATATAAGGCAATGTTTGTTTTTCTAAAATGTTGTTGTTTAGCTTGCATTTCAACCTTCATGAAAATGAAAGAAGATCTTTAAATCTCATTTGATTTCAAAGAAGTATGCAATTACATTACTTTTGGAAAATATCTGATACCATGGGACAGCATTAGGCAACCAATGCCTTTCTCAACAAGTAAAGCTTCAGTGTTTGCCTGCTTAAATTAAAATAAGTTACTTTGCAAAATTCTTGCTATATAGCCATTGCATTTTGCATTTTTTACTAGTAGCATGAGTTAGAGAAGTGCCATACAGCATTGTGCTCTGCCAGAATCTGTAAGGCATCCAAGTAAACATAAATGACTTAAGTCTTAAGATCTGTATAACTGAAACCTATAAATAAATGAATACCATTCCAATTCATAATTGCCTGTTAAAGCAAGAAACACTAATTTGTTTGCAGTCACATAAATCCTCTTGGTAAAAATTATTCAGAAATCTACAGAACGGTAATATGAAAATTATTGCACTTATGGAGGAGCCAGCACAGCATGGCACAGGCCTATTACAAACAGACATCATTGCCACTATCATATATGCATCCAAACCTACAGACAAATAACACAATGGCCATTTCATTTACTCAAAAATAGCACAACTACCCTGCCAACAATCAAAGTAAAACAAAAGAGGACCATTATTTTAAATTTCACGTCAATCTAAACGCAGACCAATGACACACACCAACACAGCTGCCACCCTATTATTCGCTATTAATCATCAGAATAATGGTACATAATCACTAAAAATGCCTCAATAGCATAAAATGACTGTTCTGCACACCTTACGCTTTCTGAAATGTTTTTATGATTTAGCTTACTATATATTTATATTGACACATTCATGTTACAGTTATATTAAAGGAATCTAGCTTATGCATGTGTATAGCATGACACTTTACACTTTGACCACTAGCGATGTGTTAACACGTCCTACATTTGGTAAGTTCCGGGGCTATGGATGTGTACCGTATACATGTCTTTCAGGTATCAGAGGCAGTCCAGCATCCCAGTAACATTTTATGCTGCTTATTAGTAATAGTGGACATGTTTTGCCACTTACTGAATGCATGTAAGATTATTTTGGGCACTGTCTAGTGAATACGAACGGAACAAATTAGCCTAAGTGTTTATGTTGATGTCAGGCTTGTCAGCCATCTTGGTGTAAGCATTTTGGGGTAAATATAATTAATTGAAATTAAGTGGAAAGACAAGAGGGATATTATGATGATGTCTACTCATCATGTGGGGCATACTATGGACAGTCATAAAAGGAACTGATATGGTCTGTTTGTGAAAAAGTGGGACTGCATTTTTGACTATAATAACTGCAAGTATGGCATAGACCAAACTGACCACCTTTTGTCTTCTTACACACCACTGAGAAAGTCGTTGAAGTGGTACAGATAATTGACATGGCTGTAGTAAATGCAGACCTTCTCTACAAGAAGCTTGGAGGAACTAAGCATCAGATCTGGTTCAGAATGAATGTTATTCAGTCTGTGCAGAGAAGTCAAGATTAACCAAAGGCAGCTGCCACAGCAATGACCTTCAAGCATGACAAGGCTTCAGACCCATCCAGATTGAATGGACAGCACTTACCTGGATGTTATCCCAGCAAAATATTAGGGATTTAAAGCAAACTTTTTAAATTCAGGTTGTCATAACATAAACTGAATAATGTAAAGTTAAATTTGCAGCATTTTTTAAAATAATTCTGAGCAGGAACATTACAAGAAATTAAAATAATAGTCAAAGCATCATCAATTGATATTCATTGTTCTTGAATTTGGTAGACTGAAATCATAGATTAGGTTAGGAAAAGTTATGCTAATGATTATGATCTGTTTTTCACATGAATTCGTTGATTTTGTTGATCAACATAAAACAAGCAGAATTTCTTTTGTTGTACACCATTGTCAACCAAATGTTCAGTTGTGTTAAAGAATTCCACTGCAGCACTGCTTGTAAGGTAAGCATCAACCAGTGATTGATCAACGACAACACAAACTTGAAAGCATTTTCAACTGAGTTCTGAAAATGGTTGTTTGAACTGCAGGCAGCTGAAGTTATGTCACATGGCCATTCTGTATCTTCAGTGACCGCTTGGTGATGTACTTGCCTCTTCCAGGATTTGTGTGCAAAATGACAACATTGGATCAATTTGTGCCTGTCAGTGGAAACATTCTTCAGCTCTGCAAGCACTACACAGCATCAATGAACCTGACATTCTTCCAAATTCCGAAGCCATGCATAATAACCACTCGAAGTAGCAACTACAGGGATTCGCATTGCCAGACTGATAGCATACTGAGCACTGGTTAACAAAATCTATAAACTTTAGTTTGCCACAATTGAACAGCCCAAAAATAATGAGATACAAATAGAGAGAAGAAAAAACAAAAACTGTACACATACAAAGGAAAATAAGCACAAAATTTAAGTGCTAAAAAACTAACTGTATTATTAAATGTACAAACCAATTTGCTTTTTCCTCTGGGAAACACCTGTGTTATTTAGACAAAATCCTAGATAAGATAGGAACACCAGTAACCGATGATCACCCCATAAACAGAACATAAACCAAATCCTAGCAGTGCTACCATCAGACAGACTGTGGTACTGAAACACAGTTACACACTAACAGAGCTGCAATGTCTGGACCATTCAGTCAATCCTGTTTCTTTTGCTGAAACTTTCCAGTTAGCCTTTTCAAAGACCATATTCAGAACAAGCTTTCTTCAAGTGTCCCTTCCTTTTTATCCTCATTTATATGGTGGAATATGCTTCTATAGGCACAGGACCATTTCACAGAGCATCCATTCCATGTACCATGCCATCATATTTCATGTTTTCCATTTTCACTGGTCCCTCCAAGGGTAGGTTAATCAGTGTTATTTTAGTTCCAGCATTAATTTCTATTCCAGTTCTTATTCTATTCCACTGCTATAATTTTAGTTCTAGTTCTAGTTCCTCTTAAGAAATAATTTTTATTCTTATTCTAGTTCCACTTCCTCTTTATAAATAATTTTAGTTCTAGTTCTAGTTCCCAAAAAAATTATTTGTAGTTCCACTTCCAAATCCACTTACAGTTATCACAGTTCTAACATGAACGGTTAATGTCTGTCGGACAATGTGAATGCAACTGATAATAAAACAGTTCATAGGCAGACACACTAAAAAGTTACCAGTCAATTATTTTACTGTTGAGTTTAAAAAACACCCGCATCTCAAGGGATTTGCTCAATTGATTTATGCGACCTGTAGACATCCATCCTGCAAGGCTGCAACAGAAAAGATTCGACGAACGCCTCTGATGCACCTCGGTAAAACCAACGGCACGAAAACATTCCGTTTCCGTAAACATTTAATTTTCCGTTTCCGTATCCGAAATATTTTATCTGCCTTTTATAGCGCTCTATTACAATGTTCACATAAGTGCGCCAAGGAACATGACCTGCCCCTGTGTGTTTTAACCTCTCTCCCTATCTCTGTTTGTGTATTTGTCTGTCTGCCTCTCTCTGTCTGGGTGTCCGTCTGTCTCTGTCTGTCACTATGTCCATGTCTCTCGCTCTCTCTCTCTCTCTCTCTCTCTCTCTCTCTCTCAACCAAAAAGCATACAATTTGACCATTACACCTGTAATTATAACAAGTGTCTGTCTGCCTCTCTGCCTGTCTGCCTCTATATCTGTCTGTCAGTGCAAAACAGCCAAGTCGAAAAATATATACACGTCGGCACGAAAACGTGGAAAATTAAATACCTGATGCTTGTCAAAGCATGGTCATTGCCACGCCACCATAACTCTGCCTCTATCTACCTCTGTCTGCCTCTCTATCTGTCTGTCTGTCTGTCCTTCTCTATCTCCATCTCTCTCTCTCAATTACAATGCAAAACAGACAAGTCAGAAAATATATACACATCGGCGCGAAAACGCGGAAAATTAAACACCTGATGCTTGTCAAAGCATGGTCATTGCCACGCCACCATAACTCTCTGCCTCTATCTACCTCTGTCTGTCAAAGAGACTAGGAACAGCGACATGTTCTTCAATTTCCTGAATGTATTTAGAAAGTTCTGCTGCAATGCTGTCAGGAGCATATTTGAGTACCTCACTCTTGTTGCCAGAAGTTTGAATCAAAGAGTGTATATTATTTATAGAATATAGAATATGCGGAGAAGCTTCATCATAGCGCCGCACCGTGACGTCAATCAAGAGCCGTCGTCATTCTGTATAGTTATTAGTTAACGTTAGAATTATCGGTTGGGCAGCTTAAAAATAAATTTTTATTCTATTCCGTTCTCGTCTTGAAAATTAATTTTTATTCTATTCCGTTCTCGTTCTCGAAAAATATTGAAATTTTTATTCCTATTCTATTCTCGGTCCACAATTATTTTTCGTTCCAGTTTTCGTTCCGTGGAACTAATATTAAATAATTATTATTCCTATTCTATTCCCTGGAACGAAAATAACACTGTTAATCACTTTCTGTCTATTTCTGTCTGTCTGTCTGTCTGTCTGTCGTCTGTCTGTCTGTCTGTCTGTCTGTCTGTCTGTCTGTCTGTCTGTCTGTCTGTCTGTCTGTCTGTCTGTCTGTTATCACACATACACAAACACAGGCACACACACTCATACAAACTTCAGTAACCAGGATCAAAATGCCTACTACTTTTGAGATACTACCTACTTTTGGGGTGCTTGAAAAGCACTATATAAGTATTTTTGTTACATTGCATTACATTACACTACTAAAGTGCAAAGCCAATGGCGCCACACTTCAGAGATCTTTGGCAGAACCAACGGTTATCCTATGGCAAACAAAGTATAGGAAGACTGCCGTCTTCCTATACCTCAAACGTATGCATTTTCAGTTAATACACGATCCACATTCAGTCATAAAACCCAATGAAGTGTCAACAAACAGAAAATAGCATAGTTCCAGATCCATTAACTACACTCAGCAACAGTATAAATACAGAGGAAGAGATAAAGGCATGGAGTAGTTGGAGAAGGATATTGAGAGGGGAGGAAAACTGTGAGGAAAAGCAGAAACAGAAAAAGACAGAAAGAAATATATGCCATCACAGAGAAATAGAAGAAAAGAAGAAGAGAAGCAGGAAATGCAGAATGAAGACCAAATGTAGCAGCGCAAAGTTGATCAGCAGTGTTTGCAATTTCTGTATGTTCTGGAATCTAAAGCATTAACAATTTAATGATGAATGTGTACTAAAAGTGACTGGGAAACCAATGCAGATCATAGTTAAAGTGTTAAAGTGATACCAAAGAAAGATGACACAAGACAGGCATAAGGAATGGCACATTTTCTTTCATGTTCTACATGGTTGAACCATGAAGTTTTGTTCACAAACTTTTGACTATTAACAACTTAAAGAGAAGCACTCCCAAAATTAGTTTCTCAATAGTAATAGGCATGTTAATCTTAGATACTGAAATTTCTTCCCTAACTAAAATGAAAATAAAAAATACAATCTACAAAACAATCAATTAATCAAAATTATCCTATAATCATTATTTCTTTCCTAAATATAACACATTTTATCAGTGCTTTTTTCAGCCGGAACGTGCCGGAATGGAGTTCCGGTACCTTCTTTCAGCTACTAAAACATAATTTAATTATTTTAATAATTAAAACAATAATTTAGTTTTTTAACTTAATTTCAGAGTTGTGAACTGTTTTCAGTGTTTATTGAGACCCCTCCCAACCCCCAATCCTGTTTTCCTTGGAATTTTAGCCCTTCCATAATTGTTCAGTTCTGGAACCTATTGTTCAGTTCCAGAACCTTTTTTTTAGAAAAAAAGCACTGCATTTTGTGTAAATTCTTGACAGACAAAATATCCAGTAAAAGGCTGAAATTTCTCAGTTCTCTTGCATCAGCTCAGGTATATTTCTTCATCCTAATTCTTTACCTTCTGTCTTAAACCACTTTCAATCAACAACTTTTTCAAGGTTCAAGGTTCAAAAACTTATCATTCTCACCTAACAAGAGTTGCCTTCTTTACACCATTTCTACATTTCTTCCAAGAGAATGCTTTGATGTCCTGGTTCCAACCATTTACATGAGTTATCAATTTCTCATGGCGTGAGGGAAATTTCTAGTCTGTTTTTGCCCATGCCATGGTTCATCGTCTGCTGAAGAAACCCTGGCAATTTGTTTAATTACAGACTCGCCTCAACTTTCAATTTTGTATCTAAAGTTCTTTAATGGGTAGTTATAGTTATGATACTATGAACCATTCTCCTTGGAGTTTCTGGTTCAATCCTAATTGTCTTTTGCTACTTACCTCAGCTCATGCACCCAATCAGCATATTTGATTGGTTAGTTTTTGTATAGTTCTTTATTAACACTTTGGCATCCGGCAAGGCTCTGTGTTTGGTCCTCTTTATTCACATTATAAACTGCACCTCTAGGTGCATTACTCAACAATCACCTACTAAGTCATCATTCCTATGCAATTGACACTCAAGTTTACATCTTGTTTCACAGTTTGTATCGTCATTTTAGAGTGTAGTATACTATCAGTACAAATGCATATCTCATGTACCATTACTAGGTAAGGCCACATGAAGCAGTGGCACTGCCAAATGGTGTTATCAAATCCATATGTGAGATGTGTAACAAATGTAGGCCTAATTACTCACAATTCTTTTGACAGCACAAAAATCAAAAGATAGCAAATGTCTGTATAACTGAGAGTGCATAATAAATTGAACATGACTTAGTCTTACCTTGTCATATCTGAATATGGGATCTAATAAATTAGACATACCCATAAAGGCCACAAGTTCAAATGGATAGAGGTCAGACTTTATAACTAACTGTGTATTTTCCTTAACACTTTAATAACGATAAGCATAATACTAATCCCTCTCCTCATTAAAGGGTTAAAGGTTAAGTGCTACTGAGGCATGATTTGAAGACAGCATGCCAAGCAATGGTATGCGGACGTTTCGTCCCCGGACGATTCGTCCCGGACGATTCGTCCCCGGACGATTCGTCCCAGGACAATTCGTCCCAGGACGAATCTTCCGAGGCTATCATTTCGTGAATCTTAATTTTTGTGTTTGCAACTGGTGTATTGTGATTTGTGATTGGTGATGATTGCCTATTTAAGGAGTGATTTTAATTTGGTATATGGGGTTCCCTCCTAGCGGGACTTGTCCCTTTTGAGCTCCCCTGTAGAAACTCAACCAGAAAACTGTTGCCTGGCAAACTGTTCTGTATGACTAGTTATAAACTGTTTGATGTCTTCTAATAAACGGATTTTTAATGAATTTGATTTTGATTAACAATGTTACCTCACCTTAAATCAACAGGTACACGAAATCAACAAATCTACCAAAGTGACAAACAACAAAAGATCGATTGTCAGAGGATATAACTCCACTAATGTTAAAACTCAACAAAACATCGATTGTCAGAGGATAGAACTCCACTAATGTTAAAACTCAACAAAACATCGATTGTCAGAGGATAGAACTCCACTAATGTTAACAATCAACAAAACATTGATAATAAACCCATTTACACAACCATCATGACGAACAGTCCTGGGACGAATCGTCCGGGATGAATCGTCCGGGGACGAAACGTCCCCAAATCCAAGCAATATGAAAATGATGGTAAAGAACAATATGTTAGACTAAGATCAAGAACTAACAACAAGTCACAAACTGTTAACAATTTCATTCTCTTGAACTCCCAAATGACTTCCTTGATGTTTGATCTTTCCACTTATATATATGTCAGTGGGAAGTTGATGTATTAATTTCATAGCCCAGCTGTGTTGGCGGAGGGATAGATGAATGGTAAAACTCTAGCATGAAGAACATAAGATCTTGAAAGATGCAGTTCGATACCTGCAAGTTCCCTCTAGGTTGACTTAGCCTTCTGCTCCCTAGGAGCAGCAGTAAAATGAGCGGGTGCCTCACAGGCTGCCAATAAGATCCTGATTTCATGTTTCAATGCGTAAATGTAACTTACTGCAGTTTGTCAGTGAGCTTGTGAATAAACACAAATATATTACTATTACAGCTAGTGAAACAGAAATCTTTACAATATCTTCCCGTCCATGAAGAGGTTTTAACCCCTCTCACCCTCTGAGTTCACAATTCATGCACACACTATTATCACTAGTATCACTCATAAATACAGTTACAGATGCTGAGATACTATTAGGTATAATCAGAATATGAACAGATGTCAGTAGGGGGCCTACCCAAGTGTGAGAAATGTAGTTGAGCCTTTGGGATTGGGATGATGTTTGTGAGTGATTCTCATCAGTCATCAGCTGTGAAGAAGTCATCTGACGTCATAACCTGGGTCATGTGGAGACCTCCAGTGTAACCTTAGCATGATCATTTAAGAGCATCACTCTTTATCTTCCATGCAATCCAATCCAGAGTCTCTGACTCCACCAGTTAACTGTCAACCCAGTCTATTGAACTATTGAATAAGTTAGACTAGCAAGGAGAATGCGATGTACTTAAAAGGTACTGTAGAGAAATGCTCAGCTACATAATGGTGTGTGTGACTGGATTAACAATTTGATCACATCAGCCTAAGAAACAGAAATTTATGGAATGAGACTTAGACAAATTCTACTCTTTCTTGACTCCAACCACCTATCCAGCACTGAGAAAAAATGCACTGAAAATGACGAGTGCATGTTTGACAGCACATTCATATGTGAGCAGACATTTTCCTGCATGAAATTAAACAAGTCTGTCGACAGTCACCTGCACAACATCCTCCACATGTCAGTGTCTGCGTTTGAAGCTAATGTAGATCATGAGCTGTCATCTGGCAAACAAGCCCAGGTTTCACACTGACTAAATGACTCTGTTACAATTTTAACCTGGAAGTTCTTTTTTAGAATATAAATTAAACATTTGTAATTTCTTTTGAGGCGCTGAGGAAAATCACTTGCGGCCAGCCTGCCACATGCTTACCAAAAATTATAGTGGCCCGTATGCAAGAAAAGGTTGGCCACCTCTGAATTACATGTAGTCAACACACAGCAGACAACAGGGCACATAAGACACTGAAAGTGGTAATCTCTCCATCAGCAATACTAGATGCTAACCTATGTTATTTCTGTTCTAGTGCATAAGTACTTAGGAAACATCTGCATACGGATGCATACAATTTAAACACACATGTATGTATACAAGACAGTTACAGCATGCATTCAGATGTTCTTAAAGAGAAGCTGCACTACAGATGCTTGGATACATTATATATACACATAGGAAAATATATTTCATACTACAATCTCCTCTGATGATAAGGTTTACAAAGTTATAGAACTTGGGTCTCTAATGGGCATTGAAAGGTCTGTAGGACTCCAAGGTATAGTACCTTCAAAGATATAGAATGCTTACAATTGTTGGAGGCCAGGCTGATAAACCAACCCACCCCTCCAGCCAACAAATCTTCAGCAACAGTATTTGCAGTGAGCATCATTAGCAAGCACATGTTCAGAAGGCAGCAGACTGCAGAGGATATGAGCTCACCATCTACAGTGCCTGCCCATAATCAGTGGGTCAGAAGGTGACCTCTTCAATGCCGCATATCCCAGGCCAGCTCAGACAGCCAGGTCAAGAAGGGTCAGATCTAATGCAGATACAGGCATTATTACTAGAACTGAGATAGCTAAAACAGACTGAGATGTTTGGTTAAAACTGTGCTTAGATTGGACAGAAAATGGACAGAAATGGCTTCCAAAAGATTAGCCAAAACAAGGCACCCAGCATATAAACAAATTAACCTCCCACCTGCAAGATTCCAGTTGTTACATTCAAACGAATATGGATCCATGACTTTCAGAGCTGAAATAGTTAAGTCTCTCTAATGCACCAAAACTATACTGATGTACTTATTTTAGAATATGCACAAAATTGGTTGTTATAAAATTATTCTCTCAAATACACCGTCTTTATAAATTTTATTGTGTCTAAGAAAGCCTTCAGAAGGCTGGAAACTTCATTTGTCATTAACATGCTCAAAAGGCATTCTGGCATAAAGTGGTGGAAAACGAGTTCTTTGCACAATCTTGTGTTACCTATCAAACTGTAAGTGCTTATGCAAACTTTCACTAAGCATTTTAGTTTCAAATTTGTATTAATACTCTGCAATAAGAACTGAATGTAACATGCCCCTTGGTGCCCTAATTGCTACCCATAAGCATTGATTATTAAGCAAGTGACCAAGTCATATAATATTTGTCTTAACAAGTTTTTAAAGCAGGTTTCATTTTAATGGCCGCCACAGAGTTACATGAGTATGCTTATTAAACTCATGAACAGTCACGACATTGAGTTAGGGCAAACTTTAACTCTCAACTTCTCAAAGCAGCCATGAGCTAAATAAGTAAACAAATAAGTAGACCTGAATCTGTAACAAATTGTAACTTTTTTACTATTTGTGCTAGAAACCAGAGGTTTCACTAATTATTTAGCATTACAGCTTGATTCAGGCAGTATCAAACTCAGTTTTAATTTTGGTGATGTTGTAAGGGTTTTCTCAGACACATTCACAGATTATTAGGATATTTTCTAAAGCATCTGTTTGACAAATTCAAATACAATAGGCACAAAGCAATAAAGTTACATTTACAGAACTAAAAACTTTGTACCAAACCGAGTGGAGTTGCATATAACATAAATATGAGTGAGCCTTTCCCCACTCATAGTGAATTGGGTTTTTTGTTTCAAAGAGCACTGGATGTTAGAATTCTCTCCCTGCATCTGTTCATTCTGCTCAGTTACTTGTGTCCTTTCATTTTCCACTTAGACTTATCTTTTTCAAATTGCTTATACACCATTAGGTGTCTCTCTCTCTTGGCACACTGATCTTCTGAATGTTGACCCGATTGTGGCTTGGTTTTGTTTTGCAATTGGTTGATGCATGGCATCAGACATGGGCAATAATTTGGGTCTAGTGGTAAGCTTGCTCAACTATCATTTGAAAGGCCATGAGTTCAAAACCCCATGTAGGCAGAAATTCATTTAATGACTTTGGCTCTACTTGCAAAATTTGCTATGATTATGCTGATCAAGGGAATATCATGCAGTAATGGCTGACTACCTTCCCTTATATGCTCAGGCTAAGATAAATGAATTTGTAAATAGTTCATACCCATGGCTTGTCCATATGGGCTAGCTCAAGGGAATGCTCTTCTTCAACAATGCCACATGCATAATTCATTGTTTCTGAGTAGTGTAACACCAAAAAACACTGCTAAGATTCCAACGATCTGGTTTGGGACCAGGCAGCAGCTTGCTAAGCTCAACTTTCTACTCCTGACCGAGAAATTCCCTGCTTACACCTACTCTTCCACCATCCTTAACTTAGGTGCCACACTTGACTCCTCCCTCACATTCACAAAGCATATTTCCAACCTGACTCTCTCCTGCTTCTTTCTACTGAGGCGTCTCAGGGCCATCAGACGCTCGGTCTCACCTAATCACCATAGTTCACAAATTTGTCTGTTCAAGCTTGGACTACTGCAACTTGCTCTTCATGGAGCGAGTTGCAGTAGTCTTTCCCCCTTCAATCTGTTCTAAATGCTCGACTTCCCCGCTTGCCCATAACTCTACTTACATGCTTGATGTTCTGCACTGGCTCCCTATTGCCACACGCATCCATTATAAGATCCTCCTCCTTGTCTCCAGCTCACTGCCCCTAAATATCTCTTGAACCATCTGTGAAAGCCACTATCTGCATCTTCGTCTCACTCGTTGAGCTCTGCGAATCGGCTTGATCTTTTTGTTCCCAGGGCTAAGACTGCTTTGGCCTGCATTTGCTGTAGTGGGTCCCACGATATGGAATACCCCTCCTGCTCAGGGCTAAACTAATGACTGGCTTTTCTTCATCAGTCTCGCGTTCCCTAAAGGCATTTCTGTTTCCCCGGGGTTTCTGTGCTGAGAGTGCCTCTGAATAAGTTGATAATTATTCTGCAAGAGGAGTTTTATAAATTTCTAGATATAAAACAATGCAATACAAAAAAGGCCATCCACAATCATGGTCAAAATGCAGCAACAAAATCCATGTGAAACAGCCATCCATCTGGTAGGACAAAAGCTGTAATGACCATGTGTAAATTGCTGGTGTGCAAATTGTTGTTGTGCAAATTGTTGGTGTGATATGCCTCTGTCATCAAGTCAGACCATGTAGACCATGTACCACAGTCTGGGTAGGCCCAGAGAGGTGTAAATGCCACCAAAAGGAAATATAACCAACAAAACCAAATGCTCTAAGAGAATGCCATGGTTGAAGGCCACACTTACTTGTGTGCAGGATCAGTAAATCTGGATCTAACTACAGCATATTATGACTGAAGTTAAAGGAAGCTCAGAGCAAAATGCTCAGCCTCTAAGTTAAAGCAACTCCATGAGACATCTTAATTACCTGAGGAATGTCCCCAGATGTTCAGACATTTCCAGAACCATGTAAGTTAGGATCAGACAGAATGAGAGCATTTCCAGGATCGGAGGTCAGAGGTCATGTATCAACACACCTTATGAGGAAGGGTGACTAACAGTGTTTAGATTCCTGTTCTCTGCAATATGGCCCTTTTCACAGCCTGGGCCATAAACTGATAGCCTTTGGGTTTTCCATTTACCTTTATCTCCACTGACAGCTCACTCAAGAGACTTATCTGCAGACATAATCCAAAAGTCTCTCAACTAAGTCTCAAAGTCTCAGAAAGGGCTTAGTACAACACCAAAGAGTCAAGTTAAACTTAAGGTAAGCAAGTAAGTTAACCCATGTAATCCTTCATTGGATCAAATTAAATAATTTTGTCATACACAATTGTACATACCAATGCCCAAATATGTAAACCAAGTTTTAAAAATAAGGTCTGTTTTTGTCCAGCCTGCAGAGTGCTTATGGTTTTCCTTAGATATTTGTTACAACATGTATGTTTTTGTCAGCCAATTTACTCGAATCTTTAAGTGGCAAATGCCCTAGTGGACATTATAGGCTAAAGAAAGGCTCCACTGTATTTGTGTTTGTACTTGAGCAAAGCGTACGGCATTTTTGAATTTAGAGGCAACAGCTACGCAATAAATGCCGCAGATATTTAATAAAAGATAAATACATGATTTAAAACAACTAAATGGTAATGTACATCTTGGGAACTTTTCAAAGGGCTAAGAACTTTAAATTTTACTCCAACTTATGCCTTCATGACTTCACCTTTGTTCCTTCATGAGATTCTGAGTTACTGACTTCATACATAATAAAGTAATCAAATTAATCATAAGTAACAAATACAACAGGAACTCTGGAAAAGAAAACAATCTCAGCTAAATTCAAAACGAGAACTGTAAGGGTAAATTAAGAATCGATTCCATATCATGATCATATTGTAATTGTATAGAGTGCCACTTCAAAAGAAATTCATCAGAGGCACTTCCGAACTGAAAACACAAGACCATGATCACACAGAATGGTTTTCAATTGCCTACAGAAAAGAGGTATTCTCTAATGTCACTGTCTGCAGAAACTGATGATAAACCATCAGAATAACAGACGTTGGGATTCATCTGTCAAAGCACATCAAACTCTCTTAAGCAGTTATAATTTAATTGCTACTGAAGAAAGGCTCTGACTCCAATGTACTCATAGAATTTACAACTTGGGAAAATGAATTCAGTCCAGATTCAAATGTAATTCTTAAAGGGCTTCAGAAGTACAAAAAACAGTACAGCCTGCCACTTTACATTGAAATCCTGCAGCCCAAAAGCAGGGTCTCATCCTGAACACTGCAGTGTTAGTGTAAAAGTTTTAGGACATAATGGTGTAATATATTTTACTTAAATTATTTGGAACCTGCATTTAAGCCTGTTTTGCCAATTTATTTTTGCCCCATTATTCCTCTTAAACTCAGTAATTTTTCCCCATTAACTTTTCTTAAAGCCAATGGTAGCAGTGGGTTAAGGTGAACTGGACCACTTGTCTCCTGCTGGTCCAAATTATCACCTCATTGGGCCAGTGCCAGTGTCACCTCCATCATGCTCCCTGTTGCTCAAGTTATCTCAAGTTATCTCAAGTTAGTTATATTATCTCAAGTTAGTTATATTGGATACAACTCATGCAACAGCATACTTGACAATTCAAATTATACAGGCAAACCATTGACAATGTCTGTCACTGATGAAGCATGCCAAAGTTTTTTCTTCATAACTTCTTGGATCTTGGTTACTGGAAACCTCACTGTAAAATGGACTCACTTGAATTATGAGGAAATTCGTGATAATAATCAGAGGCCTTCCAACTTTAGATGAAAACAACAGAGTTATTGAGTATTAAAGTGTGATTATATGAAGGAAGACCAAGACTATGCTGGATAGATAATATAAATGAGGACATAACATCACTTGGACTAACACTAAGTGGGGCAGTGGACTTGACAAATGATTGAGGACAAAGGAGATCATTTCTTTGTAGGCCTACCGATCACCACCAAAAGACTGGTGTCAGGAACTGATGATGATGAATGTGTAACATGGGTAGTTCATAATAGAGATTTAAAGCAACTCCTGTTGTGATCCAACAGTTTTGTGTCCTAAACAATTGCTGGTGACTTGTTTCTGCATTGTGACTTTCTGATGATGCAAGTTTAATGTTGTCCCAAAATTTTATGAGTATGTTTTGTCATAGGCATATTCAGGTCATAAAACCAAAAACACAAAAGATGAATTGGACATAACTCAAAAGGATTTAGGAAAATGACCAGGACATTGAGATGCAGGAATATAATAAAGAGAATTTAAGGCAATATTGTATGAGATGATGATTTATTCATACTTATTACAGTCAAATGTATGGTGTCTGGAACCGAGACTTCCAGACCTACCCAATTAATCCTGGAGATGCTGATGATGACGACGACGACGACGATGATGATGATGATGACGATGATGATGGTGAAGATGAAAATGAAGATAATGAATGAATAAAGATTTAGGTTTAGATGAAGCTGCACCACCTTCATCTAAAACTGCTGCTGCTTCATCTAAAAGGTTGCTGCTGCTGATCATGATCATGACAGTATCTTTTGGCTGTGTTGGCAGCTATTGCCATTTGCCATTGATCTTTAACATCTCATTCCCAGACTACTAACACTAAGCGATATTCAGTGGCAGTGCTCGAAATGGACCGGAACGCACCGGAACGCCGTTCCGGTTTGTCAAATGAATTAGCGTTCCGTTCCGGTTCGTCAAATGAATTATTGTGGAAAATACTATGAAATTAACGTGAATGCTCCCATATCTTTGACTAGCGTTCCGTTTCGTAAAATTTTCCATTTCGAGCACTGTTCAGTGGTTAAACTGCTCACCCAATTGTAGTCGTAATCATAATCTCTCAAAGCTAGGAACAGAGCACCAGTTTATTCACAAGCACTGCCTAAAGTCTTCTATTGTCTCATTAGCCTAATGCACAAGACAACAATTGATGATAAGTCAGAGGAGTTGTCCAAAGACACCAAATTAGGAAAAAATCCAGAAGACTGATGATGATTTGTCAGTCATCATCTGAAGGTGGTTGTCTCTAAATTTTGCAAATCTAAAACCTAACCCTATTTCGTGAATCTATAAGTGACACTCACAAATTCACTGTTCAGATCAAACATAAAATGCATGAAACACTATGAATATTGTCGATTATTGTCACCAAAACAAAAAACACGTTGAATAGCATGATAACATCCAAATACACATGTAGATCATACTTTGATTTTAAGTGACAGGTCCAGGGCTGTAGTGCTAAAATTAGAGGTGAGTTTTCCTAAACAAATTAGAGGTGAATATAAGCTACAGTATTTTGTGAGTATGCGACTATGCGCTATAGTATTTTAATATAAGTAAATATAAATATTTTGCGAGGCGAGTATACGGTCTCTAGAGGCGAGTACACACTGTATACCCGCGTATACCCTCGACTACAGCCCTGGACAGGTCTCCTCTTTCACGGACAGATGTCATAGTTAAGGATGTTGATCTCAAATCAGATGCTCCAGAACTCAGCTTCTGAAGGATGCAGCTGAATTTAAGCATTTGTTCATATGCCATAATTATATTGTTATAGTTTTGGTCGGCACTTCGGGGTCGATGGCTTAATTATAATACACAGAAAATCAAATCCGTAGAAATTTCCCTTCTAGATGACAATGCTTTTAATAGGGCAATGAAGCAATTAATTCAATAATTATGCATACTCGAGTACGGAAATATATGCTTACCAAAGAACAGACAATCGCGTATCGCAAGCATCTTCGCAGAGTTGAGCAATGGGAATCAATTGTGAGACTTCCAGACCTGTCCAATTAATCCTGGAGATCTGACAACGTAACTTAGGCTATAACCCGACGCTAGAACAGCCACAGCAGGTCAGCACTCGACCACACGCAGCAATTGGTCGGTTAGCTGAGCTTCTATCGCATATACAACCTTTTCTTCGGTGACCTACACACACGCACGCAGCCACGCACATGCCACGATCAAATCTGTATAGTAGTCTCGCCAACAACAGCGTCGCAAGTAAACGCGTCGTTCAACTCGTCACCGTACGACACCACAGTTTGCATACGAAGACTTGTCAAGCCGTTGAAGGGATCCTGCTGCAGGCGGCAAGAGCAGCGAGCAGAGGAGGATGCGGGGGAGGGATGAGAGGGTCAGTGCATGACTCAATGTAGCTCGTCGTGTGAAAGTGTTTGCGCACTGATCGACGGACGAGTGTCACCATCGACACAGGCATAATTAGGGTATACCTGCATACAATTATAAAATCAAGTCAAGTTCAAGCATTAGAGTTATTTATTCGTTATGTTACGGACATTATCTCGAACAGGATATACGCGCGAAAAAGTTTTTTACCTCTTCTTTAACCATCAGTTCAAAACTCTTTTTGACCAGATCAAAAGTTCCCCCATCTGTCAAACAAGATAGCCGCCACTGGAATAGGAAATATATCGGTTATAGATTTGTCAGATAGGCTTAGACCGTAAGTTTGAGATTTATATAGGGCCTAGATTTGGAGATCCGCCACCTCTGGATGAGCAATTTAACCACTGGTCGACGGACAACCAGGTCTGCGGCCTATTATAGTTATAGGTATAGGCCTACTTCTCATAATATTATATATATGCACAGTGCCGGCGCTATGGTACTTGAGGCCCCCCCCCCAGTCTTACTTGAGGCCCCCCAAAACTACGAAAATACACTGCAAACGAGAACAAACAATAACGATCGAACGTTAAGTCTCTTTAACGAAGCTCTTTCACCGACAACAGAAACAGCTAAGTCTACAATGTAAGTATCAATACATGGCATCAATACTCGATCGAGCTCAAACTTTTTCCGTCTCGCCTTCTTTTCCGCGAATCGGTCCAATAGCTCGTCATAGTTCAGCTTTCGGGCAGTTTCACTTTCAACTGAAATCATTGCCAGCGATGATAACCTGCTGCTGAGCATGGCGGAACGATTAAATGTTTTAATTAGCTTCAGTGTGCTGAAACTGTGCTCAGCACTAGCCATTGGTACTATAAAGTGGTCAGAAGAATTCACAATGCAGATGATAAACGACCAGGAACCAATATAATTTGCTAATGAACTCGCTTCTGAAGTCATTGCTGCATCATTTTTCTATTGCGTATACGGTATGCTTCAAGTTGGTCAAGAGAGTCATAGGCCTGTACCTTGTCCAAGTAATAGCGAAGCAGCTTCTCAGACTTGATTCTGGATTGCTATCTGATGGAGCCTTCAGTGAGACTGCGACATTCTTAGTCAAAATCGTCCATCGTGCAGGTGACAAAGAAAATATTGTGTAGAACTGCGCCCTGTTATTCATTTCAAGTAATCGTGCTTGTACACCACTGTTATGGCCTTTCATATTCGAGCCATTGTCATACGCCTGACCCCGACAGTCTTCAATCATTAGATTTAGTATTTTAGTGCTTCTCCTCGCACTAGGAATGATTCCGCCAGTCCTTGGCCAGTCGTGTTATTCACAAACTAAAAACTTCTCTTATCTGTATGCCTTTTCTAGGTATACACTGGCAGGGCCGGATTAACAAATGTTGTGGCCCTGATCAGTAAATCTGTGGGCTCCAGTCCCACACAATCACAACAAAATGACATAAAAACGTGTTATATTCGTCACGTCATTTAATAATGCGTCACATAGCACTTGAGTTCCGGTCAGGTAGTAAGTGTTTAATTAAAAAGTAAAAATAGGCTTTACTAGCATTTCTGGCTGATTTTTAGATGAATCTGCCTGATAATGGAAACTCCTACAGGGGCCCACACATGTGCGAAAGTTGTGTATTAAATTTTGTGTATATTACAATGAATAGTTTCGAATAATTTGCTCTGAGGTTTTTTGCTCATTTTTACTATTAGACTTAAAAAATAACAGTAATCATAAAATATTGAATTTTTCTCTTTTACATGTGTGAGGGCCCCTCAAGTATGGGGGCCTCCTGTTCGGCCAAACAGGTTGAACATGCCTCAATCCGCCTCTGTACACTGGACAAATCTGAACCTAACTGTCATTTGCTCTTCATGTGAAATGTCAGGAGTAGGCATAATGATCAGCAAAATTTGGAGGCCCCTTACAAACTTGAGGCCCCCCAACCGGGGGGTTCGGGGGGCCTTAACGCCGGCACTGTATATGCACCTCTGTGTAAGAGAGCATGCGGATCGCGGTTTGTCTCGCGTTGTTGGTTTATTTGAGAGGTTTAAATCTCGGGCTAGGTTTTAGAGGTTTAAATCTCGGTTCTCGGCCAGTACAACGGGAACCTTAAATTTTGGTGTGGCGTCCATTCAAATGGACAGCAGTGGTGAAGGATCTCACACGATCAACTCATTGATCGTGTGAGCAGAGTTCGCTATAGCCTATAACACGTAGACCCTACATTTACACAATAGGCTTTAGGCCTACGGCCAGGAATAAGGAATTATGGAAGAGATAGGCTATGGCTTAGCGGTTTCATACAAAGAATAAAGACTGCTGATCATATAACTTGATCGATGTTACCGTTAAAAGTATTGCTTGTGCTGCCATTTAGTATTTACTTGTATTACGATAAATGTTAACTAGGTGGCCCTGCTAAGCGGGATCAAGATCCCTTTTGGGTCTCCTCTTGTTGCCAAAGTTCAAACTTTTATGTTGTATTTCCCTTGTACTTCAAATGGCTTCAATAAAAGGATTGATTGATTTGATTGATTGATTGATTGATTGATTGATTGATTGATTGATTGATTGATTGATTGATTGATTGATTGATTGATTGATTGATTGATTGATTGATTGATTGATTGATTGATTGATTGATTGATTGATTGATTGATTGATTGATTGATTGATTGATTGATTGATTGATTGATTGATTGATTGATTGATTGATTGATTGATTGATTGATTGATTGATTGATTGATTGATTGATTGATTGATTGATTGATTGATTGATTGATTGATTGATTGATTGATTGAAGACATAAATTAATTGGCCATAGAACAAACTCCTGTGGAACACCACAAAAGAGTGGGAGGGGTTGTGAGCAATGGCTTGAGGCTTCAAAAGAGAAGGTACGGGAACAAAATTAAGTAAGAATGGAACCAGAGTAGAACATTGCGAGAGACGCCAAACCAAGAAGAAAGTCGCGAAGGCTTTGGCCTATATAATTGCTCATTGCCATCGATGTTCCGTCGTATGATCGTGTGTGCAATTTTGAGCTTTAAATTAATTGGAAGAAAGGCATTATCAAATACAGTTGTATTGTATTGCATTGTATGTATTGTATGTATTGTATTGTATTGTATTGTATTGTATTGTATTGTATTGTATTGTATTGTATTGTATAGATAGCTTATCCGGCGCGCGCACATAATTATAATTTTGCCGGCAAAAATATCATCCGAGGCAAGACCGAACCATATCTCGAGCAACAGTGGGACGCACCCTACGCGAGCGATTGGAAGCTTGGAACACACTATGCGAGCTTGTTGATTTGCGTAGAGTTGGTGGTACTAGGTAAGGCTACGTGTCACTTGCAAAGGCTACGTGCAAGCTCTACGTACATTATCGCTGCGGAAAATGGCCGCCCCATTAGAAGTTACCGCAGAGACAGCGAGGGCTTCCGAGAAAGCGTCCAACTACGAACTAGCGCTTCGTCTGACACCAGAGGGTGAGTCCATAAGCATTCTTGAATGCGCTCAGTTTTCAAACTCGAAACGAGTTGCGTGTGATGATGTATGGTCGGCGAAGAAAAGCGGTAGAAAATTGAATTAAGAATAAAATACATGCTATTAGTGAGTTGGATTACATACAAAAGCCAGTGATTTGTTCAACAATTGGATAAAAGCGTGAACTTGGCATACATTCCTAAAACAACATGCTAAATCCAAATTTAAAAGAATGCTGCGATTTACGTGGCGCCGGAGTATTACAAATGAGGTCAGAGTGCATGAATGATTAGTGAGGGTGGAGTCTGTCCATGTGCATGAAGATGTCTGCCTTTATGACGTGCACAGTTGCCTATTAAGGAAGTCATAAGATTCTCCTAAGACACCACCATTGGGAGGCATTGCGCTTGTTCTCTAGGACTTCTATGAGCATCGAGGTATTCCCCATAAAGGAGCACATGATGAAAGCTTGGATGAGCAAGTTAGGATTAAGGTACCTTGGCTGCATTTGGCTGAATTTTTTTACACCTCTGGTGTTCTGTGGAAACCGGTGGTGGAATTACTAACTCGTGCCTTCTAAACTTTCTTTAAATAAGTGTGTAGGCCCTACCAAGTTCTGACACACATGATTTGTTGTAGATGAGATTAGACTGGTACTGATCATTTATCCCATCAATAATAGTCAGTGGAGGACTGGAGGTGTCATCTTATAGTTTAATTAAGTGTGATAGCAAGAATCCAACAACTTGACTACCTTTCTTTATGCTTCACATAGTTTCATGTTTTGTCCTCCCAGCAATGAACTCGGGGTCAGAACTAATAATTCAGATTAAGATTTCCTTAAGATTGACCTTTGCTAACTTAAGGCTAACTTAAATGTTTTGAAACACATTGCATGTGAAAAGCAACTTTGAAATGTTTTAAGTTTGTTATTATTTGATGCTCCTGAGAATGTAGCTCTTAAATTTGACCTCACCATAATTTTTTTTCTGAGTTCAAGCTCAGTAAATGCTAGACCATAATTTTTCATTAGACCATGAGGAAAGACTGTCCAGTTTAATAGGGAATTTGTTGGTTTAGGTCAGCGGTTCGCAACCTTTTTAGTGATGCGACCCCTTGCTAAGATTTCCAAAGTTGTGGCGACCCCCAACAATAAAACTGATTGGATTAGGCCTACTCCCTACACCGCATTTTGCTTCAATTATGATGCACATCACTCCTCACCATTTGATAATCCGTATACGCATCATGAATAATAGCATAATAAATCATTAATCAACAAAACAATTTGTTTTTTGGTAATTATTTTGAATATTTTAAAAGTAAATTTAGTAAATGAAATGTTTACTAGAAGTTTAATAGGCCTTATTTAGTGTGTATTGCGCTATGTATAATCAAGAGTTACAAATTTCAATGGCTGCTGCTAAATTTAAAGTTTTAGCATTACTTAAGATTTAGAAGAAAACAAAGCTGCAGATCGAAGGCCAACAATATTACTTAAATTGTAACTAGAAAAATGCTGAATTTTCGCAACCCAAAGAAGAGCGTCAATGAGAAGGCTATGCAGCCTGTGCTTGCTTCTTTCTGGCCAATTTACAGTCGTTGTAGTGGTACAGTAGTGTAGTAATCATAGCTTAAATACATAAATATTAAATTTTAAGAGACTACTCTGAAAACTTTTTTTGCAAATTTCTGAAGGTTCCAGCCGACCCCTGGCAAATCGTAAGGCGACCCCCGTGGGGATCGCGACCCACAGGTTGAGAACCGCTGGTTTAGGTGAACCTGAGCATAAGAATCCTATATCTGCACAAATGTAGCTGATTACATTGTATGGCATGCAATAAATGTTAAATGATTTTCTTTGCAGTATCTTATCAGTAATGCTTATATTCAGAATTTCAGATAACTTGGCCAATGGGATGTCCAAACGATCTTGCAGTGGAAGGGGCACAAAATGATAGCAACAGAGAAGCATCAGATTCTTCCACTCCTGAGCAGCAGAGGGAGCCTCTTAACAGCAAGTCAGGTGCTGCAGCTGAAGCAGTTGGCAACAACATCTCTACGGAGGATTCCACTGGTTTGTAGAATGACAAATAAATGTACTTTTTAGATGTGTACTTTTTTAGTTTGTGATTTAATAATTTCTTCAGGTACATCAGTCTGTATTTTAAAAACAGTTTGTCAATGGAATTGACAGTGAAAAGAATCTGTGATTTACATTACCTAGATTTGCTTTCTGTGGCTTACTTTTCCTGATTCAACTGAATTGACAACAACTGATTACTTTTACATTTTGGATCAAGTTCAATTGGTGCTTTTTCAATTCCCATCTAATCTTTTTGTCTCCTTTGTGCTCATCTGTCTCCTTTGCTCTCTTTCCTCAACCAATACCACCACTTCTCCACTAATGCCGCCACTCCTTCACCGTTCCTCTACTCCTCACCCCAGAGGCTCTCCCCTCCAAATTGAAGTCTTGCCTGTTCAAGAATTCCTACCCTAATCCATCCGATTCTGTGCCTTCCAAGCTTTGTTCATCCTCAACGAAACCCACCATAACAGCTGCTCTGCCTCTCTCTGGTCTCTCGGGCAACCAGATTCGGACCTCCAATGGACACTGATCTCTAAACAACCCTCTGATATGATATAGCGCTTGTGAATAAGCTGGTGCTTTGCGCTTAGCTTTAGAGTAGCATTTTAGAAATTTGGAGATTATGATATGATATGACTCTCTCTCTGTCTGCTGTCTTTTTATATTAACAATGTATCTATATTAACTTTATGTGTATATAAATACATTTAATTGCAATGTACATAGACGGATGAAAGATCCAAACATACAAAGTATTTGAAAAAAGCAAAATTGTATCTTTAAATTTGTTTGCAGAACTGTGCGTAGATGACAAGGTTGCTCTAGAAATATTAACTCACCCACAAGTAACAAGTTACAACAAATTGCTATCATTACCCATCTCCAAAGGTACAGTGGATGAAATATCTTATTTATATGTTTTCTTCTTGTAGCTGTATGGACCCACGAAGCAACCTTGTATTTGATTGGAGCCTGTGAGAGCCGCAAGCACCTGTTCCATGTGCCAGGTGTAAAAAAGATGGATATTTGGAAACAGATTGCAGATGAGATGCAATCGTTTGGTCTGAGTTACTCGTGGGAAGCATGCGAGAAGAAAATGCGCAATCTTAAATACAGGTTACTTCAAATTCTTTATTCCAGGTAGATCAGGACTATAAAAAAGCATCAACCTGTATTCATCATTTAGAGGATGGGATGCATGCAGTTCAGCTCAATATGGGACGAGTAGCAGAGCTCTATCATATTGGTTAAACCTGTTTTCCATTATACATGTATATTAACATTGACAAATTTCCTTTAATTCTTTTATAGATTTGTTACTTGTAGTATAACTACAAGTAACAAGGGGAAGGCAATGGCAAACCACCCCTGTTAATCATGCCAAGAAAATCGTCATGCGACACACCAAACCACGCCGATGGTCGCGGATGGAGGGACTCCCAGGCCGGAGCGCTGAGGTGGGACTCCCAGGCAAAGCGCGACTCAAGGGCTACTGGGAGAAGTAGCAAGACGGCAACGGAGACTGTGTAGCATGACGATCGCTAGGGCTCCTAGAGCCGACAGCACAAAGAGAGTATAACTAAAAAGTGATATAAAAACTCCGGAAATGTATACTAGGACCAACAGAAATATGAAAGATCAGCCAAAAATTCAGTAAAATTACTGTAGGTAAACTGGTGACACTCGATTATTTACTGGTAGATCAGATTGGAACCATTTCTTTAACAACTACAGTGGAAAATTTGCAGAAGCCTCTGACCCAATGGAACAATAAAAGATTAGTCACAGATTCAGAAATGTCCAGAAAGGCAGTTAACTTAGAAACAGGTAAGCTATTTAGCCTGATGAGCCAGTTTAAATAAACAGCGCTGTAAGGTGAATGGTGCTCATAGAAATACATGTTGTGTGTTCTGAATGAGGATCTCTCGCATGTACTTCTGTTTCTGATAGCTTCACATTGTAGTTTCATTTTGTTGAGCAACTCCACTGCAAGCAGGTGCAACTTAACCACATTTATATGAATTTTCCAAGAATTTTCAATTATGTAATATCAATGAAGACAGTTAACAAAAGAAGGATAATAAATTTATTTTATTTTTATTTTATTCCGGATATTTCTATAGCGCCTCTCGAAGTCAACTACAGAGGCGCTCCCGACTAAGCATTTGATACTGTGCCAGAATTTTCACGCCGAAGCGCCACGAGCAATTGCGAGTGAAAGACTTGCCCAAGGTCCGTACGCAGCGGCTACAGTGGGATTCGAACCTGCAACCCTCCGGTCACAAGACGTTAAACTTACCACTGAGCCACCATGCCCCACAATACCACACATTTCCACTGAGTGTGACTGAGTTGAGTATTGTTGTGTGGGACACAAAGTCTAGTAGACTTTTTTATCACCTCTAGGCAACTGCTGTAATCACAGCTGATGCAGCTAAGTTGAAGTGCATAGACACTGCTGTGTATGAATATACCCTCAGTAGCAGGGCCGGATTAATCACTCGAGGCCCCATGCTAATTATACACGGGCTCTCTTGTTGTATTGAGCATGGGATGCTGTGAAGACATGACAATCAACTTGTAGTAAATAAAGATCATTGCTGTGTGCCGTGCTACTCAAATTATTAGTCAATGCATACATGATGATGATGATGGCACACATGGCAGCCATTTGATGGCGATGGGTATGAATAAAACGATCTCCATTGTCCTCGGTCATTTCTCAAGTTCAGCACAACTTTAACGCTTTGCATTTTGGGACTATATCTAAGGTTTTTTCAAATATTTAAAAATACAGTTAGCGTAAAATTATTATAAAACTTTGAATTTGTTCTTTCATTGTTAACAGCTCAGAAACATTTGCAACTTTTAGCAACTGCAAACTGTGTAATAATGTCATAAAATGAAATCAAGTTAAGCACTTCACTGTCAACGCTAAGAAGTTCCAATGTATTTCTGCATGTAGAAGTTTTTGGGTCATAGAAGTTCACAGTTTATTTTTAATAAGTCCCGTCTTACTGCAGCAGCATTCGCCTGAACAATTGGAAATCATCAATGATCAGAGCGATAGAAACATTAGGGGAGTGTTTTGAGAAAGTTCTCGGTGTACAATAGCATAGCTAAAGCATAGCAACTTGTGAGTCACAACCCCTTGATAAGTACTGCAAAATCAGCAAGTTAAACCATTTCGTCAGGGAATATGTCAGACTGCAAATCTCTGGTGTATGGCCACCTGATGGAAAATTCTCAAATTTTGTCGGCCTGGAATGTATGAAAATCTGCTACCGAACTTCACTGAAAGCATGAATTCTCTGCCTTAGTGACAGCAACAACTTGTGTACAATTACCAAATAAGTTTCAGCAGGAAAATTGTCTCTGCTTGTGTATGCCAGGAAGCAAATCGCATCGGAATGGAAAATAGTGATGTCAGCATAGATTAGGCCCTATATTTTGATTGAAAGAAGTTGACTCAAAAGAAATGCATGTACACAGCAGTTGGTTGCATGGCTGACATTTAAAATTTGCAATTTCCTTAATGTAAATTCTTGTTTAAACTTCGACCAATGGCTCTTTCTTGTGAACAAATAATTATTTGGTGTAATAAATTCTGTGTTTGTCCTGCAGTGTTTCGACTTCAGTCATGGGGCGTGGTGGCTCAGTGGTAAGTTCGGCGCCTTGTGACCGGAGGGTTGCAGGTTCGAATCCCACTCTAACCGCTGCGTACGGACCTTGGGCAAGTCCTTCACTCGCAATTGCTCGTGGCGCTTCGGCGTGAAAATTCCGGCACAGTATCAAATGCTGTAGTCGGGAGCGCCTCTGAGTAGTAGTTGACTTCGAGAGGCGCTATAGAAATATCCGGAATAAATAAATAAAATGGGGGCGCCCTGTAAGTGGGGGCCCATACTAAAGCATATTGAGCATACTGGTTAATCTGGCCCTGCTGAGTAGCACTTGTTTAGATCAATTACCTTAGATAGGTGCATTAGCGGCGCTTTTGTGACGGCATTTAAAAGGCGATGCATACATTCGAGACCTGTTTACGTGCTTCTTGTTTACATGCTGCACTTGAAACCCTTTCAAGGTACATGGAAGGGCAAGATGCAGAAATATCGAGATCATTCAAATGGCAGACTGCATAAGAAAGTAAAGAAATGGGAGTCAGAAACGTCAAGAACATAACATTGTGCATGCATTTTCTTTGTGAAACATGGAAACGTTTTGAGCCCAGGACGTGTGTGTGTGTGTGTGTGCGTGTGCGTGTGTCGGTGCGTGCGTGCGTGCGTGCGTGTGTTTGTGCAATTTTGTGATGCTGTGACTGCACAGAACTTTATATATGCTTATTAGAGCACTAGATGTAACCCGTGAAAAATCACGGTATGTAAATTTAGTGTACGAATGTGCTTGAGAATAGAAATGGAAAAAATACGTAAGCTAAATTGTTATCATTACAATAATTGTTTGAGAGAGAGAGACAGACAGACAGAGGGGGAAAGGTCAGGCCTGGTTATGGCAGCCCGCCCCTGCAAGCCCCCGCTGGCAGCCGTATCTGCAGAGAGAGAGACAGACAGAGACAGAGACAGAGAGAGACGGAGTCGTCCGCATTAGCCGATACACCAGATTCACGCAACAGACGTAAAACCGAAATTATATTGTTTGATGGTCCCATTAGTAAGCAGTTCGTTAACTCATGGTGGCTTTGGCTTCTGATGTAAACAGGTATCCACTGTACATGGTCGCATTATGTATGCATGTATGTATGTGGACAGTGGACACTTACTATAACTTGTATGCATGTACGGATGTGGACACTTACTATAACTTAATTTTGGGCCTTCTAAGTACCTCATAAAACTGATGTCTGTGCATATTTGTAAGTGATGTTAAAGTTCACTGAGAGACAAAATTTCATCAGTAGGCAAACAATGCTGAGATCATAGTTCGAGAATTCGTGACTTTCGGTTTTAAAATTCGTAAAAATTCGTGAATTTTGGTCTATTTAAAAATTCGTAAAAATTCGTTGGGCTATTGTTGCGCCTTTTTTACATTGACAGTGGCATTTTGCAAAAACAGCGTAAGCAACAACAACAAATGTGATGATGTCATGATTTGTTGTGTTAAGCTTCTGCTTAGAATTTAATGTAAAATTCAATAAAAAAGTTTATTTCGTAACGAGTTAATTTAGTTAAAATCTAATTTCTTAAAGATGAAAGAACATGGACCAGAGCGGAAGTATGTAGCAAATTGGGGAAGAAGGAAGGGTAATACAAAATAGTAAATAACAGTGTTGTTTTTTTACAAGGAATCTGTCGGTTGTTCTCCCCGAATTCGGGAGCATTTGCTTGGCGAAAATACAGAAACTAGAGCCGAGTGGGGGGCAGTGGGCTGTTCCTGACTCAGAATCTGACGACGATGAAGTACAAGACACAGCTCGGTGAACGTTGCCAACCCTTTTTAACCATGGTTGCAAGCTGTGTTAGTGGCTGACTGGTCACACTGGAGCTGGGGGCCTGGGGCACTGGTGGTTTTTCGTTCTGCTGACTGACACTCACAGTCACACACCCCAACTATGATAGAAATCGAAGTTCAAGACTCCAAGTAGAACAGTAACTGAATATCAGTAGGCCCTACTATTGTGTTGCTAGTCAGCTGTCATTTACGGCTGATTGATTGATTGCCTATATATATGGCATTGACATTTACTTGCTTAAAAAGTTGTAAAATAAACAAATAATAAAATTCGTTGCCATGGCAAAGAATTCTATTATTTTATTATTTCACGAATTTTAACGAATTTTAAAACTGCAGTTTTAAAATTCGTTAAAATTCGTGAATTTTTAAAATTCTTAAAATTCTTAAAATGCAAATTCTCGAACTATGGCTGAGATACTGGTAACTAGAAAAGTAAGAAAGGCAGGCGCCCACATTCATACATCTTGGCCAACCAACAGATTCCTGTAGAGTTCACAATTCATATCATGTTCAGAATTACTGGTCCATATTGCACTGCAGAAGAGTAATGCTGACAACTGATAAAGTACGCAAGCTCATAGTTAGCCATTGTGCTGTGGACTTGTGGTTCAGAGCCGTTGCTTCTTTAGGAGTTTTGAAGGTGCCAACTCAGTTACCATTTCAGTTAAGCTGAAACCTGTGGACTGCTTTGCAGAACTTTGTGACATGTAACTACACATTATATATGCTTTCTAAGAACAAATATATATGTCATTTAATTTGTTCTGGAAATACAGATAATTCAAATTAAGTATTGCCACTTTACAGCTTTGGAAAGCATTCACTTTGCATAGAGATTTAAAGATATGCACTTCATGTTTATATTTAAATGCACTTTTATTTACAGATATAAACTTCTGACAAACAGCGGTAACAAATGTTGCAAAGGCCGGAGGCCGTGGATTTATTATGATGCTATTGATAGCATTGTGACAAGTGATCCAAACATGAGTGAGAACCAAATCAAAGATTCACTTGCACTGGGTATGAGAATACTATTTTTCATTTTTTTAATCACTGCCTTTAATGTTATGATAACAGGAGTGTCCAGATCAGATATTATATTTGCTGTATTATTGATTTTCATTTAGTTGTACTTATGAGTTGTGCAGATCAGTTGCTAAGGACTCGCTGACAGTCCCTATGCAGTTGCCATCTCTGGAGAGGCTCAAAAGTGAGTGTTCACGTGACTGAGGCAACTACAAATTTATGGTTAATGCTAGTTTCATTTTTAGCTAGTTTTTCAGCCTTGGAGCTTTGGCAACTCATCATTGATCAAACGCAAGTTGAATTCATAAACTTGAATAATTTTGCCAAGGAGCTTTCCAAAAACAGTTGCAGTTTTATATATAATGAGAAAGAGATACTCAGGTGACATTGTTGAATGAGCCTTGAATTCTGGCCAACCACAAGTCCAAATATGAAACAAATCCTGTGCAGAACGTGAAGCCAGTGCAAAGATTTAAGCACTGGTGTGATGTGTTTGTGTTTTACATAGTTATGGCTCTGGCCAAAGTTTTGAACTTTGGAGTTTCATCATGTTTAACTTTGTAATACCAACAAGAAGTGAGTTACAGTATTCAGGTAACTCGATTCCAATGCATTCGCTAGAGAAGTACTTGGGAGATAATGGGGACACAACACCCAGTTCTGCACATTTATCATGGATGTACGACATTGTACATATATGATGACTTGCGAATACCATTTACTTTGTCTGTGAGAGAGACAACAACAATGCCTGAGTTATGAGCAGCATTAGCAAACTCAACAAATAAGTCCCCCATTTCACTAATAAAAGTAATCATATTTGTTAAGTTGCTGTGGAGTGCCCAGTCTAAAAATTCAGTCTTAGGTGGTTTGAGGAGGAATTTATTGGCTACCATCCAAGACTGCACCTCCTCAGAAGCAGTGGCAACAGATGTGTAGACAAGTCACAAGACAGACTCACTTGAAATGTAGATTTGAGTATTAATCCATGTAGAAATGATAAATGATTGTCATGCAGTGGCAGTGTTTCAAATGGTGCGGTGTATAATGTAAACAAAGATGACTAAGCATGGAACCGCATGTGAACAAAGCACTAGATGCATAATTATCAGTCAATCAATCAATCAATTTTTATTGCAACAATATAACATACATCAGTTCAACATTATGTTACAAGAAAACGTTGACAAAGGGAAGGCCCAAAAGGGATGGAAATCCCGCTAAAATCCAATTTTTTAAGTTGATTACGTTGAAGATAGAGGTTCGATTGAGAGACACAGTGATAAGCCTAACTAAGTGATTAAACAGAGGTATTCATAAGCTTACAAAAACAGTGCACAGTGATTTGATTATGAACATTATAGTCTTAGATTAACAGTTGCAAGACAGCATGTAATCCAGTTTAAATCAGTTCCATGAATTGTCATTAATTAATCCATCCGTTAATTGAGAATGCAATAGTTTTTTAAAAAGATGAAGTTTAATATTTATCAGTAAAATATACTGATTGAGTGCATGGACTACAATAAATACTAAACCAGTTTAGAGCAGGATCAGAAATTACCAAACCACTTCTGGAGACGATGTAGAAGAAGGAAATGGTACATTGTATCAAAAGCAATAGCTAAGTCCAGAAGAGGAAGTGCTGTCATCTAACCTAAATCCACAGAGGACGTGATGTCATTATGAACAGCAAGAAATGCAGATTCTGTTGAATAAAACTTTGGTGTGCAGACTGAAATGGTGAGATTAGTGAGTTGCAAGTTAGGTGGATTTGCATATAATTGATAGTTACCCATTCCGGATGATTTGTAAGCATTTGTCCATGGGTCTCCTTCATCCCAATTGCACTTATTTGAGCATATTCAATCTCTATCTGAGTCTCCACTCCTGGCTGTCATCAAATCGTCTCTGTCTTAATGCCTCCAAAACCCTGTTCATATGGTTTGGCTCCCCACAGAGTGCGGGAGACTACCCTTAACTGACGAAGTTGATAATAACAGTTCCGACAAGGCAAATTAATATGTCGCATGAATGTGAGCTCTTGATCCAGAATTACACCAAGATCCTGTACTGAGGAGGCAAAGGAAACCCAGGGAAATTCAAGTGACAGAGCCTCAAGGTTAATGTTTGCAAGTTGTTGGCACGTACCAAACCAGATACATTGCCGGGTTTAACCATAGGACATCCAGGCCTCCAAATTCCCCACAACCCGGGAGATCTCTCGAACCGCAGCAGCAGCAGCCGATGGTGAGCAGTGGACATACGCTTGGAGGTCATCCGCGTAGGACTGACTTAAGACTGCACTGGCCTCCAAGAGGGGATCAAGGTAAGCAGTGTAGAGTATGTACAATAGGGGACCCAAAACAGAGCCCTGTGGCAGGCCAAACGGAGCAGGAACCCAGGGTGACCTAGCAGACCCACAGGCCACAATGCAAGAGCGGTCTGGAGGTATGAGGTAAGCCAGTGAAGAAAATTTCCAGAGATACCATAGGAGGTAGAGACGCATGTCAAAGAATAGTATGATCAACTGTATCGAATGCAGCGCTTACATCGAACAGTGCCAATAGAGTAACCTGTGACGTATCAATGGCCCCATAAATGTCCAAGAGGAGGCATACCAACAAGGTCTCAGTACAGTGACCTTTTCGAAAGCCCGACTGGTAAGTTGGTAAAAGGTCATTCTTATTAAAGTGGACAGTAAGCTGAGTAGCTACTACCTTTTTAATAATTTTAGAGATAAAAGACACAACACACAGAAGTTGCTGAAGATTGATTTTGCCTCCTCTTGGAAATCTTTCCGCATTTCTCTTTTTCATCTACTGTAGTCTATACGACTTGGGTATTATGGTTGATGGCTCTCTTCCTTCAAAGATCATATCTCTAATCTGACATGTGCTTCTTACTTCCATTTAAGGTGTCTCGAGGCTGTTGAGCATTCTGTCTCGTCCTCTGTTTTACCACACTAATCCATGCTTTCATATGCTCCCAAATTGACTACTGTAATTCCCTTCTTATTGGTCTTCCTCTTACCTCTGCAGTCAGTCCTAAATGCAGCTGTGAGATTAATAGCATGTCTGCCACGGTACTCTTGCATTTCTTCCTTCATGTTTGAACAACTGCACTGGCTTCCTCTCTTTGCACGTATTAAATTCAAAATTCTCATTCTGGAGACCAAGGCACAGCTGGGTCTTGCTCCTAAATATCTAATTGCTGTAATACACCAGCCTCTTTCAGTCTCCTCGCATCATCCAATTCGTTCCTCGCATCATCCACTTCGCTCCTCGAACAGACTGGATCTCTTAGTTATTATTATTATTATTATTAAGGAACATTTATATAGTGCCCCTTCAAGGCTGTCTACTCAGGAGCGCTCCCAGTCCAGCCACGGCTAAAAAGATTAGTCTTTAAATTAGTATAAAAAGTAGCAGAGTGATCCATAGGGACCAGACGGAGCGCCATTGGGAGCCCGTTCCAGGTATAGGGCCATCAGCAGAGAAGGAGCAGTGCTGCATGATTGCGGTACGCGAGCGAGGGACCATGAGTTCAGCTTGGTCAGCTGATCGAAGAGTAGAGCACCAAGCAAGGCAACTCGGGGACACAGGTATAAATTAGTTAAGAAGCCAAAAGGAACAGAAGTTATGTTATGTTATTCTAAAGTTAAAGCTTGAGACTTGATTGCAAAGCAGTATTGTTTTGATTGTGCTGTATACTGATTAAAGGCTCAATTTCATCAGTCACTCATCATCAGTGTAATCATAGAGTAGTGGTAACATCACTGGCGTGAAGAGCAAGCGGTAGCGGGATCGCTTCCCGCAACCCTCCCAAAAAGGTCCACTCAGCCTATTTTCATTCGCGAGATGGCGCGTTGTTAAAAATGAGATGTAGGACGTGATGGGCGCCTTGCATGGCTGCCGTATACAGTTAAATTCAACTCCTGTAATAACTTGTGATCATCCGTTCATACTGATTTGTAATCATACTGCGTAATTGTCAGTTTGAAAATATTAAACGAATATTATTATTTATTATTCAATATTTTTGCATTTATGATTCATTATTGTCACTTGCTGTATGTAAGTGATTTTAGATGCTTTGTACAGCAGGCAATGAATCAGAGTTTCAAGTCAGCTGGCGAGATGGTGCCTTAGAAGGTGGTATAGTCTTGGAGTGCTCAGGAAATGAAGGAGAAGATATGTCAGAATCTACCTCTGATGAACAGCCACTGAAACTGCCAAAAGGAATCAAGATAGTCACGGAATCACTTGGGAACAATATAGACCTCAGCATGCCTATAGAAGATACTATCACTAATGGCAAGTACCTTATTACCATCAGTACTAGATTTTAAGAGCCTTGTTTTTGGGGCATTTGTAACTACCCAGTATGTTTTATAGCAGTGCTTCTCAAGTGGTAGTTCAGGGACCAGTGCCGAATTGAGAGCCATCAGTTACCTGTCTGCAGCAAGCTGCCAAGAAAGAAAGAATAATATGCTTCTGTTGTATATTTCTAAAGAAGTCAGCCTATACAACATAAATTGTGAAATACAGTCTACCTCACAATATTGAAGAACAGTTCATAGAACAGATTGAATTAGCAAAGGATTTTGCTTTGCAGCTTAATGAAACTACAAATATGGCTGTTCTGATAGTGTTTGTGTTAGGAAGTAACCGATTCTCGGCCCAGAAACCAATAAGCACTGATAACTACTTCGAATCTGATAATCGGCAAATCCGAAAATTCAATCACAGATAAAAATTTAGAAAAATCTTAATTTTTAAGTGCACTTCCTTGAAATTTGCTTAAAATTAATCTGAATTGATAAGACATTTTCAGAAATAAGTTTACTGATATAATTTTTCATCAATCAAAACTTCTGCAACTTCTTCAAGGCAATCGTCATGTGAGGCGCTAATTAAAACAAACTTCTTTACTGACCTCATTTTCGTTTCCGGTGACAAGCGTACAATTTACTTCTGCCGTTAGATTACGACATTTATATTATAATTTTTGATTAACGTTATCTTCTGCAAGATTGCGACATTAATATTATAAAATTAAGAAAACATTTTCAAAAATAAGTTTGCTGAAACAAAACTTGTTTACTTACCTCATCTTTGATCCAGGTGACAAGCGACACTTACCAAGCATACCGTCATTAATATTAGAAGTTGTTCTGCTGTTCGATTCCGTCATTAATATTATAAATTATACCATAAACATAACCCAAAGTCCCAAACCACTATAAACTAACCCCAACCGTGACCTAACCTTAACTGACCCGGTTGTCATTTTCATATTCGCTGAAACTTTCTAAACATTTGCAAAAAAACAACTTCAAAACACTTAACGAAATGCCACAAATTAGTAATATATCTGTATATCATCATCATCATCACAGTCCATGGGCTCAGCGCCCGTTGGTGTCAATCGCATGCTTCACCATTTTCCTTCATACGTCTCGTTCCTGTGCTATCAGGCTCAGCCTGTGTATGTCCATTTCGCACCAATCTTTAACATTGTCCAACTATTCTCTGCTTGGCCTCCCTCTGATCCCCGTACCGTCGATTAACCCAAACATGGTTTGCTTGATCAGTCTGTTGTTGTCCATTCTGCACACATGTCCGAAGAAGTTGAGCTTTCTTTTCATTATCAGTTGCTTGATGTTTTTGATGTTTCCAACTCTTACGATGTTTCCAACTCTTACCCCTTTGTTTGTTATCTTTTGTTGCCACCTGATGTGTAATATCCTTCTGTAGCATCTCGTTTCAAATGCCAGTAGTTTGTTTTGTATATATGTTTTAATAATATATTTGACAATAATATTTGTCGTCAACGATTGTGGAAGGTTGTTTCGTTCACTAACTGATACTTTTTTTGATCACCCAGCGTAGGCTACTACACAACACCTGTCTAAAAATATAAACAAATTTTAACATAGCCATCATATTGTCACAACTTCACTCACAAGCTCAACAAATATTTCCGATTATCGGAACCAGAATCGGCAAAAAACATGCTCAATTATCGGAACTGGTTATCGGTGGAAAAATGCTTATCGGTTACTCCCTAGTTTGTATGCTTTAAGCATGAGAGCTGTATTGAAGGAAGTTTTCATTGCTGAGTAACAACCAACAAATACAATTACAGTGGAGACCTGTTGGCATGCAGCCCATTTATGTGCGAATTGGCTTAAGGAGCCGGTATGTTATGGCTCCCACTGATGCCCATGCAACACAGGATGCAATACAGGAACTTTTTGTGTAGCAGTCTGTATCAGCTGTGCACAGCTGCCTGAAAAAAGGGCAACAGTCACTACCTTCAGTTGGCTCTAAGTGCTGGTACAGTTCGGGATCAGGTGGACGTAATATAGTTGCACATGTCGCCCATCCCCACACCTAGTAGCAGTTGTAAGTGAGATAAATTATGGTACTTGTGGTCTTTGCCTGCCACTGCCAGTGTACTTTGCACAGACAGAAGTTTTGGAGCTGTCTCAACCAAGGTTATAACAGTTGTGTACCACTACACTTTTATATTGTATTGGATTTATGAATTTATAAAGCACCTCTTGCAGTACAACCTAATCAGTGCAAGGAGCTCTGTGAAAAAAGTCTTAAGACAGCGAGAAGTAGCAGCAGTGTCTCCAGTTAGGTTCTGAGAACGAGTTATGGAAAGAAGATCAGTTCTGGCTCTTTTTCTGATCTATTTGATGACACTTCTTCCTCAGATGACTTTTCAAACAGAGAAACCCCGTTGTTAGAAATGTGCTTGCACAATATTGTTCCTCAATCTCTGCAACTGCAGCTGATCCTGACAGCGCTCTGTCTTATTGCTTTGCAAGTGTGACAATACACTGCAAAGCAATAAGCCTGCCGTGGAACCATGTCATCCTTTCTCATGCTGTACTTTGAAAAACTGCCGATCCTCTTCTGTCTTGCTTATAGTTATGGTATCTTGAATAGGCTGGTGCCTTGCGCTTGGCCTTCAAGTGATGCTTTAGAAGTTTGGAGATTACAATTATGATACGATTACGAAGCGCAATATTAAAGAGATCAGAAGGACTCACAATAAACCAGCTTATTAAAGAGATCCTGCAGGGAAACCTTGAAACATCACGCTTTCTCTCTTCGATTTCAGGCTTCCTCGAAATATATTTGTGAAGATTTTGCCATTCCTTGCGAAGACGTCGTAGCTGATAACAAACATGATGTTTATTCCTCGTTGGAATCTGTGATCTTCCCAAATTTAAAGTGTCATACGACTGTTTCTTTAATGCTGTCATCCAGACTCTAATTCCTTTGTGCATGGAAATTGAACAACACCCTGAAACCTCTCCTTGTGTAGGTAGCTTAACTGAAGTAATCTTCAGTACTGCCAATCAACCACATTTCCGTTTTCTTCCATCAATTTGACCACCTCACATGCGAAATGACACAATCATCTAACATACTTATTTAATACTTTAAGAAGAAGATCGAAGACATGAAGAACAGACATCGTGACATCAAAATTTTGGCCAAAACGAGAAAGATCACCGGGTTCCTAATTTCGGTCGACTTGCACAAGTCCTAAATGCTCAGCTATCAAGATATAATTTTGGATATAGAGTTTATATATGAATTGGCATGAAAATTCAACCTGGCCATTAAAAAATCTTTAAGGTGAAAATATCATGTGCACCATAAAAACACCCTAATATGTACATACTCTTAGCAGAATTATGGGACGATGTGGAGGCTGATCATAAACAGCGATTGTGCCATGCCATTGTGTGTTGGTTGTTCAAGCGCAAATTGCTGATGACAGCTTACAAGCTGCAAAAACTGAGATTAATGAATTTCTCTAGATCAAAAGGGCTTGCTGGTCACAACTGTTTCAAAATGTGGACTTGAATACCAACCTGACTTATTTAGTCAGTATTTTGGCCTGCAGTACCAGTATATCAATGAATGGATAGGTCAGATCAAAAGGCACATGGGGCCCAAAAAAATTCACTCTACAGAATCACACGAGCTACGACACTAGCCAAAATGCTGTACACATCTCCCGCATGGTGGGGTTTTACCAGTGCAGGCGACCAATGTTAGGATGTTAATTAATATTATATAACTAATATATAATTCAACTAACATTACATTACTGCTTTAGCTATCCATATTATTTTTTCGCTATGATTCCCGTGTTAATGTTCCTGGGTGCGGTGTGCCATCCAGTTTTTTTCAATAAACGAATATATATATATAGAGCATGTATAGAACGGCTTATGGGGAGGATGAGGATGATGCTAGCCCGGGTCTTCTCTGATATAACATTCTCACTAACCGTCCGAGACCTAGGCGTCACCCTTGACCAGGAACTCAGTCTCTCGCAGCATGTGAACCTGGCAGCTTGAAGCTGCTACTATCAGCTTCGTCGGCTTCAAGTTGTCTCTCATTCTCTTTCCCATGACGCTGCTGTGGTCCTCGTCCATGCTTTTGTTACTAGTCGAATTGACCATTGTTGCGCGATTCTTGCCGGTCTCCCACTCGGGCATCTGGATCGGGTTCTATGCTCAGCTGCTCAACTAGTCAGGCATATCCCCAAGTATGCTCCTGTCTCTGCCTATATGTATGATGTGTTGCATTGGCTCCCTATTGCCCAGCATATCTCTTATCGGATCGCTGCTTTAGTCTCTCGCTGTCTTCTTGCCTGCGCATCATCTTACCTACGCAATCTTTGCCGCCCGGTGTCCGACGTCATAGCGCATCGGGCACTTCGCTCCTCAACCAGAGGAGTGAAGGTTGATGCACAATCTCAAATACAGGCATGTCATTAGTCAGCACCTGATGAATTTAACCATGTGTTCAATTCGTTCTTCCTTCTGAAGGAAAGGAGCTGGATAGATGTGAAATCCATAAATTGGATTAAAGGATGATGATGTAGTTGTCACCGCAGAGGGCAAATTGCTGGAGTTGGCTGCTGACAAAGGATTTTTTCATGCACGATTTCATATTCTTCTACTCGCTCTCAAATTTTAATAGGTAACCCCTCGTCTTCTCAAGACTTTATTCTTTTCTCTTGGCCTTGTGCACTGGGAGTGCCTCTGAACGGTTCACCCTACTACAGGCGCTTTATAAATGTTTAAATACGATACAATATTGGTGGAGGGTTAGAGGCATGTAAAACTGATTACCACTTTACCTTATGTATTACAACATGGAATTTGTTTGGTACCCATTGATCTAATTTCTGTTGTGTGCAGCAGGCTGGACCCATGAGTTAACCCTGATGCTGATTAGAGCATGTAGGGAGAGACAGCATCTCTTCAACACTCCAGGTATCAAGAAGATGGACATCTGGAAGCAGGTTGCTGATGCAATGCAAGCACATGGAACCAGTTTTTCTTGGGAGGCATGTGAAAAGAAGATGCGCAATCTCAAATACAGGTTGGCATAAATTCATGAATCTCTTCAGAGAACGTCTTTAAATGACTTTCTTTCATTTATGTAATACAATCAAATAGTTATATACCAGTGTAGTACCTTTCAAAGACAGTTGCACATACCCGTACCCCCACTTTTTGGACTGGGGGTATAAAAAAGTTATTAAGTTCATGTTGAAATTAGAAATGTTCATAAATAAAAATCAAACTGAATACACACTTAAAAGAAACGAAGATTGTATTTTTGAATGGAAAAAATCCATTAAATATCTGTGACAGACAGTGATTCCACGTACATATGTACTGTAAATAGCCATTAAAGTATAAAATTGAAACCATAACAACATTTTGTTTTTTTCGGCAATTTCGGTTTCTTGCATTTGTTTGAGTCATAGAAATTTTCTCGGGTTATTGTGCCTTCCCAGAGATCTGTCATCACCTTGCTTTGTGAATGTAAGAAATTGGTACCCCCACGTTTAGACCAAAGTTACGCCCCTGCCAGCACATGTACGCTGAATTGATGACACAACATTTCTACATTTCTACTCCAGCAGTCTTATCCCTAATTGTAAGGATAAATAATTTCTGGAAGAAATTCTTCTTGGTCGGTCAGGTTTTTTCAATCATTTGTTGCCATGGTTGAATTCGATCTTCGTTTGTTTTCTGGTATTGTTTCAACTCCGTTTTATCTTTGGTTTTAACTGATGGCATTTTACCAATCCTCTAAAAATGTTTAAGGTATAAGCTGATTCTGAATAGCAATGAAAAGAAGAGCAAGAGTCGCAAACAATGGGAGTACTTTGATGCAATTGATGGTCTGATGGCCAATAATTCAGTTGCAGAACATAGTCCAGTTACAGTCCACAATCAGAGTAAGTACATATACTTAAAGCATTCAATTTACTTTCTGTACCTGAGTCTATTACCGGTATATGCTCCATTTTGCATTTCACAAGTAGTGTGACTGTGTGAGTAAACTCAAGGGATGTACTTCCTGCATAATAGAATCCCATTCCAGACTTTTGGTACTAATGGTAACACAGGCAAGACCCACGAGGTCACAAGCAGAACTTCCATTGCTCTGAGCCACTTTGTATGCCAGCCTGTATTTGATATTACACTTCTCCTTTTCATGATCAAAGTTGACTGTAGGATGCAGTGAACAATAGCTATAGTTAAAATGACTGTTTACGAACTATGGCACTTAAATCTCTGCTATTATTATTATGATGTTGGAACTTTAAAATGTTTTGTAGTAGGCCAGTTCAATGACATACTGTTGTGTACATATGTTGTGAAGTATTGTTATAAGCGGAAATGTTAAGTTTATCTTTGCGGTTTTAAACTTTAGTTTGTTGGATATGACCAGTTCGCGTGGTCCCAGGATGCTTGGTCTGTGAGCTTTGCTGTGATGAATATTGGTAACATAATCCTAGGACTTTGTCTTAAGCCTTTGCAACAGTAATAATATAATATGTGGGGCGTGGTGGCTCAGTAGTAAGTTCGGCGCCTTGTGACCAGAGGGTTGCAGGTTCGAATCCCACTCTAGCCGCTGCGTAAGGACCTTGGGCAAGTCCTTCACTCGCAATTGCTCATGGCGCTTCGGTGTGAAAATTCCGGCACAGTATTAAATGCTGTAGTCGGGAGCGCCTCTGAGTAGTAGTAGACTTCGAGAGGCGCTATAGACATATCCGGAATAAATAAATAAAAATAGAAGTCTTAAGACAGCAAGAAGTAGCAGAAATGCCCCCAGTTAGAATCTGAGAGCGAGTCATAGGAGGAAGATCATTCCAAAGGGATGGGCCAGCAGATGCATAGGCACGGTGTTGAGCCATAGAAGTCCGGGTCCGAGGGACTAAGAGGTCATGTCGGTCTAAAGAACGGAGAGGATCGTATAGTTGTATGTTTTCCTATTTTCTTCACTATGTGTTTTTATTGCCTTTATCTGTCTTTTCTGATCACTCAGCTCCAGTACCTCCTGTAATATCCATGGCGCCCTTCTCTGTTTTTGTCCTAAAACCCTATACATCCTGTGCTACCTCTGTGTAGGTGTCTCTAATTTCCCTCCAAGTCTTCTCTACTGTACTCGTGTTCTTTGCGTCTACCTGCCTCCATTTTTCAAATAGTGAAAAATGGAGGCTGTACTGTACTACAACAACTCTTCTTCCACACATTTCTTTGTGCATAGTTTTCACTTTGATTCTTACTCCAACCATTACTAGTTTATGATCTGATGCAATGTCTGGCTTAGAGAAAAGTTAGAGAATTTGCCACTATTTTGCATTCTATTGCCACATCCTATCCACCTATGGTGGCAAGAGCCTCTGATGTTTTTGGTGCAATATCTGTTTTAGTAATAAGTGTGTGAAGTTGAGTCTCGTGCAAAAAGCATGACGAACAGAAAGGCAGTATCATGCTACACTGTATTTCATCTTGGAATAGATTTTTAATTAATTAAGCTGCTTTTGTTATTTTCAAGATGTTCAGATGAAAGCTGGAGTAAAACGTAAAGGAGACTTTTGCAATTTTTTCTTCACACAAGAAGTGCCTACAAAATCAGTACTGTTGACCCATGCCACAAGATCTACTATGAATTCAAGAAGACAGAAGACCTCGTCATCCTGTCATTCTACTGAATCACCGCCTTGGTTTAGAGAATTTGCCAGAGAACAGAGACGATGCCTTGAGGATATCATAAAAATAAACAAGGAGGCACTGAAAGTGGCCAAGGAACGTAACAACATTCTGCAAGCCTTTACTGAGGCATTTCTTAAACGAGAGTCATATGCAGAACGGAAACTCAGTTCAACTAGCAAAGATTGCCATGGAGAGTGAACTTTGCAATTTGTATCTTATTTCATGTGATATATTTCTTTTCTGCATTGTTCATCTTTAACAAGGCATAATGTATATACATGTTAATTTTTTTAAAGAGCAATCACTATTGTACTGTTTTGAGTTAATTATTTTTTTGGTCGAGGTAATTATTTCAGTCATTATCATTCCTTGGTTTACTGTCATTACAACTAACATTCTTGTTACAAGGATTTAAATTTTCAGTTATATCCAGCATCTCGGAGAGCCTTGCAGTAGGGGCTAGATAAAGGCTAAGGGAGACTTCCAAGTCTGGTCAGTTGACATCTAAGTAAACAACATCTTCGATTGTGTCTCAATTCTTGATGCAGGGAACCATTGGCTTTAGTCAAAATCATGTCGAAATGCATAAACATTTTTTAGCTACATGAGTTAGATTAAATGTGGAGCACAATATGGGTTCTTACCTACTTATTTTGTGCATTTTGGGTGCACAGTGCTTTGCAAGATGCATGTTTCTTTGCTCTAAATCTGACAGATGTCATCTCTGTAAAAAAAAGTGTAATGGCATGATACCACTCTGAAAAGCACTTTAACTTCTGACAAATTCCAAAAAAGCAAATCCAAAAAAGAATCTTTGAAGAGAACATTTCAAGAATATTCCAGATCCAACTAATAATCCAGGAAGATACAGTTCCTGTAGACCCTCTTGCATCGGATTTCCTGAACCTCCTCCCTTCACTTCTCGACCCATGTCAAGAGTCATACCCTTGATCTCCTCATCACCTCCGACGCTTCCCTCTTATCTCCCAAGCTATCACACTGTTGTCAACATTTACTTATCATTATCTTATCATGACTGACCTTGAAAGCAAGCCTTTCACTCGGCCTCCTCCCTTCTTCACTCGTTCTTTCCATCTCACCAGGTCCATAGACAGTCAGGCCTTCATCCGGTATATTCTCGACTCACAACTGGTTCTTAACCCTCCCCTTCCCTTGATGACCTCCTTTCTTGTTACAATTCCACTTTCCAACCTCCTTGACATTCATGTGCCACTCATCACCAAACACCCGTCCTCCATCCTCATGTTCCTAATACCCCGTGATTGATCGAGCCGGTCGATCAAGTTGGTCAAAACTTGGCCAAGTCGAGTTGGTCGAAAAATCTTCAACTTGATCAAAACTTCCAAGTCAAGTCGATTAAATATTTGACAAAGATCATTGTTTCCTCGACTATGAAATATGTTACTATTTCTGCGGCTACGTCATACAATGACCCACATGATGTAATGACGTAATTCTGTTAAACACACAATGAAGTTCAGTGCAAATTATGATCCTCTTGGTGCTTTGTGTAGTGAAAGCTGTAGAGATACTTTTTCAGTCTTACGGTGAAAATGGAGAGATAAGATGCGTTATCTGTGTCTCAATTGAAGTTCGAATTTTGTTTGTCCAAATTTGATAATTTATCTCTTTCAATGCCTGAAATTTTATTGAATTATTTTTAGAATTGACAGATTTATTGCCAAAACAAAAAGGGTATCAGTTCAATTGAGAAACAGTGTATAATAACCAACTTCAGTAATCTTGAGCAGTTTAAAGTTTCTTCAACTAGCTGTAAAATAGACACTGCACGTCCTCTACTGCCATCTTATTTGTTGAGCTGTACTAATTCCTATACTGTATTCCCTTGTAGCCTAGCTGATCAAGTCAACAGCAACAGCATGGCTTAATACTCAGATGAATATAACAGGGCCTAAGATCGGTGTGCAGCTGACAGCGTCAAAATTTGACAGCTGACTTGTCTGGATTGTGCAGTATGTAGTATGAATTTTTGAGAGATTAGTTCAAGTCAACCACACACGATATCATTATAATACCTGAAATTTTACTTACCAGTTCAATTACAGTTTGAGAAAGAGTGTGCAATTGAAATTCATGAGTAATTTAGGTCCTCGAATATAAGAATGCAACAGTCGCCAGCAATTTTGACCAAGAGTCAAAGTAAGTCAACAAAAGTTGACCGTTTATTTGCCAAGTTGACGAGAGGTTGACAGTTGATTAAGTCTATTGTCAGCTGACCCAAGTCGATCGTAGCACTCGACTTGATAGACTACGGGGTATAATGTTCCTCTATCTGTCACCCCCCGGGCTTTCCACTCAAAATTGAAGTCTCGCCTTTCAAAGTATTCGTCCTCTGACTCATTTGATCCTCTGCTTTCAAGTTATTATCGCCCTAAACAACATCCGCCTTGACAGCTGCTCTGTCCTCCAGACTCGGACCTCTTGGACTACTACTTTGAAAACCCCTCCGACTTGACTTGGCCTTCTGGAAACTGGACTCGGAACTCTTCTGGATTACTCTCTGGAAACCCCCTCCAATTTGTGCTTGTGAGAAGGTCACTTGGCCTTCGAGTGGCACTTTAGACGTTTGGAGATTCAATCAAGTCAGTTGATGGGCAAGCTTTCCCAGTCACAGGGTCAAATGGAAACAATGGCTTGTAGTGTTGTGAGAATGGATTTGAGTGTCAAGCACTTGACACTGAAATTCTGGCAACAGGTATATACCATTATACCTGTATTTAAGTCTCAAAGACACTTAATATAGCACCTCTATCACCTCACAAGCAGGCCCGGGTTAACCATTGGAGCACACGGAGCACGTGCTCCGGGGCCCCCGACGACCAAGGGGCCCCCAAATATGAGTCGTTTTTTCTCTGTCTCAAAATGCAAATTGAATTCACTTTTGGTGAAAAGGCACACTACTCCGCACTCAGCCTAGGGTAATAGTAATGTGAAACTCTACGTATTTTAATTATCCCTGTGGTTACGTCATCATCTGTTTGACATGTTGTGCCCACTTGTGCGTAACTAATTACTAACTACGGTAACTTTGCTGTAGTTTTAGTCATTAAAACTTAAAGTATTGAATAATGATTCAATAATGTCAAGTACTCGGAAGTACGCAAGTGGATCTTTTAAACGTGCTGCAGAGCACGAACAAGTGAAGCGAAATCTCGAAGTAGGCCTATTACCTAACACCTAAAAACTAACTACGTTCTTTCATAGTAGTAGTACTGTGTCTGATAGTGTGACTGTGATGGTGAGTGGACAGGCTATAGTGATGGTAGTGGAAATAATCGGCAGATCGATCGTTGACGAATTTGTGGATGATGCGCAAATTAATTTGAGTACTAAGGACAGGGTACATAAAAATGAGAGGTCACCAAGTGCAATTCAGTCTATCAACAACGACGATCATTTTGAAACAAAGTCTATTCCTTAATTACGAGTTCGCAGAATCAGAAATGCAGGCAGTCTATGAATCTGAGAGTTACTCATAACAACAGGCTGAAGTCGCAGTAAATGTATCAGTTTATTTCAAATTTATTATTGATGGTATAATACTAATTATACAATGTAAAGGAATTGCTTTTCTGTGAAAATACAACAAGGTACGGACTGTACGGGTTCATTCTGTAAAATACAAAGTAGGCCTACAATTCTATTCTGTAATGTTCAGACAGTTTTAAAAAGTATTGCAATATTGTATCTTCAAGATATATCTGTCTGTTACATTTTATTTCTGTAAAATAGGCTACCTTTGCAAATATAAATTGCCTTGCATAACAGTCAGTATTAAAACCTAAAATAGCCAAAAAATGTAGTGTTTTGCATTTCTTATAACTTTGCTATTTATCTGATTCAATCAATTCTGCTCAAACAATTTGAGCCTACAGTTTGAAATTAGTTAGTTGGCAGTCTTAGGGGCCGTCCATATATTACGTACGCAAAGAGGGGGGGGAGGGGGGTAAGATTTTGGCGATTTTGCGTACGGGTGCGTACGGGGGGGAGGGGGGGTGGCCGAAATGTGTACGTACGCAAAATAAATTTCGAATTATGACGTCCACATTAGCCTATTTATAACTCTGTATTGTCCTATAGTCGTCCGATGGCATTTTATTACATTATATAAAAGCCATGTGAAGTTATTCTGTGCTGTGAACGAGACACCAATAATTTGTCTATATTGGCCCTCACTCATCCTTCAATCTGGCCTAAAGTGCAGAGAGACACTTTCTGCGGCTGGTCTTCTCGAGGGGGGGGGTGTGCGTCAAGCGTACGTACGCAGGGGGGGGTGCGGAAGAAAGTACGCTTGCGTACAGGGGGGGGGAGGGGTCCAATTTTCCCGAATTTTTGCGTACGTAATATATGGACGGCCCCTTATGTGAGCTGAGCGTAAGGTGCTAATGTGATGACTGTGATGCAGTGACAGAGTTGCTGTAGCCTGCTGCCTGTGTCCATAACTTGTTTGCGCGTTTTGTCGACAGTTTGATGATGAAAAAGCCAATGCGACTGCTGACAATAATTTGACTGCATTTACTGACTTTTGCACTGAGCTGATGTAGTGATGCGAATATGCGTGAGTAAAATTAATGAGCTTACAATTATTGTTGAATTTGTTGTTCATAGGAGTCAGAGCAAATTTGAATATTACTATAAATTAGGGAAGGAGGACGGAGGGGAGGGAGAGGAGGAGAAAGGGAAGGGAGGAGGAGGGAAGAGACGGAGAGGCCCCAACATGAAAGAGTGCTCCAGGGCCCCGGGGCACCTTAACACGGGCCTGCTCACAAGAGCAATGCACGAATGACTAAGTGATCTAAACAAGTGTGCTTTAACTTTAAGATACCGCACAGCATTACATTATGTAAATGTAATGGAAGACTGTTCCAAGAGAAAGATCCAATGCAAGTGAAGCCTGGATAGGCTCAAGTTTATGTGTGGAAGTGCAGCATCAGCATATCCATGGCTAGCAGAGCATGTCGCCAACATGGTTGACGAGACTGAAAAACAAAGCACTTGGAAGCCCAAGACGGTGCTGACAATCGAGGTGGTACTGTATTTCACAAGTGGTCAAGACCGTTCTCTTTAACCATGGTTTTGTAGTGAGGTTGGGGACTCCGAGTACATCGGATCAGTTTTCTTTACAACGCATACCATAACATAAATGAGCACTTACAATTACAATGCTTCTTACTACCAACTCAGTGAATCGACAGATAGAAATCTTAAGTAAATCTTCAGTTCAGTCTATCTACAAGTGAGATATCATTTGCTAAAATAACACAAAGTTAAAACCAGGGCTTTTTTTCAGCTGGAACGCGCCGGTACGGCATTCCGGCACCTTTTTCAGCCCATAAAAAATAATTTATTTATTTTAATAATTAAAACAATAATTTAGTTATTTTAATTTAAGTGTTTTTGAACTGTTTTCAGTGTTTATTGAGACCCCTTCCAACCCCCAATCCAGTTTTTCTCGTGATTTTAGCCCGCCCATAATTGTTGCGTTCCGGCACCTATTGTTCCGTTCCGGAACCTTTTTTTCTAGAAAAAAAGCACTGGTTAAAACAGTTTCTTATTTTTCTTTTAATGACGACACACAAGTTTCACAAATTAGAGCGGTCATTCATGTACTGAACACTCAACAATATAACCAGGATTTAAACAGGCTTTGATGCCCACTCCATTCTGCTTGTTTGTGCTACTAAAATTATTTTTATTACAAGTTTAATCTATCAGAATGTACACAGTCGCAGAATCCATTTATTGCTTCGTTGAGCAGATCAGCCAGAGCAGCCTCGACAACCGCAGTTCACACACTCAACGATTTTCCCCTGAAAAATACATCAGATATTTAAGTGTGTTACCAGTGTCATGAAGTCTTTAGTTCATTATCTACGCAAATGGACCATTACAAGACACCAAAGACTGAAGCCTTTACATATTAGTAACAAACAACCTCACATTCAGGCAACAAGTCCATTCAAAACAAAATGAGGTCACTAAAATCTATTACATCATGTCACACAAGGCGAAAGCCTAACAATTGAAGCACTGCTACAATGCTTCTGTTTTGGAAGCCACAGTCAGAATGTGTTACTAAAACATTTCTAATATGACATATAGTAACATTATCATAAAGCCAAAACATCAGTCAGTGGTCACTTCAAGTGAAATGACAATTAAAATCATAATCCACTGGAGAAGCCAGGTTGAAATCTGAAAGATGAGAGAAAGTAGAAGCCAGGCTACAGTTGGTATGCAAGTTGAGAGAGACAAGCCTCAAGTTTAGACCTGAATTACATCAGAGAATTGCCAGAATGAACTGACCTGGGTGGCAAATTCCAAACCTAGCCAATCAGAATTGACAGAATGAACTGACCTGGGCAGCATATTCCAAAACCATCCACTGGGAATTGACAGAATGAACTGACCTGGGCAGCAAATTCCAAAACCATCCACTGGGAATTGACAGAATGAACTGACCTGGGCAGCATATTCCAAACCATCCACTGGGAATTGACAGAATGAACTGACGTGGGCAGCAAATTCCAAAACATCCACTGGGAATTGACAGAATGAACTGACTTGGGCAGCAAATTCCAAAACCATCCACTGGGAATTGACAGAATGAACTGACTTGGGCAGCAAATTCCAAAACCATCCACTGAGGCCCAATGGTGTTCGGATGGGGGCACAGCAAGAGTCAGTGTCTGTACGAGCAGTTAGCATGGGTTGGCTGATTTAAGTTAGAACTGAACTAGAAGAAGACAAAGTAAAACTTTCCAAATAACAGTACATTAAATGATATTTACCTCTTCCAGTTTTGTTTTTGGCACACGACATATGCAGTTTGTGCCAAACGCAGTGTCATTTGTTTGGATACATTTGAGACAACACAGATTCTCATAGCCTGTTTTCTTCCATTTTGCAATCAAATTTGCATCAGCAATTTTTTCTTTCAAGCAGTAGTCATAAAGTTCTGGAAAAGAAATTGACACTTTAAAAATACTTATCTATGGAAACTACAGAATCACTTTTTCATTCACAGGAAAATGCACCAGCACTATCACTGTGAACTGAGTTTTGTGTACAGTCTTGCAGTGCGAGATGTTAGCGTATATATTTAGTGCGTTTACTTTAGTTTCACGTGTATATGTATATATGATAGATGTATAACGTTTAGTCTTAGTGACACGCGCGGCCGGCCGACATCGGCAGCGGCGCGCTATATGTATATTATTAGAGTTCGCTTAGGCGCACAGAAGACAGGTGTGTCAAGAGGCGCGAAGAATTATGCTGACTAGAGAAGTTTGAATTCGAGTGTGTTCGCTGTAGTAGTGTGGCTGACTAGTTGAGTTGTAATCGAATTGAGTTCTGTCTGTTTGTTTCTTATTAAACTAAAAGATATTAAACTGTGTTGCTGATTAATTCAGGTTATACTTATACGTAGAATTAGTGTTCAAAAGGTGAACGTTAAATAGGCGTTAAGTACGAAGAGAACAAGGATTTAGAAAGAAGGATTGTCAACGGAAGGATTGGGTTGACATTATTGGTGGCAGCGGTGGGATAAGAACTCACGGTGGATAAATACTCACGGTGGATAAATACTCACGGTGGAATAAATACTCACGGTGGAATAATTACTCACGGTGGATATAAACTCACGGTGGATTAAAATTCACGTTATCACCTCCTTCGGCGGATAGAAGAATCTACGACGGTGATAAAAGAATTTACAACGGTGTTAGAAGAATCTACGACGGTGTTAGAAGAATCTACGCGTTACCGTGTGACGAATTTACGATATCATCGACGGTGGAACACGAGAAAACGGTATAAAAAATTTCGTTGTTTTCCACGAACAAATATAAAAGAAATCCCGTTTGTTTATCGATTCACACAACAAGAAAAACCGTGACTTCTTTGAAAAGAGAAATCACCAAAGTAAACAAGTAAGATGGAGAAACTAAGTGCTGAAAGACAAGCAGATATTAAGAAGATGTCTACGGAAAGGCTAAAACAGCGTTTGTTGAAAGCCGGTTTTAAAGACGAACAATTAGAAGGTATGTCACGTGGTGACATGATACAGGAACTCGCTGAAGTGTGGGTTAAAGAAGAAGTCGAAGAAGAAGGTGCCGTTGGCGGTGCCGTAGAAAAGGCTATTGAAAAGCCTCCTGCGCCTATGTCTATGGAGATGTTGATGCAGTGGATGATGATGAAAGAAGATAGGGAGGAGAAACGGAGACAAGAAGAGAAAGATAGGGAGGAGAAACGGAGACAAGAAGAGAAAGATAGGGAGGAGAAACGGAGACAAGAAGAGAAAGATAGGGAGGAGAAACGGAGACAAGAAGAGAAAGAAAGAGAGGAGAAACGGAGACAAGAAGAGAAAGAACTGAGACAAGAAGAGAAAGAAAGAGAAGATAGACGAAGACAAGAAGAGAAAGAGTTGAGACAAGAAGCAGAACGTGTAAGGCAAGAAGAATTGCGCTTGCAGAGAGAGAGAGAAGATAAAGCAGAACAAGTGCGTAAGGCAGAACTGGAATTGCAAAAGCATCAGTTCGAGATTCAATTAGAACAGTTGAAACGAGATAGAGAAGATGCTGAAAGAAGAAGACTGGAGCAGATGATTGAATCTGAAAAAGCTAGAAAAAGTGATGAAGAAGTACGTCAGCAACAGATTGAAGCAAAGAGAATGCGTGAAGAAGAAAAAGAAAAAGCGCGAACGTTAGAGTTAGAACGCGCAGAACAGATCAGACAAGAAGAACTCAAATTTCAGAAAGAAAGTTTGGAAAAGGCAGAGACAGAAAGACAAGAACGTCTGAAACTGGAAAAATCAAAATTGACATTGAAAGAAACACAAATGAGAGAAGAACGGGAAGCAGAAAGAAGGAAGCAGCAAGAAAGTGAAACTTTGGTGTCAAAAATTAAGAAAATAGGTGATGCAATGAAGCATGTATTGCCTCAAATGCCAACTGATATGATGGAGGTGCCATTATATTTTGAATCAGTCGAGAACGCGTTTCGTAGTTTTGCTGTGGAAAAGCCGTTTTGGGTGAAATTATTACTACCATTGATGACGCCGAAAGCTCGAACCGTTCTGAATAGATTGTCATTCGATGATCTAGACAATTATGATAGAGTCAAGCAGCACTTATTAAAAGAATTTAAATTGACCTCGAGAGAATACAGAGCCAGATTTGTGGATGCTAAGAAGACGACAGAAGAGACTTATACGATGTTTACGGCAAGACTGAAGAACTTGCTAAACTATTACGTGAGAAGTCGAAACGTGAACAGAGAGTATGATACGCTCTTTGATTTGCTGGTAGCGGATAAGCTGAAAGAATGTTTACCGCCAGGTCCACTACAGTTTGTATTGTCGAAGGAAGGAACTGACTGTCTCCAAGCTAGTGCAGTGGCAGACCTAGCAGACATTCATGTAAACAATCGAATTGGGTTTGCGATCCCAAATATAAACAGTTATCCTTCTCAACGTTCCGTAAACCAAAGCCAGAGTGGAAAGTGGAAAAGTAATCCAGGAACAGGGAATCAGTTCATTGGTAAAGAAGTCAAGGCTAATGTCCCTGTACCCAATGAGACCAGAGAAGTGACGTTTGGTCGTCAGGGATTTAACAAATCGTCAGCGCCGTTTGCCAAGAGGGAAGGCAACACATCGTTTACGCAGTATAAGAGAAATGAAGGAAATGAACAACGAGGCATGGTTGTGAAGCGTTGTCACAACTGTGGTTCAGACAAACATTTGGTTAAATTTTGTCCAGTTCCAGTGGCAGCAGCTAGTTCTAGCAGAAATCAAGAACACACAAGGGTGAATTTGATTCAAGTGGTTAGTGATACAGATAATCAAACCGCGAGTCAAGAAAACCAAGAGACTGAAGTAAAGTCAGTAATGAAATGTGGTATTCAAAAAGAAATTCTATTGGATGCTGAAATTCAGAGAGAAGTCATAGGAAAAGATGACAGTCGAATATTGAAGAAATCGTTCTTGCAATATGTCGAGGTTGAAATTCGTGCAGTAGACGGTAAAGAGCCAGTGAAAGTCAAAGCACTGAGCGACTCGGGAGCAGAAATTCCGGTGATTAGTGAAGAATTACTGGAAGGCATGAAGGTGGAACAAATTGGAAAAGTGATTTTGCAATGTGTGGCAGGGGATGCCATTCCTGCGAAGTTAGTGAAAGTCGATGTTAGATTGTGTGGTAGTGATGTGGAAGAAGAGGGATTTCCGCGTAAAATCCAGTGTTCACTTACACCTTATGTCACTTTGATGTGTGCTAGTATTGCAAAGATGGGCAGTACTGAAAGATTCTTGTTGCATCCAGAGATAATTGCCGAATTAAAAGCCGTACCACAGATGAAAGTTAAAACGATACAAGGAGATGTGAGTGTACGAGCAAATGTAATGACGAGAGCGCAGAGTCGGAAACAGGAAATGGTAGATGTTGATGAGAAGAGTGAAACTGAAAGTTCAAGTGATGAGGAAAACGAAAGTAATGAGCAACAAAGCTTATCGCGAGATGGTATAACATCAGAGATGAATGAGCAAGAGATGGCTGCATGCGAGAATGGCACATTAAATGAAACTGAAGAAGACAATGAATGTGATGTGGGGATAGGAGACTTGTATAGAGATGAAGAGATGGATGAAGAACAAAAGGTGCAGATTGCCGATTCGAAGAAGTTCGAAGAGCAACAGAGAAAGGATGAATCGTTGAAGCCGTGGTGGAAGTTAGCACAAGAGAAAGAATCTGAATTCTGTGTGATCAACGGTTTATTGCATAAGAAATATCAGATATTAGACCAGACGATATATCAACTAGTGTTACCAAAAGAGAGACGAATAAAAGTGATGGAATTGGCGCATGAATCGGTATTTGGAGGACATCTAGGAGAAGAGAAAACAAGAGAACGAATAAAATTATCTTTTGTATGGCCAAAGATGAGAAGAGACATTGTGAAATTTTGTAAGTCTTGCGAGAAGTGTCAACTAAAGGCAAGGAGTTTGGTGATGGATAGAGTGCCTATCACTCCGGTCTCAAGAGAAGAGGTCGCCTTCAGGAGAATGACGATGGACCTCGTTGGCCCGATCGATCCAGTATCTGCTGCAGGTCACAAGTATTGTTTATGCATTGTGGACTCGTGCACCAGATGGCCTACAATCTTTTTATTGAAATCGCTGACAGCGAAGGCTGTGTGTGAAGCGTTGATGGAACTATTCATGAACGTTGGTGTGCCGTCCGTGATTACAAGTGACCAAGGAACGAACTTCACAGCCAGTTTGACAAGAGAATTTCTCGATTTAATGGGCTGTAGTCCAAGATTCGACACACCAGGACACCCAGAGGCTGCTGGATTAGTAGAAAGATGGAATCAGACATTTAAAAAGATGATCCATCATGTGATAATAGACAACCCGAGGAAATGGCATAAGATAATTCCTTTCACAGTGTGGGCATTACGAGAAGTGCCGAATGCAACTACTGGAGTATCACCATATATGCTTGTCTATGGGAAAATTCCGAGAGGACCATTGGCAATATTAAAAGAGAGTTGGACTAGAGAAATAAACTTACCACCTCATGTTGGAGTTAAACCAGAAAAGTATTTAAAAGAACTCAAAGAAACTACGGAGAAAGCATTATTGTTTGCAGAATCTTACTCTCAAGAAAAGCAGTTACAATACCCAAATCAGTATAACAAGAGAGCAAGGCACAAAGGAATTCGCAGCATATCGAATTCCTTTGATTTATCGAGCAGAAGTGGAACGTCAGATCCAAGAAATGTTAAAAACAAACATTATTAAACCATCATCGAGCAGAATGGCAAGCCCTTTGGTTATTGTTAAAAAGAAAAACGGATCTTTAAGACTTGCCTGTGACTACAGATACATTAACTCATTCACAGTGGATTGTAAATATCCTATGCCGATTGTCAGAGACGTTTTGAACAAAGTTGGAAAGTCTAATGTGATTTCTATTTTGGACTGTCGAAGTGCTTATTGGACTTGTCCTGTAAAACAATCTGATCAATGGAAGACAGCTTTTGTAACACATAATGGACTGTATGAATTTACTCGTGTTCCTTTTGGAATGATAAATTCAGGCCGAACTTTTGTTAAGGCGATAAATTTAGTTTTACAGCCTATAAGTGACTTTGCAGAACCGTATGTTGATGACATTGCTGTGCATTCTGACAGTTGGAAAGTTCACTTGCAGCATCTAGATGCATTTTTGATGCAAATGAGATTGCATAACGTTACTTTGAATTTGAAAAAATGCATATTTGGTAAGAGTGAGGTAAGGTTTATCGGTCATGTGGTTGGGTCTGGTAAGATAAAGATGAATCCAGACAGAATTGAAAGTTTGACTAATTTGAAGATCCCAGAAACTAAGAAGCAAGTTAAGCAACTGCTTGGATTTTTTAATTATTACAGACAGTTTATTAAGGACTTTGCACAGATTGCGAAACCTTTATCTGATTTAACTAGTAAACGTGTTTCTGATAAGATTGATTGGACTGTTGAACATCAGCAAGCATTTGATTTACTTAAAGAGGCTGTGCGATCCAAAGTAGTGTTATATGTTTTTGAAGTGGGAAAACCATTCAATTTGTACTGCGATAGTAGTGACTTTGCAGTCGGTGCTGTTTTAACACAGATGGACGACAAGGGAATAGAACGCCCTGTGTCATTTATCAGTCAGAAATTAACTGATACCCAGAAGAGATGGGCTACTGTGGAAAAGGAAGCCTATGCTATTGTTTGGGCTTCAAACAAGTTAAAAGAAATTATAATTGGATCGAAAATTTTCATTTTTACTGATCACAATCCTCTTACATACTTGACTGAGTCAATGTCTAAGTCTGCTAAACTTGTGCGTTGGGCGTTAGCCTTACAAACTTTTGATGTTGAGGTGAAGTACAAGAAGGGCAGATTGAATGTTATTGCTGATTGTTTGTCAAGGTTATAAGTAATCGTAAGACTGTTTATTAATTAGTTAGATATATATATGTTTCATGTATTTTGGTAATTTCGCAAATTTTGAAATTTAATTTGCTTAATTCCAGAAAAAGGAAGGAGGTAATGTGAACTGAGTTTTGTGTACAGTCTTGCAGTGCGAGATGTTAGCGTATATATTTAGTGCGTTTACTTTAGTTTCACGTGTATATGTATATATGATAGATGTATAACGTTTAGTCTTAGTGACACGCGCGGCCGGCCGACATCGGCAGCGGCGCGCTATATGTATATTATTAGAGTTCGCTTAGGCGCACAGAAGACAGGTGTGTCAAGAGGCGCGAAGAATTATGCTGACTAGAGAAGTTTGAATTCGAGTGTGTTCGCTGTAGTAGTGTGGCTGACTAGTTGAGTTGTAATCGAATTGAGTTCTGTCTGTTTGTTTCTTATTAAACTAAAAGATATTAAACTGTGTTGCTGATTAATTCAGGTTATACTTATACGTAGAATTAGTGTTCAAAAGGTGAACGTTAAATAGGCGTTAAGTACGAAGAGAACAAGGATTTAGAAAGAAGGATTGTCAACGGAAGGATTGGGTTGACAATCACTATAGAATAGAATAGAATATTCTTTATTGGAACCAATTGCAAATCGCATTTTGGTGTACAGCAACGTAAACATGTTTATACCTAGATAATATACTAATAATACGTTAATATTAGCTACTAATATTTACTATGTTAAGATGATGTTGCATTATTCAAAATTGGAAGTTTATTATCAATTAACATTATCTGGAATCTGAAGTGCACATACAACAATTCCTTTCCTAGTAGTACTAGACACTTTATTAATCACCAAGAGCATAAAATATACAATCTAGTTTACATCAAGTAAGGCGCTGCCAAACACAGGCTGAGTGATGCTGTATTGTGATGATGTGATGATGATGATGATGACATTTGGTAAGTCTCTAAAAATATACCCATACTAATGCTTTTGTTACATTTGTTCGCTTTGTATGTTGATTTACAAATAAGTTTACACAATACACATTCTTAAGTAATTCACAAAGAGCAACATTTAGGTTCAAAGTAGCACTTTTCTAGGAATTAGAACAAAGGACTGTATTTACTTTTTTATACAGAAAGTACCAAATAATTAAGGCCGTTATGAACCAAAATAAGGTGTTTTTAACTTGCCTCTGGTTATTGCTTTCCTCCGATAGAATAAGTCATATATATAACGACTTTTTTGATGGTGAAGTCTATAAATAGGCCAAAGAGCCTCGACTTTTCTCTTTCCCTCATGAGGATCAGTTTCAGCTGCATAAAATATAACAAAACATTAAATGCTATTAAAGTTAAATGTACCGAAATTATAATATTGTATTCAAATTGAATTTGACCAAGATCATTTTAGCGCATTTTATTATTTCAATGCACAGTTCACTTCCTACTTATGTGAGTTTGAATTTCACAGCCATCTTTTCAAGAGAATTTTATATGCCTTGGCAGAAACATTTTTATACATTCTTTGAATTAATGTTCACAAACGCAACTTTTCTGATATTTCAGCATTAGTATTTTTCAACACTTTGTGGACTATCTGGTTTAGTAAACTGTTTCAATGTTTCTTAACTTTGGTTAAGAAATAATACGTAAGTAATAATTAAACACGCCATTTCTTTCCCAGAAAGGAAATTTGGTAAAACCATAGTTTACGGTGCTAAATTCAACATGTTTTCAGGCCCGTAGTTTACGTTGCTACATTAATGCCATGTCTCCAGTTCCATGCTTCCAACCTCTAGTTTGACTTTTAATATTAAATATTTTCATCGCTCATCCAACTTCTCGTTTCAGTTATATGTTCATCAATAATCCAACTTATAGTTTTACTAAGAAACAATTTTCATACACGGTAATAGAATTTAACGTCAAATTTAGCAACGTAAAATACGGATTCCCAGCCACTATCAATTTAGCAACGTAAACTGCGGTTTTACCGGAAATTTAATAATTTAATTAGATACGCTAAAATACAGTTTTACCGTCTGCTCACGATAGAGAACTATAATAATATTCGTCTGTCTTATATATTCTGCATACATACTTGTCAAATTTGAGACGCTAGTACAATTAAAGATTATTGAAATACGTATGTTATAACTTCTGTGTACAGTTATTTCCACGATTAAAACCACACCTCCTACGATAATGTGAATAATCAGCACTCGTGAATACGGTAAAACCATAGTTTACGGGAAGGGTGCCATGCCCTTAGCTTTCAAGTGACACTTTATAAATTTTTAGATTTCGATTACTACGGTGTGTTTTGTATCATGAATCACCGATGTAGAATCTTTATTCACGACGACTTACCTTCTCGCATTTTTTGCTCCAGTTCTTCTATTGTCGGTTCTATTAATTCCCATCCTTCTGGCGGCGGTTTCCGTGATCGTTTCACTTTGGGCATTTTCAACAGTTGACCAGAAAAATAACCAAATACAATTACCAACCACAGAAAGCACTTTATAATATCTGATACGCCCAACGTACCAAACGCAAAACACGAAGTGAAGACCTAGCACAAGAAGCAAGGACTTTTTATACAATATACTAAATATAGATTCATTGCACAAGAAGACAAAGCGCAGAATCCTTGGACAAAGCGGAAGCGTTGACTCTTAGAATTTTTTTTGCTGGGCAATTTGGTTAAGTTTTTGTAGCGCTATACTATAGACAACTAAAAATTCTGAAATTCAAAGCGCTTACTCTGTGTAACTCTGTGTTTCACAAAATCTGCAGTGCTTAGATAATGTACATTCTATTACGCTAAGTTCGATTGTTAAAGCAGAAGTTTACTATAAATTTTTTTATTAACAACATATTTACATTTTTTATGTTGTTTAATTAGTAAAACTGCAAGCCATTTTAGATAATAGTTTTGGTTTTAAATTTATCTATTATTATGATGTTTTTGATGTAGTGCCTAGTAATATTTAATTTTTTTAAATTTACACTCCTTTTTTCAAATAATTTTATGTGATCATGCGGTATCACAAAACTAGACGGAGGTCGGCAAAACTTATTACGAGAAATCCCTCAAAATAGCGCTTAATCTTGATCTTTAGCGAAAAGCGTTTTATATCATAATTGCATTGTTTAATATTTTATGGTTCGCATGGCCTGTCATGCCGTCTCGGCCCGGGCCGACACGCCCGACATGCGGTCTTGAATGACCTTATCTGCTGCAGAAGCCTCGTTAAGGCGGGCATTCCGGCAGCTAAGGAACCCCAAGGCCTTTCCAGGTCGGACGGTAAACGACCAGATGGCCTTACTTTAATTCCATGGCGCTCGGGTCAATGTTTGACCTGGGACGTCACTTTGGCAGACTCGTGGCTTCGTTCCGCTGGCCATGGAAACGCTTGGCCCTATTAACAACAGAGGCCTGACTCTCATTGCAAACATTGGTCACCACCTTACACAGATTAGAGCCCTGCGCCGACTTCATAGTGTCGGCGGCGGCGCGCCGGTCATTTTGGGTCGGCGGCGGCGGCGGCGGCGGCGCGCCGACGAACAAAAATCGGCGTGGGCGACGCCTACGAAATGTCGGCGTCGGCGCGGCACGGCGTGCCCTAGTCAGAAGCATGAGTCACTATGAGAGTTGAACAGCCGTTGGTCCTGTGACCAGTCAAGAGGGCCAAGTTCTCTAAAGCCACTCCATCACACTGAACCCCAACTACATACAAAGGGATTGAGACAGAAGACACCTTCAGACATTTGCCTTACAAATATGAAAATCCTTAATTAGGCATGGTTATGAAGCAACATGGATTGCAGATTGCATGAATACACTTGACACTTGACTGATACAGTATAGGCCTACACACCAAGTAAAATGGGCAGATGCCGGATAACAGCATCCTCCCAGTGAGAGCGGCTGCTTTCAAGCCATGAAGTGAAATGTAAATATATACGTTTTCCTATGGTAATACAATGTCCGAGTGGCCTCACCCATCTTAATTTTTCAATGAATTTAGCAGGAGGTCTGCTGTCCGTTTGAATTGGTGCCCTGCCAGTTAAGGTCTCCATATATAGACCATTGTCTGTATCAGACTAAACAGAAAAGACCATTCTCGATACTATACGTGAGTCATTTTCCGGTAATATGTCACATTCTCTAATTGAAGAAGCAAACAAAATTTTTTTGCAAATTACATTGATTTTTGTTTGGAGCAAATCTTTAATATTTCTATTTCACTAATATATAACTGTCTCCTTCTACTCGCTCTCAAATTTTAATAAGTAACCCCTCATCTTCTTTTGCTTTCCTCAAGACATTTCTTTTCTCTTGGCCTTGCGCACTGGGAGCGCCTCTGAACGGTTCACCCTACTAGAGGCGCTTTATAAATGTTTAAATACAATACAATACAATATATTTGGTTTTGCACTAATATGTAGAATTATGAAATTTTTAGCAGAAAGAAAATAGCCCTACGAAAATGTCCACTCCGTTACTCCGTTACCAAAACACATATGAGCTATTTAGGCCTATATATAGTAGACAGCTTCCTACTGCGTAGTTTGACATGCCAATATGTTTTTAGTAATAATGTTTATAAAAGAAATATAAAAGAAATTTAAAAAAAATGATTATTTAATTCCATCACATTTTAAATTTTGTTAAGAAATTCCACTCCGTTACCGAAAGAAAAATAGAAAATCTAATCAATGTAAAGTTGACTGTATTTTTTTGGCCAACTAACAAAATAAAAATCACTTGAGCCAATCATTACCAGTGATCAAATGAACAAAAAACATTAAAATATTTATGATGGTGTCTTAAAAATCTGCTCATAACATCAAAATTACATAAAAAAATTACCATAAAAAGTTCCGCTCCGTAACCATCTGTCGAGAATTGAGCACAGAATGTGAAAAGTGAACTTTTTAAAAAACAGTCTGCCGAAAGAAAAATTTACTAAAAATGTCATATATTGTTATATAAGTTGTATTAGAAATGATAATTTAGGTAGACGACTTATCCTGACAGTGGAATAAATTTTAGTACCTCAAGGGTCACATTTATGGTAACTGAGTGGACAATTTGTGTATCAGCACGGTAAATATCATATTATCTCTCATGCGTCCACATTAATCGTCGGTACACTCATTATATACCTTATAAATGTTATATTAAATTTATTCAAAATCATTGCAAAAATGCAGTAACGGAGTGGATGTATAATGAAAAAACACATGAGGTACGTAATAAATGAAAATTTGTAAGAAATTTGTCTTAGCATTCAGATCCTGTATTAAGACATACTTACTTACATAGATCTTCACAGAAGAGATGTGGGGCGTGGTGGCTCAGTGGTAAGTTCGGCGCCTTGTGACCGGAGGGTTGCAGGTTCGAATCCCACTCTAGCCGCTGCGTACGGACCTTGGGCAAGTCCTTCACTCGCAATTGCTCGTGGCGCTTCGGCGTGAAAATTCCGGCACAGTATCAAATGCTGTAGTCGGGAGCGCCTCTGAGTAGTAGTAGACTTCGAGAGGCGCTATAGAAATATCCGGAACGAACGAACGAATGAAGATGTGTTAAGTTGCGAGACCAAAGAACTGAAAGGGTTGTGAGATACGAAATAATTTTTACATGTTAACGGAGCCACAGTATAAATAATTTCACAGTACGTCGACTCTCATTGCAGGCTGTTGACTAGTTTTTCTGGTCACGTGATTACGACGCCATCTTGAAACATAGCTTTTGAATTATAGATTTAAGCTGAAATTGACATTAAAAATAATATTGTTAATTCTAATGAAGTCCTCAATGTTGTTGTAAAGTTTAAAAAATATTTTATTTGATGGATTCCGGTGTATCGGCGTCTAGTCCTCAATGTTGTTTTAACGTTTAAAAAATATTTGATGTGATTGTTTCCGGTGTATCGGCATGGTAAACGGTCTCTTTCAAGATGGCGGTTGGTCACACATTCTGACTGCTGCAGAGGCCGGGAGTCGACGTACTGTGTAATTATTTATACTGTGACGGAGCGGACATAATTTTCCGGGGACAAGTTAAAATATATTTTTAAAAATTATACTGAAGATCCGGTTCACCAAGTTGTATTTAGAAATATGCAATTATGTTTATTATAAAAGAAACAGTCACATTTTTTGGTTTAATGCAAATCATTTTGAAATTGTAGACGAAAGCAATATGTACTATAGCCTAGGGACGGTAACGGAGTGGAACATTTTAAATTCAACATAAATTTTAATAAATTATTTTATTGCTCTGAATTACTTTCAAAGGTCTTAAATTGTTGACTGATCAATAACGTTTTAATCTAATCACTTAGCATGATCAGAATAGGTATTGTTTTCTGAGAAATGACCGGGGACAGCTGAATTGTCAATTTATGCATTTACCGGAAAATGACTCACGTACTAAGTCAAAACCTGTCTCAAATGATACTGTTTACCTGAATAGATTCCAGCCAAAAGTATTCCGTTCTGCAGGAATTAGTTAAGTGGCATATCTTGATATTAATAGCACTCATAAACTGATCTAACCTTACAATATTAAGCCAAAAATTTACACCATTGTAATAAGACCACAGACATCAAGGCTGCAATCAATAAGTTATAGAAGCTATTCAACATGAAGGTAACGAATGGGGTTAATGTAGTACTGTAGTAGACATACAAATACATGCTTTTGTTGTCAAGGTATTAAGGAAATGACAACAGGAACAGAAGTATCAAAACGGTGGCTACTTGTATCAAGAAATCGCTCTAAATGACTTGTGTATCATACGCTCATAGCATTGACGACACCAATTCGTGTTGCCGATCAAGTTTCGCTAAGAAAACAGAAAAATAAAGAGAAGTAAGTAAGTACAAGATGTCAGTGCATATTTTAAGGAATTTAGACTACTGGGACACAATTTTGGAACTCGGCCCTGAAAAACTGTTATGACTTTTTTCTGGGAATTCATCTCCCCGAAAAAGTTGATGACCTTTTTTTAGGAAGTCATCTCCCAAAAATGTCATCTCCCGAAAACCGTTGATGACCTTTTCTTGGGAATTCTTCTCCCAAAAAAGTTGATGACCTTTTTTTAGGAAGTCATCTCTTGAAAAAAGTCATCAGTCATCTCCCGAAAACAGTTGACTTTTTTTTACAAATTCACCTCCAGAAAAAGTTGATGACCTTCTTTTTAGGAAGTCATCTCCCGAAAAGTTCATGACCTTAAAACTCTTCCAACATTTTGTCCCACTACTTATACTTTGACCATACATTGCCTGGGACTAATCAGTCTAACTACTGGGACAAATCCTTACACTACTGGGACATTTGTCCCACTAGTTATACAGTTAAAATATGCCCTGCAAGATGTCCACTTCTATTTCTGACAAAAGTAACACTTTATCGCGAAATCATGAAAAACATGAAAAATGCTACAATAACAATTAAGCATATCAACTTGGCATCGGCGGCGCGCCGACAGATTGTCGTCGGCGGCGGCGGCGCGCCGACAAACAAAAATCGGAGGCGGCCGCGCCCACGATATGTCGGCGGCGGCGGCGCGGCGCGGCCGGCGCAGGGCTCTAACACAGATCACAGGAGAAGCCTGAAAGACCAGTTTCCTATTTCAACAACTGTTGGTGACTGTCCAACGGTTCAATGCTATGGCTTTTAGCGGTTCTTTTCATCAAATCTCTGCCCGTGATCGAAGAGATAGCCGCTCCAGATCCATCACACTTGTAATATGATATCTAAGACCCTGAGGGAACTATAAGTACTATGATAATAATACACTATACACTTTGATAATAATAGTAATAATAATAATAACAATAATAATAATAATATTATAGCTCCCCGTCCGGAGATAGCTCCGGACGGGTAGCTATCTCACAGACAGTCATTTTTGGGACAGACCTGTTATTCAGAGGACAGTAACCGAGCTTGCTCAGTTTCACACCAGCACCTACCATCAAGCACGACTTAGAGCAGTCTCCGCACCACATGCGGGTGATTGGCTGTTTGCTTTGCCCATCAGCACGTGCGGCCTCAGACTGGATGACGAGGCAGTCCGAATAGCTGTCGGCCTTCGCCTTGGCACGGCCATATGCCATCCACATGACTGCCCGCATAGGCGTAATTTGTGGGGGGTACGAGGGGTACCCGTACCCCCCACTTTTTGGACTGGGGGGTACTGTACCCCCCACTTTTTAAACAATGTCAATCAATATTTTTGTAATTGTGCCTTCCCAGAGAATGCAGTCTCCGCCAAAGTGCGAAAGTTCTTAGATACACAGGTAAATCGAGAGCCAAAATTAATGAGAATACTGGCAGGGAATATGTTCAAAATGGTTATCATGCGAAAAACGAAAGTGCAGAAGAAATTGGTACCCCCCACTTTTTAGACCAAAGTATTGGTACCCCCCACTTTTTAGACCAAAGTTACGCTCCTGACTGCCCGTGCGGCACTCTGGTGACCGCCGATGGTTCGCATTAGTCCCCGGCGCCGCCGCCGCCATCCGCCGCCGCCGCCGCCGCTAAGCCCTCAAGTCGAAACCAGTCGCTAAGCTATCGACTGCTAGCGACTTCGTTCACTTAATATTTTTGCTTGTTGTTTTAATCGCGGTTTCTGAATTTCGATTTGACGAAGACATCAGCAGCAGTACATGAGCAACACTTACAATACAATACAATATAATAATCGTTTGCTGAGGACAACAAGCTGATATGCCCCAACTTGGCACATTATAAGAGAAAGAGTTTGCTCTATTAGTAAGAGTTCTTATACAGAATATGGAGGATATAGTTGTTGTCTTTTTTGGTAAAGTGAATTTATTTATTCTATTACGAAGATGGTGTTGATGATTACGAAGAGGAGAGAATAAGCAGGGTGAGAATTGTCGGGGTTGGGGTTCAACCCCTAGTCTTTCTTAGGGCTCCACAGTTAAGTCTTCATTGCACACCTCAGGGGTCGTTTCCAACGCCTCAGTTGTGCTGGTGTGATTTAGCAGTATTTGATTGTGAATCTTTGACGAAGTGGAGAAATTTCCATGGTGTACATGTATGCATTTCTGAATTTTCTCAACAAAGGAATTGATTTTGATTCGAGTTTGACTTGCAAAACTGCTAGCGTTGAAATCAGCTGCTTTCAAATTTCGCTTACATCAATTTGCAAAATACGAACAAAATGTTCAACTCCACATGGATCAAAGTCTAACCACGAGTCTTTTTTCTACAATTCTTACACTGGGAATAAGTGCCGGAGTACATGATTCTCGTTCTGTGTTACTGCCTGAAAGAGCCACGCTTCAGCAGTTTCGGCCAACTGGTTGGCCGTAAGAACGGGTAGGCCCTACCTACTGCTAACAGTTCTCCATGCTTCATTCGATTTATCAAGCGTTCAATTTCACGAATTCACATTAACATTAATTTCACGGTCATCGTTCTGTCCCCTGTCAGCATGCCCACATGGAGCGGAGCCCATATTCCCTTATTGGACCCATATAGAGCTCATATGGGTTCCATCTAATGCCCACGGGAATGATGGCACGATCAGTACAGTATGCGATAAAATGCAGTATATTGTTAGGTAATCAGGTATGTCCAATAGATGTACCTGATTACATGAGAAGTCGATCTCAAGTCGCTAAGTCAGTCGATAAGTCTAAGCGACTTAGTCAGTCGATAAGCATACGACTTAGTCGACTGAGTCGCTAAGTCAGTCGCTAACTCGTCAAGTCAGTCGCTTACTCCTTAGCGACTGACTCCGGGGACTAGTTCGCATGGCCTGTCATGCCGTCTCGGCCCGGGCCGACACGCCCGACATGCGGTCTTGAATGACCTTATCTGCAGAAGCCTCGTTCAGACGGGCATTCCGGCAAAACCCCCAGGCCTTTCCAGGTCGGACGGTAAACGACCAGATGGCCTTACTTTAATTCCATGGCGCTCGGGTCGATGTTTGACCTGGGACGTCACTGTGGCAGACACAGTGGCCCCTTCTTATCTGCCTACAACCTCCACTCGGGCGGGGGGTGCAGCGGAATTGGCTGAGTCCAGGAAAAACGCTAAGTACACCGAATTGATGCATTTCTACCATTTTGTTCACCTTGGCTTTTGAAACCTCGGGACCAACTAACGCCGTGGGACAGGCGTTCCTCTCCGACCTTGGACGTCTTCTGAGCCAAATCTCGGGAGACCCAAGGGAAACCAGCTATCTGTTTCAGCGCCTGTCCGTTGTAATTCTACGTTTCAACTCAATTGCCTTCCATAGCACTTTTGTTCTCCCGATTCTTGACCAGAACGGCCACTCCAGAGTTAACGTACATCACTAATTAGTATCTTAACCTGAGGGATCATATATACCTCGGGTTAAAAATAATAACAATAATAATAATTTTTAAATAAGACTTAGGCCTATGTATCTTTTTTATAGTACAATAGTTTCAAATAATGATAATTAAATGACTGAAAATTATTGGCTGAAAATGGTTCTCCATATGACACTATACGATATGTTTTTTCTTTACCGGCAGCAGATCCTTCACACGCCCTAATACGTAATACTCGCGAAAATACATCTAGGCCTATTTGATCCGAAGGGTGATTCCGCAATATAGTTTCTAATGCATTCCCTAAGCTAAACTCACCGGATTTGCACGAATCTAGCTGCATCCTACACCCCTCTCTGTTCTTAAGAATTCCTACAAGTATCCAGTGTTTAATCTAGACGTCATTTGGGGGGAAATCCCCCCGAATTTATGTTTTCCCCCCAGAGGCCGGCAATATTATAATGTATAGACTGTTTTGGGGAAGAAATCCCCCCAGGATCCTTGTTTCCCCCTCAGAAGAGGGGGACTAGATTAAACACTGCACGTATCCCTCTCGGATCCGTTCTTGAGACTTTTTTTTATCGGGGCCCTGAACCCTCCAGGGGCGCCGTGGTGGCAAAATTAGAGGTGAGTACAAGCTACAGGTTAGTTTTCACTGACTTGGTAAGAAAATATTTTGAAATACGGAAATGATTTGGTGAGCGTTTAAGCTATTGAAATAGGGCCTAACGAAATTCCTCAATTTCCGATGCATCAACCATGCTAAAATTTATTGAAAAATTAATTTTCTTTGGATCCAGGTCAAGCAAACAGAAATAATTAAATCTCACACTGAAATTTGTTAAGTTATATAGTATACACCCTACAGTATTAAAAATATGTAAAAGTACGTTCTGGAGGTGAGTACACGCTTTCCAGAGGTGAGCATAATAAAAAAATTATGAGTTGAGTATACGGTCTCTAGAGGTGAGTACATGTGCGCTGTATACCCGCCTTCGTCTACAGCCCTGAGGCCTTCGCACTGGGAGCGCTACTGGATGACCGCAGCTGAGAGCAGCGCTATACAAATCTTCAAATATTATGAGCAGGGATGTAATGGGCCTTTCCTTCGTGGCTAAGGATCGTTGATTGTGTTCCGTTATATATAAGAGGTCGTTGATTGCAGGTTGATTGTGTTGTTATTATTAGAGGTCGTTGGTTGATTGCTCGTGTACATCTTTAGAGATCGATGATCTGTGGTTTACAGGTTTAAAAATGGCGGCGCAGTTATCTGGCAATGTACTCGATGCTAGAGATGATGATGAGGATGATTTGTTTTACCAGAAACTTTTACTGCAGGTAAAGTAATGCAGTATGCAGTATGAGGTGTGGAAAAATTGTTAATTAATTTTCTTTAAATTATAGATACCTGATTGAAATCCAAATGACAGGCCTATAACGACAACAATTTACGTACAGCCGGTTCGCATACCATTCGTGGTGTAAGTAAGTAAGTATATTCTTTATTAAGAAGCGCTAGCAAACATAGAAGAGTTTATAAGAGAGTTTAATCTCAAGCTAGCACGGTCCGTACACAGGGTCATTAAATGGTGTGGTACCCATTCAAATGGGAAGCGGTGTTGAAATATCTCACGTGATGCATTAATTGAAAACTGAGCAAGGTCGAGGTCGTAGGTTGCTATAGAAACACGTATACATTTACACTTCTAGAGAAATTTCTATATTTAGCTTACGCTCCTGATCCGTCCATAAACGAACACAGCGTGCGTGGATTTTACTCTTCTCCAGCCCGTAATCTTTAATAAAGACTGCGGTTCAACACATCACCCAGTTATCAAGCACTTGTCTCGTTCATATTCATGAAGTTCACGGAATCTTTCCGTGCTTAATTACGAAACCTCTTGTACAACAGTCACTTTGACAGTTCATTCCAATCTCAACATTTGTAAATTAGCTTTCTATAATATTGACTGTTCAGATTGCCAATTAATACAGAATGTTCTATCATGTTCTGAAGCCCCAAACACCAATGTATGACCCTGGTGCTCAAATCTCTTAATTGCTTGAAGATATCTTTACTTGCTAAGTAAGTACTTGTCCTCACAAGGAGGTGGCAAGAGCTGATGAATGCAGTAGCCAAAGAACTGCAATTTCTGTAAGAGCTTCCTGTCTGCTCGAGCAATCGGCTCTTCTGCAGTATGGGTCTTCTCACATAATTGCCATCTGCAAGCCTTTTTTTAGAGCTGCATTAATGCGCATGTGAGGTGAGAAATCCAGCATGATTCTTGAAATAACAATCGCTTGGTAGATATGTTAGATAAAGCGAAATGGGGGGATAGAGTAATGCTCATGGCCAGGAGAGCATTAGATTTGCGGTTTGATACCCGTAACTCGCCCTCTTGTATGGCTGCCAAACCACGTGTTTAGTTTGGAAGCCATACAGCGGCAGGACTTCGGGCGGTCAGGACTTCATATGCTCACAGCGTCGGGCACTCACAACTTCGCATGCTTTTGGACTGGCAACTATATTTCTGGCTAAGGGCCTGCTAACATGGGACAATGATTGCACAAAGAACTTAAAGACAGATTAAGCAAAGGCAGAAGGAGTTATGGCAGGACTAAATAATAATAGTAATAATAATAATAATAATATTCTTTATTATTTCAAACTGACAGACGCAGTAAGATTACGTTGAAACATGAAAGTACGGTCAAGATCTTAACTAAACACACGGTTTGGCAGCCATGCAAGGTGCCGCCTTAGAGTGGGGTTACGGGAATCGATCCGCAAACCTAATGCTCTCCTGGCCATGAGTGTTACTATTACTCTATCCCTCCCCATCTGGAATTGCAAGCAAATCAGTTACAAGTCCAAAAATAAATGTTCTAAAAAGTTGTGTTTAACCAATAATGTATTGAGTTTACAAAATTTGCCAGTTATGCCTTAGTGAAAGTCACATCTGATGCACATAGTCTGCCAGGAGCGAGAAACTCTGCCAATGAAGGTCATGCAAAATGTATTGTTAAAGGCAATTCTTTAAATTTCTTTGCATGTTCTTGTGCAGCGTGGTTTAATTGATGAGGGTGGTAAAATCCCACAGTCCTGATGAGAAGCGAGTTGCTGTAGTGGAGACGGAAAGAAACCAGAGCAGTTACAAGTGAGATTAAGGTACTTTAAAGCATGTAAGATATTATATGGTAGCTGAGGTTGATTTGACATGGAGTGATAAATATGACTAAATATGACTTTTTTTCAAGACTGATTTTTCTGTACAGTCTGTTCATGTTCCCATCTGCGTGGTAATGATCAGTCTTGTTGTCAAGACCTTAAACCTCAAGACCAAGACCAAGACCAAGACCTTGAACCTCAAGACCAAGACCTTGAACCTCGAGACCAAGACCAAGACCTTGAACCTCAAGACCAAGACCAAGACCAAGACCTTGAACCTCAAGACCAAGACCAAGACCAAGACCCAAAAAATCGAAATCAGGTCAAGACTTCTAAAAATTGTCAAGTCGGAATATTCGCTATTTTAATGAAAACACGAGTCTTTTATTTTATTCAAACAAATTAACTTTAAATGCAAACTGCAGAGAAATCCGAATTTGTATTCAAAAGTCCTTCATGCAAACTTTTATACCAAATGCCTTTTGTATTTTATAAAAACCAATTCGCTCAGAATTTTCTGACCAAGACGTGCCTGGTGGGCCTCATAAAAATTCCGCCATGTGAAAAAATACGTTCTACAGGTGCTGAAGTCGCTGACACACACAGAGTAGCTTTTCAAGCACTGGATGTAAATGTACAGATAGTGAGTCCTTTTGAAATCTTCCCATGGTTTATCTGATACAGAATAACTGTTGCTGCTGCCAATGGGTTTTCCTGACCAACATGACTTGTATCCATCCATAGATATTTGTCGTATGATGCAAGCAGGCTTGATACAGAATTCTTGAGTTCTGTTAAATGACTGTTCATATTAACAGCCGGTCTTGGTCTTGGTCTTGCGAGACCAAGACCAAGACTTTGAACCTCAAGACCAAGACCAAGACCTTGAACCTCAAGACCAAGACCAAGACCAAGACCTTGAACCTCAAGACCAAGACCAAGACTTTTAAAAACGAACTCGAGTGCACTGGTCTCGAGGACAACAAGACTGGTAATGATGTCATTGACTTGACTGTAGGTTTACTTAAAACTGATTTGTTGCTTTATTTCTAGGCTGAAAATGAGGAAAAAACCCGAATTAATTCAAACCCTGAATATGTCTCTGTCATTCCTAAACCTGGTAAGACTTAATTGAAGAAGGCTTGTTTTTTTGTAATTTATAATTAGTTATCCGCACACTTGATATACATATAGTGTTTATTATTATTATTATTATTATTACAAACAGTGATATTATCGTTAACGAAAACGAAATAAAAACGAAAAAGAAAAGTCAATCGTTAACGAAAACGAAAACTAAAACGAAAAAGATTTTAGAAATGGAAACGAAATAAAAACGAAAACGAAAAAGATTTTGGAAACGAAAACTAAATAAAAACGAAAAAGAATGGATGTAAAACTAATAAAAACTAAAACGAAAATGATTTTTGGAACGAAAAGTATTGAAAATCCAACCATGTATTTTATTAAAAACAAGATTCGAAATGAAAATCCAACCCCCTCTGTCTTTTTTATTAAATTATCGGCGCGGCAGTTGAACGGCGCATGTCTACATATCTAAAATAATTCCTGTTTGCGGTCTACAATTTCTGTCAAACTATGGGTGCATGTTTACGAAATTTGTTATTAATAATGAGTCTAGAAAAGCTTTTATCCGGTAGGATACGCGAAAGTATTGTATGGGATTACTTTATATATGAAGAAGATAACGACAAAAGCCGATGTACAGTTCTGAATGACAAAGGAGAGCCGTGTGGTGTTCGCATAGCTGGTACGTAACTACGCAATTTACGCATCATACTCGCTACTTTTTCCACATCCGTCTTTTGGCTACACATCCTTACTTTAGTACGTGAAAATATAGTAATCACAATAAGAAACATATTTTGTAATTTTTTTATTGCAGGTAAAAAATCCAACAAATCTTAAATCACACATAAGTCATAACCATGCCGAGGTTTGCACACTCTTAAATTCAAAGGAAGATAGAAACAAGAGAACACAGTCTAAGCGTAAAGTGGAGGATAGGGAGAGCCCGTCAATGCAGACTGTGGATGCCTGCATTTCAAGAAAAGAACCTCATACACGACTGATTCTACAGAATATATAAAGCGACTGAAGTCTATAACCAACTTTGTCATAACCATAACCATAACCATAACCACTAGTTTATTGGTCCATCAACACGTTTACAGTACACGTTATACATAAATCGTCTTACACTATGAATGCTCGGATGGGCACAATTGGGGCACCTGAAAGGACCTAATGAAGAAGAAATTACTTGAGAGCCTTATTAGCGGAATAAGGGTCTCAAGTAATTTCTTCTTCATTAAAGGTAAGCTAACCTACTTTTTCAGAACTTACATTCAAAGTAAAATGATGTGAGTAACGAAAACTAAAACTAAAATGATTTGAAAAACGGAAACTAAAATGATTTGGTTTTGAGAAACTGAAACTAAACTAAAACTAAAATGATTTCAGGAATAGAAACGAAATAGAAACGAAAATGATTGAAAACTAAAAAACTAAAACTGAAACTAAATAGAAATGATTGACACCTGACAGAAATAGAAACTAAAACTAAAATGATTTTAGGAACGAAAATAACACTGATTACAAACATTTTTAACGCATGCAAAGTCACACAGAAATGTGAATCTGAGGCACGGTTAGGCCAGGTGAAGAGCAATTAGATATCCATATGTTTGAAAGCCAGTGAGAAGTAATGAGTTTTGAGGCGTTTCTTGAAGGAAGAATAAGAGGTCGAGCAACGGATAAGCAGTGGCAGTCGGTTCCATTCCTTGGGGGCTGCAACACGAAATGCACGAGAGCCCATGGCAGTGCTGCCATGGGCTCAACCAACAGACCCATAACCAAAGACCGCAGACTGCGTGGCGTGATGTAAGGAGAGAGTAGTGGTTGAAGGTAGGTAGGAGTGCACATTGTGAGGGTTTTATATGTCAAGCAGGCCAGTTTAAATCTAATTCTGAATTCTACAGGAAGCCAATGCAGCTGATGGAGCAGAGTTAATAATAATCTTCTTCTTTTCTTTAATTAAGCGCCTGCAAACGCACTGCGCTGTAAAATGAACATACATATAGTAGAAACGGCAGCCACGCAGGGCGCCTTACATACATGTATTAAATAGAAGCACATGATAACAGTTTTACAGGAGTCGAATATAATTGCTTATGCGGCAGCCACATACGGCGCCAAATCACGGCATACAATTCATTTTAACCACCGCCGCCGCCTAGCGAGTGGAAGGCAGAATTAACCTTAAATCAATGGATGTCTACGGGGTTCGATCTTGGTACCTTCTGCTCTTCACGCCAGTGTGTTATCCATTACTCTGCGGGCCCCCCGTAATGAGTTTGAACGAGAAGCTGCACGCAACACCACGTGAGTCAGAGAATTTTGGGTGCGTTGAAGCCTGTTGTCTTGAAGATCTGACATGCCTGCAAACACAGAGTTGGCATAATCGAGGCGAGAGCAGACAAGAGAAGAGGCTATGGTCTGTGAAATGTCTTTGGTAAGAGCAGACGTTATGTGACGAATTGCCCTGATATGATAGAAACAAGATTTGTTAAGGTTTTTTATGTGGGATTGGAATGTGAGATTACTGTCTAAAGTGACCCCAAGTGTTTTGATAGTCTTTGATATTGGAATGACAGTACAGATGGATGATCATATAGTCCCAGTAGAACCATTCTTTGTCCTGGGATAATGAGTATTTTTTCTCAGAAGACTAATCCATTTAGAGCTGTCCCTGTTCAGCCCTGTTCTTTTGTAAAGTTCCTCGGCTCACTTTTGCACATCACTCAGTACTCTGAGTCAAACTTTAGTTATTCTGCGAGAGGTACTTAATAAATTTCTAGATACAATTTTTACTAATAGGAATCGGATCCAGAATCGGCAAATAGTGGCCTATGCTATCCAGTATCTGGAATCGGCAAAAAAACAAAATTGATTATGCCCTAGCAGTGGCCTGCCTATTTTACTCTTGACCTGCCTTATGACCTGCCTGCATAGCTAATCAGTTCTTCTAAAACTCTATACAGATTAGTAAAGTAACTAAAGCTTAACGTTTTCATTGCTGAATTGTTTCAAATCTGAATATGCTACAATGATTGGGCTATAAGCATTCAATTATAATTTTCTTTGTTTTGTATAGGCCCTATCTAAGTTATGCTGCCGCTTGTGTTGAGGTTATGCTGCTTGATGTGTCAAACTCAAACATTAATTTCTTTGCCTGCTGAATAACTCCCATGACCCTGACGTGACCTGCTGAATGTGTATAGCTGGCGCCACCACCGTGCCCTAGACGCTCCTTTTAGATCTGTTAACATGAGGAAAAATTTCATTGGAAGAATGCTATATTCATGTTGATTGTGATGCTGTTGTTTTTTTAACTGTTGTATTCTGTATTGTATTATTTGATGCATGTACACTGGAGTGCTAATCTCTTGCAACCGGTTAAATAAAGAAAATACTTACTTCCTTACTTACTTAGATCACAAAGGCACTGTACCATGGCTATGTTACAGTGCCTTTGTGAGGTTCTGAAAATGCACTGTATAGGTGTTTGCCATGTAGAGTCCCCTTCCCTCCTCCTTCGGCCTCAGGCCCTTAGCCAGAAATACAGAGTAGCCCATCCAAAAGCATTCGAAGTCGTGACCGCCCGACACCATGGGCTTAGGAAGTCGCGACTGCCCAAAGTCCCGCCACCGTATGTGTCCGACTGCAATGCCCATAAGCTGTTTACATAGCCTAATATCAACCTGTGCGCCTTAAAGAACTGTTATCTGAACGCTCGCAGTGGCTCTAGAGAAGAAGCTGTATGGTGCTGGAGAAAAATCATGCACAATTTATGCCCGTCCAAAATAATTTTTTCCCATCCAAAGGATGGGTGGACAGATGGCTGGCTAAGGGCCTGTTTGGCCTGTAGGCAGCATATCTTTGAAGCTGCATCTTTGAAGCTGCGTGAGGCAGCTCTTCGCCGTGTAGTGTCCCACTTCCCTCCTCCTTTAGTCTGTAAGCGGCGTGTCTTTGTAGTCACGCAAGGCAGCTTCATAGCTCTCTTTCTCATGTATAGAGTCCCCTTCTCCCCCATTGTTATCTTTCATGTATTGAGTCCCCCTCTCCCATGCTGCTCGCTTTCAGCATAACTATAATATTGGGGACTGTCAGTTTCGTGTATGTTGGGCATGATTGGCACGGTTATGTATCTAAGAGGTTACTTCACGGAGAGCTGAATATGATGCAAATTAAATATGGAAAAAACAAATTCTAAAACTGTTAAACGCAGGAATAACATTCTAAATATGCTAAATGCAGGGATAACGTTCAGCAATCTGCCACAGAATTTTGAAGTATGCCAAATGATACAAGTTTGATACAGTGGCAACAGTAATTTATTGTTATAATATGCTATTTTTCCTGTATTTACACATGTATTAATACACACGTTTACTGCTTAATTTACATTCGATAACATTATTGCTGAAATAAAAGTTTTGCTTTTTAAATATGCTGATGTTCTTGCTTTATTATATCGTGTCGCCACCATTACCATGATCAACTTCCAACTGATATTAAAGTAAATAATGCCGGTTGGCTTAATAACGTTATATTTTCATGAGTGATAGGTCGGTAGGCCGATACTGAAGTCAAACCGATTTCAGAGTCGACGCTGAATTCATTTCTTTTGTATTACTTTTTTTAATTTGTTAAAACTGCTTTCACTCCCACTGTAAAAATAATATACCAACCAATCGTCAGTCAGTAGTTAATAGAGTAGAGCTGCTTCAGTCAAAGCAAAGGTGATGTTTACATCCCCGGTATCTTTTGGCGACTCAAAATGGTAAGTTGTGCACCTTAAGGTTTAAGGTGCACAGCGGTACGTGTTTATTAGTATACAGAAATCAATTTACACAAATACCCCAAACCCGCATAGTCTTTTAGGTTGTGTTACAAAAGTATGTGCATTATATGTGCGAAAATATGGTAAGTTGCAATAGGTATTATCAGTGCTTTTTTTCAGCCGGCGTTCCGGCACCTTTTTTCAGCTACTAACAAATAATTTATTTATTTTAATAATAAAAACAATAATGTAGTTATTTAAATTTAATTTAAGTGTTTTGAGCTGTTTTCAGAGTTTATTGAGACCCCTCATAACCCCCCAATCCCGTTTTCCTGGGGATTTTAGACCGCCCATAATTGTTCCGGAACCTTTTTTTCTAGAAAAAAGCACTGGGTATTATATAGAAAATCAAAATGGTGTAGGATAATTTTAGATGTCAGAAAACAACAAATTTAGACAAGCACAACAGTGGAATTCTATCACTATCCTAACAGTTAAAAATCACATAACAAATAAAGTTACAAAACTTAAAAATGTCCAGATTCATATAAGAAATAAAATGAAACCAAATTCTGCAAATAGGCATTTAATACTTGCTTAGCTTAATACGTCTGTGCAGTGTGTGCCTTTTTTTCCTGGTTTTTGTTTCTGTATGGTTAGGCATCTGCTACAATTATTATTTCATTTTTCATCTAACGTTATTAATACTTCATTGTTCTATTTTCTTTCCCTCTGCGTATAGGTTCTGTATGGTTAGGCGTCTGCTACAATTATTATTTCATTTTTCATCTAACGTTATTAATACTTCATTGTTCTATTTTCTTTCCCTCTGCGTATAGGTTCTGTATGGTTAGGCGTCTGCTACAATTATTATTTCATTTTTCATCTAACGTTATTAATACTTCATTGTTCTATTTTCTTTCCCTCTGCATAACATTGTAGAGGGAAAGAAATAGAACAGTGTGCTTTTTATAGCGTTCATTACAGAATATACTTACTTATAATTGGGCAGTGTGCACTGCTTGCAGAAGTACAAAGCTGGAAACACCTTGTTTCCATTCGTTCAGAAAATCGGACTGAGTTAGTAGCTTTCATAGCATGAAGAAAAACCATTGGCAGTATTGGTTTTTTCAAATAAAATTTATTCAAATTATATGGCTAATCTTGGTTCAAATTACAGACTATTCTTTAATAAAACAACGCAATAATTTTATCTAGCTAAATTTTAATACTAAATGTTTATTTAACTGTTATGTTGTTAAATCTGCAAACACATTTTGCTTTAAAACAGCATTCTACACCAAGGATTTACTGGTTCCATATCAAGATCGCACTGGTATCGATGAACTACACTTGAGAAAATATTAGCCTTCTAGCATATACAGAGAAAACATTTTAAAATTTAATTTACTGACAAATAAGTTTAAAGAACACTGCTGTTTTTAGCAAGGATTTTAGTTACATCTACTTTTTTCTCAAAACATAAGAAAAACAAAACTATGAAACATCATTGCATAAAAATATTTTACCAAAAAAATATTTTCCTACCTACCTACCCAGTTTTTTAAACGTCTGTTACCGGAAACACACCATTATTTTTCTTTGGCCTAATGACTTTGCGTTAACGGGTCCACACTGTACCATTCTGTTTGTACCATTGTGTCTGGTCTATGTTTTCATTTCTGGAGTGTCTCTGAGCAATTCTCTGAAGAAATGCTGTTTGCATGTGCAGTTATGAGTACTATTACAATTAATGCAAAATGAACCATACTGAAATGCAAATTTAATGCTATGTGTTGAACTTTTTTTAGGATTTTGTCTGAAAACAAAAACAGATGGAGATAAGAAAGTGTTCATTAATGTTTGCACTGGAAACAATGTGAGTTACAGAAAATATTAGCCTTCTAGTATATACAGAGAAAACATTTTTAAAATTTAATTTTAACTTTCACTGCCATTTGAATTTCTGTTAATGTTACTGAAGTTGAAATGAAAGCCACCATCATTATCTAACAGAATTTTAATAGTCATTTCAGTTCTTGGCCTTGTTACCATGAAACGTCTGAGATGACTACAACAGCAATATTGAAATAGAAACAGGCTGCCCGGTGGTTTTTCAGAGATTTGCATGATACATGTAACTGGGATGTATTGTAATGTTATGTGCTTCAATGTCAACATAAGGTTCGGGTTAAAACATGCTTTGCTGGATCAAGAAATGAAATGAAATAAAAATTTTGGGAGTCACTCTTTCTGAAAAAATTGGGTTCTCCTCGCACATTAACAACATCTGTTGTAAAGCTAAACAATCCTTTTTTGCTCTGCGAGTCCTGGTTTCGCATGGATTAACTGGAAGCCGCCTTCATGATGTACGTTCCACCACAGTGGCACGAATGTTGTACTCATCTCCAGTCTGGTGGGGATTTTCCTATGGTCTTGAGAGAGAACGTCTCTCTGCCTTGATACGTAAGCTTAAGCGACAAGGGTATCTGCCAACTGATACTCCTACATTTGACCTGTTGTGTTCTAAGGCTGACGATGCTCTCTTTGCAGCAATCCTTCAGAACCCAGGGCATGTCCTCCATGATTTGCTCCCTCCGATACGATCTACCGGATATTATCTTCGACCTCGCCGGCATAATCGCGAGATACCACGATGTGATCCTTTGACGGGGAAGGATTACATTGCTAGATTACTGCATAAATGATAAGAAAACACTTGCTTTTTTAATTACTTATTTTATCATTTTTATTTCGATTTATTATTACTTCAATGTTTTACAATCAATGCTTCTAGCTTCTGTCCCATTGTGCGTTTGCTAATGGTGTAATAAAGAATATACTTACTTACTTACTTACTTAAGATGCCTGTAATACGGTGCATGATCCCTGGGATCAAACTTCTGAAGAGCCTCTTTAGAAGTGTTTTAACTAGTGTGCTACATCTACCACTTACCATTACCGGCATTGACAGTAGGTCAATGCCGGTAATGGTAAGTGGTAGATGTAGCACACTAGTGTAATATTTGTATATTTGATGCACCCCTGTAATGTGTTGGTGGTCACTTGAAGTATAGTGTAAAAAGTATTAGAAGTCCCATCAACAAAAAGAATCAGCTTTGACAGCTGATGACTTACTGAGTTGCTTTATCAAGAAAGTCAGCAAGATTAGGCACTAAACAGAAGGTGTACTAATTCAGTCATACCTGCCACAGTCTTCTGCTATCTTTCAAAAGTTTCAAACATATTCTCCAGTCAATGTGCTTAAGGTTGCTACCAATGTCAACTCCTGTGCTTTTGACCACTACCTCAGAAATTCCTCCCGGATGGCGGACATTCTACCTTTTGTCGCCAAGTGTATCATGTCCTTGAGCAGTGAACTGCTAGCTGAAAGCCAGCAACCTGCCATCATCATACCAGGACTTGAAAAAGGACAATCAATATTTGTTTAATTCAACAAATCCAGTTGGCAATAGCGCAACAGATTACACTTTGTAAGCACGATGATATTAGAATGGCTTTGAGAGAAAAGAATAGAGGGATGTGTTAATTGATATGCATCTTTGAATAAAACACGAATAAAATTACTTTTATCTTTAGCGGGAAGGGTAAAATTGTGAGTTCTTGTCCATAAGTTGTATTTATCAATGCTGTTGCTGACCCATTTCACACTGGAAGTTACAGGCCTCTCTTAAACCTCACTTTCATGTCCATTTTTGCTTGCTGGACCAAGATTATGGCACTTCCGATTCGAGATCATGGATTAAAATATTGGCGTTTCACCAAAAGAAGCTTGATATTTACTAAAGAAACATTAGACTATTCAGGAAAAGAAATTATTCATTAAAATGAAGATTTGGATTAATGACATGCATTTGGATTTATAAAAACCTCCATTTATTGAAGAAGCAGAAACACTGGATTATTATCAAACACTAAATATTGTCTCAATTGAACTGATACCATTTTTGTTTGGGTAATAAATCTGTCAGTTCTAAATATAATTCAATAAAATTTTAGACATTGAAATTATCAATATTTTTCGAAAATTTCATTAAATTCTATCAACAGAGTCCAAAGTTATGCACATTCAAAGATGGACAATCAAACTATTGGTCATGGTCACTGGATCAGCAGAGAAACGGTATAGTGGTGGTAGACCACGCACAGCTTGTACTATGGAAAATGTTGATTCTGTGTGAAACACTTGTATTGAGCCAAGAAGACCGGTAGATATTCATGCACCAATAATTTGACACATCTTCCTTTATTGTAGGTATAACACCTGTGTCCTGTCCTAAATTAACCCCAACAGAACTTGGAATTCACATTTGATACGTAATAGTATATGACTTTCAGGTTCAGCATTGTCCAAACAGGCTTGGCTATGAATGATGTGTGTAGGTTGCAATGGCTTTGATGCATATGAAAGGGACACAAGGTTCATTATAGCTTGCAATTGCAATGGCTGATGTCAAGACATCACTCAAAATTAACACAATTTCCATTGAAATTCAGACAATCTCAGACGCCGAGTGGCCAAACACATGAAGATTTTGGTATGCGGATGTTTCGTCTCCAGACGATTCGTCACGGACGATTCGTCACGAGGACGTTTCGTCCCAGGACGAGACGTCAGAGGATAAAACTCAACTAAAAAATTAATGTTAAAACTCAACAAATCTACCAAAGTGACAAACAGCAAAAGATCGATTGTCTGTTGTTAAAACTCAACAAATCTAACAAAAGATCGATTGTCTAAAAAAGACATAGGTACATACTAAAATGAGGAAACAGACTAAAACTCAATAAAACGATGGTGTCGTCATCAGTTCAAGTTCCAGTACTTAAAAGTTCTACTAGTTGTGAGAGCGATGGGCTATTGCACGGAGATATATGTAAAAACATCTGTTCTGTTATAGCCCTGAACCGTACGCCTAACTCTCGCAATCAAATTACGGTACTTCTTTACAGAGACTTCTTTTAAAGATGGTCCATTTACACATCCCTGGCGATGAACAGTCCATGACAAATCGACCCGAGACGAAACGTCCTCGTGACGAATCATCCCAGGACGGATCGTCCATGACGAATCGTCCGGAGACAAAACGTCCCCAAACCGAAGATTTTAGAATAAACTGTCATAAAACATTTATATTTCCAATTTGAAGTCAGACGAAAGTGATAGCCAAGGTTTACTTGCCAGCCTTGTTTGCTAGTCAGCTCAGTTTGGCAGACATCTGTAATGTCTCTTTGTTGTTTGGCCCAAGTGTTTCTGGGTGATGTAGTAGCATTAAAAGTGCGACATTCTGTGTGAGTGGTGCAATGATTTGTTTGGAATATTTTTTCAGTGTGTATGTTTTGCATGTATTTTCACCAGCTGCCAGAGCCAACAGACATCTCTGATGAAGAGCTAATGAGACTTTTGGACTCTGATGATCCTTCTGGCTTCCGAATTCCTCTGAGTTTGGGCGAACCACATGCAGAATTAGATAAAAGTAATGACTATATTTCTGACTTTTAAAATCTAAGTGCTTCTTGTTTCAAAATAGAAGTAATGTAATGGGTAAAGAAGATTTTAATGGTGTACCTTCATAATATGATGTTTTGTGTTAGACAGGGTATGAGGTGTTGAGCCTGTCTTAGGAAGGAAACTGCCTGATGATGCTACATGTGGTACAGATAATGACACTATGCTGTATAACCCTCCATTTATTAATTCATCCAGAGCCAGCTGACAGAAATAGGATTAGATGGTTTGCTTGTGAGTCATTCCATGTCAACTAAACCAAGTTTAGGGAACGTCCCCACCTCACCACATACAGAATTTAGATTCATTAATTTTTGGCAGTATATAGACAGACATCTCAGCCTTTTTGTGAGGTATTTAAAAGAAGCTGTGTTAATTGTATTGATACAGGCTCACATGAAGTCCTGTAAAGTTTCAGACATGAATCTTAGTTGTTCCTATAATATGAGGTTTACAACAATACCTTGAGGTTGCCCAATTTTCAGCACTGAACTTTATTGGACGTATGTTTTTAAATTATTTCAGTCACTGTATTTGTTTGTTAGATTTAAGGTTTTGGGGCACTGTAGCTTTTGTTCAGCTCATAATGTAGAGAGTGCGGGTTCAAGACTCATCTCAGATGATTATTGTGTAGAGAGTTCTTCTCTCACAATTTCTTTGTGCCTCAGATTCAAGTTTTACTGACTTCGCACATAATAAATGCAATGTAATAACAATAATATTTCTAGTCGCTGTATTTCAGTAACTATGCCATGGATTAATGTGTAATATTCTCATAGCTCCAGTTTGTTATGTACTTTCAGGAAATGTATTGTACCTATCACATTTGATTTTTAGGTGGAAATGGATGCACAGCGTATGATGTTGTTGTCAATTCGAACTTCTATGAACGCATTCAGAAGCGAGATGCCCTGATGGGGTTTTTCCTGACTGTTGCATTAGAGGGCCTTGAGAACAAATATGGCATTACACTTGACAGAAGTTAGTGCGTGCACCAATGTTCTTTTAATATAATTTCTGTTATACAATGTTTTGTAATTGTGCTAAAATATCCAATAAAACCTTGACGAGCAGTTACGATGTAGCTCTGTTGACCTAGGTCTACTTAGTCCATGAAGTTGAATAAAAATTAACTAAATAATTGCTTAGCTACCTAATCTTATGGCTTTCACAGTGCAATTGTGTGCAAGGCATCAGTTAGTTGATGGTCACTTCAAATGAAACCTTAGGAAATGAAACCTGTCCAGGATTTGAAAAGTGTTGAGTGTTGCTGCATTGCTTGTGATTAGAGCAGTGGTTCTTAAACTTTTTAAAGCTAGGGACCGGCAACATCGTTATGTTGTTTTTCGCGGACCACCAATGGCAAGTGCGGGATCGCAACCTGGGGGATACGTACGCACAGAACATGTAATCATATGTCAAACACAAATTTCAAAGACAATTTGATACAAGTCACTGTTTTGGGCCAATCTACAGGACATTATCAGTACAAAACATCGGCCTGCCCCAAAAAATCATCTAGAGATCTTTGAAGAGCAGTTTCCTTTGCTTTTATTTTCAAGTTATATCTCCCACTGCATAAATTTCCCAGTATTCAAGTCATTTCAGGTCATGGGAGGGGATAGAGTAATGGTAACACTCATGGCCAGGAGAGCATTAGATAACGGTTCGATACCCATAACCCGGCACCTTTCCGGTTTCGAGATTGGTTTCCGGTTTCGAGAGAGAGAGGTCGCATTTTGCAGATAAGTGGAAATTTGTGTCTAATTTGCCTAAATTTTTGATTTTGTGACAGAAATTGCTTTGGTAGATTTCTTAGTGCAAGGAGCGTTAGTGCTTGAAGCTAGATTGAAGTAAATTGAAGTAGATTGAAGTGGATTAAGAACAGAAAGGCGTCAGCGTGTTGCGTTAGATCCAAGGGAGCGATAATAGGAGACAGTCGAGTAGAAGCATATAACTGTTTTAGCATAACAGAGTGAGTAAGCGAGTATTTCTACCTGAAGATACAAAAAGAAAGTGTCTCTGAAGAAAAGCGACTTCCTTGTGTGCGCATGCTGTGGCATGTATGGAGCGAAAGATAGTTTCGGGGATGAGACAGGCGCCACGTGCATGCAGTGCGCGCGAGTGGGCTGCTTAGAGAGAGGTTTGGAGGAAGTGAAGAAAAGTCTAGAGGAAGAGAAGAAAAGGTCGGAGGCAGATAGGAAATGCTTGGAGACTTTGCTGAAGCGCCTCACAGCCTTGGAGGAGATTAGGAAACTTGAAGAGGATTCAATAGGGAAAGGAAGCGATGAAAAAGAGCATGTCGAGGTGGTGCAGGACCCAAAGGTTAGGCCAGCAGAGAAACCAAAGGGCAGACCATCAGAGCAGCTGAAGCAGCAAAAATCAGACAGGAGTGCATCCAGTCGAAGGAAAGAGAAGGTGGTTTTGGTGGGAGATTCCCTAGTAAGGCATGTTGGGAAGAATTTGCAGATGCAGAGTGCAGGGTTCAGATCCATCTGCAAGCCAGGGGCTTGAATAGAGCAAATGCTCCCAGAAATAAAGCAGAAGGTAGAGCTGGAGGATACGGTTATAGTGCAAGTTGGCACAAATAACCTCCGATTGGATGAAAAGGAAGACATCTTGAGCAGCTACGAAGGAATGATGAAAGGGTTGAAGGAAGACCGACAAGGGGAAGTTGTTGTCATGGGTATTTTGCCTAGGCAGGATATCAGTGATGCCCTAGAAGAGAAGAGAGTGGAAATCAACACACGGCTGAAGGAGATGTGCAAGCAGGAGGAGGTTAGATTTTGGGAGGTTGACTTCAACCCATGGAGAGGTGGGTACATGGGAAGCGATGGTCTGCATCTGAATGCTCGAGGTGCGGACATGGTTGCAAGACAAGTCTTCATGATGATGAAGACTTTAAACTTGGTGGGAAGGCGGTTAGTGCAGTAAAGGAACTCGCTAACTGTCATAAAAATAAAGGCAAAAGGTTAAGAAAAAAAGAAACTGGTGGTGATAAAGGCAGGAGAGATAAGGAAACTGGAGGTAATAAAGTTGTAAAGTGTATGTTTGCAAATGTGAGGAGTATAGTAAGTATTACAAAGACAGCAGAATTGGAACTGTATGCAGATAAGGAGTCACCGGACATAATTGGTATAGCAGAGTCATGGACAAAACCGGAGATCATGGACAGTGAATTAGCTTTAGATGGAATCCGATTATTTAGAATGGATCGTGTTAACCAGAAACCAGTTGGGCATGGGGCTGGAGGGGTTTTGCTGTATGTTAAGAGCAGCATTAATGCAGTAGAGAGAGGTGATATGAGGAGCGAAACCTTCAAAGAAAGTGTCTGGTGTGAAATTCAATTAAAAAAATCTAAGATGCTTGTGGGCGTTTGCTATAGGGTACCAGATGCCAATGAAGAAGCTGACCAAGGATTATGCAAACTACTAGAAATGGCCAATAAGGAAACGTCCTTGATTATGGGGGACTTCAACTACCATATTGATTGGGAAAAAATGGAAGGGGAGAGAGAAAAAGATAAGATTTTCATAGATTTTGTTAATGCCAGCTTTATGCAGCAGCATGTCATGGAGCCAATGAGGGGAGACAACATTTTGGACTTAGTGCTAACATCGGATGAAAATATGGTTGAGAATGTGAGTGTGGGGGAGCATTTTAGCACTAGTGATCATCAGGTTGTGAGGTGGGAATTAGTTATGGAGCAGACCCAAGAAGTAAAAGCCTATGTGACAAGACCCAACTTCTTTAAGGCAGAATTAGTTAGGAAAATGCTGAAGGAAAAGGATTTGGTAAGTGAAATAAAGGGCATGGGAGTGAATAATGCTTCGGAGAAGTTCAGAGAACTAATGAGGGAGATTATCAAAGAAAACATACCGAAGCACAAAAGAACCAATAAGAAGAGGCCTTGGGTAACACGTGAGGTTCAAAGAAAGAGAAGGGCAAAGAACAAAGCATGGAAGAATTTACAGAAGTTGAAGAAGGAAACAAAGAATGGACTGGAATTGGATCAAGAGAGTGTTGCCAGACTTGAGAATTTAAGAAACAAGTATGTGAATAAAAGAAATAGCTGCAATAATGCAAACAAGAAAGCAATAAAAAAACTTTGAACAGAAGTTATCGAGGAATGTAAAGGAGGATAGTAAGAGTTTCTACAACTATGTCAGAAGTAAGCAGAAGAGGAAAGACAGGATTGGGCCATTGAAGAAAGAAGAGGGAATGGGAGAAGTTATCGTGGATGATGTGGAAGCTGCTGAAGTACTCAATAAATATTTCAGCTCAGTGTTTACTTTAGAAGAATTGGGAAATATACCTGAGCCCAACCAAACATTTGTAGACTGTGGTGATAAGGGATTAACACAGGTACTGTTTACTAAGGAAAATGTGGTGGAGCAACTGAAAAGACTAAAAACCGACAAGAGTCCAGGCATAGATGAACTTCATCCAAAATTTTTACATGAAGTGAGGGAGGAAATTGGAGAGGTATTAGCCCAGATCTTCAATAAATCAATGCAGACTGGAGAGGTACCACGGGAATGGAAGGATGCACTCATAGTGCCATTGTTTAAAAAGGGGAATAGAAGTGAACCAGGTAACTACAGACCAGTCAGTTTAACCGGTGTGGTGTGCAAGGTCATGGAAAGAATTATCAAGGATAACATAGTGAAAAATTTGAATGAGCATGATATTATAAAAGGCAGTCAACATGGATTTACCAAAGGTCGTTCGTGTTTGACAAACCTGTTGGAGTTCTTTGACGAGGTCTACGAGAGGATTGATGAGGGAAAGCCTGTACAGGGTGAGGCCGAAAAAATTAATCCATTACGAAATTTGCGATTTATCGAAAACCGCTGAATATTTTTTTACAAATATTTTCATTCTTATTCGTAACATATTTTTGCATATTATTTGAAAATTTTATGTAAGTATCTTTATATTTGTGATCATGACATCAGGCAGAAGAAAGAACTGCATTTTTTCAACTGAACACGGCATTCACGAAATAGGAAATCATATTTTTACATAAGGTAGCATGGTTTCTGCAGGTGTCAGCTATGAGGGAAAGGGACGCTTGCATTTCACTGACGAGAAGGCCAAAGTCAATATTAAGTACTACGTGGAGAATCTTTTGCCTAAGCTTGTCGATGACTGTCACACTGTCTTGGGAAATCAGTTCATTTTTCAGCAAGATGGAGCGCCCGCTCACGGCGCAAAGCTGGCCCAAGATTGGTTAACAAGTCACTGTCCGGACTTCATCGACAAGGATTCATGGCCGCCAAATTCCCCAGATATGAACCCACTCAACTATGCTGTCTGGGGTGCAATGCTTGAGACCTACAACAAACTTACCACAAAGCCGAAGAACATTCCTGAACTGAAAAATACGCTGCAAATCATCTGGAATGACTTGCCACTTGAGACCATTCAGAAGTCTGTTCTGGGCTTTCGAAAACGTCTGCAAGCTTGCGTAAAAGCAAACGGTGGTCACTTCGAACATTCCGTACACAAAGCTTAGCACTTCGCCTAATCTTGTCAATAACAATAAGTAACCTTGAACCTGTTTGCGTCGTTACTTTGTTACTTATTGCTGTCAGTAACTGTCTGTTGAAACGAAAATAACATTGTTTCACTTCAGGGTTGCACCATTTTGGTTTTCATGATTCCAATTTCATTAGATTTAGCCAAGCTGTAGATAGATATGTGTCAAATAGACTGGAAAAGTTTTGTAACAAAATATTCAGCGGTTTTCGAGAAATCGCAAGTTTCGTAATGGATTATTTTTTTCGGCCTCACCCTCTAGATGTAATTTACTTGGATTTTGCCAAAGCATTTGACAAAGTACCTCATGTAAGGCTGGCCAAAAAGTTACAAGCAGGTGGGATTAGAGGACAGGTACTAAGGTGGATTCAAAGCTGGCTATCAGGTAGAAGACAAAAGGTGGGTAGGTGATAAACATTCTGGCTGGACGACAGTGCTAAGTGGAGTGCCACAAGGATCAGTGCTTGGGCCACTGCTCTTCGTACTTTTTATTAATGACATAGACGATGGGATTTTATCTAAAATTTCTAAGTTTGCGGATGATACAAAACTATGTAGAGCAGTGGATGATGAAGAAGAAGTAGATATACTGCGGGAAGATCTAAGAAGAATGTTCAGATGGTCACAAGACTGGCAAATGCTCTTTAATGTGGAAAAGTGCTCAGTGATGCATATGGGGAAGAGAAACAACAAGTTTTCATGTGAAATGGGGGGCACGGTATTGAAAGTGAGTGATGGCGAAAGGGACTTGGGAGTGATTATGCACAACACAAAAGTGCAAAACCTTCAAGGCAATGTGCTGAAGCATCAAAAAAGGCTAATTCAACTTTAGGTATGATAAAAAGGACAATAGTCACCAGAGACAAAGATACAATAATAAGGTTGTACAAATCACTGGTTAGGCCACAGTTGGAATACTGCATCCAGGTATGGAATCCATACCTAAAACAGGACATTGAAAAACTGGAGAAAGTGCAAAGAAGGGCTACAAAAATGATTTGGGGCTACAAGGATCTGAGCTATGAAGAAAGGTTGAAAAAGGGTGGACTAACAACATTGGAGAGAAGGAGAAGCAGAGGAGATCTAATTGAAGCTTATAAGATTATCACTGGAAAGGAAGCACTGCAGTGGGAGAGGTTCTTTGAATTAGCACCAAACAAGGCAACTCGGGGGCACAGATATAAACTATTTAACCCTTCGTCGGGCGGCAAAAAAACTATACAACTAAGGGCGTGGGGTCAATTTTGACCCCACAGTAGTTATCATGTAATTTGAATAAAATAAGCACTTAGATTGCACGACGAGAAGGTCATTATTATTATTATTCACTGAAATGTCATTATTTGTTGTACTTCCTCATGACGAGACGTCATAAAATGACGTCATGGTATGACGTTACGTCATGTTGTCATGACGCCACATGCAACAAAAGGCTTGTAATACTGTTCTTATCCTAATGTTTAGCGCCCTCAATAAAATATAATGACGCTTCCTCATGACAACACGTCATGACGTGACGTCATGACGTGTTGTCATGACGTGGTGTCATGACATGACGTCACGTCATGATGTCATGACGCCACACACAAACATAGGCTTGTAATGCTGTTCCTACCCTAATGTTCAGCACCCTCAATACAATATAATGACGCTTTCTCATGACATGACGTCATGACATGACGTCATGACATGACGTCATGACGTGGTGTCATGACATTACGTCACGTCATGATGTCATGACGCCACATACAAACATAGACTTGTAATACTGTTCTTACCTTAATGTATAGGCTAGTGCCCTCAGTACAATGAAATGACGCTAGAATGAACATAGGAGATTGCTAGGAGCTTAGGAAAGTATTTCATCAATCAGCAGAGAGACATGTCTTACAGAAGATTTGACAGTGGACAGGGCACACATTCTTATGACATGCCTTGCACACAGCCGTGGCTTTTTTGTCTGTCTGGGACAAACTTGGCAGCGACCTCGTTTCTTTAGAGGTTCCAGAGTGTCGTCTAACAGTCATCCTCTAATCAGCCCATGCTGAGTTGCATCGCTGTTCCTGTAGCTCTTGGCAAAGATCTTTTTCCCAGCTTCTTGATGACGCTGTCTCACTGGAGCTTTGTCCACATTCAATTTCTCATGAAGGACGTAAACCTGAAGTGCCGGAATATCCAGCAGGTTGCAGAACGGCACTGCCTGCCGAAGGCTGGTTGAGAACTTCGTGCTGAATCATCTGGTCAGCCTAATCAACTACTTTGGTCTTGTTGTAGAAGTTGATAATCAACTACTTTGGTCTTGTTGTAGAAGTTGATAACCTCTGGAAGCTTCCTTGGTGTTTTGATAAAAGTTCCATTGGAGATGACCAGTTGTAAGAAAGCAATGACAAGTCGCCGGTCTCATTGAACCCGACAAAGGATGAGTACAATCTCGCGTCCTCAGGGAGAAACAAATTTTTTAGGCAAATCTACTCGATTAGTACGAATAGTACCAACCAAAGTAGATTTCTTTATCTTCAGAACATCTGTAGCTAGGGCCAGCGAGGTGCAACAGTTATCAGTGGTAATGTTGCGACCTGCACATTCAAGAAGGTATATGAGCTGACGTTCAATGTTTCCTCCCAGATCTTTGGTTGAAGCTGCATCAGGGCTCTCTTTGCTGGAATATATGCTGGCATTGTACACGTACTTCGTTTCAGCATCGCAGCACATCCATAACTTTATGCCGTATTTTGCCGGCTTTGACGAATTTTGTACGGATTTTGCACCGACCTCGATATGGAGCGAGGATTTCGCCAAATGTCACGAATGGCCCTGGATCATAGGCGTAATTTGTGGGGGTACGAGGGGTACCCGTACCCTACCCACTGTTTGGACTGGGGGTACCGTACACCCCACTTTTTGAACATCAGTCAATATCTTATTATTGTACCTTCCCAGAGATTGCAATCTCGGCCTTGCTTCGTATATGCAAAAACTGGTACCCCCCACTTTTTAGACCAAAGTTGCGCCTCTGCCCTTGAATCATTGCACCTTGAGCGTTGTGTAAAAAGTAACAATAAATAAGGAAGTAAAATTGTGGGCAATGTGCAACTTTAGACTGTCAAATGAGAAAGAAACATCAATAATCAGTAATGGGGTCAAAAATGACCCCATGACCTTAAGTGTATAAATGTCGTGCAATTTTTTGTCCATCTAAAATTCGCATGCAAACTCAACTGGAATACGTAGAGACAACCAATGCAATAATTCTCGTGAAAATTCACGGCAGCCATTTCGGTTTTTGGTATCGAACCATAGTTTGAAAATGCGCTCTGGGGTCATTTTTGACCCCACGCCCGACAAAGGGTTAAGAAGCCAAAAGGAACTTTAGGGCAGAAATTTTTCAGTGCAAGAGTTGTAGACTTGTGGAATGGTTTGGAGGATAGTACTGTCTCAGTAGACACAATAACAGCTTTTAAGAAGAAGCTAGGGAAATTGGGCTATTAAGCGTTCGAGATTAATTTGCAGTGGTTCTAACACAGACTACACGTCTTCTGCACCACTTAAAACCCTTGTTATATTATATTATATTATAACCCCCTCTAGGGCGATGCCTTGCATGGCTGCCAAGCCGTGTATTTAATTAAGATCTTGATTGTTCTGTCATGTTGCAACCTTACTGCGTATTTGTCAGTTTGAAGTAATAAAGAAGATTATTATTATTATTATTATTATTATTATTATTATTATTATTATTATTATTATTATTATTATTATTATTATTATTATTATTATTATAGCTGCTTGTCTAAGTTCTGGCAACAAGCAAGTGTTGCTTGTGAAATGTGAATATTTATTAGCCTATCTTTGCCTGAGCCTTTTCGTGAATATCAGTAACTGCTTGAGTAAGCTTATTTGATTTCCTTGCCTTCTGAAATTGTTATTATGGGTGACTTTGGTATTATATTGATGAAGCCAATCATAGTTATTCAATGTTTATAGATATGTTAGTTTTTAGTTGATTTCATTACCTTTGCTGCAAATAACAAAACTGCCGCCAAAAACAAAATTAAATTTTGTTTTTGGAATAATATTGATTTAAATAGACTATATAATTCCGCGCCTCAGATTTGTATTTCTATGTGACTTTGCGCGCGTTAAAAATGTTTGTAATAAATAATGAATGATATCATAGCTTTGCCGTTGTGGTTATCTTCTGCACACACGGCTAAAGACTGGCACTGCAGTTTCAATCTACTCTAAGTGAGCTTCTTGACAGGCAAGTTCCCTTAAGAACTAAGAGAGTAGTAGAGGCCTTGATTCAACTCTGTCATTTGTGAAGTTAGGCATTGTGGATGTTGAAGCACTGATGTTGCCACTCTTGTAGACTGGATTACACTCATAGACTGGATCACTTTAGCAACAGTTTTGAACTTGTGCAAAAACTTGTTTCATCTGCCATCTCCGTATATAACTGTTTTTATCACAGAAAGTTCGGTATCACCAAAAACCTTTTTACACTGGGAGGAGTTAGATTTGTTCCGTGCTCTGTGGTTGGCTAATGGCTATCTATGAGCTCATAACTAAATGCATGACCATTTTTGGCTGACAATATTTGTGGTATAAAGCTTAAAGTGGTTGGTTCCTGTGCATTGAATAAATTCCTTTATCATAATTGTGGACCTCCTGTCTTGGACTACTTTCAACAACTCTTCTTGCAGAGGTTTGCAAACTTATCTTTTCGTTATCTGACACAATCGTTGTCCTTGACATCATTCCCAGGCCTGTAGCCAGTATGAGGCAAGACGAGGCAAGTGCCTCGTCGTAATTCTCAAGACGAGCCAAGACGAGGCAACCTCTCACTCTCTGCCTCGTCTTAATTAAGATATCGTGTAAAGAATAATAGAGTATTTCAATCTCTTCTACAGACACACAGACCCAATTGTCTCCTCCAGCACTGATTCACCCCCTTCTATCAACCCTGCTCCTAACTGTCAGTCATCATTCCCAATTCTCTCTCCCGCCTCCGAAGCAGAAGTGTCACTCCTCCTACACTCTCTACTAAACAAGCAATCCGGACTTGATCCATCCCCACCTCTCTTCTAAAAGACTATGCCTCTGCCCTCTATGCCTCTGTCCTCGTTGCTTTACTCACCAAAATTATCAACCTCTCACTCTCTACCGGCAACTTCCCAATGAGCTTTAAGCATTCTCTATTCACTCCCCTTCTCAAAAAGCAAATCTTGACAAGGAAAACCTATTTAACTACCGTCCCATCTCCAATCTTTCCTTTCTATCTAAGTTAACTGAACAAATTGTCCTTGGTCGGCTAAATGACTACCTCTCTTCTAATTCACTTCTTAACCCCCATCAATCTGGCTTTACTAAACACCACTCCACAGAAACTCTATACTTGCTTCTCTGTACAAAAAACTGGTCTCTGCCGTCATCCAAAACGTCTCCTACCTCTGTCTTCCCGACATCTCCGCCGCATTTGACACCATTGATCACAGCCTCTTTCAACGACTATCTTCTTGGTTTGGCGTCTCTGGCACTGGTCTACTCTGATTCCAGTCCTACTTGCCTTTCCGATCCTTCGCTGTTAAAGCCTCCAGCCGCTACTCGCAACCTCTCCCTCTCTCCTGTGGTGTGGCTCAAGGCTCCATCCTGGGTCCACTCCTCTTCATCCTAAATACCACACCTTTAAGCCATCTCGTAAAATCCTCCTCTGTTGACCACCATCTCTACGCACATGTCTCCTAACTCTATATGTCCTTCTCCCCAATCTCTTTTTCCCCCTCCATCACACAATTAGTCAACGTGGTTGACCTAATCTCACAGTGGCTGTCATCCAATCTCCTCTGCCTCAACCCTTCCAAAACAGAATTCATCATCAAATCAAGAAAATCTCTGACCCTTCCATACACCTATCGACTAACTATTCGTCTTCACCTCTGATTCCCCCGACAGCAATCTTGGTATAACTGACATGAATTGCCTGCTATAGAGAATGTTGGCAATCCACAGTCACCATGGAATTAGATTGTTTATTACTGTGAAAATTTATTCTAGATTGGCGAATTCTAAAAAATCGACGTTTTGTTGGTTCACTTCCTGAGCAGAATGTTCGAAGCAAAAGTAAGCCATGGATAATGGAAATGAACAGGTGAGCTTCACAGACTATTATTTACAAGAAGAGAAATGATATTCTTAGTTGTGAATTAACGTAATTGTAAACGCTTATGTATATAGTGCATCATCAAGGAAACTCATCAGTGATTGTAATTGTAATTATAACCGAAAACTTATATAGCGCCACTCAGATCAGCGGCGCTTTCAACCCTCATCAGTGCCAGTAACGGCAAAAAGGAAGGTTTTCAGGCGTCTGCAGAACTGGAGAGGAGAGAGGGCAAGAAGCTCTCGGCGGAGAAACAAGGGGAGACAGTTCCAAGCAGAAGGGCCCACATGGGTGAAGCTCCTGGATTTTGCCGTCGAAGAGCGCATACATGGGACAGCCATAAAACCGTAAGTCAAATATCGCAAGGAAGCCCTCACAGGCAGGGAAGAAACAGGGTTGCAAAAATTCATTAGGTGAGACGGAGCAGAGCCAATGAGGCAGTTGCACATGAGGTTGAGGGTTTTAAACTGAATTCGCTGTTGAGCAGGGAGCTAGTGGAGGGAATCACGGATAAAGGCAGAAATGTGGGAAAATTTAGGAATGTCACCTTGCTAATTATATTATACTAGCTGGTTTACCCGGCATTGCCCGGGGTTATAAGTTTCAATCCCTGTAGCGAATAAGCAACAAATTTAGGTAAAAGTTTAAATACGTGTAGCGAATAAGGAATAAATTTAGGCGACCTGTGGGGAGACTGCTTCGCAGTCTTGTGTACGCTTCTGGCGTACAGCGGAGACTGCTTTGCAGTCTTGTATACGCCTTCTGGCGTCTACCGACCTCTGCCGTGGACTGACTGCTTCGCAGTCGCCCTGTGAATAAGGAAAAAATTTAGGTATAAGTTTCAATCCGTGTAGCGAATAAGGAAGAAATTTAGGCGACCTGTGGGGGAGACTGCTTCGCAGTCTTGTGTACGCCTTCTGGCGTACAGCGGAGACTGCTTCGCAGTCTTGTATACGCCTTCTGGCGTCTAGCGACCTCTGCCGTGGACTGACTGCTTCGCAGTCGCCCTCTGGCGGCGACTGCTTCGCAGTCTTGGAGGTCCTTGTGGCGTCTGGCGACCTGTGGGGGAGACTGCTTCGCAGTCTTGTAGACACCTTCTGGCGTACAGCGGAGACTGCTTCACAGTGTTGTTTACGCCTTCTGGCGCCTAGCGACCTCTGTCGTGGACTGACTGCTTCGCAGTTGCCCTCTTGCGGCGACTGCTTCGCAGTCTTGGAGGCTCTTGTGGCGTCTGGCGACCTGTGGGGGAGACTGCTTCGCAGTCTTGTAGACGCCTTCTGGCATACAGCGGAGACTGCTTCGCAGTCTTGTATACGCCTTCTCGCGTCTAGAGACCTTTGCCGTGGACTGACTGCTTCGCAGTCCCCCATCTCGCGGCGACTGGTTTGCAGTCTTTTGGAAATCGATGTACTACTTACGAACATAAGCTCAAAAATTGTAGAAATGCATCGGCGTGAAACAGGCGCCGAAATGTAAACAAATCTTCCGTAGGCATCCCTGGTGCTATTTTTAGGTATATCGTCATTGTGCTATAATTAATTTCTAGCCCTGGACACCATGAAAGCGGTGAAAACGGGGTACGCGAAGCCCTCCACTGTTTGCAAGAAATCAATTATAGTTAAGTGAAGGTTTCCAGTAGAAATCTGAAAAACTAAATTGACTTACCAACAATAAATTTATCTTCGATGTTTGTTAGACGTGCATGCATCCAATGCAGTAATCCTAATGTCACTGCAGGGACTGCATCCAATGCAGTAAGCCTAATGTCACTGGAGGGACGGTAATTTTCCTATTGCTTGGGGCGATGTTTTGGCCATTTTTCACCATGGTAGCGGTGAAAACGGGGGGCGCGAACCCCTCCACTGGGTGTCCCATGCCGAGACCGACACAGCAGTGAAGGTTTCGAGTGAAAAGGTGCAAAATTGTAGAAGTTAAGCCCGGTCAAACAGACAGACACACACACACACACACAAACAGAATTGTCGCTTTATTAATATAGATATTCTGATTATGCATTTATTAAGTGCCACTATCTAATGACAAAGTATCAATCGATGGTGCTGAGCAATGTTGAATGAAGGACTTGCTCATAGGTCCCTACACATTAGCCATCTCAGAGGAGTCTTGGACCCATACTCTCCATACTCTCCGCATTACTAGGTGAGTACTCTAGCCAGTGGACTACCATGTCCTGTTATACAAAGACCAGTCTGTGGACGACAACATTCTTTATAGCAGGCAATTGTTTGTAGGGTGTCGCTGCTTGCAAAATATATGCATAGTAAGTAGAAGAAGTTCATTGCAATGAAGCCTCTTCTAGAATGTTGCTTTGTGGCAGTATGCAATGGGAGAACAACCAGTGTTGCAGAATTAAGAGATCTACAGGGAGGTAAGGATGATACTGAAATACATAGCTCTCTAAGCTAGGATGAAACACGACAGTCCATTGCAATCAGGACATTCTAATTTACCACCAGTCAGTTTCATTTGGTATATCTGGTGCAACTGGTATAAGCAGGACCTGCAAAGGAAGTTCGCACGATATGTATTGATAAGTCTCTGTCCAGAAGTATGTCCAGGTTGCAGGCAATGGGTATTCATAGCAATCATGGATTCACAACTATTTCACACAGCATCAATGTTTGACCACACTTGGCTTGTGCCCTGCCAAATATACTGTGCCTTGGTTGGATTGTTAGATTTCATATTTTTTATGCTTCCAGTACAACGGTCTGTGTAGAAGACATGTACGTGCATCCAGACATGTGTCTTCTGTAATTACTTTGTATCCATGCAATGACTGTTGTACCCTATGAGTACTTCTCAAAAGTGCTGCCCTTGCCAAACTGAATGAGGTTGAAGTCATTGAGAACAAAAGTTATGCAATTAATTAGAAGATGAGGAGAGTGACCACAGGAGAACTTCTGCAGACACGCACAGTCCAACTGATGGATTCCCATCCAGAGCTCATAGTAGACACCACATTCAGAATTCCTGAAGAAGAGGAGCAACAGCAGGTGAAGAGGGTTACAAGATATGAACCCCACCATGAAGCACTCTCTCACTAATGGAAGAAGACATCTGGGCATTCCTCTGCCTCTGAGTCTGTGGAGGACAACATTCTTTACAGCAGGCAATGTTTGTAGGGTGTCACTATAATGGAATGGTCAGCTCCAATCCACTGACTCGGTTGGCCTTTCCAAAAGGAGCTTGACACTGATAAACTGCAACCCTTGAGTGGAGGAAGTTCTTGTTTATGGACGAAACCTTGATAACAAATCACTAAGAAGAGAGAAATAACTAATCTGTCACATTAGAAGTCCAAACAAGCCATAATTATCCAGTAAAATCTGCATGTGACCAACAAATTGATCAAAAATAACATGCTAGAGAAACAGGCAACCATCTTGTCCACAACACCTACATAGGTATCAAATTGTTACCATCATTGTCCATCCTACATTCTCTCCCTTCACTTTCTAGTATTGTCAGTGCCTGCGAGGTCAATACTAGATACTGTCAAAACACTTGGAGTAACCCTGCTCACATTCTGATGTGTCGTATTGCTCTGATGTGACAGAAACAAGATTTACAAATGTTTGTTATGTACAGTCGAAGTGGGTGTGAAGGCTCACCCTCAGAAAGAACTTAAGAGAGTTGACTCCATGAACATCCTTGGAGTCTACATGTCTGGTAATTTCAAAGCAGAGGCTCATGTTAGTGCAACCCTAGCAACTCGTTCTAGATCACTACCGTATACGCTTTGAAAGTACTAAAACATTGTGGTTTCTCCAATAAAGCTCTTCAAGAAGTTACAAAAGCAGCAACTCCTATATTCTATCCCAGTGTGGTGGGGATTAACTTCATCATCAGATTGCTTAAGATTAGAACGTTTATCAGGATGTTGTGGAGAATGAAGTTAGTAAACGAAGAACAACTGACTATAGCTGAACTTGAGAATTCTGCTGATTGCCAATTGTTTACATCTATTAAGAACAATGAAGATCATGTACTTTGGCCTCTTTTACCACCAGTCCATAAAACTGTATATTCATTATGTCCCCAGAATCACCAGTACTGTCTTCCAATTAAAGACAATAGAGACCTTATTTCCCGAACACTATACTCAACATTTATCTACTTCTCAAAACTCTGTCTAACTTTGTTCCATGCTGCGGTTTGTCAGCATGTGTTTACATTATAAACAATAAACGAATATCATCATCATCACCATGTGGGATGTGATGCACAGTTCCTTATTTTATCATTTCTGTGTTGTTTCTGTTGCTAATCTGTTTAAAAGGGTGAGTTGCAAGGCTGGACTAGGTTCCTTCTACTTTATCCAGACATAGGACAAGATCTAATTATGTATAGAAGATATGGGGCAGATGTCTTTGACATGTTGTAATTGAACCAAGTCACTCTTTAGCGTCTCTGATGAGTATATGTATTATAAACTTGTGATTATGATTACAATTAAAAAATTACAATTTGAAACTAATCTTACATGATGTGGAAGCATGTTGCTGCTGTGAAACTGATATTTGTTTATATTTGATTTCAGCCAGTCAAGTGCACATGACAGTCCACTTATCTCAGAGACATCTTCGACAACCTGTGCAGCCCAACTGATGAAAACCAAGTAAATTTTCTTTACTGCATTTTGTTGACTGCAGATTGGTGATTTGCAGGTACCATGCTGTCGTAATAGTAATTGTAAACTCCAAATTTCTAAAGTGCTACTATTAAGACAGTCTATGGTGGATAAGCAGTTTTAAATAGAAAGTTTTAAGTTGAGAATGAAATGACTCAGTTCTTCTTCTTTCCCTTCAGGCTCGAATTAATCCCTCTTTGGAGAGGGGTCAGCCAATGACTCAGTTGATTGTGTCATTTCATTCTCAACTTAAAACTTACCGCTTTCAAATTGCTTATACATCATAGGCTGCCTCTCTGTCTTATGGACTGATCTTCTGATTATGGCTTGGGTTTGGTGTGCCATCGGTTGATGCCTTGTGCATTAGACACGATGCATTAGAAGTTACTAATTACCGTATTTTCGCGTATATAACCCGCGGGTTATACAAAGTTTTACAAACGACGCACCCTAGATGCGTGGTATATTCGTGGGCGTGTTATACAAATTTAATATTACACAAACTCTGTGCAATGGATGTCCTCGAAATCGTTAAAACATGAAGTCCGAAATTAGTAGTAATATTCGTTTATTACCGGGTAATGTGAGCATAAGTAACGTGCAGAAATTAAAGCCAGACAAGATAAAACTGAAATTTTGAAAATACTTTCATAAATGAAGGAGTTAAGATTTTTTTAGTAAGACCAAGTCACCCGATATTTTTCATCCCACTTCACACGTTCGGACAACATACGCATGTAAACTCGTGTCAAAGTCGGGATTTCCTTTGCCAAAGCCACATTATTTTCTTCATTTGATACATAAGACAGTTTTTTATTGTCAGATTCATCAAAACTGTCATCATTTGAACCTGATTTCTCAAGCAAACAGCAAGTTTATTTCATCCCAGAATCGGCGTCCTATCCGCCATCTTGGGTCATTCAAATACACAATATATTCAGAAGTCCGTTTTTATTGGTTGAATTACGTATTGACGTTCGCATTCTAAAAATATCTTCCACTTATTTCTGGGCTTAATTATATTATCTTGGCCTATATGATGTAAAGTTTCGAAAATATAACGCTTTTGATAGGTCAACGGACGTCATTCAAATAGCATAGGCTAGTATACCCGATGGTACATATAATTTAGATGACCGTTTTCTTTGGTTGAAATACGAATTTGGGTTCCAGTTCTAAACATATCTTTCACTTATTTCTGTACTCAACTATATTATCTTGACCCAAATGACGCAAAGTTTCAAAAATATGCTTTTGATAGGTCACCAGACGTCATTACAGTGGTACACATCTATTATACTTTATTGCACCCGCGTGAAGACACCTAGTACACTATAGTGCACGCACGTCGTTTAAGGGTGAATCCGTTCAATGCCACTACACTAAAACGCTATAATTTTTCCAATGGGGAGACCTTACCTTGTGAAGATTCCAGTAAAGAAGTAGTAACAAGGTAATTTTCGCATACAGGATTTAAATGTGTACAGAAAATTTTTATAAAAACCTGATTGAAATGTTCGATTTTTTCACGATTCTTCACTTTCTTTGCAAAAGAAATTTGTATCAAATAAATGATTTTTTTGGCGTCTAATAGAAACAGTTAGGACTATATTCAGTTAGAAATTTTACTAGCTTTAGTAACACTAACGTTAGCGGACGCATTTGTCTATTACCTCGTTGGTGGACGCCTGAAAATACGTGCGTCTTATAATCGGGTGCGTGATATATAATTCTATTTTTACACAAACCCTTAAAAGTTGCGGGTTATATTCATGTGCGTGTTATATACGAGTGCGTGTTATATCCGCGAAAATACGGTACAATTACAATAAAGCTAAGCACAGGACACCAGTTTACTCGCAAGCGCAGTTGCACATCAACTGGAGCCCATGATACCTTCACGGCACAGGAAATAGGCCACATAATACATGGTGCTGATCCACACAAACACCCCGTAAGAGGCGCTCATCCTGTGACTCGGCCAGTGCCTCATCACACAGGGTATGGGGGGATAAAAAGCCTCGCCGTTTCATACGACCCAAAAGTGCTTGACTTTTGACCTGGTCCTCTGCTTTCATTTATTCCCACCCTGCTGGAGAGGCATACATTAGATGGGCCACAGTTGTTGCCCTTGCAACCTCATGCAAGGCAGTGCTTGGAAGGCCATGGGCCTGGAGCATCTATAAAGCATACATCAAAGATGTACAAGATGATAGGGTGTCATCTAAATGCTTGGTCATTTTAAGGTCCTTGCAAATTGTTACACCTAGAACCCACATTGAGTCGACCTGATTATATCCACTGATTGCTTGGAGGATCAATGGGCACCTCCTCCTCCTCCCCTACAATAATCTCTTTTGATTTAGTTGTGTTTAACCTAAGGTTATTGTCCTTGCCCCAATGGGTTATATGTTTAAGTTCTTCATCCACTATGTCTAAATGAGACTATCCTACAGAAGGTAGGAGTCATCTGCAAATGTAACTGTTTGGTTAAAAGAATTTTTTGGATGAAGATTATCTCTGTTAGATAGTCATACCCCAACTGCAAACATAGTGGGGCCCACCACCCAGGCCCGGGTTAACCATTGGAGCACGTGCTCCGGGGCCCCCGACGACCAAGGGGCCCCCAAATATGAGTCGTTTTTCTGCGTCTCAAAATGCAAATTGAATTAACTTTTGATGACAAAATGGAATTTATTTTGATTAAAATGTGGCGACAAGTCACAATACTTTGCACTCAGCCTATATGTGAGTAACAGTAATGTAAAGACTCTAGATATTTTAATTATCCCTGGGGTTACGTCATCATCTTGTTGATTATGTTGTGCCGACTTGTGCGTATACCTAACTAACTACGGTAACTTCGCTGTAGTTTTAGTCATTATAACTTAAACTTAAAGCATTGAATAATCATTCAATAATTTCGAGTACTCGCAAGTATGCCATTGGGTTGTTTAAACGTTAAAGCGTGAACAAGTGAAGCGAAATCTATAAAAGTGTTAACACCCCAAAACTGACAATGGTTTTTTTAAATAGTAGTAGGGCATACTGTTTCTGATAGTGTTCCTGTGACTGTGAGTGGACACGGGCAGGTGATGGTATACTGAGCCGAAAATAGTCGGCAGATCGATCGTTGACGAACTTGACGATGATGCGCAAATTAATTTCAGTTCTAAGGACAGCCTACACGAAAATGAGATATCTGCAGGTGCAATTCAGTCTATCAACAACGACGATCATTTTGAAACAATGTCTATGAATTCCTTATGAGGCTGCAGAATCAGAAATGCTGGCAGGGCCAGGCAGGCTATGAATCTCAGAGGGTGCCGTCCATACATGTATACAGTTTTACAGGAGTCGAATATAACTGTTTATACGGCAGCCAACAGGGCGCCAATCACGGCCTACTATTCATTTAACCACCGCTGCCACCTAGCGAGTGGAAGGTTGAATAAACCTTACGGGGTCTACGAGGTTCGATCTTGGTACCTTTTGCTCTTCACGCCAGTGTGTTATCCATTACTCTACGGGCTTAAACTAATTTACTTAGGTGGCGAATAGGCTGTTTTTAAATGAGCAAAGATCTTCCTGGCTTTTTGCCAGCTGGCACCATGCATCTGGGAATGACATTATTATTACTCAGGTAACAGGAATTGTAATCTCTAAACTTTGAAAGTGCCACTTGGAGGCCGAGCGTAGGGCACCAGCCTGCGTCAAATCAGAGGGGGTTTCCAAAGAGTAGTCCTCAGGAAGTCTGAGTCCAGAATACACAATTAATAATATAAACAAGCACAAATTTGTTACATTACATTTTTGTTTTAATGACTCGCATTGGAAAATACATTTTCACATTTTTTTAAACCGTTTTAGGATGGGCAAACATCTAGTAATATATATAAATATATGTTACTAATGTATTGTTTCTTCAGTTTGTATTAGGTCACAGCTGTATAGTGTATATATATATATATTTGTTTATTTGTTTATTTATTTATTTATTTATATTTATATATTGGCAGTTGTATTAGCTTTTTACAGTAATTTATTTTTGCTCTACTGTTATGTAGTTTATTTTGTAGTATCATCAACTAAGTGACACCTTTATTTATTATAACAATTACATTGAGTAGTTATTTTAAATTTGATGGAGTTTTATTTTTCTATTTCTAAAGAAGTGAAGAGCCACTGTACATATTGATGAAGGAGCCAGCTGAAGGGCACCCCGAGTATCTGATAGCTGAAGTACAAATGCCAAAAGTGGTAAGAAATTGATTCAATTACAAGTCAGAGTTAGTAATCGGTTATGTGAAAATTGGTTACTAATAGTGTTTTCTTTTCGTTATGCTGTTGACAAAACTGGTGATGTTCTCTTTCGTCGAGGTTGGGCTGGGAGCGCCTCTGAATAGTTGCCTTGAAGAGCGCGCTATATAAATGTCTAATTGATTGATTGATTGATTGATTGATGTAGTCATCCACTTGGCTCGGAAACTTCTAACACTGACAGCCTAAACTGCACTCAGACAGCATGAGATGCACTGGCATAAAGAGAATTGCTTGATCTGTGGATCCATCAACAAAATAATTTGATGCCACAATTCAGAAGCCTGTATTGTGTAAAATTACTACCACTGAACACTCACAAGCTTAAGACCTGTTCAATCTAGACAAAATCATTGATATCTGGGGTCATACTTAACCCATTCCTGCCGGATCGGGTCCATAGGGACCCGATATGGGAGGCATTGAAACAGGCTAGAAACTATTTATAATATCAGCATGTCATAACTAAATATTGACAATGAATTTTCATCATTGTTGATGTCCGGAAAATTTCTCACATTTTGGAGCCTAGTTTGTTGACAAAAAGTTAGATATTGCAGTGGAAATACAAGTTTGAAGTGATGGGTAAAAGGTATCCCAAGCCCCAAAGTTTGCAGGCATGTCATGTCATGATATTGACAATGAATTTTCAACTTCTGACAATGAATTCATCGGAGATTTTAAGATCACCCATTACCGTGTTCCTTGGGACGCACCTGGTTGGCAATTGAATACAAGTTTGAAGTGATGGGTAAAAGGTATCCCAAGCCCCAAAGTTTGCAGGCATGTCATGTCATGATATTGACAATGAATTTTCATCTTCTGACAATGAATTCATCGGAGATTTTAAGATCACCCATTACCGTGTTCCTTGGGACGCACCTGATTGGCAATTTGGAGCAAAGTCTGAGACCCAACTTTGTCTTTTGTACTAAAGGCCTTCAGCAAGTAGGTGACTAGCCAGAAAAAAAAAACCTAGAATGCCATCCATATTTTTTTGGACCTAAAATGTAGATCATGATCCAAGAGAGTGCTCACTGGATGAATTTGCCCCATTTTCTGCTTGTGTAAATAGTCACCAGTTTTGCATTCCCAGGAAAGCAAAGCATGAAGTCAGTTTTAAAAATCTGCCCATGGCTGCAAATTTTGCAGTTGTTGCCAGAGTCAGTTAGATCAGTGGTTCTCAACCTGTGGTCCGCGGACCACTGGTGGTCCGCAGCCATCTGCCTGGTGGTCCGCGAGCAAGGCCTACAATTTATATTTTTTACAATTAAAAACATGCAAATAGACAAATTTTGTCAAGTTTTTAAATTTCTGTTTTATTTCAATTGCTAGAATCGGCTAGATGGCAGCATGAAACTAATAATACGCGAATTTATGGCAAAAATTTTCTTTTATATTAATTTGTTTTTGGCACAATTGTTAGTGGTGGTCCGCGGCCGAGTCACAAAATTTGTAAGTGGTCCTTGAGTCTCAAAAGGTTGAGAACCGCTGAGTTAGATGACATCCAGGCACCAATTATTTGTGTTTATTGACAAGCTCACTGACAAACCGCAGTACATTGAAACAATTGAAACAACTTCTTAATTTACACATGTCTTGGCAGCGTGTAAGGTGCTCCCTCATTTTACTCCTGCCTTCTAGGGAGTGGAAGGCTGAGTTGACCTAGGTTTATGGGTATCAAACCACAACTTTTCAAGATCTTATGTTACCATTCATTTATCCCCCCCATCTCCGACGTCTTAAGCATTCTGATCAATATGGAATGTCGTGATTTCGCTAACTGACACTCCTAGTTTGTAGTCATTTAGATTACTGTAACTCACTTGTAAACAGCATCATGAAGAAGAATCTGCACAAATTACAAGTACTTCAGAAGTCCTTTGCCTGGGCTATAATTATAACTCCACAATTTCAACACATTACTCAAATATGGTTGATATAAACCCTGAAAATGCTTCTATGCTGTTCTTGCTTCGATTATGCCAACTCTGTGTTTGCAGGCATACAAAATCTTGCATCTTTTCATTCAGACTTTATAACTCTGCTCGGTCAGCTGCATTGACTTCCTGTAGAATTCAGAATGAGATTTAAATTGGATTGTCTTACCTATAATACCCTCACAACAAGCACTTCTGCCTACTTTCAACTCTCTCTTTACATTCTACCACGCAGTTTGTTATCTTAGGTATGGGTCTTTTGGTTGAGCTTCAATATAGCACTGTCAGGGGCTGGGGCTCATGTGCATTCCATGTTGCTGCCCCTAAGGAATGGAACCAACTACCGATGTTTGTCTGAAGTTTCTACTCTTTTTCTTCCCGTAAGAAATGCCTCAAAACTCGCTATTTCTCATAGGCTTTCAAGAATTTGGATATATAACAGTGACTGACTAACCACGCCTCCAATTCGCATTTCTATGTGACCTTGCGCATGTTAAAAATGTTTGTAATAATAATAATAACCACAGCCTGTGAGTGTGCATGCTTCCATCAAACTGTTGGTGCGACAGAAATCAACCCTACGATAATATTTGCCAATTCAGAAACTAAGAAAAATCAAGTTCTAGTACTTCATTGTCCTGGTGCATGCATTTATATGAATGCCTATACCAGGACAATGAAGTACACCAACCCAAACGTCCATGGTACAGCATAGAAGTTTTGCTGTGATCGGCCCATCTTCGTAGAATAAAGTTGCCTAACAGCTTGCAGCATAAACTCCTCAACCTCTCTGCTTATTTTTCACAAGCGCTTGAAGACTATTCTGTTTGATTACAGTTTCAACTTGTCTCTATTGAGTTTCTCGTGAAGTGGCACTATATAAAATTGCAGTTTTGGTTATGATAGCCACAGCTGTCTCTCAGGGCTAACGTCTTCTTCTTTCGTTGTTCATTATTTTAATCATTTTCATTGTTTTAGTTGTTTCGTATGGATCAGTGTTCATCCTCCATGCTGCTTGGAGTTTTATTAGTTGTACTTTGCATTTACTCCAATACATCATCCCTCAGCTCTTCGTGTATTCAAAGGCAGAGATCAAGAGGAAGGTCATTCAAACTGACTGTGCCACAGTTGAAAGGGGTTCAGTGATATCAGTGCTAACAAAAGCAGTTCACCTCAGACCAACACAGAACAACAAACCCTCCTACCAGGCCTACATTACTCTACACTAGTGCAATGAGGAACTGGCAGCCATTGAAGAACATCACATCAAAAACTGTTGGAATAATAATAAGCACAGCACTATATGTTGAAAATGTCAAACATGTAATCAGGTCTTATTTGCTTAGAAATTCTGATCTGTCATTGCATAATGTCGAAGTATAATTTCTGCTAACTTGTAGAAAATTGCAGCATCACTAAGTCTAGACGTTGGAGAAGACAGAATTCTGTTGCAGACTCGCTCCAGTGTTTATCGTCTTGATATCTTTCTTCCATACAAGATAATTCAGGAAGAATGTGTTTCACAGTTTAATCGCATGACCAGAGTAAGTTACAAAGTATTGTTTGTTTCATATAGCACATTAATTCATTCAGAGCATTTCTATAATACCTCTCCAAGATACGTGCATGTACTTGAGTAGCTCCCAGCCTTGTGGAAGAGAACAGTTTTTAATTGTTTGAAAGTGCATGCTGAGTCCCTAGTTAAGATATCCATTTAGATGTACAGATCTGAATGGATATTATTTCGGATGGATGCCCAAACTACTGAAAAAGCAAGTTGCTGCACTGTCTAAGACTCTAAGTGCATGCAAAAGGAACAACTATTTCACCTCGAGCAGTGGAATGAAGATTTCTGCTTCCAGCCAAACTGAAATGAAGCAGCAAAGGCATTCCCCAGTTGGCAGCACCAACCCAAGATCAACATCTTCAGTTCAGTACACTAGAAAGTAGGCAGCCAATGAAGTAATGCATGGATACAATGCAAGATATGATCAAAGTTTGATATATCATCAACGAGTGTAGCAGGCACACACAGCACACATTCAAGCTGCCAATTGCACCCAGAGAGTCCAAATATACAAATAGATTGCTCTATAGATTACTCTACAAGTGCATAAAATATTAATCCCACAAATTACAGCAAGGCTCTATATTATTTTCATACTTACTTTCAGCATATTTTAGAAGACCATTACTAGCCAAAAGGGTTGGATTTGTGAAATCTTGGAGTAAAGTCAAGAATTTAACATGTGAAACAACAGTAGGTTCAGATGTTCCCTGCCTTGGCAAATGAAGGGACACAAATTAGTTTTATCATATATTCTTTGAAAATTTGACTGAAGCGACCTAGCGGTCTTGGTTGTGCTATACAATGATGTGCAAGCAGTCTATGAATTTGGGGCACAATTTCTTTTGACTGCTACTTTTTACTTAAATTACAAAAACTGTGGCCTCGTGTATATATTTATGTATGTATCAGAGAACTTGTTTAGTGCCCTTTAAGGTAACTATACAAGTTCTCTGTTACATACATACTCATCTGCATTCAACTACACTCTAAAGACCTAGGTAATAACATTCAGCTGAAGACTGTTCTACTTCCATTAACAATCAAATAATCAGCTCCAGGACAAGGCATTGTCCTCAGTGTGGGGCTCATCGAAATGCCCAATTGTGCAGACTGACGGTATCCTGAAGATGCCTGACCTAAGACATGTTACTACAGGCAACAGATTTCAGTTGATATTGGAATATTTTCATCTGAACAATGCCAATTGGTTGCCTTCTAACAACCCAGCTTACGACTGTTTATACAAAGTTCTGCCTCTCCTCACACACCCAAACTATGAAGTGTGGAGATGAGCGTGGTTGTGTTCTGGAGGTCGGTGTGTTCAACACTAGCATAACTAATATATCATCAATTACACCAAGGTCTACAGTTTGCTCCCACAAAATTCTGTATGGATGCTGTACGAGGGCTACGTGCTAACTATGGGCAACCAGTCATCAGAGTTGGCCATCTCAAGCACCACCAAGTCAGTGAAGTGAGAGACATTCTTGGCTAACATCACCAGAACATACTCATATGGCAGCAACAAACAATGTGGATTGTGGATTACCAATGTGTACAGTGCCTCGGTTTGAAAGCTGAGGAATCCCTCAGGCAAACTATACTACAGGGCATCACAAATAACATGTATACAGTGCAAATCGGTTAAGACGAAAGACAGGGTACCAGAGTAACAATTTTGTCTTAACCGAATTTCGTATAAACCGTTTGACAACAATAGACACAGCAAAACATCAAGAAACGAGTTATATGTGTAGTTCATGACATACATGTAGGCCTACGAGTGCATGCATTATGCTTATGGTATTTGCGGCTATCTAAAATTTATATTACAGAGATAAGTTTATTCTACTTAAAAATATCAGCAATGTCTTTTAAATAGAAGAATTTTTACAATATTACGTGTGACAGGCAGAAGTTTCGGTTTTTAACCTACAGATATTACAGGGTTGTATGACTCAGCGTCGGTGAATCTGTCAAAGATATCGACAGCACCTGCCCTAAGGCTGGCCCTAGGGAAAGGTCAATATGTCGACTACCTAGAGCCTCATGCATGCTAAATTAGGCTAGCCGGTTGAAGCCTGACCCTTTGGACCTGTAAGCTACAGCAGATGCAAATTTAGTTGTTGAAAGACAGATTTCTTCTGCTGTGTTAATGTCACATGTGTTAATCCAAAAGGCAGACGAGGGGCAGTGGAATGGGAGAGAGTGGTCGGGCGTAGAGAAGAACACGACTGCTACAGACAGCAAGGAACACACACAGGCACGCACGCACAGCGTACAGATAATTATAATATTTGGCGTGTGGGCTTGCAGTGAGTGGGGATAGGCAGAGTGGGGATAGTCAGTTCATCTCCGGGTGGAAACTCGATACGCCTGTCCCTCTTCACAGCTGGACCAGTTCGCTGAAGAATATACAGGCTATAGTACCTGTCTATGATGAATTTGATGCTCATGTGTTTCGATCATTTCATCCAATAATAAACATGTGGGCCTCAGCTATCTCTTCACCGAATGGAGACATTTATCAAAGACCGACGATGTCAATTAACGGTAGACATATACAAGGTGCGGACGAAAACTTACCGCAACCTGTGCAGATGTTGAGTATCAGTCAACCTTTCGTCTTATGCGAAGGATTTTCCCTTAAACTATATTTACGGGACCGAAAATTATTTTCGTAATAACCGATTTTTTCGTCTTATCAGTTTCGTTGTAAGAGAATAATTTAACGTTAAAACGCATTGACACGGGAACGGACCAAACTTTCGTTACGTTCTAAGCGATATTTCGTTCTAAACGTTTTCGTCTTAAGTGTTCTGCACTGTAGTTGGTTGTTTGAACTTTGGCCTACTGCTGATTGAAATAACACTTCACTGCATATATATGGTATGTTTATATCAAATTGGAACAACTTGCAAAAGAACAAGCATAAACATAATTGGCCGTCGTTCATGATAAGTTATCAGAAGTTTGGTCTTTCTTGCTGCACCATTTCTGATCTTCTAGGTAGAGATCAAGGTCTCCAGTGATCGCCAGTTGCATTTTATAAATTGCGAACTGCACCATGTGTGTGGAGAGCTCACTTGAGAAGGTGGATTATGACGATGCAGAGCCCGGTCAGCAAATGGCAAGGAGCGTTAATGGGCCATGCCACATGTGGATTACCAATGTGCCATCACCTCAAAGGAAGTCAGTGTACAGTTGATCTTAATCTTCCTTACTTGCAGTTTCCCCTTATGAAAGATGGCTATACCTCGTCCATGAGACTGTGATGACGATGCATCTATGGCTGGTGCTGCAGGAACCCTCTGACCATCAAGGAACCGTATTCGGAGGGCACTGACCAATGCACCACCATGTCAGATGATGAAGCATGCTTTCTGTTACAACCAGGACATCCAGGTGGCTAACGATGATCGTTTTTTAAACTAAAACATATTTCTTCCTCAGTAATTGGACATTCCATTTCACTACACAAAGCCTCTCAGAAAGCCCACGCTGTTCAGCAGATCAATCAGCAGAGATCATGGTGTAGGCATTGAGTGCTCTGGCAAGGCTTGGCAAGCCACAGAAGGATGCCAGAGTCCAGGGTTTAACAATGTGTTGCATACAGCACAGTGTACAATGTTGCCGCTGTGGTTTAGCAACAACAGCTGGTCACGATCATATGCATAAGAAAGGGGTGTGGCCATGGTGCTAAGTTTGAAAACATTTAAAATATCCAAACTTGACACATAACTTAGATTTCTATACAAAACTGTCACACAATGAACAATGCCGTTACAATCCAAGCAAGTCCAGGAAACCACTTAAGATTGATCCATATACATAATTATAGAGAACATTGAAACAGAAGACAGTTCCTGTTATTCGACAGGAGCAACAAATTGATTGTCGGAAGTATAACCACTAAATAAGAGTTTTGACCTCTACTAGTTACAATTGATGCATTCAGGTCATTAAATTTGATTGTTTATGAGCATAAGGATTTTAGATTGAATTGAAACTGTCTACATTAGAATATGCTTGACCAAAATATGTTGTAATGTTTTGTAACAGTAGGCTATTCAATGGCTATTGATTGCTGGGAAATTGTGATTTTCAAATGACATTGCATAGAAACATATAATTTTTCTTCAGATTTAAAAAATAGTATATTTATGTTTCAGATTCTTACAGTTACAATGCCAGTGCAGTTGGAGAAGGGAAGGTCATAAACCAAGCTCTGCAGTTTTTCAACACTTGATCAACTACTATTGTTCTGTTCTCTGTTACCTTAGTGGTGATGCATGCTAAAGAATTGTGGCTTCATTTTAATAGCTATTTCTTTTTGTTAACTGGTGCACCAGAGTCTTCATTATAACAATAATTCTGATAAGACAAGTAGAAACTGATAGAAATGACACCAAAGACAATAGGCCTACAGTATCATACAATACAAAACTGTATTTTATATTGCACTCCTTCCAAAGTTCAGAATTGCACACATTGATGGTGCTGAACATTTGTGAAGGACTTGTTCAAGGTCCTTAGTGAGGTGCAAACCTCAACTCCGGACACTGGAACCCATACTCCCTGTGTTATGGGCCAAGCTCTCTACCCATTAAGGGTTCAGGGCCTCTGAGAGGAATGTTATAAGGTGGTTCAAGACTGTTTTTGGGCCCCCTCTTATGGGCCTTCCCCCAACAGCCCTCCTGTTTTCATCCCAGCACCCATTATAATACCATTTGCTAGATATCTGCTGTGTGTGCCTTCACTTCGATCAGAATTTTCAAATGGGAAGTATGAAGCAACAATTACAAGTAAACCTGGGAAGCTACATCCACTGTCATCCAGACACACGCCTTCAAAAAACTTAATAGGCATTGTTAAGTAGGGCTTTACCTGCAAAATTTCATACGACTGTATCAAAATCAATTGTTCTGGCAATGTTTGACTCAGCCTGACCACATTCTCAAAACATTTACAAGACATAGACCTTTCGAAATTCGTAATCAGTGTGAGTTTGCTGAAAGATCTCTCTGCAGAGTTTACTGTTTCTGGAATTGTTAACAGTATTCATTAGCTCACGTAAAATGTGGAAAGTGCTTTCTGTTTATAAGTTTGACAGGTCTAATGGTGTTAACTGTGCACTAACAAAATTTGCTTTATGTATGGAGGGTATATGTTGCATTTCTGTTATAAAATCATGACCATTAAGGACAGCAGGATAGTTCATTGCTAAAGCTAAGCTTTAACCTTCCAGATCATGTGCAGACATGGTTACCCGGTAGATATTGTGCCAAAATAATCTACATGGAAAAAATATGATGTTTGTTTCTGTTGACACATCTGCATCTCCCTCTGATTCATTCTCCCTGTCTCAGTCTGATCCTGCTCCGACCTCCTGAAAGACTTCGCCGACAGTCTGTGGTGGAATTGAGGGTCTGAGGCTCGGGACACTCTATACTCGCTCGTTGGGCAACAAGTTTATGCAGATCGCCAACATCATAACCTCGTTCTGACCGAGTCCTGGCACTCTACATCATCTGATGTCTCCGTTCATCGTGCAGCCCCTCTGGGTTTCTTGTTCCTTGATGCTCCTCGTCTGCTTGATTCCTCTTCTGACCCTCTGGTGCAGAACTACAGGGACATTGTCGTCTTTTATCAAGATCATCTTTGAGTTAAAAGATACCTATTCCCTCTTGCTCTCCACCTTCGAGCTACTCAGTTCCTCCTGCTCCTCATCAGGATGGCCATTCACTATCCTTGTCCTCTACCAGCCTGGTTCCTCTCCGCTCTTGCCAGCTTTCCTCCTCTCCGCTCTTGCCAGCTTTCCTCCTCTCCGCTCTTGCCAGCTTTCTTCTCCGAGTTCTCTGCTCTAATAGAAGTCTGCTCCACCTACAATAGCCATCGTCACCGGAGACCTCAACATCCATCTGGAAAATCCAGTCCTTCCGGAATCTGTTCGTTTCCTGGACCTCCTCTCTCATCCAGCATGCAGCATCCAGCTCATGCCCTTGGGGTTGGCTCGACATTGTCATTACATGTGAGGACTACAGCGTCTCCTACCTAAGAGTGGAACTTCCTCATTGTGGGGCGTGGTGGCTCAGTGGTAAGTTCGGCGCCTTGTGACCAGAGGGTTGCAGGTTCGAATCCCACTCTAGCCGCTGCATACGGACCTTGGGCAAGTCCTTCACTCGCAATTGCCCATGGCGCTTCGGCGTGAAAATTCCGGCACAGTATCAAATGCTGTAGTCGGGAGCGCCTCTGAGTAGTAGTTGACTTCGTGAGGCGCTATAGAAATATCCGAATAAATAAATAGAAATAAATCTCTGACCATCGCTTCTCCCATGGCTGCAGAAACTTAAACTGGGAGGCCTTTCACAAAGGTCTACTCAATAGCCCTCTTTGCGTCGAGCTGTCTTCACTGACGGTTAAAGAGAGTAGTTTTTAAGTTTCTAAGAAACAAGGTAGAGTGAGTCATAGGGACCAGACGGAGTGCTACAGGAAGGCCATTCCAGTTTGCGGGGCCAGCGACCGAAGAAGAACGGCGCTGCATAATGGCTGCCCGCGCGCGTGGGACCAAAAGCTCGGCCTGGTCAGCCGAGCGAAGAACAGATTGCCGCACCCCCCCAGGTAGGGCGACACAACTCCCGCAGGTATGGGGGGGGGCAAGTACCTCCAGACAACGTATTACCAGTGCAGAGACCCAGAGGCGGCGCCAGACTTTTTTTAACCAGGGCAGTCATACAAGTTACCAGTGCAGAGGGCGATTTATGGAGAGTGCTGTAGCGTGAGCTTAAATGGTGACCATTATTATAAGATCGCGCTACCGCGCTTGCCATAAATCGCCCGCTGCACTATTATATTTGTCCATAGTCAGAAGGTCAGATGGGCTAAACCTCCGGAAGCTGAACGCTTTTTGACACTTTTAAAGCACATTTTAACATTTCAGTGAATTATGTGAATTTTTATATCAGGATATAACCTGGGGCGGCACCAGACACTTCTTGTAACCAGAGCATAGCCAGGGCAGTCGTACAAGTAACCAGTACAGAGGGCGAATTATAGAAAGCGCTGTAGCGCGAGCTTAAATGTTGACCATGTGAGATCGCCCCAGCACTTTTATATTTGTCTATAGTCAGGAGATCAGATGGGCGAAGCCCCCGGGAGCTAAACGCTTTTTGACATTTGTAAAGCAAATTTTAACATTTCAGTTAATTAAGTTAATTTTATATCTCTGGATATAACAAATACGCCCGAACAAATTCTGGACAGGGCAAAAATTCTGGCATGGCATCGACCAGGGCAAAGGCTTTTTAGCAGGGCATTTGCCCTGGCGCGCCTTGGTGTAGCGCCGCCTCTGCAGAGACCCTGTAGGCGATCCGCAGCGGGAAGGGGAGCCAGCGCAGGATATCCCGAACATAAAGAGAAACCTGGGCAAATCTGGGGATGCGACCAATAAGACGTGCGGCTGCACGCAAAACCCGGTCCAAGCACCCAAGGCGGGCAGCTGGGAGGCCAACGTAAAGATGAATGGTGCGCACTAGTGAATAAATAATAGTTATTATTGCTAGCTGCTATAGCTAGCCTGTGACAGGCTAGCTATAGCAGCTATGTACGGTGCTAGCAGGCTAGTTTGTTGGTCTCGAGTGCACTCGAGTTCGTTTTTAAAAGTCTTGGTCTTGAGACCAAAAGTCTTTATCTTTGTCTTGAAGTTCAAAGTCTTGGTCTTGGTCTTGAGGTTCAAAGTCTTGGTCTTGGTCTCGTTTATGGTTTTCCAGAGATTTCTAGGATTGGATGAAGTTGAGTGAACAAGAGATGACAGTTAACGTTTTTGGCTGACAGAAGTTGACTGTGGTATTGGTTTTAAGTCTATCAAGAACAGCGAGATCACCAGAACGTCTAGCTGTACGTGTGCTCGCTCCACACGACTGAAAAATTGAAAAATGAGCAGGGATGTCGAGGCTATTCGCCTAGAAAAACGTATAGGCTTACAGTTCCCATTAAGTTTAATATATTTAGCCGAAAGATATTCTATTGTGGCTAGGCGGCAGCACAGCGCACTATGTAAGTTATTATTGCTACCGTGTATAGCGACCCGCATCTTTGTCTATCTGCCTCCCTTGTAAAATTAATGTAACTGTAAAACTTCGAAATTCTCTGCGCCACACAAAAGCAGACCAGTTTAATTATGGGCCAATATAAAGTGGGTTTGTCCGTTCCGATTTAAATTCAATTGACAGAATCTGGGAACTGAGCCCGAGCTGTATATATGAACTGCGTTTGGACTTTAAGAACGCTGAAGACAACATTATTTTTACAACGTTGAAGACAAGGTTTTTTATTTTACAATGTAAATCTCCGAAATTTCTCAAAACCACACAAAAGCCAGTCCAGGGAGACCAGCGGACACCGGCGCTATATCATATTTGCGAATTAACCACACCTTCCAATCCATGGAGAATCCTTGGTTCCAACCAACTGGGTTCCAACCATAGGTCGTTGGTTCCATAGTGCAACCATTGATGTCTGTGGTTCCAACGAATGAGAACTTGTATATCTATGGTTCCAACCACAGATATTAAAGTATTATAAATTTACTCTATTTGGTTCCAACCAGGTCTCCTATGTGGGTCAAAGTGCAATGACGTAATTCGGTTAAGTATGGAATCTTTGTTGGATTTATTATCTTTGTTATCTCTGTAAGTTTCAGGTTCGTTTTCTATTTCTTGCCATTTTCTTAAAAATTAAACACGAAATCGTGCCCAGTCAAATGCATTTGTATACGATTATCCTTCTCAGTCGACTACGTTAATTACTTGATTGATGAGATATGTTAATACGATGCTTAAGAGGCTTAGTGTGACCCACCATAAGGCCTCGCGTTATAATTATGTTGGGCCTTACTGACATATTCTAAACTTTTATAGCTCAAGACTCCAGTTGATCGTCGCTACTAAGCAAAGTGTCTGTGCAAAGCCAACTTGCAGAGTAAGTTCAGTCGAAAGCCAAGAAGGGCATCTGAAAAGACATGGGAGGAAATTACTCCAGGAAAAGATGAGTTTTTAGTCGAGATAATAATAATAATATTCTTTATTATCTGAAGGCCAGAGCAGGGTTTTAAGGACTGTTGCCAAAATTCATCATATTTACTGATGATACCAAGGACCTCAAGTATTCAAATGCGCCTCTTCCATTTTGTGGAACTGGTCAGATGATTTTCTGCAAATTTAAAAAAATTAATTCCACTCAGGGTATGGGTATATTTCTGGAGACTGTAACCGAATGTCACCTAATTTTAGCTGATGATGAGTTGACCGAGAGTATTCAAACAATCCTGCAATTTCCTGCAAAGTTTCAAAATTTAACTACACTCAATGGAAAACCCTCTCTTTCTCCATGTTTACACATATCCTGGAGATGTGTCATGTGCTGATAGTTCCAAGAATGCACAGCTCAAGAATTCTAGGAACTTTTGTAGCCGTAATTTTTCTGGTTAACGGCTGGCTTGAGCAAATTTACGGCTGGTTTTTCGGCTAGCTGTAAAAACGCATAAACTACCTTTTTTGGCCAGCTGTAAAAGTGCGTAAACTACCTTTTTCGGCTAGCCGTAAAAGCATGTAAACTACCTTTTTCGACTAAGTGCATCACGCATTAAGACTAAACAACAGGACCTACTTTAAAATCAACAGGTAGGCAATATTCACTCAGTCTGGAAATAATTTGAGAAATAAATTCAAATAATTATGTTAAGAACCAAACGGACATTTCATGTTTTCAGTTCACATACATTGCAATGAGTTCACATTCAATTACGATTTATGAATATGTAATACTGATTGGAAGTTAGAACCACAAATAGGGCTACCAGGCATACGTTAATAGGTGATGGCCTAGCTGCATAGTGGGAGAAAATAGAAACGGATACACAGAAACAAAAAGGTGAAAATTCTTGTAATAGACTGCAGCTGCTTTTGAAACAGAGTAGTAAGAACAGTGCTTTTTCCTGCCGGAACGCTCCGGAATGGCTTTACGGCACCTTTTTCAGCCATTAAAAATAGTTTAGTTATTTTAATAACAGAATAATTTTGTTATTTCAATTTAATGTTCATAATCACAACTGTGTGCATGTTGTAGGCGGCTAGCCGAAAAATAGCTCTCGGCGGTTTTCGGCTAAGCTGCAAATTTTCCGGTGGTTTATCGACATGCAGAAATTTTTTCGGCTTATGGGTATGAGTGCAATACATAAGACATGATGCGCTACGTGTACGAGTTAGTCATAAACTAGTCATCGACCAATGGCTCAGTTGGGACGTGGTGGCTCAGTGGTAAGTTCGGCGCCTTGTGACCGGAGGGTTGCAGGTTCGAATCCCACTCTAGCTGCTGCGTAAGGACCTTGGGCAAGTCCTTCACTCGCAATTGCTCGTGGCGCTTCGGCGTGAAAATTCCGGCACAGTATCAAATGCTGTAGTCGGGAGCGCCTCTGAGTAGTAGTAGACTTCGAGAGGCGCTATAGAAATATCCGGAATAAATAAATAAATAAATAAGTAGGCTGTGACTAGAAGCCAGTGACAAACAGTGTGCATGTGCTTAGTTTAAGAGTGGGCTAAGGTAGTTGGAGACCAAAATGGGCGTGGTCACAGTAACATTTACGTGGTAAAACCCAGCATGTGTGGTTGTGGGCGCATGCGCAAATGTATTTCTAGGCAGTCGTATTTTTACACAAACCATGTCACAGAAATTAAAAGCAAGGAAATTTATACACGACAGACAAAGCGTACTAGTAGCATTGAAGTTATTGTTCTGAAAATGGCGAGTGAGGGGAATAAATCATGAAAGCCAAATATTACAGACGAAGAGATTCAATGCAAGATAGAGAGTTAAGGGCAGGAGAAGCAGCCCACACAGAGCAAGCATATACTCGGCTAATTTGTCACAAATTATTAACAATTTGTGACAACGAAAGCGAAAAGCATCATAAGTTCGTTGTCCAAGAACGAGTTGAGTGGATTTCAGCGATCCTTTGGCGTCTTAAACTACTACTAAACTGACGAACAACAGTTGCCACCATCTTCCTGCTTGTACTAAGCCAGACTAGTCTACACCTGGATATCCGGTGGCATAGCCTTGGTCTGGACTAAGCTCCCTACAATGTTGACGTGCACACCGATCTTATCCGCTAGTCGGGCTTAGAGCCAAAACTAGTGTGGAGTGGCATTTATGATCGGTTCATACAAGCGGCCCCAGAAAGTTAAATACGACGTTTGTTTGCTTAATTAATTTTGGTGATTTCTAGCAGTTTTCCAGTCCCTGGTTCTAGAAATGAACATAGATTTCTGTATCACGTGGGGTTTTGTGAAATTACCAAAAGTTTGCATCATAATGTCTTGCACGGTTTATTCCCACCAAAGATTAAGCAACAGTATAACCTAAGGCCGTGTCTACATGACTTTTCACTTCCGGACAGAGATGATAGAAACTACAGGGTGGGCCAAAAAAAGTAACCCCCTAGACGTTTTTGCTAATATTTCGGCCAAAAGTAAGAATTGTTATATCAAATTTTATTGGCTGAAAAGTAATTCACATCTACGTATGACAGCCAAATTTCACCAAAATATTTCAAACAGAACCAAAGTTATATCACTTTTACTGAGTCCACCCACTGTTTTTTTATGTTCCAAAAACATATAATGCAACAACAAGCAACAAAAGTCACATTAAGTCGCATCTCAAATAATTGGTAATATTTCGGCCAAAAGTAAGAATTTTTAAATTATTAAATGTAATTAGTATTATGATTATTTAGAAAAGAAGCGTGGCACCAGCGTAGCTGAACGACAATGTGACGTCATTTACCAAGAAGATGATCAATTTGGCAAATAAACAATTTTTCAGATTAATAATTAATAAAAAATCACAATGGGCAAGGTGTCAGTGACAGACAAAATGCATTTTGTTGATGAAAAGGCGAAGGTGAATGCTGCATATTACGTTTCTCACCCGCTTACAGAATTAATTTTAGATTGCAAGCGTCTGCTGCTAGCTGGATTCATCTTTCAGCAAGACAGCGCTCCAGCGCATACTGCTTGTCTCACGCAAGATTGGCTCAATGTCAATTGCTCTGGTTTCATTGAGAAGGACCAATGGCCCCCAAACTCTCCGGATTTGAACCCGCTGGATTATCACGTGTGGGGAGCTACGCTAGAGAAATACCACAATCTGTGACCAAAGCCAGAAACGATAAGAGAATTGAAGGTCGTATTGGAGTTGATATGGGAAGTCTTACCTCTGGAACCTATCAACAAGGCCATCAAAAACTTTACAAAAAGACTCAGAACGAGTGTGGGTATTGGTGATGGACACATTGAACACAAGTTGTGAAGCAATATCAAGTCTGTTTGATACCAATTATTTGAGATGTGACTTATTAAAATCGTTTTTTTTTTACTTTTTGTTGCGTTATATGTTTTTGGAACATCAAAAAACAGTGGGTGGACTCAGTAAAAGTGATATAACTTTGGTTCTGTTTGAAACATTTTTCAGACAGTAAAATTTGATATGAAAATTCTTACTTTTGGCCGAAATATGAGCAAAAATGTGTAGGGGGTTACTTATTTTTGGCCCACCCTGTATATACCACGCGTTCTCTAAAGAAACTTGAAATGGTGAACATGACTTTCCTATTAGAAATGATGAATATGCCAGCCTAGCATCCCAGACAATTCTACTAATGTTTGGAATATTCTTAGTCTCTAAATCCCCTTATTTAACCATTCTGTACAAGGATGCGGTGTGTCACCTTAATGTTTGATAAATGAATATAGTAATACAGTAATAATAAAAGTTTCCATTGATTATCATTATTAGCGTATTGCTAGTGTTTCAGTCATAATTTTGACATACTGGCTAATTATGTAAGTGACAATGAATCGTATTTATTGTGTCACTAAAATACATAATTGGAGTTCGCCATAATGGTAATATTTTCGTCTTGTCTGGGTCACTCAACTTCATGCTCTCCATCGACTCTATCGATTGAAGGTATATTGGGAGGACTTTAATAATAATAATAATAATAATAATAATAATAATAATTAATAATAATAATAATAATAATAATAATAATAATAATAATAATAATAATAATAACAACACTATTCGTTTATTGATTCAAACTGACAAGTATGCAGTAAGATTGCATGATATAGTAGTAACTGACAATAACCAGTTTAACAGGAGTAGAATTTAACTGTAAGGCTGTTCTTAGTGGGTCCCTCAAGGCTTCCATCTGTCCTGCTGCTCATTTTACCATCACCATCTAGGGAATGGAAGGCTGAGTCTACCTAGTGGGGCTAGCGGTATCAAACCCGCATCTTTCTGATCTTCTGATCTTCATGCCAGCATGTTACCATTCAACCGTCTTCCTTTGGTTAAAAAATACAAGGATCCCAAAATCCCAGCCTCCTGGGCTGATCTTGCCTGCCCGTGATTCCTTACAATGCTTACGACTAAGATTGACAGCCTTCGTGGCTGGCTAGCCTCCTCCACTCTTCACCTCAGGCTTTCGATGATTTTCTACTTATACTCGAATTGGATTTGTGCCATGTCCTTTCTTCATCACACTTCAAATTTTGTGAATTGGACCCCTTCAGCCATTTATTATAGTTGATACATTGGATGACATTGTTCCATGCTTTTGTACTTGTTTAATAGGTCTCTCTGTGAAGGCTGTCTTCCTTCCTCACAAAACGTGCAATTGTTTTTCTTGCTCTTAAGAAACCCAATCTTGACCCCAGTGTGTGTCAAGATTACCACCCCATTTCCAACATCTCTTTTCTCCAAGACTTTTGAGTGACTTGTTTCTTTACAACTTCTCCTCTACCTGTCCAGGCAATCTGGCATCAGAGCCCATCATTCTACTGAAACTGCTCTTGTATCACTCGCCTCTGACAACAACTCTGCTGTTGATAAATGTCATGTCACCCTTTTGGCTCTCTTTGACATTTTCTCTGCCTTCGACATTGTCGTTAGCTCCTCTTACACCGTCTACAGATTTTTAGCCTTAGTGGGTCCCTCCATTGATTTTGGTCCAACCTCTTGGGTTGCTCCCAAATGGTCATCCTTGGTGACTCCAGAACCCTGTGGTTGCCTGTTAAATTTGTGGTCTGTGCTTTGGTCCACTTCTGTGTATCATGTTTACTGCAGACATTCCTTCCCTCTGTACTAAACACTCCGCGACTGGTCGCTTATATGCTGACGATGTTCAATCTTTTGGTTTCATGACCTTGCTCAGCAATTTATCCTTACTGAATCTATTGATGCCCTTTCCCAGGACCTTCACCTCTGGATATCTTTCTCTTAACTCGTCCAAGACTCAGTTGATCTGGTTTGGCACCCATCAGCAACTCAGGACTCAAACTCTACTTCTCGCTACTTGCTAAGCGGTTTCCTTCATTTACTTTTTCGTCCAGTGTTCTTGATAGCACTTTTTCATTCACTGAACATACCTCCAATCCTACCTAGTCCTGCTACTGTCACTTCTGGTGGCTACGATCTATTAGACCATCTGTCTCCTCTACAGCAGTGCTTCCCAAACATTTCAGTGTGACGGACCGGCAGGAATTTACTTTCAGTGTGACAGACCAGCAGGAATTTTCCCATTGCAGCAGGACCGGTGCCCAATTTATTAATTATTTTCATCTATAAACTGGGTCAAAAGAGTAAAATTATTCTTTAATATTAGCGTGGCTATATAATTCAGTACTAAATATCAACTGAATAGGTCCCTACTTTGTACTGATCTAATATGAATCAAAAGCGTGGAGAATGCCGTCCTCATCTCTGGGGTGTGGTTTGGTATTTAATTGTTATAATTTTCAACTTTATAATATATTATACTTGCAATATCGAATCTAAAAGCAGACATGTTTCTTTTCTATTGACGGAAGCAGTGACCAGGTTATTTGCTATTTGAGTGGTGCTATATAACTATTCAATTACAAATGAGTCAGCAGTGTGGAAAGGGGGAACAATTAACGTGGGAAACAGCGTCACTGCTCTGTTAATACAGAGCAAAGGTAATTTTATATCTGATGTTCATGTAAAGGTAGGCAATACATGTATTTTATTGCTATACCTAGATGGCAGACTCTTTAACATGTATGGTATCTGTGAATTTATAAGGCACCTCTCACGGTGCGAACTATTCAGAGGCGCTTTCAGCGTGTGAGCCACTCGGAAACAGAAAAGACTTTAAACGATGAACTACAGAGAGAGAAAGAACCTAGTAGATAAGGTCCCGTGGAGTACCAAGGGAAGGGAGTTCCATAGGGATGGGCCCACAACAGCGAAAGAGCAAGACAGCCATAGCAGACCTCACCCGGGGAACAAACAAATCAAGCCAATTAAGAGAACGTAGGGTCGATGAGAAGAAGCAGAGAGAGGTTTGCGCATCAGGTCACAAAGCTGAAGCTAAGCCCTGTTGCGCCATAGAGAGAGACAAGTGCTATGATCTTGAAGTGTATATATGTATATTCGTGTATTATAAATACAAGCGGAGACAGGAAGCCAGTGCAAGACGTCAGTCATGTAAGTAGAGCTGGACGAGAATCGAGAACGATGAGTAATGAGGCAAGCAGCCGTGTTAAGTACCTATTGAAGGACAGAAAGACGGACTTTCGGAAGGCCTACCAGTAAAGAATGACAATAATCAATGCGGCAACAGATGAATGCATGGATAATGGTAGTGAAAACTGCAGGAGAGACAGATCGATGGATAGCTCGCAGTCTCCTCAAGTGGTAGTAACGTGAGGTTCTGCCAGTGTGCCCTTAATTGGCCTCATTGGTCTTACACTGGCTCCCGATTACTTCGCGTATCCAGTATAAGATCCTCATTCTGGTTTCCAAGTCCCAGCTATGGCTTGCACCTAAATACCTCTCTGACCTTATGCGGCAACCTCTCTATGCAACTTCTGCTCGTCCTTTGCGCTCTACTGGCCGTCTTGATCTCTTTGTCCCTTGTACTAGGACCACTCTGGCCCAACGTCGAGCTTTTGCTGTCACAGGTTCCTCTGCCTGGAATGGTCTTCCATCTCGTCTTCGAACTAAACTCATGATGGGAATCCCCCCTGCATCTAATCGCTTTTTCAAGACGTTTCTACATTTCCACGGGGCTCATGCACTGAGGGCGCCTCTGAATAGTTTATACTGCGAGAGGTGCCATATAAATTACTAGATACGATACGATGAATGTTAATGAGGTTTCACTATAATTAGCTGATTACATTTCCTTCTTTCTATGACATACTAGAGCCTTAACTAATACATCAAAATATGAACATTTAACCTTTGTGCTGAAATCTTTGCATTCTGTTCAGCATAGGATTTGTTGTAAACTGACCAGTGCTCATAGTTTATAAAACATTGAATTCTGGCCAACCACAATACTTAAAATCGGTCCTAATTTCCCAGACCTATCATTATTCGACCAGGTCATTTGATTGTTTTCTGTGGTCATACCTAACACTAATACACAGAATTAGGCTTTATGCCTGCAATGATAACTCTGGCAGAAGCATTGTTTTCCAGTCGCCTAGATTACTGTTACTCGCTTTTTACATCTCCTTTTTACTTCTCTATTCTTGTCTGTGTAGGTTTTTTGCCATTTCTTATTGACCAACTTCCAATAAATCAAACATCCTGAAGCTGCAGAACTCTTTGGCTAGAGCCATAACTAATATATTGAAATATGAACATATAACCCCTACAATTGTTTAAATCTTTGCATTGGCTTCCTGTCCAGAAAGGATTGTTTTCAAAATACAGGCTCTTAGTTTATAAAACTCTGAATTCTTGCCATTCACAATACTTAAAATCAGTTCTTATTCCCAGACAATTCAAAAGACACTCGAAAGTATTCAAAGTTTTGTCTCCAACCAGGCCCTTAGCCAGAAATATAGAGTAGCCCGTCCCAAAGCATTCGAAGGCGCGACCGCCTTGAGCATAAGACCACCCAAAGTCCTCCCACCGTACAACTCCGACTGCAGTGCCCCTGTGCTGTTTACAGAGCCTAATATCAACCCATGCTCCTTATGGAACTGTCATCTGAACACTGGCAGTGGCTCTAGAGAAGAAGCTGGATGATGCTGGAGCAGAATCATGCAGAATTTATGCCCGTCCAAAATAATTTTCACCCGTCAACAGGATGGATGGATGAGTGACTGGCTAAGGGCCTGTCTCCAACGCTTAACCTGCTTCTCATGAGTCTTTGCTGTTTGCGCATCGCTCTTTTTAATTGGGAGGGTCTGTGAGATGTAATCTGCGAGATGTAATCTGCGAGATGTAATCTGAAGCTTAACCAAGCAAAGACCCAGGAAATGGTTGTCCGTAAGCTGAGAAGAAAACTGAATGAAAACCAGCCGATGGAGATTCCTGGTCTTTCCAGAGTCAGAATCATGAAGATCTTGGGTGTCACGCTCTCCGATGACTTCTGCTTTGACGTGCATGTTGACAATCTATGCACTGGTGCAAGACAATCAATGTATGCATTACGGATCCTGACTACTCATGGACTACTTGGCCCCTCAATGTACGATGTGGTGACAGCTACCACAGTGGCGAGGATGACGTACGCTGCGTCCGCTTGGTGGGGTTATGTGGGGCAGAGGGGACGTGAGAGACTACAGGCAATATTTAGGAGACTGATTAAAGCTGGTTATCTTCCTGTGGACTACCCTAGATTTGAACAATTGATCCATACTGCTGATTCTAAACTTTTCACGACCGTCCTTACATGTCCTACACATGTGCTTCATGTGCTATTACCTCCTGTTAAGCATACGGGTTATACTTTGCGACCCTGTGTTCATAATCGGGTTCTCCCGACTGCTGACAGTCTAGCTCGTAAATCTTTCATAATTAGGATGAATTTCACCGGAATATAGGCCTTAGTACTTTAATCTGGACGTGATATACATGTGTAAACCAAAATGCGGTTAGCAGTTGGATTAATAAAGGATATACTTACTTACTTACTTACTTAAGTCACTTCTTAGCAATACAGGAAAAGATTTAGAGTCTCCTCTTCATATTGCATCCTCTGCTTGATTTGTTCTCTCCCAGATGTACTTTTTTCATCTCTACATCTCCTTTTTACTTCTCTATTCTTGTCTCTGTAGGTTTTTTGCCATTTCTTATTGACCAACTTCCTTTGTGCTCATTTGTTCCATCCTTTGTTTTAGGAGTTTCATATAATATATTACTTGCCACGCTTCTTTTTAGACCCACGATTCCTTCTTGCATCCTGTTTTGAAACCCAAAATCTTTTCTCCTGCTTCCATAACTGTGCTGCTGCTCCATTTCTTTCATTGTGAATCTATTGCCCCTTTTTCATGGCCGACGTACGTTAAAAATGATCAGTTTATGCCGTAAAATCTTAATTTTCTTCATATTATACATTAGACAGAATATTAGCAATTTGAAACTTAAAAGGCTTAATATTGGTTTCGACCGTTAATCACCAACTATTATTGGCTGTTGTTGTGCGTAGTGTTATGTATTTTATCTTCATCTTGAAATAACGTACATTCCATATGTGCGGTCGCACACTGTTTTAACTCTATTTATACCTGTTTGTTCTAATCAGTTACTGTGTCTTTTCATTCTAAACTTAAGATGTACCTTTTTCAAATTGCATATCCACCAAAGGCTGTCTCTCTCTATCTTAGTAGGCCAATCTTCTGGATATTGACCTGATTTACAGCCTGGCTTTGTGCACCATCATTTGATACCTGGTGCATGAGACACTGGCACCATGGAAGTTATTAATTAATAATAATAATATAATAGGATTTTATGGGTATCTATATTCATTCAGTGTGTTACTGGTGTTGATGTTTTAGGGACTCTGAAATTTAATTTATGCTGAACAGACGTGATCCTATTTCTTGTTCAATCCAGGTCAAGCTAGGCTTCATTGGTTTTTTGGAATGGACACACGACAGAAGAGTGAGCTTGCTTTCAAAGAGGTACCAGTCTATTAAAATGCTTATCACAATCTTTGTTAGATTTGACATGTAAATACGTCACAGAAGAACAGCTGTACCGGAAGTAAAAGAAGTAAAAAATGATGTAAGAGCATCATTACAGTTATTACTTTTAGTCCCCCATGCAAAGTTAATCTTAAGGTTATACAGCATAAATTATTGAAGGGCAAAACTATACAGTTACTGGTGCTAATAAAGTACTTAAGAATGCAATAATGGTGCACCATCATTAATATGATTATTTTGTCATGGGTTCATTGGTGCAGAAGCCTTTGATTTAGGAATCTCTACCTTTTCTATATGGTATTTTCTTTTTTGGCAATAATACGTCACATACTAGTAAAGTTTGTTTTGTAAAATTTAGCACACTTACTTGGCGATTGAAACAGAATACTTGTGTTTTTTTTTATCTCTTTCACTTTGCTTTAAAATGTTTGTTTTACATAATACTTTACATACTTGAGAACAGAAGAATGCCGTACACTATTTTCTGTGACTTATGTTGTGCTTGCACAATCTTATATACATGATATGACAGCATTTTGCCATTTCATATTTATTTACCTTCTGATTCTTCACAGATGTGTTAATACTGATCCCAGCATTCACCGATTCTTCTCTTTAATTACAACGGTATTGGCAGTTGCAGATTTATGTTACATCATTTCAAGAGAGACTCATCAGAGGCACTCCCAACCTAACACAATGAAACCATGATCGAACACAATAGTCTTTCAAGCGTTTGCAGAAAAGAGGCAAAGAAAGGCAGAGAAGCTCATGTCGCAGGTTGTTAGACAGCTTGTTCCAGAAGGATGGGCATAATTTGGCATAATTCTGGCGGATGTTTGTTCCAGAGAGGCGGAACAGCTATGGATATGGAGCGATTTGGAAGTTTTAATGATGAGGTGACAGAAGGGTGGAGAAGTGTTAGGGCAGAAGAGGAGCAGGTTGAGTGAAGTGGTTGGATTGTGAATAACTGGCAAGGATGGGACGGCTGGGAAGATTGAAGTATGTTGTAGATGAGTGCTAGCTAGGATTTTGTATTCTATTCGTTCAGGTATTTTAAGCCAGTGGAGTGATTCGAGGACAGGAGTGATGTGGTGGTGTTTGGGAGCTTTAGTGATGACACGGGCGAGATGTAGCGACAGTAGATGCAGTTTTGAAGTCAAGCATAGGACAGATTCTGCAAAGATCATGGATATGCGTGATACAAGAGCAAGAAAGATGAGTGAGATGTTCAGAGAAGCTAAGGTTTTGATCGAAGATTACATCTAAGTTGCAGGCAGAATTTGCTGTGAATGTGTGGGTGGATGCAGAGTCTAAGTTGAGGAAAATAGAGGGATCTGGAATTTTCTTCAGCTGGTCTCGAAGGCCTATAAGTATGAATTCAGTTTTAGACGAATTCAGGCATGGGATATTTGATGTCATCCAGGAGGAGATTTGGATAACCACACGAAGAAGGTGGGATCTGTTGAGTCGGAGAAGCTGTTTGGAGAGAACGAAATGAGTGATTGAGTGTTGTCAACTGTGATGGTCAACTGTGGATGCTTGAATGAGTGAGCTGAGAGAGTAGTGTAAAGGATGACCAAGAGCCACACAGTCCTCTAGCTTGTGGTGTCTGAGAAACACCACAAGCTAGAGGACATGATTGGGATGGTGCTCTGGTGTTTTAATGGAGAAAGAATGGCAAGAGTGATAGGATTGAATCCAGAGTCAGTTAAACCGAACCAGGCTGATAGTCTTTGTAATAAGACGTCTTCATCGTAAACACCTATGATCTCCAGTGTTGTATGCAAGACCGTAGACCTCGAGACCGAGACGAGACCGAGACAGCCGAGTTCCAAGACCGAGACGAGACCAAGACAATGAGGTGCCGAGACCGAGACGAGACCAAGACAATGAGGTGCCGAGACCGAGACCGAGACCAAGACACAAGGTCCAAGATAGTACAAGACATTTTTGGCATTTACTTCAGTATGGTAAATGCGAAGACTGAGTGCCTGTGTATATAAATAATATGGTTGCCACTGACTTCGCTCCAATAGAGCGCTGCTACCTACCAGCCACATCCCATAATGCAAAATTCAGGCATCAGTTTTCCCGCTATTCTTAAATACCATTAGATTTATGAATACAATATCCTCAAGCATATACTCGATGTTGTTCCCATCGTTTCCTTTATGGTGACTTTACGCCAGCGATAAACGGCACGCCATTTCTTTTCTTTGTCCATGACCACATTGCGTACTTGACTACTTCAGGTTCTGTATTAGACATTTTCTTGCACTTTCTTTCTAGCTCGAAATGAATTACAAAATCCTCTTTCCAATAGCCGATTTCACGTGGTCTCACACGTTCACCAGAGTTTCTAGAAAGACCGTTTTCAGAACTTCCGGTTTGATTGGCACATCCGACTTCCGAGTTATCTGTTCATATCGACCCATGACATTTTTATAGCGCTATAAATAAAGACATTTGTCGCGAGACTTATAGATACCGCTTGTTCGAGACATAACAAGACTTTCGCTTCAAGACAGTTTCTAAAAAGTCGAGAAATTGGTTCGAGACCGAGACCGAGACCATACAACTCTGATGATCTCCAACCATTGCATCCAGAAAATCGGCTTGCTATTGTATTGTATTGTATCTAGAAATTTATAAAGTGCCTCTCGCAGAATAACTATTCAGAGGCGCTCTGAGCACAGAAGCCCCGGGGAAACAGAAATGCCTTTAGGGAACGCAAGACCGATGAGGAAAAGCCAGTCATTAGTTTGGCCCTGAGCACAGGAGGAAGGTCATTCCAGATCGTGGGACCCACTACAGCAACTGCCCGATGCTGGGCCAAGGTAGTTTTAACCCTTGGAACAAAAAGATCAAGCTGATTTACAGAGCGCAATGAGCGAGAAGAAGATGCAGATAGTGGTTTTCGCAGATAGTTCGAGAGATATTTCGGGGCAGTAGGATGCGGATGACACATAACTGTTGGTCGGATCTGCGATGAGCTCGGATCAGTGAAGCTGTGTGCCACGACCAATAACCTTCGCCTCATCATGGAGAGTCTCGGGAGATGAATATTGTCAAACGAGGACAAGTGGACCAGCACTGGCGGAGGTGGAGTGGGTGACCTCCATAAGAATCCTGGGAGTTACTTTGCTGATCGTAGAGCTACATCCCAGATCGATGAGATATTGGCTTCATGCTCTGGATCTCTCCATGCGGTGCGGATACTCGAGTCCTATGGTCTACCTACCGGGGCCCTGCAAGTGGTAGCAGTTGCAACCACAGTCGCAAGGATGATGTATGCGGTCCCGGCCTGGTGGATCTGACCTTTGTGGACAGTCAGGCTAGGCTTGAGTGGTTTATGTCAAGAATGCATTGTTTGGGTTATTTGCAATTGGAGTAGTTAAGTAAGAGATCTATCTGGCGAAATCTCCCCCGAAGGAGTGATCGTTCTGGCGAAATCTGCCCAGAATGAGTGATCGTTCTGGCGAAATCTGCCCAGAATGAGTGATCGTTCTGGCGAAATCTTTCCCGATTGAGTATGTGTTCTGGCGAAATCGGTACAGACACAGTATATGTTCTGGCCAAATCACTACAGACAGAGGTTCTAGCGAAATTAATTCTTTTAATTATATCTAATATATTTTAATATATTTGAAACCTAATTTGCACTCTTACAGGATTTAATTATGTTATTGAAACATTTCATATGATGAATAAACTTATTTCTCACAGCAATTTTAAGTAGAACCTATATTTAAATTATTTTGAACTTCACCAATTTGTATAGCGCCCTAGCACAGTGAGACTTATTTGAATATGGTATTTGTGTAGCCTATTTGGTTGGGTATTTAAAATATATATTATGGTATAATCTAAGATATATTAAAAGTTGTACTCTTTCGCAAACAGACAAACAGAGAAACAGACAAACAGTCAAACATACAAACAGACAAACAGAGAAACAGACAAACAGACAAACAGAGAAACAGACAAACAGACAAACAGAGAAACAGTCAAACAGACAAACAGACAAACAGAGAAACAGACAAACAGAGAAACAGTCAAACAGACAAACAGAGAAACAGACAAACAGACAAACAGTCAAACAGAGAAACCGTCAAACAGACAAACAGTCAAACAGTCAAACAGACAAACAGAGAAACCGTCAAACAGACAAACAGACAAACAGAGAAACATGCAAACAGAAAAACAGACAAACAGACCCTCACACGCACAAACGCACAGACAAACAGAAAAAAAAAACCCCAGACAAACAGACAAACAGACGGTCAACATATTTTGAAATCTTAATAATAATAATAATAATAATAATAATAATAATAATAATAATAATAATAATATGGAAGCGTTTTAAGCAAGAAGAGAGAGAGGACCCATGAGCTAACCACGAGGTAGCCATGTACGTATAGAATAAAATGATTTAGACAATGTGTATATGTAAATAATGCTTGGGCAGGTATGACGGTTGAAAGTAAATATATATATATATTTCGATTGCTGTTTGAGTTTGAATGTATGACAGGTAAAGACCGCCAGGTATACAACAGGTGAGTTGGTACACACAATTTAATATACAGGTATTCAAAACAAAGGAGCCTGACCTGGTTTTTCTTTCCAGTGTACGCCTTGGGCATTATCATTGTGCTCCCGATATGGTCAAAAGCCTTGGTCAATACACTAATGAGAATGCGCATTCGTGCGTGTTAGAGCTTTTGGATGAATTGTGTAAGGGGAGGGAATGGGTGGAGGATGTTGAGGGGTATACGGTACGGGGATCGCCCACTGTGTGTGCACTCAACCGAACCGTTTCGGGTGACTGCGTTCAACTGATTTCGCGTGAATTTCAATTTGGCTGCAGTTCTAAAATGGACCTGTAACTGATGAAAGGAGTGAAGGGAGAGGGTGTGGAAAGGAGGGCGGGTGTAGAAAGGAGGGTGGAATGGAGTGTATAGCAGGTCGTGTCTGTAAGTACTTGATAATTTTTGCAAGCATTTGAAAAACCCTTGAGAATGAAAATACACAAAGTCTCACATCAATTTCATCACCTTAACTCTCCAAAGGCAAATCCCCTCATTTTCCATCAAATTGTATCTCCAACGCTCTCATAGAACTATCATACAGAGCAGTTTCACCATCCACAGTCTTCAAAAATGTTCAGTTTAGGTGGGTTTCACATACGCTTCAATCTGAAACACGTCTTTTCCAACAAATTCAGCGATGTGCTTCACTTCATATATCGCAAACTCTAGTTAGAACTATGTTACACACCAATTCCATCACTCGAACTTTTACAAATATACCATTTCAAGCGCTTTTGCAAATGTGCTTTAATCGAAGACATGCCTTTTCCTACAAGTTGTCTGTGTACAATTCAACTCTATGAATAAATTTCAACTAGAAATAATATGGCAACAACAGAATTCATCCCATTCAGCTAGAATTACCATACATATCAAGTTCGTCATCCAAAATGCTCTGAACTGCTTCAATCGAAAACCTACCTTTCCAACAAATTTGCCACTGTCGCCGTCGCCGCCAGCGCCGCCGCCAGCGCCTCCGCCGCCGCTGCCGCCTCCGCCGCCGCCGCAGCCGCCGCTGCCGCAGCTTCTCAGCTCTTCCAGCAGCTTCTCAGATCTTCCCGCAACTTCTCAGATCTTCCCGCAACTTCTCAGATCTTCCGGCAATTTCTCAGATCTTCCCGCAACTTCTCAGATCTTCCGGCAACTTCTCAGATCTTCCGGCAACTTCTCAGATCTTCCGGCAACTTCTCAGATCTTCCGGCAACTTCTCAGATCTCTCGCCCCTGCTTCCAGCAGCTCTGCAGCTTCCTAGCGTTCCTGCCGCAGCTTCTCAGCGTTCCTGCGCTCCTCCCAGCGCAAGCCATTAAAATGTACCTTCAATTCTGCTCGCTCTCCACACTTTACAGTTTTATGTCTCTTCGCAAATAATTTAGAGAACTCAACTATATGCTGATAAATGACAGCCTGTGCGTACATTCCCAACAGTAGAACCTAACGATCTTTGTTTCTTCGCGTTTTGTAACTAATGTATTTAAACACTTATTTGGTTAAAACTAGAGGGGTGCACGATAGCGTAGTGGTTAGCACGCTAAGCTGTCGATGGAGAGGTCGGGGGTTCGAATCCCCGTCCAGACAGAAATTTGATTCGATTTCTACTCCTGCTGCACCCCATAGCAAGCTCAGCTATAATGAGCACACCGACTGAACTCTGTCGGTGGGAAGATGAGACGGTGAGGGTTAGGACTGGCCGCCTTTCCCTCATATGCCGAGTCTAAGAAACTGAGGTTGCTAACAAAACATATCCATGGCTACCTCGTGGTTAGCTCATGGGTCCTCTCTCTCTTCTTGCTTAAAACGCTTCCATATTATTATTATTATTATTATTATTATTATTATTATTATTATTATTATTATTATTATTATTATTATTATTAAGATTTCAAAATATGTTGACCGTCTGTTTGTCTGTTTGTCTGGGGTTTTTTTTTTCTGTTTGTCTGTGCGTCTGTGCGTGTGAGGGTCTGTTTGTCTGTTTTTCTGTTTGCATGTTTCTCTGTTTGTCTGTTTGTCTGTTTGACGGTTTCTCTGTTTGTCTGTTTGACTGTTTGTCTGTTTGTCTGTTTGACGGTTTGTCTGTTTGTCTGTTTGACTGTTTGACTGTTTGTCTGTTTGTCTGTTTCTCTGTTTGTCTGTTTGACTGTTTCTCTGTTTGTCTGTTTCTCTGTTTGTCTGTTTGTCTGTTTGACTGTTTCTCTGTTTGTCTGTTTGTCTGTTTCTCTGTTTGTCTGTTTCTCTGTTTGTCTGTTTGTCTGTTTGTCTGTTTGTATGTTTGACTGTTTGTCTGTTTCTCTGTTTGTCTGTTTGCGAAAGAGTACAACTTTTAATATATCTTAGATTATACCATAATATATATTTTAAATACCCAACCAAATAGGCTACACAAATACCATATTCAAATAAGTCTCACTGTGCTAGGGCGCTATACAAATTGGTGAAGTTCAAAATAATTTAAATATAGGTTCTACTTAAAATTGCTGTGAGAAATAAGTTTATTCATCATATGAAATGTTTCAATAACATAATTAAATCCTGTAAGAGTGCAAATTAGGTTTCAAATATATTAAAATATATTAGATATAATTAAAAGAATTAATTTCGCTAGAACCTCTGTCTGTAGTGATTTGGCCAGAACATATACTGTGTCTGTACCGATTTCGCCAGAACACATACTCAATCGGGAAAGATTTCGCTAGAACGATCACTCATTCTGGGCAGATTTCGCCAGAACGATCACTCATTCTGGGCAGATTTCGCCAGAACGATCACTCCTTCGGGGAGATTTCGCCAGATAGATCTCTTACTTAACTACTAATTGGACTCGCAGAGGATTTGGCAGCAAGTTGCATTGGAGGATTGATTGCTTACAGCTGTCAAATGGAATGCATCGCACGTTCAGCAGGGAATATTTCCTCCAATTATCAAATGGCAATATAACCTTAGGCCATGCCTGCATGATTTTGCCCTTCTGGCTAGGGACGTTAAAAACTTTATCCCACGTGTCCTTTATAGAAGCTTGAACTGAGACACTACTTCTACAGACTGGACAATACTTCTAGGGCTTAGTATAGATTAGTTTATCCTTTCATTAGTTAACCTGTTTGTCACAGGATGCGGTTTGACATCCTGAATGGTGTAATAAACAAGTCGAGGTCTTTGTACTCTGTAGATGCTCCAGTGGATTCCGACTTATCATTAACAAAGAATAGTCCGATTGTGAAGTAATTCGTTTGATGTGTTGCTTACATAAGCATACGTAAGCATAGAATTGTCGATAACGATCCACACGTTGAAATGTGTTCTCAGTTTGAAGTATCGACATTCAACTGATTACTTGCTTTATACACAATATCCAGAATTTTCTTGGATCCTTAGCGCAAACATATGCTTACGCAAGACTATATCACAATATAGCTTTAATATAACTCAATAGCCTAGTTAACTTACAAGTAATCCAGGGTTAGGGTTTGCTCCCTCTCCTGTCTTAATGTTCTTCCAAATGTTTCCTTTTTAAGATTGAGTCCACTTGTTTCTATGGTGATAGGTGTCATAACCATCATGAAGGTTTGATAGTGTGCATCTCTGTATAAATATCTACATTTTATAGCTATGGCGCCAAGTTATAATTTTTATTGGTGCCATATAATTAACCTAGCTAATTCTAATGATAGAATCAAATATTTAAAGAATAAACAAGTTATTTTGTTAGAATTAGCTAAATTTAAATGCATCCATTTACTTTTACTGGTTTTGTATGATGTCTGTTACCACAGTTTCTGGAGCTGATACAGAAACAGGCAAGTCATGACAAAGACCTTCATCGTAAACTCCAAAAATGCTATGACCAAACGAATCCTCATTTTCGTTGGTCCAGGGGTTTTATCAACCTGGTCAGTCTGTGCAGTGAAAAGATTCGTGACACGCCTGAAAAACGACTTCTCCACGTAAAGGAATTTATTGATGAGCTACGTAATTACAAAGCAAAGCCACTTAAACATCTATTAGAAAATGCATCTTGCGTGTCTGATTCTGATGATAGTTCAACAGAGGAATCACCATTGTCACAAAAACTCAGCACAACAGATTCCTCTAAAGTACTCAATGTTATGGAAATGGAAGATGTTGGTGACAGTGAGAATAAGATTGAAGGCCATATTGTTGGCAGTGATGGTACAGTGGACAGTCGGGGCCGGAAAAGAAGGAACAGCGATGGCCCAGAAGAACAGAATGTGCCATCCGCTGAGAACCAAAATGAAGCAGAGAGTCGAAAGAAGAAAAGAATGTTTTATAATTCCACGTCATTGTCTGGTTTACTGGCAACACAATATCCAAGAATGGGTTACATGAAACGGCCTCGCACTGAGACCTCCATTGTCACTGCCGCTGATATTATCTGCTTGGATGATGATGACGATGATCATGATCCTGAGGATGATGATGATGATGATGTTGAAGGTGGTTTATCATCTGAAAAGGCCGATACTGAGAAATCATTTGATGTCGGCCGAGAGAAAGGAGAAAGTCTATTGAAGGCAACTGATTCTAGCATTCAGTCTTCAATAATTACATTCAAGCCAAGTTCAGTTCTGTCAAAGTGTTCTGATAATGCTGTTGGCATTGGCACTAATCACTTACAGATGAATGCTGTGCTGCATGATGGTAAAGTGGAGGTCATATGTTTGGATGATGAAGATGATGATGATGTGGTTGATAACAATAAGGTTGGCAAATTAGATACACAACCACTAGAAATTGGCAGTAGTCCCGTCAGAAGGCCGGTCAGTACACCTTTACTTGCCAGAACTAGAGTTGATCTTGATGTTATTGAAATAACTGATGCAGATGAAAATCAGAACCAGGAGAAACTGGTGCCTTTTGGGGAAACTGAGAAGCAGAGTAACCTTGAAACTGAGGATGAAGCATCCACCGAGGTACCAGAAATCCATTCAAATACCTTGTGCATGGATTGCTCTGATGATAATTCAAATGACGGAGCCATAGAAACTGTTGTGAATGTTGACACCAAAGCATGTAATGCAGTTGAAGATGGGAACACAAGTATAGAAATGCAGAGTAGTAAACTAGAAATGCTCCTCAATAATGGACAAATGGATAACCATAGTCATGCAAGTGATGAAAAGACTCTGGAAAGACAGATTAGGCATTTAAAGCATCAGCTCCAGGTGAATATTTGAATTTTGAATTCATTTTTAAGAAGATTTATCTAAAGTGTTAAATTTATATATATATATATATATATATATATATCTGTGCTGGACTTTCACTAGCTAATATTTTGAAGCTTGAGTCTGTTCTTAATGCCACTGCTCATCGTATTGAAGCTTGAATCTGTTCTTAATGCTGCTGCATGTCTTATTGGAGGTGTCCCCAGGTTTGGCCATACAGCGTTCTTTATGCGGGATGGGATACTGGTGCTGGCTCCCTGTCCAGTATTCAATTTAAGATCCTGACCCTTATGCGCAATTGTCCTGTTGCTCCATCATACCTTATGGACTTCTGCATTTCAGTCTCCTCGTTCCAGGGTCGTGGCACCCTTGGTCAGCTGCCTGTGGACTCCTGACTGTTCCTCATATGTTTAATTCAGAAGCTTTGTCTATGTTGGGCCCACCAGCTGGAATCGCCTTTCTCTATAGCTTTGAGCTGCTCAGTTTGTCCCTTCCACAGTTTCCCAAGTGCCTGAAATCTATACTTGACAATGATTTCACTGGTTCAGGTTGGGAGCACCACTGATGAGTTTTTCCTTGAAGTGACACTTTATTAAATGTCAAACTATAATTACAATTGCAAAATTTATGCTTGCTATCCATCAGACAAAGAATGAAATAAAGTTAAATTCATAACTTTGATCAAATTCATTCCAAATCCTCAGGAGATTTTCTCTAAATGTCCTGACAGTTCAACAGACTTTAGTCAATTACTGGTCATTCCTGCCATTAAATTGTTGTAGGCAGATAAATTTTAGCTCTGAGAAGTTTCTTTGCTTGGGGGTAATTGATAATGGTGGCTGTCCAACAGGCACCAGTGAAAGTCATCTCGGTCAAGAGATTTGGGGCCATCCATATATTACGTACACAAAAATCCGGGAAAATTGGACCCCCTCCCCCCCTGTTCGCAAGCGTACTTTCTTCCACCACCACCCCTGCGTACGTATGCTTGACGCACACCCCCTACCCCCGAAGACCAGCTGCAGAAAGTGTCTCGGTAGCGACTGTCTGCACTTTAAGCCAGATTATTGAAGGATGAGTGAGGGCCAATATAGACAAATTATAGGTGTCTCCTTCACAGCACAGAATAACTGCACATGGCTTTTATATAATGTAATAAAATGCCATCGGACGACTATAGGACAATACAGAGTTATACATAGGCTAATGTGGACGTCATAATTAGAAATTTATTTTGTGTACGTACACATTTTGTTCCCCCCCCCCCCCCCGTTCACACCCGTACGCAAAATCGCCAAAATCCGACCCCCGACCCCCCTAATTGCGTACGTAATATGTGGATGGCCCCTTTCCAGTTCCTGAATATAATTTCTTTAAAAAGTAGACAAGTAGACAATTGAAACTGTGTATGTCAGTAGTCCATAATCACATTAAAGATGGTGCACAAACAGAAAGGCAGTGGGGGGGGTGCGCAACTTGGTCCAAAGACTCTGAACATCTGTGCCATCTGTCAGCTGTCGATGAGAATCCATTGGTTGGTTCGACATGTGTGAGTGGGCCCGCCATTGGTGACTCTTCCAGCTTACTATGCATTGTTTTGCCAACTGATGTAATATTTTCATTTGTAATGACATTTAGCATCATATAGGCTAGCACATTACATCATACTGATTAGTACATTACATTGTAAGTAAACAAGTAAGTAAGTATATTCTTTATTAAGAAGCGCTATCAAACGCACAGAACTGTACAAGAAAGATATTACAATCAAACAATGTAACCAATTACCTGTCCATTGCTTTGCGGGGCGGGCAACTGCTGTGGTGGCAGCAATAAGCCAGGCTGTGGAGACGTTGCAGATCTGGATGTCATCTAACCGTTTGCGGCTTAACTCGACAAAGAACTTGGAACTAGAGAGGCGTAAGAGAAAGTTATTACAAACGATACATACAAGATACAAAAAGGGCTATTTGTATAGCATCCTGGCAAGGAAGCATTTACGAGACAAGTTATCATACTTAGGTAGCTCTCGGTTATGAGTCCATGAGCGCAAAGAGTAGCCAGTGTGGCAGCATTGGATGTAATACATGGCATGGAGTTAGTCTCTTTGCTAATATTCTTATTAGCAAAGAGACTAACGTCAGCATTGTTACAAAGTGCCTCAAATGAGGATGATGAAGGTAAGTAGCCCTGACGCACCAGCCTCAGGACAATACTCTCCAGGGCCTCCCGCTTCTGCCCACTTGCAAAACCCCACCACACGGGCAAGCAATAAAGCATCCTACCAACTGTAGTGGCACATACCACATCAAACAAACAATCCCCCCAAATCCCCTGCGCTCTCAAAACCCCAAGTGCATAGAAGGACTGCCTTGGCTTAATGGTCAGGTGTTTGATATGACTCAAGAACCCAAATTTTTCATTAAGGTCAACACCCAGAATATTAAGTGTGTGCACCCTGGTGATTCCATTTACAATGGGAGGTGGAGGCATACCGATAGCTCCCTGACGGCAAGTGAATATTATTTCCAAATATTGCCAAAATCTTCAGAGTTGCTTTTCCAGATGGTTTAATAATTAAGAGGTTTTCTTTCTACACCTGACATGATTTGTTTATTTCTACTTCAGCTAAAGAAAATAATAAGAAACTTAAATTCTTTATATGTTACGTTAAAATGCAGATTGTTTCATTTTGCAGAAACTTAGCGCAGAAATTCAGAGATTACAGCAGGCTGAGTTGACTCTCGATGATATGAAGTCAGATACATCTGATTACATAAAGACAGATAGGTCTTTCATCCACCTTGTGTATTTTATCACTTTCAGATAAATCTAGTCTAATGACTTCCACAGTGCCAATTTCAAATTGTTGGTTGTCGGAAATTGACCATTTCCGGCAAATGAGATAAGGCTAACATTATACCAGACCTGTTTATGGCCGAGTCGTTATTATTATTTTATTATGCAAACATCTTGGTGATTATAGTGCACCTATTATCTTGCCAATCATGATTAAAATATTAACTTCTGTCGACCAATGACTGAAATTTTTGCCTTATTATAATAATGAATATTGAGTAGGTCGTTCTGGTAAATTATTTTGGCGCTGTCATTGCGAAACTTGCCAGCAGCCATCATCATCGTATCTTGCATGCACGATAGCAGTGTGACTGAGACCTGGATGCTTGCAGTGATGCTAGAGAAGAAACTGGATGCCTTCCAACAGTGGTGCCAAAGAAGAATCTTAAAACTTCCATATACTGTGCATATGGATAATATGGATTGGGTGGCGTTTGGTGTCCAGCCAGGTGTTGGTTCTCCAGATCTGTTCTAGTCTTCTGTAGCACTGTTGTCATGCCAAAGACATCAGCAGTGAAATTGCAATAAGAAATCATGATCCATTAATAATACCAGATCGAAATCCGATAGATGAGAGAAACCGAAAGGAGGCCATGATGGGTGTGCAAGTTGAAGAGTTTGTTAAGTTTAGAAATGAATGACATCAAAGAATTGACACAAAGAACTTAATTGGACTTTGAATTCAAAAGCTTTGGACCAGCAATGTATGCTGATATATGAGAGTCTTGATATGGCCCTAGCAAGATATTTTAACCATGTGTAGTTTATGCAGAATTCCCTTAGTGATACCAATGAGAAACAAGTTACAGTAACCTGCGATCTGACATGAGACATGTTGTCCTTTACTGACACACCATGACCATTAACTAGCAAGGAGTCTGAGTTTTGGGAGAGACTCGTCGCTCAAGATGAAAAGAACCCGAAATGTCTCATGACTCTTGGGCCGAGCCTCCCGGTCGTCTTCCTCTCCTGCCTTTTGGGCCGATGATTTCCTCAGAATGACGACAGAGAAGATTACGGGCTTGCGTGCTTCAACCGCTGACTTGCCTCCACCTCAATTTACATGCACGGACATTTATTTGGTGATGCTTAAGAACTTTTCAGAGTCATTGTTTGCATTATTAGTCTGATGGAACTGAGCAAAATTGTTCCAGAAAATGTGTCCAATGGAAGAGAAGCCCTGGTCTGAAGATGTTGATGTAGAGAATATAAAACAACTTTTGATCAGGCTATCAGGATCTGACATTACAAAGCAGATAAATTTTTTTTATAACAGTCTGTTTTGTTGGTATGTTTCTTCATGTTGTCTTTTATAGGCTGGAAAGAAAATTTCTCAAAGTATGGAAAAAGTTGTGCAAAATTCTTCATAGTCCAGCTTTCAGTGGTCAAATGACATTCTCTGTAGAAAGTTAGTATATTGTTTCTTTGAAAACACATGTTTGTAAATAGATATTTCTACAATATAAGCATCAGTAATTTTGCAGCATTAGCCAACAAATGTTTAAATTTGTAATTGGCATACATTTGGTGTTTCTGTTTTATGTCTACTTCATCAGTATGCACATTTGTTTTCTTAACTGAATATTTTTAATTCCCTGGATCACATTAACTGACTGGACATGGCCAGATGAAGTAACAGTGTTTACTGCTTTTCTAATTTTCAACTAGGGTTATTGAATTCTTGTGAATCCTTGTTAGTTGCCATATTATTTCAAGATCTCATAGGAGTGCTTTTCCTATTCTATCTTGTTCCTTGCTGAACATTGACGTAATATATAACCTTATGCAGTACATTTTTTCAATTGATTTTGGTAATGTCTATTACAAAGTTCAGAAATGCACATTGAAACTGGGCAACAGTTAACAGTCTGAGTCATAGGCGTAGTGGAGAAGGTAAGTTTTCTGTTTAGAAAGAAAGATGGCCAAAAATTGTGTTCCCAGTCGTGAACATGAGGAAGTAGAGAGTTTGAGATGTTGGAACCTGCAACTGTGAATGAGTGCCAGCCAAGATGGCAACCATAAGACTACTAGGAACAACATTGTTTCCAGCAGATGCTGGTCGGCCTTTAACAGAGCTATCAGGTGTAATCATTGAGACAGGATGACAGGTGATTTGCACTTGCTTTATACATGAGGATTGCGAGCTTGAGGCAGATATGCTAAGTTAAAGGAAACCTTCATAGAAATCGAAGAGCAAGTGTGATATGGTTTCTAGAGCAAATGTCAAGTTGAGAATGACTGCAAGACCACAACAGTAGAAGATGGGGAGAGTAACAAGAAAGAAGTAGAATCAGTGGTCAGAGCAGATTTGTCGGGTTAAGTTTGAAGTGCAAAGATGTGCCATACTATGGCGTGATTTATTAAGGAAATTTATATAGTGCCACTCAAGAACTAATCAGTACAATGTAATGTGCTAATCAGTACGATGTAATATATATCACTGCTAGCCTACCGTATATACTCGCCTATAAGTCGATTCACGTATAAGTCGAAGTGTACTTTTTTGGGAAAAATAGTGTCCAAAATCGACGACTCGCGTATAAGTCGAACTCATAAAAGCAAAGTTAAAAGTGTAGTTTAGCGTATTCAATTCCGTTGAAAATAAATAACGCATTTAATAATCGACGTGTTACCCACATGTTCATTCGTCATCCCGCTTCTTATTTCACATTCAACATTTTCGTCCTTCATCTGACTTCTATTAATATGGATGAAGGCAAAATATTATAGCGCTATTACAATTATTTACAAACTAAACCGCCACTACCATTTGCGATTTCGAACATCAAAAAGTCTCCTGTTAATTTCAAGTCATCCCGGTAAATATAAGTTTTGCCGTCATCGTCGTCGATTTCCGAGTCCTCTGGCGTCGTTTTGCAAACCGTCTATGTAGGTACATGTAATATATTTATATAATGCCTAACCTTTAAAGCAACTGCTGTACCATATCTAATGGCAAATAATTTCGGAAGAGCTTCGCCCATTCACAAGGTCAAGCAGGTTTCGTCATTGTTGTCAAGCCGATACCTTCATCACCTGATCAAACTGGACCAGTCAGATACGCGCGGATCATGTCCTAATACTGGCATTCCTCTTTTCTAATGACCTGACCTCGCGTTCCACATGCATTACAACCAATCCTTTATTCATTCTTCGTAAACCAACCTTTGGAATGAGCCTTTACAATAAAGCCTCTTAAAAACCTTGTTTTGGGGCGTCTTACTATTGCCTATAAATAAACATTAGCATCAGTTTCTCCCATCTGCTAGACAACTAATTATCCCATGAAATGCGTTCGTTATGGCCATTGGCGTATATTGGGATATACGTCGATGGTTATGGCCAATAGTTTTGACCTGAATGGTCTTATATCGTTTACAATACAATTCCCAGGCAGGTTAAATTTGGTTTTATCAATATTTTTTACCGTACACGAATTTAAGGTCGTATAGGAAATGCGCTATAAAATGAAATGATGCACAAAATGGCACCTGCTCCCAGTCAAAAGAATAACAAACAAGAACTGGCGTTGACGTTAATTATTAACGTCAACGCCCGCAGAATTTAAATTTAATAGGAAATTATTTTATTCTACCAGATATTTTGTCAGTATTGTGCTAAAAATTTATTCTTTATAGTATCATTTGTTTATAACATTATAATTATTATTTCCTTGACGGTCATGCGATCGCTCATTGTTGCGTCATGCGATATCGGACGCGGTATGTTGTTGACCTCGATCTCCGATGGATAAATCTTGTGATCTTGGCTTGCCCCGCGTATAAGTCGAACCCCCAACTTTGGATTTTCAAAATTGTCCAAAAAAACTCGACTTGTACGCGAGTATATACAGTATATGATGCTAAATGTCATTACAAAAGAAAATATTGCATCATTTGGCAAAACACACAGTAAGCTGGAAGAGTCACCAGTGGAAGGCCCACTCACACATGTGGAACCAACCAAAGGATTCCTGGTTCACAGCTGACAGATGGCACAGATGTTCAGAGTCTTTGGACCAAGTTGCATCAATAGAGTAGAGCGGCGACGAGTGACAGCGCTCACAGACATGATGGCGCTGCAGTCCCTCACTGGTAGAAGATGCTGCAGTCTGGCTAGTTGTTGAGGCACAAGGAGTACGCAGAAAAGGCATTCTTCGTGTGTCAGTCAGTAGATTAATGGTCGAGGTCACTCCAGTGAACTGCGTCGGTCGTCCTCCACTGAGACAAAAACACCCATCTACAGGCAGCATACACAGTCTGTGTGGCTCAGGCTCGATTGTACATCAGAAGGATGTGACTGATGCGAACAAAATCTTTGGCAAACCGACGAATAAGTCTGGTATGCAAACCTAGCACCAGAAAACTTCAATCTGTTCGAAGTTACTAGGCAAATTCTGCATTTAGATGAAAAATCTGACAAAAAACATCGCAGAAGTCGATCAACGACCGACATGGCCGATGATGAATGCAGGCTCATTGGTCTGTTGGTAGCATCTGCAACTTCATTGAGCCAGTGGTGTGCACAGACTTGAGTGTCATCAGCATAACAGTGGAATTCTATGCCATTACAAAATGCAATGGCTAACAGGTTGTTTACAGAGAGAGTTTATAGAGCTAAGTGTGGACTACAGTGTGGACCCATTAACATGCTGTTGTTCGACACAGCATGTAAGATGGGCTAATGCAGAAATAACCTATTGTTTACCTAACTAAATCCGTACGTCCATCCATCCGACAGTCAGTTTGTCCATATGATCTTCAGCCTGACTGTCTGTCCATCCATCTGACCGCCAGTTTTTTTTTGTCCATCCGACCGTCAGTCCGACTGTCAGTCCATCCATTTGAGTGACTGTCTCTCTGTTTAACTGACAGTCCATCCAATCGTCCGTCCATTCACCGACAGTCTATCGGTGCATTCATCCAACCATTAGTTTGTTTGTCCGACCATCAGTCCATTCGTCCGACTGTTCGTCCATCTGTCCATCAATCTTTTCATCCAACTGACCATCAGTTTATCCGTCCATCCATCCGACTGTCAGTCTGTTCGTACGACCATCTGTCCAACCGTCTGATCGTTATTCCATCTATCCATCCGCCCTTCCAACCATCCGTCCGACCATTAGTCCTTCCATTCAGCCGTCAGTCCATCCATGTGTGACCCTTTATCCGTTTGTGTGACCATCAGTTATCCGTTGTCAAACTGTCAGTCCATTTGTTTGACCATCCAACCATCAGCTTGTCTATTAGACTTTCAATCCATCCAACCAACCGTCAGGTCGTTCATCCGATCATCCAGCCAACCGTCAGTCAACCATTTGTCAGTTCGTTAATCTCATCATCATTCTGACCAGCCATCCAGTGCATGAATCGATGTGGCTTGTTAAGTTATGCGGGACATAACACCACTTCACTTAAATGTAAGAGCGCATTAACAAGTCCACACTGTACTTCATCTGTAGTGTATATAGGAAAAAACAGCCTGTAGGCCTACTTAGAGAGGCCTATAGTTAGGGCAAAAGAATAGAGCAAGACCTCTTGTCTGAAGAATAGAACATGTAGCTGCCTCTTAAAATGGAATGAAGTATGCCATTAGAGAGAGAAAACTTTATAGTATAACAGAAATTTGTATGAACTGGTTGCACCACTTCGGAATATCAACATATCAAGTTGGAGGAAGTTACAGTAAATTAAATAAGTGCTGTGTATTGTGTGATGCTGGGCTCACTGGTTGAGCATTACCACGTAATGTGAACTTTGCAGGTTCAAGCTTCCCCAGAGACAAATATTCCTTTTATTTTTGTTCTGCTGTGTGCTAGATTTTGAAATGAAAATGCAATGGGGCAATAGTTTGATAGTTCATCAGAAGAGAGAGATAGCTTTGTAATAAGAGGATAAATCATGTGACATGCATGAAATCAGTGGGGAATCAAACTTCAGTAAGACAGAGGTTGACAGATAATTGAGCCCAAAACATCAAAACATTCTTTCAGCAGGGCAGTAGGAATAATGTCTAAGGCACATTATTTATCAAGACCTGAAAAAAAGAGTACGAATCTTACTCACAGAAGTTGTTTGGAATTTTGCTGAGAACTGGCAGAGGAGACCTTGTGTTTGATAGGACATCTGAGGCAGGAACTTGGGAAAGCTATAGTAGAAATCTTGTCAGCAAAGGACAAGTGTGATGAGGAACATTTTCTTGGTGTAAAACGAACATCAAAGAAACTTTTTTGTTTTATCAAACTGCGTCAGAATTTGTCTTCAGGTTATCCCGATATTGGAAAAGAAGCCAATGATTTCTTTAATAAAGACAGGTGTTTCCTGATTACGAGGATATCTACAGTATTGTTTCCTCTAATGACAAATGCAGTCTGTTTGTGTCATGTTACATGTCATGTTACTCATCACATGTAACCATTCACATTTAGTTTTCTGGCCTGTGGGAGCCCAGCCCTGATGTTAAGGGCTATCAATATAAAATACCAATTTAATAAAGAAGAGATTCCACAGACATCAAACCTTATTTTGTTACAGTTTCAGGTTATCCTGATATTGGAAAAGAAGTCAGTGATTTCATTAACAAAGACAGGATGTTTCCTGATTACCAGGATATCTACGATATTGTGGTTTCCTGTAGTGACAAATACAGCCTGTTCTTAACGTAAGTCTGTTATGAGCCTAGGCTGATCAGGTGAATCATTAAATGTGTCACAGTGTGACATATTTTCCACATTCTTGTTTTATGATAAAACAAATAAAGAACAAAAAGAAAAGAGTAATAATTCATGCTATTTATTTCATGTATTACTTTACTTTTACATTTATATTTATATTTAATGATGCTATGTCATAACAGAGATCATCTGAGTATGGCAGTGGCAGAGTTGAAAGTTGTAGCAATATCGTTCAATAGTTGTGCAGTGAGAGAACAATGTAGGATTTCTTATGCAGCATTGTATTAAAGTACGGTAATTCAGATGCATACCTGCTTTTTCGTAAGTTGAATTTATGAAGGTGTTTGAGGGCAGTACTTGGTGAAGACAGTGATGGGGTGACGGGATGCTCTTAAAGAACTTCAGTTCCATTTTCTCACAAATCTTCCCCTAACTGTCACCACTCAAGAGGTTGCTGCACCCAGCCATGCACCAAAACCAATCAACTGTGCGCTTAATAAGAGCAATAAATGAAAATAAAAGAATCTGCTGTTTAAGTAGGCTTCAGATGATATGTCAATTGGATAACGCTCTGATAGATTGCTTATGGGTTTATTATTATTTTCCCAAAAGTATGAAATCCATACAGAAAAGGAGTTCGTATATATATGCTGTATTTGGCCTAATATTGTTATTGTTGTAGCTTTCTGTTGCACTTCGCCTGGTCCCTATGACTCACTCTACCTTATTTCTTGCAAACTTGAAAACTACTCTCTTTAGCCGTGGTTGGACTAGGAGTGCTCCTGAGTAGATAACCTTGAAGGGGCACTATATAAAAGCTCCTTAATAATAATAATAATAATTGACAGGAAGCCCCCAGGATGGAGGAGTGTAAGTTAGTCGGGAGACTACAAGGGCTTGTAAAATGTTCATTATTTTAGTGGGAGGCATTCCTTGAGGTCGGAGGACTTATACGAGGTATAGGCGTTGGCTGCAAACCTTCAGAATAAACATCACATGGTCATCGAATTTTATTAACAAGTTTGAATCTCACAATGATAGGATCCGGAAGAGAAAAGTGTCTTGGACTCGTTCCATGAAATATAATTTCTTTGGTCTTAGAAAGATTAAGTATCATTCTGTTCATGGAGGTTCAATCCTTAATATTAGCGAATTCAGTTTCCAGGCTAACAGAAGAGTTTTTTGGGATGAGAAGGTTAGTATCATCTGCAAATTTGAAAATGATATTGGACAGAGAGAGAGATGGGTTTACAGAAGAGTTAGAATGTAGAGGCTGGAACCAATACCAGACCCTTGAATAATGCTGCAATTAATGGGAGCAGAATCGGAAAATACATTCTGCATTTGAGGACTTGAGATCAACCAGTTAGGAAGTTAATGATCCAGTTTGATATTTCAGGCTGTTTGTTTACAGCCATAACTTTAGGGATTAAAATTGAATGGTCAACAACATCAAATGCTTTAGAGAAGTTGACTAACAAGCACATAAGAGTTGCTTTCCAACATCAAAGTGACGTGATGTAGAAAGAAGGTGAGTGCGCTGGTACAACTGCGTCTGAAGCTAAACTGGTCCTCTAGAGCTTACCAGGGCAAATTGGGTCTGAGCCACTTAGAAACAACAATTTTTCTGCGATTCTTGAGACAGAGTAGGTGGTTTGGAAACTTTGTTCACGGGAGTAACCACTGCAGTGCGCCAGTAGTGAACCCAGTTTCAAAAGAGCAATTTTAAACATGAATGACCAATTCTGCCAACTCATAAGGACATTTCTGAAAGAGCCATTATTCATTATTGCTGCAAATGCATAACTCTCTGTACTCCACTGCAAGGTGATATGCATTTCAATTACATCTGCATCAAGCCTCAAGTCTCTTTACCAAATATTAACAATGCACTTAGAAGTTTGTCCTGTGCAGCCTATTTATTTTATAAAAGGCTATCTGGCAACTCACAGCATGAACAAACTCTTGTTAACAAATATCATGCAATGTTACATCATAATACAAACTACTAAATAGCTGCTCTGGCAGTGAGCAGCATGTTGGACATTTGTAGGTATAGAGCACTGTAATTAACAAATTAACACCTTCATAATTAACACCTTCATAATAAAACCCTCTCTGTTGTTTTGTATTGTCAGGTTGTGAAGTCTGTCGGGAATTTCTGCTTAAGAGGTGTTATATAAATGTTTAATTAAAACTACTGTAACATGCTTCCTACTCACCTTAAGTAGATGTTTCCAGCGGCAAAATGGCAAGGTATTCTTTTCAAGTTTTCTTACTAGGTGATTCTACCTGGTGCTGGAATTGGGATGGAAAATAAGAAAGTTCTGCAAAACTCAGTGCTGATTTCTTTTTGCACCTAAAAAGCAGCTGTTGTTTCTTTGCTGCAGTATTGTTGTTTGTGTAGCACTGCTTACAGAAAAACCCTGACATAACAGTCTAGTCTTAAGAAAACGAGCTTCTGAGCAGCTTTACATGCACAAGTAGTAAAGTAATGTGCAATTCTAATTTTGATTATGACCTGAAACACTTCTGCCTCCTAGACAGTGGATCAGAAGTGCACAACCTCCTCAAACAGCTTAAAGAAAACTAGCTCATGAACAGTAATTATATGAAAGAAATTAGAACTTCTATTTGGATGCTAAGAGTGTGTGAATTACAACGGTATGCGGACGTTTGGTCAAAGGATGGTTGGTCAACGGACGGTTGATCACGGACGATTGGTCAATGGACGATTGGTCAAGCGGACTGTTCGTCAAGAGGACTGTTGATCAAGGGTCCTTTCGTCAAGAGGACGGTTGATCAAAAAATCGTCTGTTTAGGGATAATTAGTGGTCGTCCATTTCAAAGGGTTATCGTATATCTGTGCCAGTGCAGTTGTTTGTACTGATAAGAGAACTGACATTGTATTGTATTGTATTGTATTGTATTTGAACATTTATAAAGCGCCTCTAGTAGGGTGAACCGTTCAGAGGCGCTCCCAGTGCGCAAGGCCAAGAGAAAAGAAATAAGTCTTGAGGAAAGCAAAAGAAGATGAGGGGTTACTTATTAAAATTTGAGAGCGAGTAGAAGGAGACAGTGTATTCCAGAGAGAGGGACCAATTGAGGCAAAAGATCGGGACTGAGCCATAGCTGTTCTAGTATGAGGAACTGAGAGATCAAATCTGTTTGAGGAGCGAAGTGGACGATGCGAAGAGACAGAAAGAGGCCGGTGAATTACATCAATTAAATATTTGGGGGCGAGACCCCGCTGTTTTAAAAGCGTCTAAAATTCACGTATATCGTATCACTCCATATTTGTGTATGGGCTACGCTTTGCGAAGTCTTCATTGCTGTGCTTGTAGGCCTAAAGATGCCTGGTTTTGTAATGACTTAATTGGTCGGTCGGTTCGTCTGTCTAGGGATAATTAGTGGTCATCGATTTCTCTTATCAGTGGTTTGTACTGAAAAGAGAACTGGCATATTTTAAAAGCGTCTCTAATATCGAAACTTTAAATTTTTCATCAACCGTCCTCTTGACGAAAGGACCCTTGATCAACAGTCCCCTTGACGAACAGTCCGCTTGACCAATCGTCCGTTGACCAATCGTCCGTGACCAATCGTCCGTTGACCAATCGTCCGTTGACCAAACGTCCTAGAACCAATTACAACAGATTGATACATAGCTTATATTAGCTTATATTGTTAACCATTTTCTGCATTCACCACTGTATTATAAATGACTTACAGACGTCGCATGTAAACAGCTAAAATTAAGCACTGTTGGAGTGAAAATAGATAAGTACTAGTACTTAACTTGTGTTGTTTTACATGTGTCATTTCTGTTATGTTGCTGTGAAGACTCGGTCTTAATGTGTACAGTTTTTTACATTAATATTTGTCTTTTGTTCCCATAACTATAGGTTCTAAACCTCCCAAAAGCTTGCCAAAATATGTTATCGTGGAATTACAGGGCTGTATGCCTACAATTGTCTAACATGCTGCTCATTGCCAGAGTTTTAGTAGTTTGTGTTATGTATTGCATGCTGTAATATATGCATCATCATGTGTACAACAGTTGTGTTGGGTTTTTAACCAAACTGCTTGAAAATTAGGAACAGAGGAAAATCTAACTAAGTTTGCTGGATGTGCCATGGCTCAACAAGATTGTTATTTGGAAACTTATGTAATTACAACACCATGAGTAACAAAAAATGAGAGAATATTTGCAGAATAAATTTGTCTAAAGGATGCGAGTATGACTTCAGACAACTGATTGCCTATGCCCAGTCATCAACAAATGATGCTTTCTTATGTTTTCTCTATATAATATTTTTACAGGGATGCAGCAGTTCGATGTTTATCAGAGAACATTTTCACACATGTCGGCAACAGGCTTCAGCAACTGCGCAAGATGGATGTGGCTGAACAGATGAAAACATATCTCCCAGACACTCTCAGGTATGTGGATACATGAACTTTTAGTTCAGAATTTTCAAGCTTTGTACATGCATAATGTATGAAACTTAAAATTTTGTATTAATTGTAAACATTGAAAGGATCCACAGATTCTGTAGATTTCCACCAGCAGCGGGACTGGTTGGGGATTAAATAAAATAAGTCAGTCTTCTTGGGCTATTAGGACACAGCCTTTTCTGAGTTTCCCAAAGCCAATTCTGCCTCTTTAGTCAGACAAGATCATTTGTTCAGTTTGTTGTAAAGGATCCATATGATGACTGTGTTAACCATTACCACGAATTAAAAGGTTGATCGTTATTGAGTCTTCACTGTAATCCCCATGCATCCTACTTACACTCTTAGTTTAAGTCAGATTGGGTGTCTTCCACAGGACTTTTTGATAAAGGGTTAGTTGTCAGTAGTTGTTAGTTGTTCGCTAGGTGGCGCTTCGGCGTGTTTATGCCAGCTCAACTTGGTCGTAGCTTTTTATCACTTAAGGTTATTATGTTGACTTTCTCTAGTATGCAAACTATCGGTGGTTAATTTCTACTGATCTGTGAGTACTTTGCTACGCGGACTATCACAGTTTCGTCTGCATTTCCTTCATAAATTAGAAACTATTCGCCGTGCGTTGTCACACCACAACAATGGCGGCGTTAGGCCTGCGTGACGTGGCAACGCTCCGTCTCACGTATAGTTCGGACCAGTTACGTTCGCTTTCTTCTTGTGCTTCTCGTATTTCACGTTCTACGAGGAAAATTCTATTCTCCTGTCGAATCTGGCGACCGACTGTTGAGCGACCTTTACCAACTTCTCTTCCGTCGGCCCCCGCTGATGGCTTGTCCTCGACTGCCCCCCTATCCAGCGTCCGCCTAGCCACGTGGAACGTTCGTTCACTGCGAAATAAACACGTCGCTGTTGCTGACACAATCCTCGCTGAGGATCTCGATCTACTCCTCATCACAGAGTCCTGGCACTGCTCCTCGTCCGATGTGGCGGTGCGCAGATCCGCCCCGCCGGGCTATTCATGCATTGACTGCCCGAGGGCCGAGGTTCGGGATGGCGATGAACGCGGAGGAGGGCTCATCGTCTACCATCGCACAGCTTTACCAACACGAAGGATTATACTGCGAGATCCTCCCACCACCTTCGAAGCTCTGGCTGTCTCCGTCGCCTCGCCTCATGGCCCACTGACTATCATTGCCGTCTACCGCCCGGGTCTGAGCCGCCGTCAACAGCCTTCTTAGGAGAGTTTACGGCGTTGCTTGAACGGTTTGCGCTGCATAACACCCAGCTGGTGATCGCAGGTGACATCAACCTGCACCTTGAGGATCCTGTGCTACTGGAGACAAGGGAGTTTACACTCATCGCGGAGCAGTTCGGGCTGGTACAGCGAGTCGCTGAACCGACACATCGACTGGGCGGCTGGCTCGATGTTTTCATTACACGAGACGACTGCCAGCTAGCTGACCTTGCAGTCCACCCACCAACCATATCGGACCATGGTCTTGTAATTGCTGTTGTCCCGTTCCTCCACGAGACTCCGATGCACATCGATGGACAGTTCCGATGCTGGAAGTCGCTGGATCGTGCCACCTTCTGTGAAGCCATCCTTGCCATCCCGGCCTTCGCTGATCCATCATCTCTCTCTGGCACCTCGACCTCTGACCTCTTTGACATTTATGAGACAAAGATAACCGATATCGTCAACATCATGCTTCCAGTTCGTACCGCAAAATCGCGTCGCTCAGTGCTAACACCATGGTTTGACGCCGAGTGTCGTGCTTATCGACGACATGCCCGTCGCTTGGAAAGACGTTACAGGAGAACAACAGCCCCTGCTGACCGTGCTACCTGGACAAGATACGTCCGTGAAATGCACCATCGGTACAAGGATAAAGAGCGGAGCTACTGGGAGAGCAAAATTGCCCAACACTCCGGTGAGCCCAGAAAACTCTGGGCAACATTCAATGACATCTTGGGTCGTGCGCGCTCTGGTTCCTGTCCGGCTACATCACACTTCACGGCTGATGCCTTCCTTAAGGCATTCATGGCTAAAGTGCGTTCGGTCCGCGAGGCCACGGCAGACAGCCCACCACCGGTCTTTCCACCTACGAGCTACGAACTTCCGTCTCTGGGCCTAATCACAAGTGCTGAGCTCCGTCGAATTATACTTTCATCAGCGCCGAAGACCTGCAAACTGGATCCGCTCCCGTCGTTCATCCTCCAAGAGACCCTCGATGTCTTCCTACCATTCCTTACGGTTCTGTGTAACCGCTCCCTCCAAGAGGGAGTTCTTCCTGCAAGCCAAAAGAGGTCCATCCTTGTTCCAGTGCTTAAAGCGGATGGACTCGACGCTACTGAACCAACCAATTTTAGGCCCATTGCTAATGTTACATTCTTGTCTAAAATAATTGAGAAGATTGTTGCCGCGCAGCTCATGTGCTACCTGGACAAATATTGTCTTCTCCCCACCTTCCAATCGGGTTTCCGTAAGGGCCACTCCACAGAAACCCTATTAGTCCGCCTCTTATCGGACATATATGGGGCCATTGACAGATCCAGGTCACTCTCCTTGCGCTGTTCGATGTGAGTGCCGCGTTCGACACTGTCGATCACGACATCCTCTTGCAGCGCTTATCCATTTCCTTTGGCTTCTCTGGTAATGTTCTAGGTTGGCTTACTTCATTTCTGCAAGACCGCTCCTTTATGGTGGCTCACGGATCCACTAGGTCCCCTTGGGTTCCTGCTCCTTTTGGCCTGCCTCAAGGCTCCGTCCTTGGACCCCTTCTTTACATAATCTACACTGCTGACCTGGGGTCCTTGTTAGCGGCTGGGTCAGTTTTTAACCAGTCCTATGCTGATGACCTGCAAGCCTATATACACTGCCCTGCTGTCCGGGCTGTTGCAGCTGTGGAAACCATGACCCGTGCCATGGAATCCCTGCAGGCCTGGATGTCTGCAAACCGCTTAAGACTTAATCCGGTTAAGACACAGTTTATATGGCTTGGCACACCCCAGCAGCTCTCCAAAATCGATTTGACTTATCTTGCCTTGCAATTCCCACACCTTACTTTTTCGACCTGGGTCCGGGACTTGGGAGTCATCCTGGACCAGGAACTTGCATTTACGCGGCACATAAACCTTCTCTCCCGCAGCTGTTATTACCAGCTCCGGCAGCTGAAGGTGATTTCCCGTTCTTTGTCCTCTGGTGCAGCTTCCACACTTGTCCATGCATTTGTTGTTTCTCGACTGGACTACTGCAGTGCCATATATAACGGAATGCCGGCCTGCCGGATTGAGCCCCTGAATAGAATCCTGCGTTCTGCCGCCCGCCTTATAGGCCGCATCCCCAAGTTTGGCAGAGTGTCTGCGTATATGAGGGATGTCCTACACTGGCTCCCCTACCCGCAACGCATCACTTATCGAATCTCTGCCATGGTTCGGCGATGCTTTGAAGGCGTGGCCCCTCCATACCTGCGGGAGCTCTGCTGTCCCACTTCATGTTCGCAACATCGTTGCTCTCTCCGCTCAGCTGCGCAGGCTGAACTTATTGTTCCCCGTGCGCGGACCGCCATACAACAGCGCCGTGCCTTCTCTGTGGCTGGCCCCATGACCTGGAATGGGCTCCCTACCAAACTCCGCCAAATACCGATTGGTCATTTCACCTTGTTTCTTACTGTTCTCAAAACTGCGTTGTTCGACCGTGGTTGGGCTGGGAGCGCTCCTGAGTAGGCAATCTTGAAGTCTTGAAGGGGCGCTATAAAAAACTGCTTTAATAATAATAATAATAGTAATCACCTCAGATTAGCCAGGCTGCAAAGTAAAAGAGGTTGGATTAGGTTAAGAACCATGTTACACGGAAACAGGTACTTATTAAATTTGACCTGGTTTACTTCATTGATGTTTTAAGTTTAGTATAGCAGTTATTAATAACAACCGCAAGGAATTTTGTCGTTTTGGATGATTTTAATAACACCTACAATCATCACTGCATGGCAGCCGCCACGTGGTTGGTAACAACTAAAAACGAACAATCTGGAGTTTCAACGTGCTTCTCCTGTAAGCCTTCAGAACTGGACTATAAAGATTCCAGCAACACAATATCTGTTGCCAAGAATATAGTGGATGCAGTCTTAATGGGCACTATACTTCGAATATGTGAACTTTGCAGCATCAGCTACCAATGAACTTGCCATTCTTCGAACAGTTTATCATCTTGAAGTGAGCATCAGAAGTAGCTGCTAATAGCTGACTGTCCATTTTGGGCTTTTCCTAATCCAACGACAGTCCCATTTAACATCAACTGTCTATTTTGTAAAATGTGAGCATTTGACTTACATTATTAAAAGACTACTTACTTACTACTTACTTAATGCACTTTATTTTGTGGTCATATATTTCCGCAGATCATATGATGATCCAATGATATATGACCAAGATCTTTATGAAAAGTTGGAAGAAAGTCAAGCTGTCGGAAGGAAAAATCTCGAACAAGTAAGAAATTTTGTTGTGTCAAAATATGGCAACAAGTCAAGGCCTTGACAGTTGACATTTATAGCATGAAGAAGGATTTTTCAAGATATTTGTCCTGAAGAAATTCTTCATAAAGGATTTATGCTTATTATGTACCATGTTTTCAGGACGCAAAAGTGGCAAAAAAATTTTAAAATCAATACATAGGTCACAGTGACAGATACGGTGCATCCATACGTGGTCAGACGTGCTTAACCCTTTAACGACGAGAGGAATTAGTTTTCCGTACATTTTAGTACACACTTGTCATTGAAGTGTTAAGCACGGTTGCTAACAGCGACTAAAGTATGACCATTAGCAAATTAGAGTATTTGCCTGTCATATATGATGGGTTGAAAAAGAAAATTAATGGATTGATAGGAAGAGATAAGAACTTGTTTATTGGAATGCTTAATTATAAGTCACATTGGTTAGTAAGTCTATCTCTCCCTCCCTCCCACCCTGGATCGAACAATAAAGTGTTTGCCCTGTATTGCACGTGGCGATTCGATGATTAGACTAATCAGTCTTCACCTCGTCAGTAATTTTTGATCCTCCTCCCCCTCAACCTCCTGTCAGATTGTGTGCCATAATGAGGGATGGAGCGAGGGCAGGCCATGAGTCACATTCCGTACATTCTACAGCGTTTATCGTAGGACACACAGCACTGGGAAACTATATAGTAGATACTTGCTCAAAATAACCGTGTGTTGAAATTAAATTTTATGCACTTTTGATATAAATTTTTTTCAACATTAGGTGTTTGTTGTGGTTTTACAGTAGTTTTAGCGATTTAAACTTTTGCTGTGATGATTTTACAATGATAAGAACTACAGCTACTTCAGCTACATGATCAGTCATATCCGTATTGACTATTGACAATTAGATAGATGAATCAATGCAGCACATTATAAGTTGCTACTCTCATGTAAAAAACCATGACTTATAGTCCGGAAAATATGGTAGTTAGTTTAAGTATCCAGGTTACTGAACACTGTTATGTTACCTTTTAAGTATCTTGTGAAGGAACTTCTCACTACTCTGTATAGTGTATAATGTTAGAGCTCATCATGAACAAGAAATGATGCTCGAACAGCTGGAATGACGCACACATACATACCTTGGTTAACAGAGTTCCATCAGCTTTGACAGTTTCTGGTCCATGCTAAAGACAGGGAATGATGACAATTGAAGGAGGTATTCACAGCGCACGGTTTCACTAGCCAAACGGTATTCCCTGATCTGCTGGTGGAAGGTGCAGTGTCCAGATAACCCTCACAGGCAGTCAATATAGCTATGTCCTTAATCAACCTGCTGTAGATCAGCAAATTCAATATAGCATTTGGCAATATATGGGCGTCTGATTATTGTCCAAAATGCACAAAAAACTTATGCATTGCAATTGTTTGGCTGACAGTTGTTTTAAACGTAATGTATTGGGTGAGCAAAATATTGTGTCCCATAGGGTGAAATGCTGCACTCATCCAGGAAAGTAAGTGGCTTGACATGTCCAGAATCAACAGCATCACAAAAGTTGGAGATGACATCACCACCCTAACTGAATGGCTTTTTCTTAAGCCGGACTGTGGCTTTGTTGTGAGATGGGATGTAGTGCAGCAGTGCAACATCTGCATTGCAGTACATTGTCATTCTCCTTAGAAATTAGTGCAAGGATCAGAATAGGTCAATAACTGTATAGTTTTCATTCTTTTTATTTTGTTGTTTGACAAGTGCTGATGATGACTACTGTCATAATACTGTGGTTAGTTTTACTAATGACATTCTGTAAAAACTCAAATTAAAATGCCCAAAACTTATAACTTTAGTGCTTGTAATGTTTCTATAGGTTTTCAAGTCATTTTCAGAAAAACAGGATACAGAAGGAGACACAGTGGTTAATAAAGATGAAGACAAAACGGTTAATGAAGAAGATGCTGATGATGCTGATGAAGATGATGATGATTATGAAGATGATGATTATGAAGATGAACATGATAACAATGAGGTTGACTTGGGACATTTGTCAGAAGTTGAACCATCCTCTGAAGCCAAAGCTTACTCTGGTACAGATGAAGATGATGATGATGGTGATGATGAAGAAGAAGATGAAAGAAGCTCTCAAAAAGAAATTATTTTCATCAATTTTGGTTTGTGATTTTAAATATATTTTCTACAGTAATATAGATTTCTGTTTAATTCTATCCAACCACATTTCAGCAGGTTTTGCCAGCCATAATGCTTAAAGTTAGTCTTTATTACCCAAACTTATAATTATTCAACCAGGTCATCTGATTTTTTTTCTCTAAAACTATAACTGTTTTTGGTGAATGAGCTTTTTCAGTTGCTGAACATAGATTTTTGGAACTCTCTCCCTGTGTCTGTCTTTTTGCTCAGTCTCTTGTGTAATTTCGTTTTAACTTAAGACTTGCCTCTATCAGATTGCTTAATGCTTATCCACCATTGGCTGCCTCTCTGTCTTATGGGCCAGTCTTCTGGATATTGACCTAATGCAGGCTGTGGTGTTTGGTTCAACACAGTCTGGCTGTTCCAACTTGGTCTCCCGCAGAGTTTCATCTTATGGCCTCTCCTTTATATTCTCTACATTGCCCACTTAAGCCAGTTTCTTTCTTCTTTGGGAGTTACGGCTCAAAGATATGCAGATTATACCCAGGCACATATTCATGGACCGGCTGGCCATAGAGGCTATCTCCTTGGTGGAGAAAATGCTTCAGACCAGAGGAGCTCTGTGCCTGGATGTCATCCAACCGCCTCCGGCTGAACCTCGGGAAAACCCAGTTCATCTGGCTTGGTACCTGTAGGCAAATCGATCTGCCTAGTTTGCAGCAGCGATTCCCTGGGGTTCCTTTTCTACTACATACTGTGTGTGAGTTTGGTGTGACCTTCAACCAGAAATTGACCATGTGGGAAGAGTATGTTCAGCTTGCTTCTATTACGGCGCCAGATATGCACGATAAGCCGTTCCCTTACAACTCAAGCTGACGTGACCATAATGCATATGCAATATTATGCATTCGTATGCTTGAGGGTTGAGTATGGCAATGCTGTGTATGAAGGGCTTACTGTCTCCCACATTAACCAACTACAGTCATATCTTAAACGCTGCGGCCCATCTGATAGGAGGCATGCCTATGTTTGGACATATATCCAGCTTCATATGGGAGGAATTGCACTGGCTGCCGATACACAAACGCATTGAGTATAAGATCTTAATGCTTATGCATAATTGCCTTGTGGGCTGTGCTCCATCATATCTTAGGGAGTTGTGTCGCTTCCATTTCTGGCCGAAGATTTCTTCGCTCTGCTGCGCAGGGTGACCTGGTTGTTGCCTCAACAAGAACATCCACAGCACAGCACATAAGCTTCACTGTGGTTGGTCCAGCTGTCTGGAATAGGTTATGTATCATCTTACGATATGAGCTGCTTGATCTTTCTTTCTCTATTCCATAAGCGCTTGAAAACTATTTTGTTGTATCCTGGCTCAACCAAAAGACCCATATCGGAAGAGCTCAGACTGCAGGGAGGGATGTATGGAGATAATAGTGGTTAAGAGTAGCTGGGAGTGCTTGTTTTAAGGGCACCCTCTTTCTCAGTCAGTCAGTCAATTAAAAGCAGGTTGCAAACCAGCTGAAAGCAGGACCAGATAGACTGAACCAGTTTTCAAGTCAGTGAAGGAGTACATTTACAGCAAAACTTCGGTATATCGAACCTCAATGGACCATATGTCTGAGGTTAGAAATAGGTGAGACAGGTGAGGCTCGACGCATGCATGTAGTGTAATGTAAAGCTCCAAAAATCCGAGCGCCACACAAGGTACTTGAGAAACCATCTTATTCACTCTGAACTGAAGCCGTAATAAACATTTAACACAAGCATTGGAATTCCGTTTTGCATGACAAAAGCTAAAGTTTTCATAAATGTCACGCACGAATAGCCCACATACGTAGACGTCTGTTGATTAATTATAAAACTGAAAGCAGACCTACATGCCCTATGGCCTGTAGACACCTATTGTATTATAATAATAATCCAAGACAGAGGTCTGCCTAAATAAAATGAACGTGTAGAGCCTGTTATGCAGCACATCTATTTTATCATCCACAGACAGATTCTTTCTCTATAATATTGCGACGCCATTATAAAATCATACACTTTTGTATCATAATGATGACTAACAGCATGTAGGTTTAGCATTTCAGTCCTTGAAATATGGGGCCATAGAACACCCTTGCAGAGGCAATCGCAGTGACAGATCCAGGGTCACTTGCGTAATGCCAGAGGGGCACCGTCTTCTGCGGCTCATCATGCACCGAGTTGGCCTTAGAGTCACCGAGAGACACCAAGTAGGACGCAGACAATCCGCCCATCATTCTTATAGCTAAATCCGCCCACTGGGCAATAAGATTGCAGTCAGTATCAGGGCCTACTACGTAGGGGGGAAGGAATCAGACTGCTTCCAATATGTGCCAGAGGGGAAAGTTTCCCCCCCTGGCACAGTCACTAATTTCTAATAATTAGTGACTAATAAAGTGACTAATTACTAATGATTCTTAAAGTATTGTATTGTGATGTATCAGTATTATGGGCCATGCAATATTTGCTGAGGTTACCATACAGTGTCTAAGCAGTGTTATCGTGTATCATTATTACTTGTTTTTCTTTAGCTATTGGCCATTATGTTCTGCTATTTTCTGTTGATGAAAGATGCAAAAAGTATTTAAAAAATTGAAGAAAAGCATTCACAATCCTGTTGATTTAGAAATTTCCAAAATATGGGACACACGTTAAAATATTGGGCAATATAGGACACTGTTTAGCAAATATATGGGGATTTTAAAGATTGTGTTATGAATGCACATTTCTGGTGTAATGCAGCGGTAAAAGGCTCCATCCCTGCCTACTACAGTGTTATCCAGCCGACAATTATTTTGCAAGAATATTTCAAGACCTGATAATCTCATTTTCACTGCACTACACAACAATAATTTTAGCACTGAAATTTTGTGCCATATTTATTACAGCTTGTCCCAAAAAATTTTACAGTGCACTGGGAGCCCTGCAGAAATTAATTCACAGTTCAGTTGAACTAAAATGTATAGTTTTCCAAAGCCAGCTAAAACTCACCTACGGCAATGTAGAAACCCAAATTTTTTCAGGGGGAGGACCCCCGGACCCCTCACTTCAAGGGGGAGGGAGGGGAGGAGAATGTAAGGAGGGGAAGGGAGAGGGGTGTGGATTGGGGGAATGGGAGGGGAGTGGGGAGGTGCAGTGGAGGAAGGGATGGGAGATAAGGGAGGTTTACAGTAAGGGGGATTGCTTCCAGCTTACAGGGGGGATAGTAGGCCCTGGTCAGTATAATGAGACTATGGTTCGAAACTGAAATCAGTGTAAATATAGAGTGACCGCCTCCCGGTGACCAGACATACGTGTCAATCAATCTTGTCTCTTAGCCAGCCGGGAAACAAAGTGTCCGTTCATCAGCCTCAGTTAGGCCAATAATTGCAGCGTGGTCCCACAACTTCGATATATCTATTCTATAAGGACCAAATATAGCATTCGATAAAAGCGAGACTTCGATATAAGCAGGTCGTGAGAACGGGGTCGGAGAGAATATGGTTTCTATGAAGAAGTAGCTTGTGGAGGACATGGCCAGGGTTTCCCAGAACCAGTGGAAGCACCAGCTACTCAGTTTCAGCAGGTCGCGTCAGGGTCGTGGGAGTTACTCGGCAGTTCGAAGAAATTAATGTTTGAGTTTGACACATCAAGCAGCATAACCTCAACATAAGCAGCTTAACTTGGATATATAAATGAAAAAAATTATTATTGAACACTTAAAGTCCAATTGTTGTAGCATATTCAAATTTGAAACAATTCAGCAATTAAAACGTTAAACTTTAGTTAATATACTAATCTTTAATGTTTTAAAGATTTGGAAGTACTGATTGGCTACTCAGAACATTATGAACATGTATGTTAATAAGACACACGACATTACAGAAACAGTCAACCAGACTTGTCTATAACATAACCGCTTCATGAGTAAAATAGGCAGGTCATAAGGCAGGTCAAGAGTAGAATAGGCAAGTCAAATGACCTACCACAACCCATGGTAGCTCTACCACTGCCCTGAACCGTCGTAAAAAGATGAGGCGCATTTATTCAAAAGTTTGACTGTCACCAGGGAGGTGTTTATGACAAATCAATCTCTTTAGTACCGACTGAAGCTTTCTCCTGTCCGTCTGACTTGCAAAGCCCCACCATGCTGGGGAAGCATACAGTAGGGAAGCCACCGTGGTCACTCGCACTACATCGTAGAGCTGAGGGCCAAATAGCCCATGGACAGTCAGTATTCGCCTTGCTACATATCTGGGCTATATGGGCCTCAAAGTTAAGGTATCTCTGATCGTTACCCCCAAAACCTTTATGCAGTTTACTCTGGTCACACCCGGGGTGGGGTGGTGTACCCTCAATCCCTTGCCTCTCTCTAACGATCATCTCTTGCATCTTTTAGGGTTAACTTTAAAAGTCATCTCTCAGAGGGTAAACCATAACAATAATAATAATAATGTTCTTTAATTAAGCGCCTGCAAACGCACTGCGCTGTACAGTAACATACATATAGTAGAAACGGCAGCCACACAGGGCGCCTTACATACATTTATATAGTAGAAGCACATGATAACAGTTTTACAGGAGTCGAATATAACTGTTTAAGCGGCAGCCACACGGCACCAATTCATGGCCTACTAATCATTTAACCACTGCCATCTAGCGAGTGGAAGGCTGAGAAAACCTTACGGGGTCCAACTGGGTTCGATCTTGGTACCTTCAGCTCTTCACGCCAGTGTGTTATCCATTACTCTACGGACCCCCCATGGTTGGTTCCCTGCAAAGCTGGCAGGGAACCAACCTTCTGCAAGAGAAAGGTTAACGATGGATGTGATGATTGGGCCAAAACATCCAACACATTCTTCTAGAGCCATAACTAATATGTTAAAATGTGAACGTAAGTCCAGTTTATATTGCCATGGTTGGGCTGGGAGCGCTTCTGAGTAGGTAACTTGAGGGGGCGCTATATTAAATTTTCAAAATGAATGAATTAATAAGTTCATTCTTAAACAAAAAACTAATTTAAAATCCTTCAAACTCTTCGTCATCATCTGTTTCCACAAACAGCTCATCATATTGTTCTTGTGTGAACTCTGCATCAGCAGTGTAGTCATCATTATCATCATCGCTCTCGGTTCACTTTGAGCTGTTGATTCATCGCCATCGTGGTACAGTGCATCATCTTGTGAGCCATCCATTGCATTCGAGATACCACATTTAAGGAATGACTTTCATACCGTCTCTTCTGGTATCGAGTCCCACGCTTCTTTCACCCACTTGACCACAATTGTGATGTCCAGCTTGATCAGATCTCCACCTTTTTTCAGAGTTGCCGAACCCGAGGTCATCCATTCTATCCACATCTTGCATAGGCGGTCCTTAAACGGTTTGTTAAGGCACAGATCAAGCGGTTGCAGTACTGACGTCAGACCACCATGGATTACAGCCGTAGATTTTGAGCAGTCTTTCTACAGGATTCAGTGATGTGGGTGCAGAACATATCCCAGACAAGCATAGAACGTTTGCTCATCATTGCTCCTGGTCGAGTGTTCCAAACCTGATGCAGCCATTGCTGGGTCCCCGCTTCGTCCATCCAGCCTTTTGGGTGTTTGTGGACACCTGATACGAATTTGATGCCCTTTGGTAAGGTTTTCCGCTTGAAAATGACAAGAGGCTTTAACTTCATACCATCAGCCATGCATGCCAGGACTACTGTAAATCAAGTCTTTTCATGGCCTGTTGTCTTGATTAGAATAGTTTTAGCGCCAGCAGAATTCACTGTTCGATTTGGCAGCAAATCAAAGGTCATGCGCGTCTCGTCCATGTTTCCGATGATCTGTGAAAGCGCATAATCGTGTTGTTGTCTACGCTTTATCACAAATCGCAATCTTTTCATCTAAAACTGCTGGCAACTTCTGTGCTATCTTAGTTCACTGCCGCAGCGTCAAGGAATGCCTGTTCATGAAGCAGGAACACCATCCTGCTCATGCTAAAAAAGTAGCCATACCTGGTAGATTCTTGATAATAAAGGAATTCACTTTTGATGCATGAAATATATCGTAGAAGTATATAATGACATTACTATAAGAAGTATATTTCGTTTTGATCTATATTTAGTCAGTAATGTGATTTTTCTTGAAAAACTATGTAAAAACAAAGACAACTAAAGTAAACTGAGGGTTTAATTTTTAAGTCAATTTTCGTAATGTTGAATATTCGGTCCGAATGAAAATCTTTCGTTTATGTTTCCTCTCGAGTATAAGTCGAAGACCTTTTTCGTCATCCTGAAATAGAATTAAATTTCTCGACTTATAGTAGAGTATATACAGTATTCATTTTCATTCATTTTCATTCATTTTCAATATGCATATAATACTACAGTTCTCTTAGTCAGCCAGTGCTAATGCCATAACATGCAGCCCAACACTTGGGAAATGTAGGCTAAGTATATTGTTGCTTTTATGTTACATTTTTATATTTAATGTTGCTAAATTTAGTCATGTTTAAATCAGTTATGGTAAATATTATGCAATGCTTTGAGAGGTTCTTAATATATGCCATATGAATGCCTCAATATATGCATAGTTCTGTAGTGATTCATTTTATACCTCGTGCTTTATTGCTCCCTACTTGGGTCATAGCATTTCTCACCTCTTTTTATAGAAAGTTCTGTGACCTACAATGAACTGAATTTCTCCAATGATACCGTGCATTGACCTTTGTAACCCTGACCTCCATCTTTTTACTTTTTAAGAATCGATGACTCTAGGCAGGATAAGAATACCTGATGTCAGCCTAAACACAATGCATTCTGGACTTGATTCCTACCATCCTTCTGAATGGCTATTATTATGATATCTATTGTTAACTTCTGTTTCTGAAGAAAACTATACTGCCAGATTTGCACGTTCCTTAGTTTAGGTGTTTTTGAAGGAACTAACCCTGTCTTGCGCAAAAACTGTATCCAAAAGTTTGCCATCATCTTGTGTCTTATTTGTTTTAACTCCACTCTGTTTTGTTGAGCCCAGTTCCTTCTTCATGCAGTTACTGATGGCAGTGTTTGTTTTATGGTCAAGTATCATTTTATCAGTTGTATCTCAGGGCCTCTCAAATTTGTTAGACTTCAGAATTAGTTGATTTTAGCTATCCCAGTATATTGGCAATTAATTTTAAATTTTGTGTTTTTTAAGATGATGGCAGTGGCAAAACAGATGAAAATGCTGCAACCACAAGAAGTATAACCGATGGGCTTAGCTCACTAGAAAACGATTGTAAGAAAGCAGAGGAGCAAACATCTAGCTGCATAAGTGCAAGTCGATCTATAGTAGTTATTGATGAAGAAAGTAATGTTAGTAATAAAGAGGCCACCAACTGTGCCTCTTCTAACAAACAACATATACTGAAAACTTCACAACTAAAAATACGAAGCGAATTGTTAGATAATATTCGTAGACTGACAAGTAATATTAGTTTCACTCAAGCTTCAAGCCCTTCACAAAGTGAGCATGAAACATCAGTTCATGATGAAACCAATGAGAAGATGGGTGGAAAATGTACAGATGCAACTTTAGACATACGAAAGATGGATGTCGATGATGCTGTCATTTTGCACAGTAACACTGTTAATACACATGTTTGTCAGGATCAGAATGAACTAACAGATGTAAACATTTCTAATCACGGAAGTTTGAGCAAAGAGGAAGACCACAAAGATCCAACAAACAACGAATTAATGGAAAGGACTATGACACATCTGAAAGTGTCTTGTGAAGAGGAAGTCATGCGGAAACAGGATAATGTGGAAAAAATGAAGGAAGCAGAAGTTGATATTGTTCATAGGAAAGATGTAAATGTGTCAGACAGTGTTGCTGGCACAGATGATTCTACAGCAGTTGTGTCATTTTCCAGCAACTGTGCCCCAAATTCTTCCACAGAGATGGCTTCTGACCGTTGTGCTGCTACCCAGGAGGAACCTTCCTGCAATGTGGTGGATGTTGTAACAACCACCACCTTCATCAGTAACTCACTTACACTTGATATACCACTGTTAGAAGAGATATCACAGGCTACTGACAATACATCAAAGGAGACAGAAAAAGCATCATTGTCTGCTGAAACTACAACACAGGTGAAAGCAGCGGTATTACCTTTCTGTAATGGTGAACAACAGGTGACAACTGGTGCAGTGTTTTTCCCAGAAGCTGCAGCAGAACTTAAAGTCGAAGCATCTGACGTGTCTCCCTCAGCAGCAGAGCTGAAAATTGCTGCAGAAGATGTGGCACTTGCCTCAAACTTGACCACTGAACATATGTCTTTGTCTCTAGATAATGATGCAGTTGTTAAAACAAATGATGAATTTGCTTTTTCGGTTGACCTTTTCCATAGTTCCAATGTTTTGGATGACATGGTTCAATCACAGTGCTCCAGTAAATCAAATGTAGAGGATCTCTTTCCTGATGAAGTCTGTTCATCTTCAGATCTTGAGTTGCGACTTGATTCTTCATCTGAATCTCCAGATGATCATCAGGTTTCTGGTTCTTCATCTGTAGTTGACCTAAAGAAACCCATTGTGGAAGATGTGTTGGAAAAGTCAAAGAGTCTGCTAGATGTTTTACGGGAAGCAAGTAAAAGAGAGTTGCTTGCTGAAGCCTCGTCTCTAAATCTAAGGAACAGCATCTGTGAAGATGGCATCAACCAGTTGGAAATCGATGCACATGTGGAAGAAGAAGAGGATTTCTCTAAACAGAAGCTACACTTATCAGAGAAAACTATCTCATATAGCAACAGTTCAGTCTCAGAACAAACACTTCATTTTTCTCAAGAGACAGAGCTACTTTTGCAAGAAAAACAGTTTTCTTCTGAGCCTCCAATACATTGTGAATTACATGCTGGAAAAAAGCAATGTGAAGACAAAATGTGTAAAGATGAACACCACAACAGTTCAGTGTCATTTGATGATGACTGCAAAGAAAATGTTTTGCATGTGGACCAGAATAGCAAACCTGGAAGCCCAATAAGTACAGTACAGTCAGAAGATACAATCTCACAATCTAAAGAGAATATCGTTGAGCTCGACTCTGATTTGGAGTAGAGGATGAGGGATAACTAACTTTCAAGATTGAGATTTTTAGCAATAGATCTGAGATCTGTAAGATGAGGTAAAGATTGACTTATCACTAATTAGTGATAATAATCTGGACCCATGTCCCCGAAAAGAGGAATTTTGGAGGCTAAATTGCGTATTTTACAGAGCCAAACAACCAGTGGAAAGACAATTAATATGGAAAACTCACAGCACTGCCTCAAAGAAAGTCTTTCCTTTCTTGGCCAAGTAAAGTTCATCGTTAATGAAAAATTGCACGTGGCTTTGAAGTAAAGGTCCCATCTGCCTAGTGGAATGCAGGGAGGCACTTATTTTCCACATTTAAGCCCTTCAACTGACAATAGATGACACAAGTCCAGTGCATTGCAAGACTTTCTGTTTACTTTCCAACTTATGCCAATGCCTAATTATACTGCTTTCTGACAGAGACAAGTGTGTGCAAACAACTTCTGCAGAGTTGTTACAGTCTATTAGTATTATTTTTATATTCCATTTATTATGTGCTCAAGTATATGGCATGAAACAACTGTGAGTGAAGGACTTGCTCAAGGTCCATACACAGTAACTATCTCTGTGTAGGCCTCGCTGTTCAGCAGGTGCAGGCCCACAATCACAGGCCAAGCCCACTACTGAGACCACCATGTCAAAAATTGCCATTCATAGAGTATGAAGTGAGCTTGTACAATTTGCACACCAATTTTGAATATATTTGTGGAAGTATGTATTGATTAGTTTTTTCCTCTGAATTGATATTCATCTATGGGAAAAGCTTGGCTGCTCTTATGACATTGGTGACACTACGTGTATGATAACCTTGCTTCTAACTCATGTAAGGTTGAGTGGGAGCAAGTTTTTGCCATATGTGGGCCTTACACTTATGCATATGCATAGTAATATGCATGTAATACATGCACAAATACTTGTCCATGCTTTTGTCACTAGGTTATCATTTGTTTGTACATCTAAAACTAATTAGGCTAACGCATGGTAAATAGTATGTTTAAAGGCTTTGAACCCCGTCTGTGCAAATTGGGATTACACTTGGTACAGTGTCTTCATTTTCTAAAGTCCACAGTAATCAGAGGCATGTATGTGTATATATTTAATTAAGAAATATCTAAAGCTTCATGCAAACATTGGATCAAAATTAATTTAAAAGAAACAAACATAAAATTAATGTTGAAAGTGCCTGCAATTTGTCATATGGCTTGACTTGGCAGGTGTGTGTGTGTGTGTGTGTGTGTGTGTGTGTGTGTGTGTGTGTGTGTGTGTGTGTGTGTGTGTGTGTGTGTGTGTGTGTGTGTGTGTGTGTGTGTGTGTGTGTGTGTGTGTGTGTGTGTGTGTGTGTGTGTGTGTGTGTGTGTGTGTGTGTGTGTGTGTGTGTGTGTGTGTGTGTGTGTGTGTGTGTGTGTGTGTGTGTGTGTGTGTGTGTGTGTGTGTGTGTGTGTGTGTAATGGAATCCACTCGGCAGGCTTCAACCCATAATCATTTACTTACTTGCTCATTGCTGTGCCAGATCACTGTGCCGTACTATCTCGGATCTTTGTAATATATTCTCTCTTATGTTGACATAGCAATCAATGAACGAAAGATTTGCACTGTTTGAATTGCTGTACATTTTATAGTAAATGTGGTAAAGAGCAACATTTTCAGTGCTGGCATTATATAAAATACATTAAAAAATAATAATAAAATAATAATAAAGATAAAATAAGTCAACTTGACCTGTTTATTGAGTAAGAATGGATCTAGACACCAACATCCACACGCTTTGGGGTTTAGGCAGGCACATGTCCATGGCCCATCTGTAGAAACAATCATTTTTGTGGAGAAATGGCATAAACATCAGAGGCGCTCTGCTCTTGGATACAGACATACATAAAATAGGGTCGCCATGGCATTTCTTTACTGCTGTATGTTTGGGTGTGGCATTAGACCAGTAATTGACCTTGGAAGAGTTTGTTGAACGTACTTTTACCAATGTCTGTCAAGTTGGAATGAAGAAAATGCACAATGCTGATCGAGGTGGAGAGGGTGGTCAGTCATGAGTGCAGGATGGAGCATCAGCTGGTGGGTTGTTTTGGAAAGGCGTGATGAAAAAGAAAGATGGAGGATAGATATTTTGTCTGAAGACAAAGAACAGAACGATTGGCTATTGAAGGAGAGTTTGTAAGTGGGCTGGAGCTGTTCCGATGAAGGAATTGGTTTATGGCTTTCCAGAGAAAGTGAGGGCTCGAGTAAAATTGCTTTTTAGTAGTGGGCCTAGTAATGGGCCTGGTATTTATCTGTGGCAGATTTAAAGGCAGCTAGAAGTTGAGGGTCATGGATACGTTTGTAAGCGTGCTCAATGCGTCGGAAAGATTTTATGGCCTGGAGATGCGAATTGTGCCAAGAATTTGTAGGGAGCAGGAATTGGTAGGCCTACTGGAAGCGTGTTTGTCAAACATGGAAAGAGAATGATAGAAGGTGGTGGAGGATTGAAAACAAGGTCTGAAGAGGGAAGAAGGCACGAAGACTTTGATGTTGTTTAACTGATGCGGCGAAAAGAAAGAAAGACGGGATCATGACGTAGAGTCCTAAGGTTGGATGTTAAGGCGTGTGAAGACATATAGGCCATATCCAAATGTGATATTGGGATTTTGGCATGTCTACACCGCCACCTATAGATCTCTGTACACACCAGACGTCATCAATTCAATACTGACGGGCCCTGGCGAGAGACACGGCCAAGCGTCTATTCACTCTGCACATCTGGCGCCCGCGTACTCGCCTATGCTGCTCGCCGGGGGTCCCATACACCGCTCCGATGGCGACGTCAACGCCAGAGTCGGCCTTGTATTGGGCTTGTTAAACGTGCGAAGCCTTGACGACAAGTCCTCATACACAGCCGATGTTATCTGAGTCATTTTCCGGTAAATGCATAAATTGACAATTCAGCTGTCCCCGGTCATTTCTAAGAAAACAATGCCTAGTCTGATCATGCTAAGTGATTAGATTAAAACGTTATTGATCAGTCAACAATTTAAGACCTTTGAAAGTAATTCAGAGCAATAAAAATAATTTATTACAATTTATTTTGAATTTAAAATGTTCCACTCCGTTACCGTCCCTAGGCTATAGTACATATTGCTTTCGTCTACAATTTCAAAATGATTTGCATTAAACCAAAAAATGTGACTGTTTCTTTTATAATAAACATAATTGCATATTTCTAAATACAACTTGGAAACTTACAACTTCAGTATAATTTTTAAAAATATATTTTAACTTGTCCCCGGAAAATTATGTCCGCTCCGTTAAAATGTAAAAATTATCTCGTATCTCACAACCCTTCCAGTTCTTTGGTCCCGCTACTTAACACATCTCTTCTGTGAAGATCTATGTAAGTAAGTATGTCTTAATACAGGATCTGAATGCTAAGACAAATTTCTTACAAATTTTCATTTATTACGTACCTCATGTGTTTTTTCATAATACATCCACTCCGTTACTGCATTTTGGCAATGATTATGAATAAATATAATTTAAATAATATTTTTAATATAGCATTTATAAGCTATATAATGAGTGTACCGACGATGAATGTGGACGCATGAGAGATAATATGATATTTACCGTGCTGATACACAATTTGTCCACTCCGTTAACTGTCCACTCAGTTACATAAATGTGACCCTTGAGGTACTAAAATTTATTCCACTGTCAGGATAAGTCGTCTACTTAAATTATCATTTCTAATACAACTTATGATATATGACATTTTAAATAAATTTTTGCTTTGGCAGACTGTTTTTTTTAAGTTCACTTTTCACATTCTGTGCTCAATTCTCGACAAATGGTAACGGAGCGGAACTTTTTATGGTAATTTTTTATGTAATTTTGATGTTATGAGCAGATTTTTAAGACAACATCATAAATATTTTAATGTTTTTTTGTTCATTTGATCACTGGTAATGATTAGCTGAAGTGATTTTTATTTTGTTATTTGGCCCAAAAAAATAGTCAACTTTACGTTGATTAGATTCCCTATTTTTCTTTCGGTAACGGAGTGGAACTTCTTAACAAAATTTAAAATGTGATGTAATTAAATAATCATTTGTATTGTAATTTCTTTTATATTTATTTTATAAACATTAATACTAAGAACATATTGGCATGTCAAACTACGCAGTAGGAAGCTGTCTACTATATATAAATAGCTCATATGTTTTGGTAACGGAGTAACGGAGTGGACAAACATTCCACTCCGTTTTTCGTAGGGCTATTTTCTTTCTGCTAAAAACTTCGTAATTTTACATATTAGTGCAAAACCAAATATATATTAGTGAAATAGAAATATTCAAGATTTGCTTCAAACAAAAATCAATGTATTTTGCCAAAAATATTTTTTGGCTTCAATTAGTGAATGTGACATATTACCGGAAAATGACTCATCTACTCAAAACTGAAGTCTCACCTTTTCAAGAACTCCTACCCTGACTCATCTAATCCTCTGCCTTCCAATTCTTCTGGCCCTAAATGACATCCGCCTCAGCTGCTTTGCCTCCTCACTTTGTAATGTAAATGTAAATCTCCGAAATTTCTCAGCGCCACACAAAAGCCACGTCAGGGAGACCATTATAATCAACGGCGCTATATCAAATCAAGTTCGCAGTAGCCATGTCCGCCTTGTCCGTTCCGATGCCAGGTCAGAGTCATGGAGGTCAAGCCGAGGAGACAGCAGGGTGCTACGGTGGTAATCGGGGATGATGGCGGTTGTGTGGTGGCGCAGGAATGGAATCACGATAGGATATCTTGAAGAGTTCGGTTTTCAGTCGTGAGTGGAAAGCAGCGGAGGACAGTGTAAGCGGAGGAGAGGTGATGTCAACAGGCGATATGGGAGGATGAGCAAACTGGCGGAGATCTTTTGGGAGGTCATTCCAAAGAGCCGGTGCAGCCTCTGGTAACCGGACTCTGACGTTCTTTGGACCACTCTGATTTTGCGCAGCGCTCTTGATTAGACTGATGCCCTGCGCTTGGCCTTCGAGTGGCCCTTTAGAAGTTCTGAGATTGCGATTACGATAATCATCAGCAGCAACCTTGAGGTTCTGGTGGTCGTCGAAACCTGGCACCAGCGATCCACTCGACGTCACGCTAAGACGCGGCAGTAAGCTTGTCAATAACACGAATATTATTACTACGTGGCAAATCAACAGTTGTAGCCCGGTGGCGTCTAAGTTACTGACACACCGCAGTAAGTTAAATTTAAACAATTGAAACATAACGGTACAATTATCAAAATCTTAATCAACACACGTCTTGGCAGCCTGTAACGCGTCCGCTCATTTTACTGCTGCCCCTAGGGAGTGGAAGGCTGAGTCGACCTACAGAAGGCTTACGGGTATCGAACCGCGACTTTTCAAGATCTAATGCTCCAGGCCAGAGTGTTACCCTCCCTCCTAACGGTCCATCCCGGGGTGGTAGACTGGCGGTTTTCCACAGAGAGCACCTGCGTATGCACCAAACGAATTCAACTTGCATGCGACGATTGGTCCACCACCTTCGAAGTCCTATTCCGCTCATTCCGCACGATCCGTGGTCATTGCAGCAGTGTACTGTCCTGCCTCTTTGCCTCTCACCGCCTTGTTCCTCCTGGAATTCACCACCTTGCTCGAAGCCTTGGCTGTCTACAACACAGGTTACCTCGGTGTTCATATGGAAGACGCTGGCTGTCCCTGGGCTGAACAGGTGTGGCAACTGCTGTCTGGATTTGGCCTGCTGCAGCACATGGACTGGTCGACCTACTCCACACGGTGGCTGGTTACACCTCATTATTACTCTTGACGATGTCGGGTCGCTAAAAGTGTTATCCACCTGGAGCCACCCTCGACTGTGCTTTCGTTACCTGTGTCGTTCCGTTGATCCTCACCACCTGTTATCTACATCACTTTCAGAGGCTAGAAAAGTGCTCGATCGGGAGATCTCCGCCGGCGCCTCGGTGGCAGTCGACTTAGCCGCATAACCTCTTTCCAGTGACGCGCTGTTCGACCTCTACGACACCACCCTTCGCTCCATCACTGACGATCTCCTTCCTCTGCGCTACGCTGGCTCACGCATTAGTCCGGTCACACTCTGGGAATGCTGAGTACGCTCATGGTGGTAAGACGCGCCGAGCGGCTTTACAGGCGCTAAATGGATCCGGCTTACACCTTTTTTCAGGGCGACGAGCAGCATTACTGGGGGATCAAATTTGTCGTCATTCAGACGATAGCCGTCGGCCCTGGAGCGATGGAGCCCATGCTCAGCGGCGACAGTACAGCTGTGAACCCAACTGTCACTGCTGACGAATACTGGCAGATCGCTGTTGTCCGATAGGCCACGGAGTGCTTCCTTCCGCCAAAGTACACCACGACACAGCGTTTTGATGTCATCTCTTTGGATATGTAACTTCTCCTGTCTTCGCCCTCAATAACGTGTTCACCTGATATTTCATCTTCAGAAATTCGTCGACGAGTTGTTCCCATTCTTGCTCCTGCTTTTCAATACCTCGCTTTCTGAAGGACATTTACAACAACAAAAACAGCCAAAGCGGGCCTTCGTAGAATCTTATCTCAAGACGCCTAGACTGGATCCTGATGAAATCAGTAACTACCGCCCAGTCTCCAGCCTCTCGTTTCTCTCTAAGATCATCGAGAAAGTAGCCGCGCACACGCACCATAACATTGTCAAAGCGTCAGTCCGGTTTTCCGAAGAGCCACTCGACTACGACGCTTCATCGAATCGTCTCCGACATCTACGATACTATGGACGCTGGAAGAGTTACGCTGACTCGATTTACGCTGACTCGATGTCAGCGCTGTGTTCGACACCATCGATCCTTCTGATCCATATCGGCACCTCCTACGGCTTTGCTGGCCGGTCGCTTGACTGGATGCGCTCATTCCTTGACGGGCGGACGATGAGAGTCGACAATGGCTCAGACGTGTCAGCCGGGATCCGGAGTCTGCGCGGTATGCCTCAGGATCCATACTAGACCTGCTCATCTACCGTCTGTATAACGCAGGCCTTATCCAGATCATTATGGCCCTTGGAACGCTGGTTCATCATAACGCTGACGACGTGCAGATTTACGTGACCTGCCACCTTACGCCCTCTTCCGTTTCGAGGATTGTGGAGGCGATTGCTGGCATTCAAACCTGGGTGTCCTCCAATGACTTCGGGTAAACCCTGCAAACACACAGTTTATTTGGTTCGGATCTCATCGCAGTCTGACATCATTCCCGAACTGTCGTGGCGCTCTGGGCGTTCTTCTGAACGAGGAGCTGACGATGGCCGACCGACTACTTTTGGACTACTCTCTGGAAACCCCCTTTGATATGGTTTGGCCTCCTGGAAATCGGACTTGGACCTCTTTTGGACCACTCTCTGGAAACCTCTGATCTGGTACCCTGGAAATCGGACTTGGACCTCTTTTGGACTACTCCCTGGAAACCCCTTTGATTTGGTTTGGCCTCCTGGAAATCGGACTTGGACCTCTTTTGGACTACTCTCTGGAAATCCCCTTTGATTTGATTTGGCCTCCTGGAAATCGGACTTGGACCTCTTTTGGACCACTATCTGGAAACTGATCTGGTACCCTGGAAATCGGACTTGGACCTCTTTTGGACTACTCCCTGGAAACCCCCTCTGATCTGACGTAGCGCTCGTGAATAGGCTGGTGCCCTGCGCTTGGCCTTCGAGTGGCGCTTTAGAAGTTTGGAGATTACGATTACGACCGACCACGTCAATTCACTCTGTAGGACCTGCTTCTACGAACTGGGTCGGATCAGAATCATACGGCGTAGTCAGTAGTTAAGTATAGGCCGTAGGTCAGTCAATCAATGACGTCCGACTGCCGTAGCTGGTGCAATCCCATACATCAGAGGGCCGCTTCTAGACCAGGCCGTGACGTTCGACGGCCGCTTCTAGACCAGGCCATGACGTTCGACGGCCGCTTCTAGACCAGTCCATGACGTTCGACGGCCGCTTCTAGACCAGCCCCGGACGTTCGACTGCCGGTGCTAGACCAGGCCCTTCTAACGGAGTATTGTTTATAATGAAATTAATTCTTTTATATTTAATATAGTTTAATTATATTTGAAACCTAATTTGCACTCTTACACAATTTAATTATGCTATTGAAACATTTCACAGGTTGAATAAACATATTTCTTGCAGCAATTTTAAGTAGAGCCTACATTTAAATTATTTTGAACTTCACCAATTTGTATAGCGCCATATATATTTCTTGACGCAATGTTTAAATATTTTAGATATTTTAGAATACACCATAGCCGAGTGGTTAGCGTGTTGGACTAGCAACCCAGAGGTTGGCGGTTCAAACCCCACCAGGACAGAAAATTTGAATCCAAACTTCTGTTCAACCCCCAGTCAACTGAGATATGACGAATATGATGTAGAGATAGACCATCCCTCATATGCCGAGGCTAAGAAAATGAAGTCGCTAACAGACTTTGCATTAGATTCATAGACAACTTCTGAAATAATTTGAACTATTCAAACCTAGATCGTGTCGGTTGAGTGTGCGCAGCCTATAATTCTATACAACTGGTCAGTCAAAAGACCCTACATACTCTATACCCAATGACAATGCATTTACACAGGCTTATACCTGTAAATCTCACATCACGATGACTCGATATTTTAACACAATACACAAGCCTATTCATAGGACCTATTCATATGAAGGCTGTGAGACGGCTTGGCAATGACACGACACTTTAATACAAATGCATAATATATATAAATTTATATATGGGCAAATGCAGGTGCACCTGTTGCGCTTACAATATAAATATTTAAAGATGCTGGGGCAAATTTTGAAATATCCAATGAGAACATTTGACCAACCAATGAGCACAGCGTGTATCCGAGCTTCTTTGTGTATCAGCTTATAAAAGTTTCTGTACCTGGGTACGTCCATATACTTCACTCGGAAATCGACGCTGGAGACGAAAAGAGACGTTTACAGTTATATCTCAAGCAGAACTCGTCGTTAATATCACTGAGAACATGTTTTCAAGATCTGCATCGTCTACAATGACTGTGAGTATATGTGAATAATTTTTTTTTCATTTCAACACATGCATTACAATCAAACTACAACATCGATATTAGACCATTTAGTATGAAGTTTTCACACACGCACGCATGCACACACATGTGAAATGCTGATATTACTTGCACATAAACTATAGCAAAGTTCTGTAAATGTATTTGTAGGTAGGATTGAAGCGTGGAAATGAAGAAGTGGACGATGCAAAGCAAGAGATGGTTAAAAAGACTCGAGCAAATCCAGATCTGTTTAATGAGTCCATTAGAAACAATCGGTATCTGACTGCGGGCATGTACAACGAGAATCTGATGATACATGTAAGAGAATACGAGACGGGACACGGGAAGCTATACCCTACAAGAAAGGGTGTTTGCTTCACCAAACCGCGATGGGCAACTTTCCTAAGGCATCTAGACGATATTGACAGAAGCGTAGAGTTGCTAAAAGCGAATCAGCCTGTGGAATATTTCCAACATATAGGTGGTAGATATTATGTTACTATTTCCAAGGGTATAAAGTGTGTAAACATTCGACGATACTTCCAACCCTTGAACACCAAAAAGGAGCGACCAACTCGCAGTGGAATCGCTTTGCGTTTGGACGAATGGGCAACGCTGATGACAAAGATTTTCAGGCTGCATGAGCAATTACCAGAGCTCAAAGTCGCCACACCGTGCTACGACAGCGAGGACCATGCGAACCAGATGGGTTTTTTGAACTGTCGAGAATGTAACCCATTTGGAGCAGATTCAGTTAACGAGTTAAGTGTTTAAGACGTTAGACTTTACATATGCTCTTACCTGGCATTTCATATAATTAGAAGAAGAACCCAAGCAGATTGTGTTTTAATAAAGATTATTAAACGGAAATATGTCTTCGGTATTTGCATGTTTTACTTATGGTTTAGGACTTATGTCGCGAGGGCCCCACCTTCACTACCAATTGTCGCGAAGTTCACACCTTGGGTGCCCGTGCGCTGTGTTGGGCCCTGGTGCTGGACAGTGTCAAGTGATTTGAAGGACTTCCTATGCAGAGGGTGCCACTCCTCTGGTCTATAATGCACGGCTGGTTTTCCTTTCAGCCTCTCACTACGCCTAGGCTGGCCTAAGGACAAGTTCCCCTCCCTTGACTCACCAACTTCTACTGCCCTTTCAGCATCTACCAGGAAGGCTGAACGGCTGTCCACGGTTTCCGGTCTGGAAACAAGGTTTAACCTAAAGGTTGCCTCAGGATTCGAACTGGACCCATACACAGATTTATTGTTCATGTCAAGGGGGACTCCTTCCTCACCTAGGCTTACTCTATCTGTGTCATCGTAAGTGACTTGGGATCGAACCTCCCATTGGGCGGAGTTCTCTGCTTCTAAGGAAGCCAGCGCCTTAGAAGTCTCTACTAACTTCGCTAGTACTCTTTGAGTGACTTCTGCATTTACATTAGAATTCCTAAGCACCAATTCAACGAGTTCAGATTTACTTAAACTCATTATTTTAATATTATCAAACAAATTAAAACTTAAATATGCAATTACATAAAAGATCTTTCTGTCTTAAATCGATTAATAATAGTTCTCATTAAACACTGATATTGCTGTACAATGTCAGCACCTTACTAGCGATCGTGATCAATACTCTTTCAACACAATGCTAGAAACTCGTATGACATCAATCAAATTGCAAATAAGGGCCCAACCCGGCTCACGAGGGTCATCAGTGCAATGCAATGCTTGACATATTAAAACAAGGGCAATGTCGCAACTGGACGTCCTTTTCAAAGCTCACGGACTTCCCAAATCAAAAGAAACTAATATGCGATTCAACTATTACCCTTCGGCCCAAAATTTAACCTCATTAAATTTAGAAAGTAAGAAATCAAATAGTTGCCTGTCCTTTCGAGAACATTTGACCTCGGCACACAGATCACTTTGGCTGAGCTTCACAGTCACGGCACTGTCGACTCGAGTTCCCCAGGCTTGACTTCGGATCGTCGATATTCGATCCAGTTCGGTCGCAATCTCGACTCAAATGCATCAAATCTTGAGCAGCTCAGTTTCCGACTTCCAACTACTCGAAACTACTCAAATGTACGCTACAATTGCATCTCAAATCGGCAATTTGGCGACAATTTCCGAGCCTCAGAAATACACGTCCGACTGTCATGGCGTCCTTGCTCACACTGATCTGACATCAGCTTGGCGAATCTAGCCTAGCTTAGCGCGCAGGCGGCCGTCAAAACGAGGCCAGCCCTTGGGTCACTTATGTAGCGCAAGTCGGCGATGTCGCACTTCGCCACACTCGCCCCACCCCAGAAAGAAATTTATCCCATCAGGAGAAATTTCTGAGAGTATCCTCTCCTGCGGGCTGAGTCTCCGTGACCCCCCAAGGGAAACGTCAGGCATCACAATGTACTGTAGCAGTAACCATAAAATTTCAACGGGAGCACAACTGCTTCTAACCGACTTCAACGGGAGCACAACTGCTTCTAACCGTTCTACTGCTTGGCACTATGTTCCCTTAGTACAGATCATCGATCACTTGACCGTCCATAAAATAATCGATCTCTACGATACAATGTTCATTGGTGGCCTCAGTTAACACCACTAAATGTCTCTCAACAAATTGACATGTTCAGCCTAGTTTGCTAAATCTAGTTGTACATGGTATCTAAATTCACAACTGGACTTATCTCTACAGCAGTACCATCTGACTGATGCAATAGTTTTAAAAAAACATTCAAGTCAAAAATACATCTGCTCTAACACAAGCAATAAATTCACTTAAGAGGCGCTATAGTAAAGTTCTGATACATTATTACATTACATTAAGACATAAGGCCAAGCCCATACGAATGTCTACAGAACTTAAGTATCCCTCTAGGACACCATCACACCAATAGGGCATGACCTCTAAAACATTCAACATTTATAGAGCACCTATGTACAGTTCAGTGGCCCTCTACTAAGCTTCCACTAATCATATCACACAATTCTAAAATGTGTAAGGACCAATAAATCACCTCGGACTAACACTTTTAGTCACAGCAATCGCCTATACAATCATTAAGATCCGACATGTAGATATTACACCACATCACTAAACATAAAATGGCTACAGTTCTTTGCACATTCATCAAAATAAACTAAGACGGAGGCCAACAGCCAAAGCACATAATTATCGCCATTACGCGACGAAAGTCAATCACGTGGTGATTTCAATTACATTACAACAACCACTGACCATCTTCCATCGTCCTAACTGGTGGCCAACCAAGGCATCATCAAGCCTCTCTAAAACTACTCAGGGTCGTCTACCCACGACCGGTAGGATGGCTAATCCTCAACTAGCCAAGAGATTAATTAATCACTGGACACCAATTATAGACACAGCAATTAAAACAAACCTCCTCAAGACCAACTGCTTACGGACTAAGGTCACAGGTCATCCTTAAACCTGGCAAAACGTAATATGGTCCGTCACGACCACGTTAACAGAACAGGGCTTCTTCTTCCTGTCCATCAGGATCCTCCAGCCTATTATTATCCCTGGGATAAACCCGTACACTGCATCCTGACGCTGTAGAAATTAAAAGGCGCTGCATAAATTTTCCAACACGTCAAATACATTCTCCAATTGATTCCCTTTATGCAGTATATAATCATTAAGAAGTGACAGATCAATTACATTAGACTGGCAATTCCCCACAACTAAATCAATCGGCCAGAGATTTTCCCTTCCCGAGAACACCCGACAGGGGTATACCCTGTACACTCGTGCTCAGTTGACCGGAAGGCCGACATCACGGAAGGCGGATGCAGGTCCCGATGCCGTTGGTTTTGAGACACGACCTTGCATGAGTTGTGCGCAGCGCGGCGAGGTGAGTGCGGTGGGTCTCGGGCGAGAACAACAGTTACGAGCAGAGGCAATACAAGGAAGCACGTGACCGGAAGCTTCCGTCCGGCGCATAAGACGGTTGACGTCGACAGTCTGACATGTCGTTGCGGCGGCAGCAGCTTCACTGGCTCATCAGCGACGAGAGACAATGTCTCTGATCGGCTACCCAGCGGTAAACATCTTGAAGCCCCATTCTCCATGTCACCTTCAGGTTGACGTACGTCCGGCAAAGTCCCTTCTCGCTCATCTATGGAATCGGTCTTCTGAACTTCCAGTGCGAGCGAGCACCGACTGTCTTTGACGTCATCCGCCGCTCTCACGTCATAGGCAGCGGTAATCCTCCGACATTTTCTGGCATACCGTTCACTCTGGAGCGGAAATACATAATCCCGAATCAGGATGCAACGATCTCCAAAATTCAACTGAGCTCTGTGTTCTATCAACCAGTCCAAGCCCAGTACGAGCTCGGGCAAGTCTTCAGTGACCAGGCATCGTGCGTGGAACACAAAGTCTGCGGCTTGACAACGTAGAGAAGTCTCACCAATGACGTGGATATCCGTACCGTTCGCAGCTCGAAGACGTTGACGTGATCCGGTGACGTCAGCAGCGCGCACTAAGGACGACGGCACCAAGGACATCTGACTTCCTGTGTCTATTAACGCGTTTACCGTCTTGCCATGAATTCTCAACGGAAGGTATGCGTTCGTATTTCCCATCACATACCTTACATCAGAGGTTTCCGCTTCCGGTTGTGGATCATCAACGTTCATCTCAGCTGGAGCTTCCTGTTTGAACGGACATTTACGTGCGTAGTGTCCTCGGCCATTGCAGTCATAGCAACGGTCAGAACGTTGACCAACAGGCTGATCCTGTCGTTGTCCTCTACGTCCTCGATACACGCGTTCGTCCTTCGTCCAGGACGGCGGTGTCCTTTCTTGTCCTGACATTTGATTCGAAGGCCAGGGCGTTCTTTGATTCTGAAGTGTCGCCATGGATTGTTCGAGCTGTTCTAGCCGACGCCATTTGGAATCCAACTCTTCTTTCAGGATACGCCGGATCAGTTCAGCAGTCCCATCCGTTTCCTTAGCGTCTTTATTTCGTCCGTGGCGACGCTCTGTTTGTTCATTTTGGTTTTCCTCGGCTTTACTATAGCCCTCAAGACGAAGAGCCAGCTTGAACGCACCATCCAGCGTCGTTGGTTCACGTTCACGGACTTTCAAGGCCAACGTCTTGTCCTTCAAGGCGTCGAGGAACGCTCGGATCGCAATCGTCTCGCTGTGAGCAGATCCTGGTCCTGGATAGGCTAACGTGAGAAGACGTCGGATATCTTGGACCAATGTGCTCAGGTCTTCATTGTCCTTCTGCTTCCTCACGGACAACTGCGTCTGGTAGAGCGCAGTCTGATCCGCGTTTCCATACCGAGAGCTTAGACGTTGTGCTAGGTCCTGCCAAGTAGCGACGTCTTCAGCACCACATTCCCAAAGAATCTGGTTCGCCGGTTCACCAAGTGAACACAACAATTGGTTCAAACGTTCTTCGTCAGTCCAACCGTTGTTCTTGGCGCAAATCTCGAACTTGCGTAAGAACGGTTGAATTGCTGTTCGTCCTGTGTACGTTCCAAGCTTAATCCATTGACGGGCTTTTTCCGGTGCTGTGCTTGTGGATTGATTCCTACCAGTCGCTACTGACACACTGGCGACGGCATCCGGCGGATCACGAGGCGGTGTCGGTTCTTTTGAATCACCAGCCGCTGTTGACGTAGCAGATGAAGGCACTGGTTCTTTAGAAGCGCCCACAACTGGTTTGGCTTCCGTGGTAGTAGACAACCCGGCAGTAGCGGAAGCGGATGTCACCACCGACGTCGTTTCAGGTGACTTGGCAACGTTCTTTGTTAACACCTCATTCAGACGACGTAACACGGCCTGAAGATCAGCATCCATTGACTGTTCTACAGGTTCAGGACGATTTCCTCTCATTCGACACGTCTCAGATTCAGTTACAGCAGCGTTGGACGCTGTGGTTAGCATCGTCCGTTCTTTAGAATCAACAGCGACAGAGTCAGCAACGGTTACGGGTGTAACGGCCGCAGCATTAACTTGTGTCCCCATTGACGTCATCGTCACAGATGGCGGAACTGAGTTTCGACTGGACAGCTCTCGTAATTCGATTACTACCTGACGAAGCACGGCACAAAGTTCATTGTTCATTTGCGGTTCCGTGGCCTTTGACCTGGCTCCCATGTTTCGGCATGTTTCGAGTTCAATTCCGCGACGTTGCGGTTCTCTCATTGTCCCGTCGGTCATCGGACGACCACACAGCGGCTTTGACGGAGTATTCTCAACATCACAGACGTCATTCACATAGGACGTCCATGTTGGTAACGTAGACTTGCCAGCAACTGTCCGTAGGTCTGCACCATAAACGGTAGTTACCTCTGTTTCATTGGATGCACGGTAGTCACGTTCTACTAATGGCCAGCGTTGATCCTCCAGGACGTGTGTCGGTAACACCGGATAATGTTGAACGGCGTTACCAGCGTAGATCGGCAGTAACGACGTACATGTTTCACCTGACGGGAATCCGCCGACACCACTCATCGCTGTTGCTGCATAACGGCCAGGGCGGACTGGTCCCCAAGTCGGATTCGAAGTTTCAGACCTGACTGAGCAGTACACACCCAAGTCAGGACGGTTCACAGGCAATGACGGCGATAACGTAGTATATTGACGCGGAAACGCTGTCATGACGTCAAGACCAGCCATTGTGTACATGGATTCAGCTCGAAGGACAGGCATGCACACAGGAGCGCGTCGAGGCGGAAGCGTGGACGTGACGTCAACACCAGCGGCGACGCTTTCAGGCTCAGGCAGACGTGAAGGCATTGGCCACGACGACAGAGCACGTTGCGGCGGACGCATTGACGTGACGTAGGCACTTGTTACGACGCTTGCGGACTCAGGACGACGTAAAGGCATTGGCCATGACGACGAGGCAAGGTGAGACGGAGGCGTTGGCATGACGTAGGCACCAGCGACGGCGTACGCAGGTTCTTTGGCGAAGGACATGACGCACGACGAAGGCTGTTCTCCTTGACCAACGGCGAAGCTTGCGTCGTTGCCTCTCGGGCGAAGACTGGACGACGGCAAGGTCGTGTCTCGTTGACCTCCCGCACCAACAAGGACGGGCCCTGCATCCGGGTCGTCGGCAGCATAGGACATATGACGTTTGTTTAACTTTTCCTTTGCTGCAGTCCGGCCTTCCGTTTCCCGTTCGTTTGACAGCATCCTGTGTGGTTCTTCACCTGAAACTAGACACTCAGAGTTAATACCAAATTTCTTTACAGTTTGTCCTACATTCTCTCCATGCACTGAACTAAACTGGTCCTCTAACATAGATCGTTGTTTCACTTCAGTCACATCAAAATTCAAGCTATTAGCTCTTGACAAACCATGACTTTCAAACATATCTCTAGATCTGTATTCTTCTAGTTCAATATGGTCATGCATTTCATCCTCATAGTCATCACCATCATCATTCAACGCATGTGACACAGCATCATCCATTCTCAAGACTTCATCAGTCATTAAATTCAAGTTTTCAAAATCATTGCACTTCCCAGCACCAATTATAACACCCCACTTCTGGTACCAGTTGTCGCGAGGGCCCCACCTTCACTACCAATTGTCGCGAAGTTCACACCTTGGGTGCCCGTGCGCTGTGTTGGGCCCTGGTGCTGGACAGTGTCAAGTGATTTGAAGGACTTCCTATGCAGAGGGTGCCACTCCTCTGGTCTATAATGCACGGCTGGTTTTCCTTTCAGCCTCTCACTACGCCTAGGCTGGCCTAAGGACAAGTTCCCCTCCCTTGACTCACCAACTTCTACTGCCCTTTCAGCATCTACCAGGAAGGCTGAACGGCTGTCCACGGTTTCCGGTCTGGAAACAAGGTTTAACCTAAAGGTTGCCTCAGGATTCGAACTGGACCCATACACAGATTTATTGTTCATGTCAAGGGGGACTCCTTCCTCACCTAGGCTTACTCTATCTGTGTCATCGTAAGTGACTTGGGATCGAACCTCCCATTGGGCGGAGTTCTCTGCTTCTAAGGAAGCCAGCGCCTTAGAAGTCTCTACTAACTTCGCTAGTACTCTTTGAGTGACTTCTGCATTTACATTAGAATTCCTAAGCACCAATTCAACGAGTTCAGATTTACTTAAACTCATTATTTTAATATTATCAAACAAATTAAAACTTAAATATGCAATTACATAAAAGATCTTTCTGTCTTAAATCGATTAATAATAGTTCTCATTAAACACTGATATTGCAGTACAATGTCAGCACCTTACTAGCGATCGTGATCAATACTCTTTCAACACAATGCTAGAAACTCGTATGACATCAATCAAATTGCAAATAAGGGCCCAACCCGGCTCACGAGGGTCATCAGTGCAATGCAATGCTTGACATATTAAAACAAGGGCAATGTCGCAACTGGACGTCCTTTTCAAAGCTCACGGACTTCCCAAATCAAAAGAAACTAATATGCGATTCAACTATTACCCTTCGGCCCAAAATTTAACCTCATTAAATTTAGAAAGTAAGAAATCAAATAGTTGCCTGTCCTTTCGAGAACATTTGACCTCGGCACACAGATCACTTTGGCTGAGCTTCACAGTCACGGCACTGTCGACTCGAGTTCCCCAGGCTTGACTTCGGATCGTCGATATTCGATCCAGTTCGGTCGCAATCTCGACTCAAATGCATCAAATCTTGAGCAGCTCAGTTTCCGACTTCCAACTACTCGAAACTACTCAAATGTACGCTACAATTGCATCTCAAATCGGCAATTTGGCGACAATTTCCGAGCCTCAGAAATACACGTCCGACTGTCATGGCGTCCTTGCTCACACTGATCTGACATCAGCTTGGCGAATCTAGCCTAGCTTAGCGCGCAGGCGGCCGTCAAAACGAGGCCAGCCCTTGGGTCACTTATGTAGCGCAAGTCGGCGATGTCGCACTTCGCCACACTCGCCCCACCCCAGAAAGAAATTTATCCCATCAGGAGAAATTTCTGAGAGTATCCTCTCCTGCGGGCTGAGTCTCCGTGACCCCCCAAGGGAAACGTCAGGCATCACAATGTACTGTAGCAGTAACCATAAAATTTCAACGGGAGCACAACTGCTTCTAACCGACTTCAACGGGAGCACAACTGCTTCTAACCGTTCTACTGCTTGGCACTATGTTCCCTTAGTACAGATCATCGATCACTTGACCGTCCATAAAATAATCGATCTCTACGATACAATGTTCATTGGTGGCCTCAGTTAACACCACTAAATGTCTCTCAACAAATTGACATGTTCAGCCTAGTTTGCTAAATCTAGTTGTACATGGTATCTAAATTCACAACTGGACTTATCTCTACAGCAGTACCATCTGACTGATGCAATAGTTTTAAAAAAACATTCAAGTCAAAAATACATCTGCTCTAACACAAGCAATAAATTCACTTAAGAGGCGCTATAGTAAAGTTCTGATACATTATTACATTACATTAAGACATAAGGCCAAGCCCATACGAATGTCTACAGAACTTAAGTATCCCTCTAGGACACCATCACACCAATAGGGCATGACCTCTAAAACATTCAACATTTATAGAGCACCTATGTACAGTTCAGTGGCCCTCTACTAAGCTTCCACTAATCATATCACACAATTCTAAAATGTGTAAGGACCAATAAATCACCTCGGACTAACACTTTTAGTCACAGCAATCGCCTATACAATCATTAAGATCCGACATGTAGATATTACACCACATCACTAAACATAAAATGGCTACAGTTCTTTGCACATTCATCAAAATAAACTAAGACGGAGGCCAACAGCCAAAGCACATAATTATCGCCATTACGCGACGAAAGTCAATCACGTGGTGATTTCAATTACATTACAACAACCACTGACCATCTTCCATCGTCCTAACTGGTGGCCAACCAAGGCATCATCAAGCCTCTCTAAAACTACTCAGGGTCGTCTACCCACGACCGGTAGGATGGCTAATCCTCAACTAGCCAAGAGATTAATTAATCACTGGACACCAATTATAGACACAGCAATTAAAACAAACCTCCTCAAGACCAACTGCTTACGGACTAAGGTCACAGGTCATCCTTAAACCTGGCAAAACGTAATATGGTCCGTCACGACCACGTTAACAGAACAGGGCTTCTTCTTCCTGTCCATCAGGATCCTCCAGCCTATTATTATCCCTGGGATAAACCCGTACACTGCATCCTGACGCTGTAGAAATTAAAAGGCGCTGCATAAATTTTCCAACACGTCAAATACATTCTCCAATTGATTCCCTTTATGCAGTATATAATCATTAAGAAGTGACAGATCAATTACATTAGACTGGCAATTCCCCACAACTAAATCAATCGGCCAGAGATTTTCCCTTCCCGAGAACACCCGACAGGGGTATACCCTGTACACTCGTGCTCAGTTGACCGGAAGGCCGACATCACGGAAGGCGGATGCAGGTCCCGATGCCGTTGGTTTTGAGACACGACCTTGCATGAGTTGTGCGCAGCGCGGCGAGGTGAGTGCGGTGGGTCTCGGGCGAGAACAACAGTTACGAGCAGAGGCAATACAAGGAAGCACGTGACCGGAAGCTTCCGTCCGGCGCATAAGACGGTTGACGTCGACAGTCTGACATGTCGTTGCGGCGGCAGCAGCTTCACTGGCTCATCAGCGACGAGAGACAATGTCTCTGATCGGCTACCCAGCGGTAAACATCTTGAAGCCCCATTCTCCATGTCACCTTCAGGTTGACGTACGTCCGGCAAAGTCCCTTCTCGCTCATCTATGGAATCGGTCTTCTGAACTTCCAGTGCGAGCGAGCACCGACTGTCTTTGACGTCATCCGCCGCTCTCACGTCATAGGCAGCGGTAATCCTCCGACATTTTCTGGCATACCGTTCACTCTGGAGCGGAAATACATAATCCCGAATCAGGATGCAACGATCTCCAAAATTCAACTGAGCTCTGTGTTCTATCAACCAGTCCAAGCCCAGTACGAGCTCGGGCAAGTCTTCAGTGACCAGGCATCGTGCGTGGAACACAAAGTCTGCGGCTTGACAACGTAGAGAAGTCTCACCAATGACGTGGATATCCGTACCGTTCGCAGCTCGAAGACGTTGACGTGATCCGGTGACGTCAGCAGCGCGCACTAAGGACGACGGCACCAAGGACATCTGACTTCCTGTGTCTATTAACGCGTTTACCGTCTTGCCATGAATTCTCAACGGAAGGTATGCGTTCGTATTTCCCATCACATACCTTACATCAGAGGTTTCCGCTTCCGGTTGTGGATCATCAACGTTCATCTCAGCTGGAGCTTCCTGTTTGAACGGACATTTACGTGCGTAGTGTCCTCGGCCATTGCAGTCATAGCAACGGTCAGAACGTTGACCAACAGGCTGATCCTGTCGTTGTCCTCTACGTCCTCGATACACGCGTTCGTCCTTCGTCCAGGACGGCGGTGTCCTTTCTTGTCCTGACATTTGATTCGAAGGCCAGGGCGTTCTTTGATTCTGAAGTGTCGCCATGGATTGTTCGAGCTGTTCTAGCCGACGCCATTTGGAATCCAACTCTTCTTTCAGGATACGCCGGATCAGTTCAGCAGTCCCATCCGTTTCCTTAGCGTCTTTATTTCGTCCGTGGCGACGCTCTGTTTGTTCATTTTGGTTTTCCTCGGCTTTACTATAGCCCTCAAGACGAAGAGCCAGCTTGAACGCACCATCCAGCGTCGTTGGTTCACGTTCACGGACTTTCAAGGCCAACGTCTTGTCCTTCAAGGCGTCGAGGAACGCTCGGATCGCAATCGTCTCGCTGTGAGCAGATCCTGGTCCTGGATAGGCTAACGTGAGAAGACGTCGGATATCTTGGACCAATGTGCTCAGGTCTTCATTGTCCTTCTGCTTCCTCACGGACAACTGCGTCTGGTAGAGCGCAGTCTGATCCGCGTTTCCATACCGAGAGCTTAGACGTTGTGCTAGGTCCTGCCAAGTAGCGACGTCTTCAGCACCACATTCCCAAAGAATCTGGTTCGCCGGTTCACCAAGTGAACACAACAATTGGTTCAAACGTTCTTCGTCAGTCCAACCGTTGTTCTTGGCGCAAATCTCGAACTTGCGTAAGAACGGTTGAATTGCTGTTCGTCCTGTGTACGTTCCAAGCTTAATCCATTGACGGGCTTTTTCCGGTGCTGTGCTTGTGGATTGATTCCTACCAGTCGCTACTGACACACTGGCGACGGCATCCGGCGGATCACGAGGCGGTGTCGGTTCTTTTGAATCACCAGCCGCTGTTGACGTAGCAGATGAAGGCACTGGTTCTTTAGAAGCGCCCACAACTGGTTTGGCTTCCGTGGTAGTAGACAACCCGGCAGTAGCGGAAGCGGATGTCACCACCGACGTCGTTTCAGGTGACTTGGCAACGTTCTTTGTTAACACCTCATTCAGACGACGTAACACGGCCTGAAGATCAGCATCCATTGACTGTTCTACAGGTTCAGGACGATTTCCTCTCATTCGACACGTCTCAGATTCAGTTACAGCAGCGTTGGACGCTGTGGTTAGCATCGTCCGTTCTTTAGAATCAACAGCGACAGAGTCAGCAACGGTTACGGGTGTAACGGCCGCAGCATTAACTTGTGTCCCCATTGACGTCATCGTCACAGATGGCGGAACTGAGTTTCGACTGGACAGCTCTCGTAATTCGATTACTACCTGACGAAGCACGGCACAAAGTTCATTGTTCATTTGCGGTTCCGTGGCCTTTGACCTGGCTCCCATGTTTCGGCATGTTTCGAGTTCAATTCCGCGACGTTGCGGTTCTCTCATTGTCCCGTCGGTCATCGGACGACCACACAGCGGCTTTGACGGAGTATTCTCAACATCACAGACGTCATTCACATAGGACGTCCATGTTGGTAACGTAGACTTGCCAGCAACTGTCCGTAGGTCTGCACCATAAACGGTAGTTACCTCTGTTTCATTGGATGCACGGTAGTCACGTTCTACTAATGGCCAGCGTTGATCCTCCAGGACGTGTGTCGGTAACACCGGATAATGTTGAACGGCGTTACCAGCGTAGATCGGCAGTAACGACGTACATGTTTCACCTGACGGGAATCCGCCGACACCACTCATCGCTGTTGCTGCATAACGGCCAGGGCGGACTGGTCCCCAAGTCGGATTCGAAGTTTCAGACCTGACTGAGCAGTACACACCCAAGTCAGGACGGTTCACAGGCAATGACGGCGATAACGTAGTATATTGACGCGGAAACGCTGTCATGACGTCAAGACCAGCCATTGTGTACATGGATTCAGCTCGAAGGACAGGCATGCACACAGGAGCGCGTCGAGGCGGAAGCGTGGACGTGACGTCAACACCAGCGGCGACGCTTTCAGGCTCAGGCAGACGTGAAGGCATTGGCCACGACGACAGAGCACGTTGCGGCGGACGCATTGACGTGACGTAGGCACTTGTTACGACGCTTGCGGACTCAGGACGACGTAAAGGCATTGGCCATGACGACGAGGCAAGGTGAGACGGAGGCGTTGGCATGACGTAGGCACCAGCGACGGCGTACGCAGGTTCTTTGGCGAAGGACATGACGCACGACGAAGGCTGTTCTCCTTGACCAACGGCGAAGCTTGCGTCGTTGCCTCTCGGGCGAAGACTGGACGACGGCAATGTCGTGTCTCGTTGACCTCCCGCACCAACAAGGACGGGCCCTGCATCCGGGTCGTCGGCAGCATAGGACATATGACGTTTGTTTAACTTTTCCTTTGCTGCAGTCCGGCCTTCCGTTTCCCGTTCGTTTGACAGCATCCTGTGTGGTTCTTCACCTGAAACTAGACACTCAGAGTTAATACCAAATTTCTTTACAGTTTGTCCTACATTCTCTCCATGCACTGAACTAAACTGGTCCTCTAACATAGATCGTTGTTTCACTTCAGTCACATCAAAATTCAAGCTATTAGCTCTTGACAAACCATGACTTTCAAACATATCTCTAGATCTGTATTCTTCTAGTTCAATATGGTCATGCATTTCATCCTCATAGTCATCACCATCATCATTCAACGCATGTGACACAGCATCATCCATTCTCAAGACTTCATCAGTCATTAAATTCAAGTTTTCAAAATCATTGCACTTCCCAGCACCAATTATAACACCCCACTTCTGGTACCAGTTGTCGCGAGGGCCCCACCTTCACTACCAATTGTCGCGAAGTTCACACCTTGGGTGCCCGTGCGCTGTGTTGGGCCCTGGTGCTGGACAGTGTCAAGTGATTTGAAGGACTTCCTATGCAGAGGGTGCCACTCCTCTGGTCTATAATGCACGGCTGGTTTTCCTTTCAGCCTCTCACTACGCCTAGGCTGGCCTAAGGACAAGTTCCCCTCCCTTGACTCACCAACTTCTACTGCCCTTTCAGCATCTACCAGGAAGGCTGAACGGCTGTCCACGGTTTCCGGTCTGGAAACAAGGTTTAACCTAAAGGTTGCCTCAGGATTCGAACTGGACCCATACACAGATTTATTGTTCATGTCAAGGGGGACTCCTTCCTCACCTAGGCTTACTCTATCTGTGTCATCGTAAGTGACTTGGGATCGAACCTCCCATTGGGCGGAGTTCTCTGCTTCTAAGGAAGCCAGCGCCTTAGAAGTCTCTACTAACTTCGCTAGTACTCTTTGAGTGACTTCTGCATTTACATTAGAATTCCTAAGCACCAATTCAACGAGTTCAGATTTACTTAAACTCATTATTTTAATATTATCAAACAAATTAAAACTTAAATATGCAATTACATAAAAGATCTTTCTGTCTTAAATCGATTAATAATAGTTCTCATTAAACACTGATATTGCAGTACAATGTCAGCACCTTACTAGCGATCGTGATCAATACTCTTTCAACACAATGCTAGAAACTCGTATGACATCAATCAAATTGCAAATAAGGGCCCAACCCGGCTCACGAGGGTCATCAGTGCAATGCAATGCTTGACATATTAAAACAAGGGCAATGTCGCAACTGGACGTCCTTTTCAAAGCTCACGGACTTCCCAAATCAAAAGAAACTAATATGCGATTCAACTATTACCCTTCGGCCCAAAATTTAACCTCATTAAATTTAGAAAGTAAGAAATCAAATAGTTGCCTGTCCTTTCGAGAACATTTGACCTCGGCACACAGATCACTTTGGCTGAGCTTCACAGTCACGGCACTGTCGACTCGAGTTCCCCAGGCTTGACTTCGGATCGTCGATATTCGATCCAGTTCGGTCGCAATCTCGACTCAAATGCATCAAATCTTGAGCAGCTCAGTTTCCGACTTCCAACTACTCGAAACTACTCAAATGTACGCTACAATTGCATCTCAAATCGGCAATTTGGCGACAATTTCCGAGCCTCAGAAATACACGTCCGACTGTCATGGCGTCCTTGCTCACACTGATCTGACATCAGCTTGGCGAATCTAGCCTAGCTTAGCGCGCAGGCGGCCGTCAAAACGAGGCCAGCCCTTGGGTCACTTATGTAGCGCAAGTCGGCGATGTCGCACTTCGCCACACTTACATGTTGAAAAGCAAAATGGAAAGAGTGTTTGAATAGGAAGCGTAATACTTTGCAAAGTCAGAATGATTTCGATGTTCGAACGTTAAAACCACAACTTTCAGATTCCCAGTGTGTATAGATGTTGAGATGTATAACTAAGTTACAACTCTTATGAGGAAACATCGCAGCGTTTATAGTTTTCTTTATCAAAATTCTGAATTTTCAATTCCTACGAGACTTGGAATAAAAACTTGTACGCGACAATTACAACTTTTTAATTATCAAGACTGTGCGCTGACGACTTTAAAGTTTCCAAACACGTATGGAATGAGAGTTTAAGCTTGCGAATTTTAGTTTGTAAGACTGTTGAGAGAGAGCGAGAGAGCGCGCGAGAGAGAGAGGAAGCGGAAGAGGGAGAGAAGAAGGACGAGAGAGAGAGATAGAGAGAGAGAGAGAGGAAGAGCGCGAGAGAGAGAGAGGGAGAGGGAGAGAGAAGAGGTTTTAGGGTAAAAGGCATAATTTCCATGATAGTTTGTTCAATAAAACGTCAAATTGTAAGTTTGGGAGACACATGCGACGATGGTTTGAATGCTAATCTTACAATTTATACTTTGCAAAGACTGAGATTGCAGCGGGTTTTACAGTGGGTTTGACGACAGTTGACAACTTTAAGGCTGTAAGGTGGGTGAAACGAAGGTTTTTTAGTTTGAGAAGCTCCTTAACATGATAAAATTTTCTTTTGATAGATGAGTGAGACGAATGATCTCTTTATAAAGTTGTTGCATGGGCTGGTGAGGTAGTTAGAGTGGAGGTTCATATTGTAAAAATTATACATTTTAGACTGGATAGGTGCTGCTAAGATTAAGTCTTTCCACATTGTACAGACAAATGTGCTAATTTCCACAGCAACATACCAAACTTTTAGTCTGCGAAGACGTCGGGCTTGAGAGCTTACAGGCTAAATGACAAGTTTTTGCTACAAAAATACCGGTGTTGAAGGTTTGCGTAGCAAGCTAACGTCTTTCACGTTTGCATATTCAGTTGGATTGAGAGTTTACATATAAACTTAGAACTTGCAAGCTGCATGAAGGATTTCTACAGTAAAATGTCGACTTTTTTCATGTGAAGATGCAAGATGTAGAGCTAAAATGATACCGTTTATGTTACAAAGATGCTCAGGACATTGCAAAGTGTCATCTCTTACGATGTAAAGTCTGCTGAGAAGAGAGCAAACACACAATTTTTGGAATGCAGAGACGCCTACGAGGTGAGAAACTTAGGTCTTTTAGGAGAGCTGCCATGAAGGTTTGCAGAGTAAAATGTGAGCTTTTGAGTTCCACGAGCGCTGGCCAGGACGGTTTCTATACTAAAATTTACAACTTTCTTCGTTTCAACGAAAGATTTGCACGCTGATTTGCGTGTTTTATTTTGGATATGTCGTGGAATAAGCAGATTTGTGGAAACTTTAAGTTTTTGGGTGAAATGTAGTTGAACTTGTACATCTTTGGATGATGGAGCTGAAGCATATGAGAGTTCTAACGGATAAAGTATGAGATGTGCGAATGCAACTTGTGTGAACAGAGTGATTTCCATTGCGATGCATGTTGCATTTTCAGAGAATTCTGAGGTTGCCATATTATTCCTAGAGGTAATTTGTAGGATGCAGCAATCGAAGTACACTTGTAAAACATTTAACATGTCTTGTGCAGTTGGATGATAGTTCTAGCAAAGCGTTGGAGCTGCAATTTGATAGAAAACGAGAGGTTTCGCGTGAGAGGAGAGAAACGTGCAGATCTTCTATAGACGTGCAACTTTGCATATTTTCATTCTCAGAAGTTTTTCAATTGCAGGCAAAATATCTAAATACTCAAAGACACGAGGTGCAGGTTAAAAGCTGATTTATTTCAATAATGCAACTTCTATGTCGAGTCACCAAAGTTTCTCGCACAACATATGGAAATATATGCTCTACGCCTCATCCACGCACGCTCAATTTGTTAAAGTCAGCGTTTTCACATAAACGACATTATCAAAGATTTCATTGTTACAAGTCCATTTTAAACAATTAAACTTGACAACATTCCAAATTCATGCGAAACTGGCTCCAACATTTGGCAAAAGTTGTAGAAATGTACACTTTAATTGCAAATGTAAAAGACAAAGTTTTCATTCATCAACAAAGTTGTGCTATAACTAATGAAAAACGAGCAATATTCTTAGCACTGCGCGATCATTTCTGGCTCTCTTCTTGTCTTTGAACATCGGTTTAAACATGCGATTACTACCACCGCCGCCGCCACCGCAGCCGCCACCGCCGGCACCGCCGGCGCCGTAGTCGTCATCGACATCAAACACATTTTTCCGAGAGTTGCAATTTAGACGTATGCGCTGACAGACAGTTAATGAAGAATTTTAAACAATATAAATTCTCACAGTCCCAAGAATTCTGGCTGAGCACAGTGGACACTAGTCAATAGCATCTGCACAGGGCTCACAACGAACTGTATGACAACACGGTAGATTCAGCGTTTGTACTTGTGTAGAATTGCAGCGTTTGCATATCAATGAAGTTTTCAACTTTTCATTCTCGGTCTTAAGTCGGATGATGCGATAAGAATGAGAGGTGTGAAGGTTGTCAGGCTTTAGAATATGATCCTCACGTCCATCGTTTCTATCAAGTCCTTCACCTTCTGACGTCACAGATTCACAACTGCCTGGAAGGTTGTTTTGCATCCAAGTGGTGTCTTGAGTTTCAACCTTAAAACACATTCTCGATATACTTTTAAGTAAACTAGAGAGTTGACTAATTGTACAAGACTGTCAAATGGACCTGCGGCTGACGGCTTTTAACGAATTCAAACTCTTGCTAACTGTTCATCCATTGGTCGGTTAAAATTTTGAAATTTCTTATTGACATCTACCGATTATTATTGTTGTTGATGTACAAAAATTTTTGAAACTAAAATTTTTGAAACTTTGAAACTAAAATTTTTAAAACTAAAAATTTTTAAAACCTTGAAACTAAAAATTTGTAAAACTTTGAAGCTAAAATTTTTTTAAACTAAAACTTTGTAAAACTTTGAAACTAAAAATTTTCAAACTAAAAATTTGCAAAACTTTGAAGTTAAAATTTTTTCAAACTAAAAATTTGTAAAACTTTGAAACTAAAATTTTTCAAACTAAAAATTTTGTAAAACTTTGAAACTAAAATTTTTCAAACTAAAAATTTTGTAAAACTTTGAAACTAAAATTTTTCAAACAAAAAATTTGTAAAACTTTGAAACAAAAATTTTGTAAAACTAAAAATTTGTAAAACTTTGAAGCTAAAATTTTTCAAACTAAAAATTTGTAAAACTTTGAAACTAAAAATTTTTCAAACTAAAAATTTGTAAAATTTTGAAGCTAAAATTTTTTAAACTAAAATTTTGTAAAACTTTGAAACTAAAATTTTTCAAACTAAAAATTTGCAAAACTTTGAAGCTAAAATTTTTTAAACTAAAAATTTGTAAAACTTTGAAACTAAAATTTTGGAAACTTGAAATTTTGGGTTAGAAATTTCAAAATAATCGGTGAGGCTGGAGGTGACGACTACGGCGCCGGCGTGAGACGCGAAGCCAACGCTCTTACCGATGTAGCTAACTGGGCCAGTAACATCACTGGCGTGAAGAGCAAGCGGTAGCGAGATCGCTTCCCGCAACCAATTCTCCCAAAAAGGTCCACTCAGCCTATTTTCATTCGCGAGATGGCGCGTTGTTAAAAAATGAGATGTATGACGTGATGGGAGCCGTATACCGTTAAATTCGACTCCTGTAATAACTTGTGATCATCCGTTCATACTGATTTGTGATCATACTGCGTTATTATCAGAAAATATTAAACGAAAATATTATTATTATTATTATTAAGAGTGATTGCAGTAGTACCGTTTGACTCCCACACCACCTCAATCTTTAAAAGACTTAGTATATTAGACATTAAACAAATCCGGACGGCCCAAATAGGTGAATTCTTCTTTCGATTTGAATCTTTTACCAGCAACATTTAATGTTGTGTCCCCGCAACTTCATAGCGGGGACACAGATTCATACACGTAGTACGAGGAATGCTGCTACACTTCGCCCCACTAAAGCACGCACAAATACCCGGGTATAGGCCTATATGCCCTATAGCATAAAATTCTTCGGGCCGAACCTTGGAAAGGGATATCTCCCATTGTGCGTCATTCTGCTAACATCCATTTATTCAAAGCCCGACTGAGAGAGTTTTTGTTGAAAGATGATTGAACCACCCCATTCGTTAGGACTACGACGGTTGCCCTTCTGGGTCCGGGGGCACACGTCCGCATCTGGACCCTACACTACCTACTTACTTATTGTTTGTGAGTGGGATAGATAAGTTTAGTTAAGCTTTTTCATATGCCTTGTTCTCGCTGAGTAACCTGCCTATCTCCTGGGCTTATCCTGCTATTGGAATACTGGGATGTTACCTTAACCTAGGAGGAGGCAACTCTGACTTCGACAGTCTCTTGGACAATGTTACGGAACCAAGTAGGTGTCCCCACTCAGCGGAATCTTCCTGCCCATGAGGGTCACCTTTTGCGAATTGAATTGAAAAATACATACATACATACATACATACATACATACATACATACATACATACATACATACATACATACATACATGCATGCATGCATACATACATACATACATACATACATACATGCATGCATGCATGCATGCATACATGCATGCATGCATGCATGCATACATACATACATACATACATGCATAGGCTAGCTATAAAATGTAAATATAGCCTTGGATCTCCGAAATTTCTCAGCGTCACGCAAGAGACCAGACCGGCGCTCTGTTAAATCGAACTCGCAAGAGTCCAGATATTTGGTGAATCTATTAGTGCCATTAGTACCCGAAGTCATTCGCTAAGGAGTTATCGACTGACTTAATGAGTTAGCGACTGACTCAGTCGACTGTCACATATTTATCAACTGACTAAGTCGCTTACACTTATCCACTGACTAACCGAGTAACCGACTTGCTTCTCAGGTTGTCAGGTATGAATATTAGTCACCCAACAATATAATGCATTTTACTGCACATTGTACTGACCGTGCCATTCCGTGGGCATTAGATGGGACTCGTACGGGCTCTATGCCGGTCCAATATGGGTATATTGGCTCTGTAGTGGGCATGTTGACAGAGGACAGATCGATGGCTGTGAAATGTTAACGTGAATTTATGAAAGGTGACAGACGCATTTTAGCGTTTATAGAAGTTGTAAAGCATACGACTACATTTTAGTCCAAGGTCGTATTTCTCTCGGAAACGCAAATGACCTCCTATTTTCCATGCGCGATCTCCGAAGCAGGTTTTCGATTTTCTGATTTTCTTAGGTGCACCACCTAAGTATCCAACAGATACTTAGGTGCACCGTCTGCTTCGTGGTCAACCTGAGTGACCACGAAGCAGACGACTGCAGTTTTTGCTGCCTCGAAAGCCAATGATCGTCAATTGAGGCTCCTGCTTAGCCTCAATTGGCGGAATCATCTGCTGACCAATTGATTTACGTGGCAGATCAGACCCAAGTCGCGAACCGCACCAGACGGTGGAGCCATACCCCACAGACCTCCAAGGGAACGGCACTCAACTGACCACGACGTTTGCGTGGCGCACACCAGAGGAAGTCTGTCTTGCCAGGGTTCAGAAGCAGACGATTCGACCTCATCCAGGCTGCAACTTCATCAACACTGAGCTCCATTCGACGCTGAAGCTGAGGGATCTCCGATCTTGGGCCAGTCGTATATAACTGTGTGTCATCGGCGTAGAAGTTATACGACAGGCCTAATCGGGAGGCGAGGTTACTGAGATCCGTGGTGTACAGAAGAACAGCAGTGGTCCAAGAACCGATTCCTGAGGTACCCCGAGGAGGAGACGAAGCACAGACGACCTCTTTCTGTCAAACAGTGCAACTTGCCTCTGCGCTTTTCTATAGCGACCATATATCTATCTATAATCTATCTATCTATAATGAACTTCTATAGCGCCCCTTCAAGAAATCTACTCAGTGGCGCTCCCGACCCAGGCCCGGTCAAAAAGAAAGGTCTTTAGAAAGCCATAGAAAGTACCTGAGAGGTCTCTAGGGAGAGAGCGAAGGGAGAGAGGGAGGTCATTCCAAGCGGTAGGACCCACCACGGAGAATGCCCTACGCTGCGCCATAGCAGTACGCGCATAGGGGACAGCAAAATCACCCCGGGAGGCCGAGCCTAAGGCTCGGCGCCCCGCACAAGCGGAAGTTAAAGTAAAGAGCTCGCCCCAGGACACAATGCCACGCCATGGTGGCGACCCTGTAATGAATGCGATGCTGGACAGGAAGCCAATGGAGAACGTCTGGCATAACCGGCGAGATATATGGCCTCGACCCTGCTCTTTTTTCAATGTGATGTCATCGGCATAGGCTAGAAATGAGGGTTAAATGAGGGTGCTATAAATATATGTGCTGATAACACAAATGATGATTAGAATAGGTCCAAACTAGAACGGAGCGTTGTGGAACTTTGAAAGTGAGTTCTGCATGACTGAGATGAGACTTCCGGTTCTAGTTTGGACCTATTCTTGAGACTTCCGGTTTATTAACACATTAAGAGGGTTGAATCTAGAGGAAAAACAGTGTCTCAACCAGGTTGAAATTTCTTGAGCTTTCTGAGGTTCTTAACTGTATAATCAGCTGATTCTCTGGAACCTTCCGAGATTCTTGACTTCTCTCTTCAACTGAAGTCTATCGAACTTTCTGAGGGTTTTTAGCTTCTCTTCTCAGCTTAATTACTGGAGATTTATCAGATTCTTAACTTCTCTCTTCAGCGAAAACTTCTGAAACTTTCATAAATTATCAGCTGAACCTCATGAGCTTTCCCAGGTTCTTAACTTATCTCTCTCTCTCTGCTTGTCTGTCTGTCTGTCTCTCTCTGGCTCTCTCTCTCTCTATATATATATATATATATACATATATATACATATGTAATCCGTCTCTCTCTCTCTCGATAAAGCTATCAAAAATATGATTAGTACGAACACGAGACACAGCTTCAGTCTATCTAATGCAGATTGTGCGGTCTCTGGCCGATGGCAAAGGTGAAGTAGACTGCAATAACAGCAATTGTGTATGTTCATCGCATGTCAGCGTGGGGACTACTTCAAAAATTTAGGCATTACAGGTGGTCATTCTTTTAGACAATCAATCATTTCTCGTTTACTACCGTAGAAATTGTAGTCGGTTTCGAAGGTCGTTAACTAGTGTGCTTGGCGTTTAAAACCAAAGCGTCACTTATCCTTGTGAGCAGCCTGCAGTGGCGTGTAGGTTTAGCTGGGTTTATATATACCTGCAGAGCAAAAGCTACAAGGAATAGAGATACATACGCAACAATGTCTGCAGAAATGGGTGAGCTACCACAGTGTATCGTCGTCATCGCATCATCATCATTTTTGCGCATATTTGTCGTTTTTCATACATGAACTATCGAAATTATAGTCCTACTATAATTTTCAACGTCTGTTGATGTCATAGTTTCGTTCGCTTACAGATAAGTTTTTGCTTTTGACTATTCTGAGAATCATGCGCTTTGGTTGATATTGATGCTGACTGCTGGTAGACGGACTCGCCAGTGAGCTTTCTCCACACTCTAGGGTTGTGATTTGAAAATTTGAGACCCAAACTAGCACGGCTATAGTGTATCGTCGTCATGCTTAAATTGCAAAGGGTTCTGAACTCCTTAGCTAGACTAATACGTCAAAAATTGCACATAATCTCTGTGCTTAAATCTGTGCATTGGCCTTGGGTTCAGCGAAGAATTTGTTTTGAAGTTAGGGCTCGTAGTTTATAAACAAATGAAACATTGAACTCTGGCCAACCACAATACTTAAAATCGGTCCTTATTCACTAAAATTATGTTTTCAGTGCTCAACAATATAATATTTCTCTGGCCATAGGCTTAAAACTAGACTTAAAACTAGAATTGTTCCCGATGAACGAGCTTTATCGGTTGCTTGGCTTAGATTTTTCCCTGTATCTCTCTGCTCGTTTGCTCATGTCATTTCGTTCACAACTTAAGACTTACCTTTTCAAACTGCTTATCAATCACAGACTCTGTCTTAGCGGATTGAACTTCCGGACATTGTCCTGAAAATGGCTTGGTTTTGGTGCATTATCGGTTCACATCAGGGCTGTAGTGGAGGGTATACGCGGGTATACAGCGTATACTCGCCTCTAGCGAAATTTGAGAGCGTATACTCAGCGCTCTAGACGAGGGTATACGCGGGTATACAGCGTATACTTACCTCTGTAGAGACCTGAGTAATGAAATTTGGAGGAAAAAGAGAGGTTTTGACAGGTTTTTAGGGCGAATGACTAAAAAAAAAGGTCATCAACTTTTTCAGAGACGAAATCGTAAAAAGTCAGAAAATTATAAGGGAATTTGTGAAAAGTCTGAAATTTTTCTTAGACGAATTCCTAAAAAAGGTCTTCAAATTTTTTTTACGCCGCTGGTCACCGGTAGCGTATACTCGCCTCAAATTTTACCACTACAGCCCTGGTTCACACCATTTGTATTAGACACCAGCGAAGTTACTAATTACGATGTTGCTTCTCTTTTACTGGTGCGTCACCCACCAGCTGAAGTCAATAATTATGTAATTTCGTCTTCGATGCTCACTATAGCTTATTTCGCATTTTCAATGTTTCTGGTAGAGCGAAGAATTTGTTTCCCCTTGCCGATGTAGGCCTACCTCGTTTAATTGACTATTCTTGACCAGCGTATATGCGCCATCTCTTAGTCAGGCACCGGTATTTGTTTTCATTTTTTTAAATAAATACTAAAATGACGCTTTTCCTTCTATTGTGCTGGGCTTCTTTTACTGACTTCTGTCGGTTATTGCTTACTGCCAAACTGATTCTCTTCCAAAGCTGAATTGTCTGGCATGTTAATAAAAAAAACTCAAAGGTAGCCTACACCAGAAAAATCCTCTTTCTCATACTTCTTGCTGGCCTTACTTAAAACTAGAATTGTTCCTGATGAGCTTTTCACGGTTCATGGCATGTTAATAAGTCGCGACGGTCATCTAAAAAAGCCCAAAGGTAGCCAAAGTACACCAGACAAATCCACCCAAAGGTAGCCTACACCAGCCAAATCCAGCCAAATCTGGCTAGACCCGTTAAACCTTAAAACCTTAAAGTTTTGTCATCTGGGCATCGCTTCAACCTGTTATAAAGCTCATGCTCTTACAAATTACCTCACTTAAAACAAATTCACATTATGGCATTTAATGAAATCTGGCTACGTGTTGATGACTTTCATTTTCACTGTTGAAAGAACCAGACGGTGGTCGATTAGCTTCACTTTAAAAATCCTATTTGCCTTCGCGTTTTGAAGCTAATATTATTATATTATTAAGCCATATATATATATATGTATATATATATATATATATATATATATGAACTCTAATGCCAAACACTATACAAACCTTGACCTCGTAAGCTCCTATGGACGCTGTAATCTTATCCTCAACTGACCTAGTTATGGTCACCTTAACATTCACGTCGATAGAAATGGTAACACTTTTAATACCTTGCATGAACTTGTAACTTCTTTTGATTTTAACCAGCACACCACCTGAACAACATACGTTAAAGGCATACTCCTTTGAAATCCACGAAGGTTGTGTGAAATTGCGGATGCTTAAATCTCGGGTGCCACTTGAACATGTTGAGCGCCGCCCAAGACTGTCCGCAATAACAATAAGACTATGGCACGCCTTTCAAAGAACAGTGCAAATTTTTCGTAATTTTATTTCAAATGCAAAATCCTACACAAGCCTAAATTCAGATATGAAAAAACTCGTTTTGTCCGAGATCCCTTTGAATAGTCAATAGCCTATATGTCAATTTTCATGTGTTTGGTACTACCATGTTGGATGCTGACACTATGTCTCTTTTTTTCGCTGCATCGCCCTTCAAACCTCTCAACCTTCTTACATTCGCCAGCTATTCATCATCCCACCGTCCGGGTCTACTCGCTCATCATCATATCTTTCTCTATCTCGGCCTCCAGTCTCCTCCTGTCTGAAATTCTGCAATCGTTCCTTAGTGCACCGGGTCTTTGGAATGATATCCCAAAGGATCTCCGCCAGTGTGCTCATCTCGCCAGTTAATTTCACCTCTCCTCCGCTTGCACTGTCCTCCGCTGCTTTCCACTCACGACTGAAAACCGAACTCTTCAAGCTATCCTATCTTGATTCCATTCCTGCGCACAACCACCATCATCACCGATTACCACCGTAGTACCCTGCTGTCTCCTCGGCTTGACCTCCGCGGACTCTGACCTGGCACCGGAACGGACAAGGCGGACAGGTTATTGCGGACTTGATTTGATATAGCGCCGGGAAATAAGCTGGTCTCTTTTACGTGGCTTTTATGTGGCGCTGAGAATTTCGGACATTTACATTTACATTACATTTACAATATTCCGGATATTTCTATAGCGCCTCTCGAAGTCTACTACTACTCAGAGGCGCTCCCGGCTACAGCATTTGATACTGTGCCGGAATTTTCACGCCGAAGCGCCACGAGCAATTGCGAGTGAAGGACTTGTCCAAGGTCCGTACGCAGCGGCTAGAGTGGGATTCGAACCTGCAACCCTCCGGTCACAAGGCGCCGAACTTACCACTGAGCCATCACGCCCCACAATAGGTTGCTCCATAGAAAATATCTGCACTTCCCAGGGTCTGCTGGATGCCTTCTTTAACTATTCTGATGACTCGATATCGAGTCATAAAAATTGAGATTCTTTGTGGTTCCATTATAAAATGGTTTTTCATCAACTCAAGATTCCTTAATTCCCACAACTTTTTGGTGAAATTCCATCACTTGTTTCCTCATCTTCTGTCAAACAGTACTTGCTAGATGTAATTTCAACTCACGTTCTCAAAAACTATTTTGATGTGCTTGGTACATAGTGTCAGTTGGACGCTGACACTATGTCAATCTGAAACTTCAAATTTATTTCTACATATCTTCAACATGTCTTCAAATTCTTAACTTTTTCCTTTCCAATCAGCATTTCACAATCCCGCTCCAGCAAAGCTGCTCTTCTCTCTGTCCATAGGGACATTACTCGCTCTGTGGATGGTAAAACACATGCACTTGTTGATTTATCTGGCGATGATGCTGTTGTGCTTCATAGTCTTGCGTTTGGCATATATGGTTTGGCGAAACTTGCCTTAAATTGGTTCCAAACATATCTTGTCCCTGCACTCTGTCTTCATCAATGGAACAATATCGAGACGGGTATCGTGCTCTAACCTGTAGCGCCTTTCAATGCTTTGTTATCGGTCCTCTACTTTTTTCTGTGCATACTAATCCACTAAGTGTTTATCTTTACGTTGACGGCACTCTACTCTGAAATTTGGCTAATACAATGATTTCGCTTAGTAACGATCGTCGACTGATGTCTTGAGCCTTAGTAGAGTGGCGCTATAGAAGTTGTATTAAATGCCAAGTTTTCTAATCTTGAATAACAATAACACAAATGCGATTCGCATGAATAATAAGGGTCTAGGCCTACTTGCTTTTGCTTTGTTACATTCTTCGCTCTCTTTCTCTTCATAACCACCGTCTTCTTCTTGATTATCATCTTCTTCTTCATTAACATCATCTTCTTCTTGTGATGCCCTGGTACACCTTCTTCTTCTGAAACCAGACAAAAAGAAGAGGCCCTCGAGGTAGAGGTGTACCGATGTCCCTTTTTGCCGATTATGCCGATACCGCGTATAGCCGATTATTGAAATAGCCGACACCGCGTATGAGTCCGATTATTTTGTTATCGCCCAAAAACTAGGCACACGACGCTGTATAAGGGTTAATAAAGAGTTTCCAGTCCTGTGTATAATAGGTCCTTGGTTTCTACGGTGCTTAGTAAGTAGTGCTATGCTAACCTTGATAACCTTGATAACCTTAACCTTGCTAATCTGACCTTGGAGCGACCACAGGGTTTGGCCAATGCTGCTCGGTGGGCGCGCCGCGCCGGGTTGCGGGCTGCTCTTCTCCCCATTCACTTTTTCTCCTATTTATACTTTCTTTATAGGACTGATAGCATAGTGTCTTGCGATAGTCCTATTTTCAGTTTCTTTGTTTCTTTTGTTGACGTTTAGTTAAGTATATATATAAATGATTAGATAAGTTTAACTATGATTTATTTTGTTTTCTCTCATGCTTCCTCACCAGACCTCATCTATCTACTCCTTCTGGCTTACCATGACTTGACAGTCATATAACTTACCTACAGCACTAGTAGGTGTCCCTGCCTAGCGGGAGTAACCTCCCTTTAGGGCCACCTTTTGCTCTCTCTTAGACAGAACTACAATCCGACTACTTACAGTTTGTTTTATAACATGTTTTGTTTTGTTTTGGTGGAAGCAATAAAATGATTTGATTTGATTGATTTGATTTGATTTGATAAATATGAAGCAATAATAAGAAACAAAACATAGATATTTGTGCTAATTTTTCTTTTTATAACTACTATTGTGCAATTATAAAGTAATTTTCATCGGCGCCGATTATTTTTTGCCGATGCAAATTATGCCGATACCTCTAATAATCGGCCCGATTACGAATGCTGCCGATGCATCGGTACAGCTCTACCTCGAGGTTGAGGGCCTTTATAGTAGTACCACGTGAGTGGTACTCTTGCAGTTCAGGTTGACCCATATTGGAACCAAGATCACAGACTAATTCGACATCTCGAGCTACTGTCTCCCGGTGACCTCCCAGAGAAAGGTAATCCAGATATTCTAAGCGGAGTGTCGATTGTAGAGAACGGAGAATGGGCTGCAGAAGCAGGCAAAAAAGGAGCAGACCGAGAGGGTCTCCTTGTTGAGGGCCCATTTGTGATGATACTGAGAACTTACCAAACCTAAGAATAGAGGCAGTCCCGCAGGCCTGATGGACAAAACGGTAGAGCTCGGGAATAGCTTCAAACGCGGCCTTAAGCATGACATCGCGCCGTAGACTGTTAAAGGCATTTGCTAAGTCAAGCTTAACAAAAACGTGATCTTCATGTGTATCAGAAATAAACGTGCGTACCGCGTGTACTGCCTCCTCACAACCCGCAGGCGTGGCGTTGCCGACCTGAAGCGTCCGAAGAATGATGACAGTTTATTGAATGTAAATTTATTTGCTCACTTAGCTGCAATGCGAGTCCAGATAATAACCAATGGAAATGGGTATGATGCCACTGTTTTTGGGCAGAGTGATGAGGTTGCCACCAAAAATAACAGGCCTCACTTCCGAGGGGCATCCAGCAGCAGCAAGAGGGTTCACACCCGTGAACAAAGTTTCCAAACCATCTACTCTGTCTAACTTCAGGCCTATATGTGTGACTCCAATCCTCTCGAGAATCGCGGAAACATTGTTGCTTCTAAGTGGCTCAGACCCAATTTGTCATGAGAAGCTCTTGAGGACCAGTTTGGCATCAGGCGCGGTTGTACCAGAGCGCTCACCCTCTTTCTACACACGTTACCTTGATGTTGGAAATCAACTCTTATGTGCGTTGCTTGTAAGTCGACTTCTCTAAAGTATTTGATGTCGTTGACTATTCAATTCTAATCCCTAAAGTTATGGCTTTAAACATGCGGCCTGAATATCATACTGGATCATTGACTTCCTAACTGGTCGATCCTCAAATGCGAAAATGTATTTTCCGATTCTGCTCTCAATAATCGCAGCATAATCCAAGGATCTCGTCTAGGTCCCAGCCTCTACTTTGTAATGCAGAGCGATCTTAAACCCGTCTCTCGTCCAACATCCTTTTAAAATTTGCAAATGTTAGTAACCTTCATTTCCCGAAAAACGATTAACTTACGCTCTTCCTTCTTGAGGGGGATCCTGTCAATGGAATTGGGTGGAAGCATTGATTGGTTTTTGCGCATGACTGGGCTGGATGGTGATAGTTCAGCGCTGGGGAAGATTTGTGAGAAAATTGAACTGAAGTTCTTTAAAAGCATCCAGTCACCCCTTCACTGTCTTCACAAAGCACCTCCATGAATTCAACTTACGAAAAAGGGGCATGCATTTGAATTACCGTTCTTTCATACACTGCTGCATAAGAAATCCTTCATCACTGTACAACTATTAAAATTGTGTTAATTCCTAATGCTTGTTCTAATATGTTTCCAGTTCTAGACCCGAATAATGTTTTATGTTCTTCAGATCATAGCTTTAAATATAGATATAACTGTATATAAATCAGACATCATGAGACATAAAATCGAGGAGCCAATGTCTCATGGCCAATGTCTCTTTCAATGTTGTTGCTAGCCAACTTATTCACTAATTAGACATGAACTGCTTGCTCCCAACCTACCAGTCAGACTTCCGGAAGGGTCACTCCACGGAAACTCAGCTCGTGCGCCTCCTGTCAGACATTTATGGGCTATTGATAAGTCCCAGGTTACCCTGTTGGCACTGTTCGATGTGAGTGCTGCATTTGACACTGTCGATCACAACATACTTCTAAAGCGCCCGTCCGTCTCTTTGACCTTTCTGTTAGTGCCGTACACTGACTTTCGTCCTTTCTGCGGGGCCGTTTTTCTATGGTGGCCCATGGTCCCATTAGGTCCCCTTGGTCCCGGCGCCTGTTGGTCTGCCCCCAATGTTCCGTCCTAGCCCCTTCTATATCCTTTTTACTGCTGACTTGGGTCCTCTGCTTGCGGCTGAGTCTGTTCGTAGCCAATCATATGCTGATGACCTTCAGGCCTATATCCACTGCCCTGCGGACCAGGCGAGTGCTGCAGTAGGAATGGTAAGCCGGGCAAGTGAGACCCTGGATGTCATCTAATCGCTTACGGCTCAATTCGGCCAAGACTCAACTAATCTGGCTTAGCACCCGTAAGCAGCTGGCAAAGACAGACCTTGTAAGTCACCTTAGGCATAGGCTTACATTTGTCCAACATATTAATTATTTTTGCTGCAGCTGTTACTACCAGCTGCGACATTTCAGGGTCTTATCTCGCTCCCTCTCTCCTAGTCAGCATCTACACTTGGTCATGCTTCTGTTGTCTCATGCCTTGATTATTGTAGCGCCATATCGGATGGGCTCCCAGCCTGCCGATTGAGATGCCTCGACCTATCTATCGATCATAATCATAAGCCTGTCCCTGTCGGATTCTGCGCACGGCTGTCCGGCTGGTGGGTCGAATCCATAAGTTTGGCCGGGTCTCTGAGTACCAGTCTTGTTGTCAAGACCTTAAACCTCAAGACCAAGACCAAGACCAAGACCTTGAACCTCAAGACCAAGACCAAGACCAAGACCTTGAACCTCAAGACCAAGACCAAGACCAAGACTTTGAACCTCAAGACCAAGACCAAGACCAAGACCTTGAACCTCAAGACCAAGACCAAGACCAAGACCACGACCCAAAAATCACAATCATATCCACACTATTCCTCAGACGCGTATATATATATATATATATATATATATATATATATATATATATATATACATATATATATATATATATATATACATATATATATATATATATATATATATATATATATATATATATAGGGGCGTCTATCCCCCTAAGTCATTGGAGCAACGTCCCTTTTCCCCCTCTTCTTCCCCCCTCCCCGTTCCTTCCTCCCCTAAAATGGTGGCACACTGACAGATCTCCCCCATTTCTTGTATGGAGCATTTGCTCCAAGGTTTCTATGGTGTAGACACCCCTGTATATATATATATATATATATATATATCAGACACGATTAACCTTGGTATTAACCTGGTCAAACGTAGCCAAACCGTGTGTGTACACACACACACACACACACACACACACACACACACACACACATTCTGAGATTGTGAGGGCAATGAGGGTGAGGAGTCATATCAAGGCCACGAGTATGAGAGTAGGTCCATATACGGACTTGACCTACAACTCAACATCCCGATATGACTAAGATGTCAACCATAAGACGGAGAGCGAGGGGGTGCATGATGTAAGATATCTCCAAGAGGAGTGTAACTGTGGCCCAGATCTTTGGCGCTTGGCCTGCTCATTGATCGCGGGGATCAGTCTGCCGGGGTAACCTGTGTGGCTGAAAGTCTAACTGCCTGTGACTCAGTTCGTCTGGCTCTCGGTTGACCAGACAAGAGCTATCTATTATTGGCTTGGGGTGCGCCAGAGGTGCGACCGTTATGGACAGCAATGGCGCGGAAAAATTTAAAATTTTAGGTCGGTCTTGGTCTTGGTCTTGAAAAACCAAGACCAAGACTTTGAACCTCAAGACCAAGACCAAGACCAAGACCTTGAACCTCAAGACCAAGACCAAGACCAAGACTTTGAACGTCAAGACCAAGACCAAGACCAAGACTTTTAAAAACGAACTCGAGCGCACTCGAGACCAAGACCTTGGTCTCGAGGACAACAAGACTGCTGAGTACATGCGGGAGGTGGCTCCCCTACCCGCAACGTATTGCTTCTCGGGTCTCTGCTTTGGCTCCTTAGTGCTTAGAACATCAGCTTTCTGACGGGCTCTCCAGACCATGTCATTAATGACATGATGACGAAGCAATCGCCCGAAAGCCAATTTACAAAAGAAGCCATGGTGGCCATCAGGGCCAACCAAATCCGTGCAGGTCAAGGCCTTAGGGACAAAGCATAGTCGAAGACTAACTGCTACTCGCACTGCATTAGCCACACGAAATTAGAAGGGCGAATGAGAGCAACTGAATGCAACCAACCGTTCCCTATCAGTCACTTTATTGATACTTTCACAAACCGACGACCTATCTATCGATCATAAGCCTGTCCCAAGTCGCCTGTTTTGTTGACACTGGGTGGCAATTGTTGACAAGATGGAAGCGTCTCCTTACGAGCCATCAACAAACAACACAGAGGCGTATAGGAACTGCAGGACGATGACTGAGAATGGCCGATTGGAGTTCTAGGGTAGTCGCAGCTGAAGCAGAATAGGCAGAAAAAGCCAGCAACCCAACCCTCCGTATGACAAACCACCATATCTGATGGGCAGTGTGGCCTGCAACCATTTGGTGTTGTCAAGTTTAACACTGACAAGTTCAATGCCTCCACACATGGTGTTAACAAGTTGGGTGTTCAAAACGTGGAGAACAACAAAGTAGGAGACCGATCGTGCGACGACGTTAATAAGACAAGGCTACTCTGCGTAGCTTCTTAATGTCATAACTCAAAAGCCGTGCTCATAATAAGTGCTCTGATGTGCACTTGTTACATTTTCATGAATCTCTTTTATCGCTCCACTCTACAGTGCACGATGTCTTGCTTGTTCTCCCATTCCGTACTTTCATAATGCAACACAATAGCTTCGCCCTGATTGGCCTTTCACGCTGGATCAGGTGAAAATGAAACCTGCAACATGAGCTTTTTATCCTTTCTACGCTTCCATTTCTCCAGCGGTTGAAGATTACTCAGTATATATATATATATATTGGTATTGTGTTGTCATGTCTGGAACACATATTTAGGAGGTTCCTTGAAGTGGCGCTATATAAAACTTTAATTTGCATATACGATTACGACAAAGCATTGGTTTGTTTAGGACGCCGTCTCTCAGGTGAAGGATATATGTCCTTGACGTTAATGCCAAGGTTAAAAGTAATAATAACAGATTAATTAAAGTGCTGGGAGTAATGAACGAAATTGAACAAACCTTTGAACTGATTTACCTGTCGCTCAATTAAGAGGATCAAATATTTAGATATAATCTCCGTCTTGTCAGATTATCGTGCACGTGATCAGCCAACTGCTTACAATCCGGTAGCCTAGATTAAAGAGGCAGAGGCCAACACGTAGTTCGACCTATACGATAAAGTGGTTGATTAAATGACTTCGTTTAGACCTGAAACGAAGTTCCATAGAAGCAATACATAGAAATACACAACTGATGTCATTGAAAGTGTTATGAAAGAAACATTGAATGTAAATGTACACGTTTTTTCATAGCAATCGGAGGGCGAGTGACCATGTCCCTGTCAAGACTATTGGCAGACCAAGACTTTGCAAACACTTCTGCATTCTTTCTGTACTTTTCAGCAGTCTTCTTGTCCTCGAGACCAAGGTCTTGATCTCGAGTGCACTCAAGTTCGTTTTTAAAAGTCTTAGTCTTGGTCTTGAGGTCAAAGCCTCGGTCTTGGTCTTGAGGTTCAAAGTCTTGGTCTCGGCTGTCAATATGAACAGTCATTTAACAACACTCAAGAATTTAAACATTTATCAAGCCTGTTTGCGTCATACGACAAATATCTACGGACGGATACAAGTCTTGTTGGTCAGGAAACCCATCGGCAGCATCAACAGTTATGCTGTATCTGAAGTCCTGCCCAGACTTTTTCTGAAGCCATGGGAGGATTTAAGAAGACTCACGATTTGCACATTTGCATCCAGTGCTTGAAAAGCTACTGTGTGTGCCAGCGACTTCAGCACCTGTAGAACGTATTTTTTCACATCGCGGAATTTGTATGTGGCCACAAGACACGTCTTGGTCAGAAATTTCTGAGAGCGTTTTGGTTTTTATAAGATACAAAAGGCATTTGGAATAACAATATTGCATGAAGGCCTTTTGTAAATACGAATTCGAAATTTTCTGCAGGGTCCATTTACAGTTAATTTGCTTGAATAAAATAAAAGACTCAACGTTTTCATTAAAATAGCGAATATTCGGACTTGACAATTTTTTTAGTAAGGGTTAGAAGTCTTGACCTGATTGTGATTTTTTGGGGCTTGGTCTCGGTCTTGGTCTTGAGGTTCAAAGTCTTTGTCTTGGTCTTGAGGTTCAAAGTCTTTGTCTTGGTCTTGAGGTTTAAGGTCTTGACAACAAGATTGCTTTTCAGCAACACATCATAAACATATATGAGGCTTTCACCCAAAGGCCGGACTCCACAAGCACGCATTTTAACAGGCATTTATGCACCCACCCACGCAACAAACATCAGGTGCCCTGATACTAACCCGAAATAAACTCTCAGAAGTGCTTTGAACGTTTGTTTTTGTTTTAAACTAGAGCTCGAAAAAGTCCCTCTCCCATATTTGTTAATTCAGGAAAAGGCTTAATTGTTAAAATTATGACAAGCCTAGCACCGAAATTATTGGGGTGCGTAGCCGGCTGATACCTGGAAAATGCCAGTCTTGTTGTCAAGACCTTAAACCTCAACACCAAGACCTTGAACCTCAAGACCAAGACCAAGACCTTGAACCTGAAGACCAAGACCAAGACCTTGAACCTCAAGACCAAGACCGAGACCAAGACCCCAAAAATCACAGTCATATCCAGACTTCTATTCCTTACTAAAAAATTGTCAAGTCGGACTACTCGTTATTTTAATAAAAACGTACGTCTTTTATTGTATTCAAGCAAAACAGCTCTAAATGCAGACTGTGTAGAATTCCGAATTACGTATTTACAAAAGTCCTTCATGCAAAATGTTATTCCAAATGCCTGCTGAATTTTATAAAAACCAATTCATTCAGAATTTTCTGACCAAGACGTGACCTGTGGGGCCTTAAAAAATTCCGCCATGTGAAAAAATACGGTCTCCAGATGCTGAAATCGCAAGCACACAAAGCAGCTTTTCAAGAACCGGATGTAAAATAATGTACAAATCATGAGTCTGTTTTGAAATCATTCCATGGTAAATAACCGGAAGTCAAAATAATTGTCCAAAACAACAGCGAAACCTCATTCACACCGTGTAAATACTAAAGCAATAACTGTTTGAGTAATTATTGTATACATTTTTAAAATTCTCGCCGTTTGTTAAATTTAATGACTCTTCATATTGACAAAAGTCTTGGTCTTGGTCTTGCAAAACCAAGACCAAGACCTTGAACCTCAAGACCAAGACCAAGACCAAGACCTTGAACCTCAAGACCAAGACCAAGACTTTTGGTCTCAAGACCAAGACCAAGACTTTTAAAAACGAACTCGAGTGCACTCGAAACCAAGACCTTGGTCTCGAGGACAACAAGACTGGAAAATGCTTCAACTGCAACATTTTTGTATGGGGATACAAAATTTCTGTAGGGGGAGCAAAGTGACGTTTTTTGCATTGAGTAGCCATTCATGAACACAGAAGACGTGACAACTTTAAAAATAAATAATGGTCACGGCTTGACCTAAATAATTAAGTGTTTTTCGCATTGAAAATCGTGTTGTGACTGTTGTAATAATACTATTGTAATAATCATAATAATCAGAAGATTTTCTTTATATAGAATATGCGCAAAATCCAGGGAGTGCAAATGCCCCCTTGTTCCCATGTGCGGACGCCCATGCATGCCTCCGCTGTCTAGATCATCTGTCCAACGCAGTCCAGCATCATTCTGGCCTCTGTATACAGTCTTGTTGTTCTCGAGACCAAGGTCTTGGACCCTTGGTCTCGAGTGCACTCGAGTTCGTTTTTAAAAGTCTTGGTCTTGGTCTTGGTCTTGAGACCAAAAGTCTTGGTCTTGGTTTCGGTCTTAAGGTTCAAAGTCTTGGACTTGAAGTTCAGGGTTTTGGTCTTGGTCTTGCAAAACCAAGACCAAGACTCGGCTGTCAATATGAGCAGTCATTTGACAAAACTCAAGAATTAAAATATTTATCAAGCCTGTTTGCGTCATACGACAAATATCTACGGACGGATACAAGTCTTGTTGGCAGGAAACCCATCGGCAGCAGCAACAGTTATGCTGTATCTGAAGCCCTGCCGAGACTTGTTTCTGAAGCCATGGGAGGATTTCAGAAGACTCACGATTTGTACATTTACATCCTGTGCTTGAAAAGCTACTGTGTGTGCCAGCGACTTCAGCACCTGTAGAACGTATTTTTTTCACATGACAGAATTTGTATGTGGCCACAAGACACGTCTTGGTCAGAAAATTTTGAGCGAATTGGCTTTTATAAAATACAAACGGTAACCTACTTGCAATAACATTTGCATGAAGGGCTTTTGTAAATACGAATTCGGAATTCTCTGCAGTCTGCATTTAAAGTTTTAAGCTTGCATTTTAAGCTTGCATAAAATAAAATATGTTTTCATTAAAATAGCGAGTATTCCGACTTTACAATTTTTTAGTAAGGAATAGAAGTCTTGACCTGATTGTGATTTTTTGGGCCTTGGTCTCGGTCTTGGTCTTGAGGTTCGAAGTCTTGGTTTTGGTCTTGGTCTTGAGGCTCAAAGTCTTGGTCTTGAGGTTCAAAGTCTTGGTCTTGAGGTTCAAAGTCTTGGTCTTGGTTTTGGTCTTGAGGTTTAAGGTCTTGACAACAAGACTGTCTGTATGCGAGTACCAATGTAAGTCGAAAGGTCAAAAGTTGTGTTTTGATGAAAGCAAGGTGCTCGCACTTCAACCCAACTGAAGGATCTTTAACCTCTCGGTCAAATGCTTCAGAAAAGTATCTGTTGATGCGTGTAAATAAGTATGTTGCCTTAAACGTGTCTGTCTTTCCTTCTGTTTGTATTGTATGCATGTACATACGTACGTACGTAGGTACGTATGTATGTAATTATGTACGTACGTACGTACGTAGGCCTATGTCTCTGTCTCTGTCTGTCTGTCTGTCTGTCTGTCTGTCTGTCTCTTCTCTCTCTCTCTCTCTCTCTCTCTCTCTCTCTCTCTCTCTCTCTCTCTCTCTATATATATATATATATATATATATATATATATATTTATATATGCATTTCAGTTAGGTCTACTTTCTCATTTATTTGCGTTAAGATTCGCTGTTACTTCCTGGTTAGTCTTTGAATGTTGGTGGAGGCAGCCCAATTCGATGATAACGTTGTATAAATGACATAATTATGGCCAATTGGTGACATTTATTTCTGTCTGTGATTCAGCCTCGCCGCTTGAAAGACCAGAGACGCCACGTGCCGTTTACAAGAATGCTCCCGAAGAACAAGAAACTGAAGAAGATGCAGACAGGAAATCCTCAGTTTCCAGTACAATTGAGAAAAAGAGTATCGGTCCTAACGATTCTGATGTTATCTCAGCATCATCAGTGGGAGGCAACAGCGAAGGAGGAATGGTCGTGCCAAGAACGATCGGATTGATTGGCGCCATCTCATTCATCGTCGGAACTATTATTGGTCTGTCGACTCTTGCACCTCTTAGTAGCTGATTCCTGCTGCTGCTGTCTTAATCGTAAACTTCTAATTTCTAATCGCTACTTGGCGCAATGCACCAGCTTATTCACGAGCGTTGCGTCGTGCCAGAGACGAAACTCTTAGGAACGAGACCGAGACTGAGACGAGCCCAATACTTTCGCCTAGCAGTCCGAGACAAGATCAAAATGCTGGGTCTTTGATACAAGATCAATACCTAGACTCAGGGACTCCTAACTAGACATACGGTTTGATTGAGACGTTTATCCTCAAAGACGAAACTAGTTCAAAATATATTCCTACTGGCAGCATTGAGACGTAGTTTTGAATAACCTAAAAGGTTACTTAACACTGCTAACACAAGTAACATAGTCTTTTGTTTAACGTCGTGTATAATGCAAAAAGCACGGTTTGGGCTATCCACACACAGTAATAGTATTGTATTGTATTGTATCTAGAAATTTATAAAGCGCCTCTCACAGAATTATGCAGAGGCGCTCTCAGCACAGAAGCCCCGGGGAAACAGAAATGCCTTTAGGGAACGCGAGACCACAGTACCACAGTACCACAGGTATGGCGCCGAGTTGATGTGTTGCACTAGTAGCGGCTTTAGAACGTTTTTAATTTTCATATTGCTAGCACAGAGACTAGTGAGCTTGTCGGATTTAATATTGTAATTGTAATTGTAACCGAAGGCTTATATAGCGCCACTCAGATGAGCGGCGCTTTCAACCCGCATCAATGCCAGGACCGGCAAAAAGAAAGGTTTTCAGGCGGCTACAGAACTGGAGAGGAGAGAGAGGGCAAGAAGCTCTTGGCGGAGAAATAAGGAGAGACAGTTCCTATAGCAGAAGGACCAACATAATATATCTAAGCCGAGCATCATTACGACTCACGGTGTTTTTCGTAAGCTAAACGAGTGAGAAACGTGTGTACTGGACTGCGAGATTTTCGTAGCTTCACGCCATCTTGTGATGTCGATGTACACCCAACTGTCAGCTGAAGTCACTCAACCGTGACCGCTCGCCTGCTGAAGTGTAGGGAAAGCGAATTTCCGATTTTGATCTGTCTTTTCCAGTGCATTATGAATTCTGGTCGCGATTTCACTGAAGGTGACCATCGACTTATAACGGCGCTATAGAAGTCATTAGATTATTATTATTTTTATTCTTTAATTAAGCGCCTGCAAACACATGTACATGTTATGCGATAAATCTTAACTACTAACAGAACAGACAGCCTGCAATACACGGCGCAAATTGCAGCCTACAAAGCATGTCCGCCTATGGGACTCGATCTCTGTACCTCTCGCACTCTACGCCAGATGTTAGATTAGACAAACTGCGGCAGTCGCGTGAGGCAAGTCGTCCTCCGCTTAAACAACACTGAATTCATCGGACCAGATTGGCGTACGTTTGAGCGAAGGTAAGCCTGGAGGCTGGCTTTACAGGGAAAGGCACGCCGTGAACCAGCGTCTGCATGGTTCACGGTGTACGTGTCTGTACCAGAATCAATGGATTCTGGTACAGACTTAACAAACAATCCCGCTGGGAGAGGTACCTTTGTGTTTCGCGTCCTTTCACACAGGATAAATTTTCCGTTGCTGATGCTGTGTTTTCTTCCGATCCAGCACATGGTGGTATCGCAGTAATTTGCCGAAGCGAATTCTCCATCGATCAGTACATTTGATCAGTACATACTGCCTCCGATTCCGACCTCAGGATCTTTCTCTCGCTGCACAGTAGTTGGCATTTATATTTTTATTTTAATTACTAATTTCGAGAACAAAGACCCAATTTTGAAGGCCGAAGCCAAAAGCAACTATAAAAAATAAAGTCAATGTTGACAGTTTGTATTTAGGCTATTTTAATTTAAATTGCTAATCTCGAGAACGAAGGACAAGGCAAAGAACCAAGAGGCTTGACCTGGTCTGATCTGGCGCGGATGCGGGCCTCTCGGGGGATTCTAGGACTCCTGCTTGACTATCCAGGGCCCTCCGCCCCGCACCTCACTTTCTGTTAATTTCAAGCTGCTTAAACGCAAACCCAAATCCTTAGCACATTGTTGACGACTGCTATCGGCCGATTCCTGTCAGACCCACTGTCTCCACTCCTCTGGCAACACTCGCTCTCTTTTGAGACCCTTACGCTCGAACCAGGAAAAATAGGAAGAGGAGTAAGACAAGGATGCCCACTGTCACCAATCCTATTCAACATCTATATAGAAGAGATCATAAGAGAAACGCTAGAGGATATGGAGGAGGGGATAAAGGTAGGAGGAAGAAGGGTGAAGGCATTGAGATTTGCAGATGACCAGGCGATGCTGGCAACTAGCCAGGAGGGCTTACAAAGGATGATGGATCGTCTAAACACGGTATCGCTGGAATATGAAATGAAAATAAACGTAAAGAAGACAAAGGTAATGAAGATAAGCAAGAGAAGCGGTATAACACCACAAACAATAAAGATCACACTAAACGGAGAAGAAATAGAACAGGTGGAGAAGTTTTGCTATCTAGGAAGTGTGATCACAGACGATGCAAGATGCCACGAGGAAATAAAAAGAAGAATATCCATGGGAAAAGATGCATTTTATAAAAGAGGAGAGCTGATGAGAGGAGGTTTAAGCAAGAGTCTAAAGAAGAGAATGGTAAAGACACTGGTGTGGAGTGTTGTTCTGTACGGCTCCGAGACATGGACAATGAGGAAGGACGACATAAAAAGATTGGAGGCCTTCGAGATGTGGGTGTGGCGCAGAATGGAGAGAGTTAGCTGGGCGGAACGGAGGACGAATGAGGAAATCCTGCAAATGGTAGAAGAGCAAAGATCACTCATAAGTACTATACGCGGACGACAAAGAAAATGGATCGGGTACATCCTAAGGAGTGAGACACTGTTAAGAGACATCATGGAGGGAAGAATGGAGGGGAAAAAGACGCGAGGAAGACCGAGGGCAATGCTGCTAGACTGGATGATAACAAAAGAAGAAGGATACAGTGGACTGAAGAGAAGAGCACAAGACAGAGAACGATGGCGTCATTGGTCATACGAACCTGCTAGTGAGCAGAGAACATAAAGAAGAAGAAGACGCTCGCACAGCCTGTTAGAGGTGGCACTTCTACGATCAAAACACGGGCGGATGAATTCTTTTCCACCGTGTCCCTTAAGGTTCTGGTACTTTTTGCCCCGTATGAGAACCCGAACCTTTGGGGAGATCGGTGCAAAGCAGAGAGCGGATTATTGCTGCATCAGTTTCGGCAAAACTCCAAGATTGCAACATCGCCCAATTGTTTTTGCGTCGCGGATCTTCTCCTCGGATGACGAGTCGGTCCAAATCAATGAGAGACCACGTTGGATGAGCTCTGCCTAAAGCTCCCCACTCCCTCAGAATCGTCCGCCCATCCCTCTTATCTTCGCTAACAACTCGCTTCAAGTCACGGAGGCATCCGGGCCTTTTCGGCGGGATCATCTGGAGGTCCCGATGGTCCATTCCAAAACCTTTGGAACTGGTAAACCATTCCGATTTGGGCGCCGGGGTGCTCTTCACAATCACGGCCTTGGTTAATCTTCTGCTTGCCGGCACATGTCCCCTCGTGTCATAAGCTCGGGATTACTGGCTATCCTTGGCGCAGGCCAACCGCCAAATAACCGCCAAATGTGCAAATGCCTATGCGACGCCCAGGGTTGCGATCGATATATTTGTCCTCTAGGCAGGTGGATGTGGGCATGGTCGGGAGTTGTGAGGCAGCGGCACATGCCGCAAGACGCTTCCTGGAGAACACGGAAAACGACCCTATATTGGTCAGTTAGACTTTTCTAATGCTTCCAAAACCTTCATATTGACCAGATGCTTTCACGCGATTCTCCATGAGCTCGTACCCTTTTGCCACTGGGCCTACGTCGAGCCTGAAATACGGCGCATTGAATCTTCTCTCCTAGGTCGGCCCTCAACAGGGCGACTCCTTGGGCCCTTAATTTTGTATGCCTCCCTTCAAACCCATCTTGGCGGCAATGGCATCCCCGGTAACCCTTGGTTACATGACTGATCTTACATTGGGTAGGGAAGGCGCGAGTTGTCGCTGATGATGTAACATTACTGGAGCCAAATGCAGAGATCTAGGCATACAACTGAACCTAATATAGAATCCTTGAACTGAACCGTTGAAAATGTGAAGTGATTTCGCATGACCTTGGCCTTGCAGCGGATCACCATTCTCTGTTTCTCATATACCAACCACCAGATGTTGCAGGTTGCGCGGCAGCTTATTCCAGTAGAATTGTCAGAGCACAGCAAAAACTTCTATGCTGGCTGTAGATGTTTGGATCTTGTATAACAACCGAGTCACCTTACGCAGCAGGGCGAAGAAATCCGCGACCAAGGATGGAAGAGATTGAGATTCAAAGCGCCACAAGAAAAGATGGAGTACAGCCTGCATTGGGAGGGGGAAAGAGTAATGGTAACACTCGTGGCCAGGAGAGTATTAGGTTCGCGGATCGATTCCCGTAACCCCCCTCTAGGTCGGCGCCTTGTATGGCTGCCAAACCGTGTGTTTAATTAAGATCTTGATTGTACTTTCATGTTTCAATGTAATCTTACTGCGTCTGTCAGTTTGAAATAATAAAGAATATTATTATTATTATTATTATTATTATTATTATTATTATTATTATTATTATTATTATTATTATTTACACATGAGTATCGAGATTTTCAACTCGATGCGCTCTTGTATAGACAACCAATGCAATTCTTCCCACATAAAACCCGACAGGCCTCTATGACTAAACCTGTGCCGCCGATCAGCCGAGCCCCGATATATTATATAAAACTGACTGGAGCTGATTAATGTAGCTACGAGTGAGGCCTGCATAAATGGCATTGCCAGAGTCAACTATTGTGCATATAAATACACGCACTAGGATTGTTCAGACTTGAATTGCAAGCAATAACTTCCTCGAGTTTGAGCATCTAAAGCCAGTGGTGCTCAACGTCCGGCCCGCCATTAGTCGTCATGTGGTCCGCGATGTCCAACAGGTAAAGCGTCTATTTAAATCTACAGTGTCTTGCACACTGTGGTCACTGGAAAAACTATGAGTATTATAGTAATATAGAAGTACTATGAGTCCCATCTCTCTGTAACTCTTTAGGTTTACTTGATGTGTGTTTTACTGCGTACGTCATCTTCATGAATGTTGGCATGCATTCATCGTAATTAAGCGGAGTTGTCACACTTGAGTGGCCCCCGAAGGGTTTAAGAAATCGTTTAATGGCCCTTGGCCGAAAAAGGTTATGCAACATTGATCTAGACTGTGATGCCGCAGACTCCTGGCACCTGGCGCTGTACCTAACTGTTATCATAAAAGTGTTCTCACTTACTCTTCTGGTGTTTTATTTTTCAATCATTTAAAGATTATTTATTAAGCTAATGATGATGATGATGATGATGATGATGATGATGATGATGATGATGATGATGATGATGATGATGATGATGATGATGATGATGATGATGATGATGATGATGATGATGATGATGATGATGATGATGATGATGATGAATACGACGATTTCTACAGCGCCGTAACACGAAATATGCCGTTACAAGGGCGCCTTGACAAGTCCAACACGGCCCATAGGCCAGCTTGAAGTAGTGTGTCTGGAGTCTGATCTTAAATGACTGAGTCTGATCTAATGACATCTGTAGTGCTGTTTTAATTATAGTAAACATCGATGGTCGTTTTAATGGTAAATATTATACTGCAGGAAAAGCTCCAATCGGAAAATAATATTAATTTTTTAATTTTTTAATAAACGAATAAGCGACAAACATTAAAACTACTGTACATATGTTTCAGGTTCTGGAATCTTCATATCACCGAAAGGTGTGGCCGAGGGATCGGGAAGCGTTGCATTCAGTTTGTGCAGTTGGGCAATCTGTGGAATTATTTCAATGTTGGGTATGCAGAAGTTCCTCTTAAAAGTGCACATCGCTAGCAATTGTAGTTAACAAGAACAACTAGTTAACTTGTTGTGATGTATAAAAACTTGCGATACTCGAACCACAGCTATTGTCAGACAAACAAATCATTGTTAAGAGTTGACAGATGAGATCATTGAGAAGTTTCTGGTCTACATTGCAAAGACAAACGAGACTTGACGATAGCCATATGAACCGTCCACAGCACACGGTTATGCTCACCAACTGGCTTATCTTAAAGGAGAAAGACCTCTTCGTATGTTATAGAGACCTTGTCTCACCGTTTACGTAATCATAAAGACAAATTAAGAAGCTGTTGCTAAGAACCGTGGCCTGATAGGGGGCTGGTCGCTAGATAGCCTGTTGCTAGAAAGCTAGTTGGTAAGGGCCTTGTTACTATGGAGGTTGCGCTGTCATGGAGATTGTTTGATGAGTTGTTTGCTAACGACCTAGTTACCTGGTTCCATATGAGTAAGACTCAAAGGAGCTGATCTGACTCCGTTCCCGTGGAAATTAAGAAAAGCGGACCCACGAATGAAACTGATGACAGGTGGGCAAGCGTGGTAACGCGTCACAAAGGATGTTTTAGCTGATATCTCAGAGTGAACGTTTGCTATTATTTTTCTTTTCTTTTCCCCCCGAGGTACATATGATCCCTCGGGTGTTTAAAAATTAGGGGGCATTGTTCTGGAATGGCTAGTCTTCGCAGGTGGTTTTATCAGTGCAAAAGGTGCTAACAAAAGCGACAGCATTGAAGCTTTGGATTGCCATAGATAAGCGCTGGGCTCTTTGATGGCGGGTATTTTGGCTCTGATGAAGGCCCGCCAAATCACGTCATTGATCATGGCATGTCGTTGTTGCCATCCAGTTCCCTTGATGCAAGAGAATCCGTGATGGCCATTGGATTTTACTACCGCCCCACATTTACATGTGTGTTTTTCACATAACGCAGTGCCCAGCCGGATGCCGGCTCCTATTCTCAGTACTTCTCCTGGCATCCGTAATCCTGCGATTGTTATGGGTAGTGCTTGAAGCCAGTCTCCTGAGTGTGGTGATTGCGCAGCCAACTGCTTTAGCAGTAGAATCAGTAGCTCTTTCTGAAAGGCCTTCAAGTGCACGCGATATCAGTGCGCTGTCCCATTCTCTTTGTACATGAGCCTTCTGTAACAGAAGTTCTGTTCGATGGGAGTAGGCGCGTTCGATCTCAAGGACCACGAGCTAGAAGCCTCCTCTATAAATGGATCTGCGACCGTTACGGCGACATTGTGCAGCAGTTGGTCTTGAAGGCTTCGCGTGCCAGCGGCTGATGCCAAAAAGGCGGAAGTTGTCAGCATATCGGCACTACGAATGCCAAGACCACCGTTTCTCACAGGCAAAGATGCCTGGATCTATTGATCGTCGCTCAAGTGAATGTTAAGAAGGCTACAGAGTCCTGTTCTCAAGACTTCGTCGAAGTCGCATAGCAGTCCTTCGTTTAGGAAGCAGGCTGATGTTCTTAATATGTAGAGCAGCTTCGGTATGCTTAAGCTGCACCTTAACAGGGTGAATGAGTCGTGTGGGTGTAACAATCAAAGCCGGATCTAAAAGTATCTCAGGCAAATATCTCTATATCGGCCTGTATTATATTGCAAGTGGAACTTGTCAATAATCATGCGAGGTACAGTTTGAAGCATCAAAAAAGAATCACTAGATACAAAGGCTAAGTGCAAGATATGTGCCTTCTACACGGCAATAAATTCCGACTCAACTGATGCGTCTGTGCATGAAGCCATTGAGAAATAAAAACAACCGTTGTAGTTGACGGAAGGCCGCGTTATTTATTGAACTGCTCTAAAAAAACTACTTTAAGCCTTAACGATAATAAAGTAGAGAAAGCAAATATTATAGGCTAAAGAAAAAATCAGCGCCAATACTTATAAATCTACTGCTGGTGAATTTCCCCAGCAGTTAAATTTGGAAAGTATTGCGCTCAGTATTTACTGTTTTTATGTAATTTGCATTTTGTGTTTTAAACCCATTCTTAAACTTTAAAGACTTGACATTAAAATCTGTCACTTTGTAGGGCCTAATCTGACGTAATTCTAATACGTAAATAATAAGTTGTACCCCTATTAAATGACATTTCAAAAGTCGATCCTGGAATTAAAGGCGCTTTCTGCGCTATTCTAATTGTTGTCAAATTTAATAACAGATTATTTATTACCTGTATGTAAAACAGCGCACAGAAAACTATAAGAATCACCAGTGGATTGCCCACGCATACACGTGTAGCCTAACAATCGGATTCAAAGTTGACAGCATCATTTTCAGAGTCTCTTCACCAAAATGCGTAGAAAATGTGGAGCGACAACAGGCGGTTGCGTCCGCGACCCACGATAGCACCACCGCCCAGGCGTCTCTTATCGCTAGAAGATGACGCACGCCATACATCGAATCACAGTGTGCACAATTAGCACACTGTGCTCGACTGATCGGTCGGCCACCTGCGACTGACGGTCGATGTCACTCCAAAGACCCGCGTCGCTTATCTCCGAACAAGACGTATGCCCGACTCCAGACGGCGTGCGAGGACGTGGTTCCGATTCCATTTCACGGCCTGTTGTACTAGGAGTCTATCCAACTGAGTGACAGACCTCGAGTCTGCGGGCAAAAAGCCCGCATTTTTTGCTCTTTGTAGAAATCGTTCGATCCTGTCACGGTCCGCCTTATCCACCAGCTCTTCATCTCTCACTTTCACCTCCGACTCACCTGTTCGCAATCTTGGCGTTACCTTTGATCCACATTTACCCTTCTCTAATCACATCTCTAACCTCTCGTGCACCTGCTTCATGCTAATTCGTGACCTCCGCCGCATCCGACCTATGCCTGACTTTAAAACTGCATCCACTATCGCTACCTCCATTGTCCACTCCAAGCTTGATAACTGCAATTCTATTTTCCTTAACTTCGAATCCACCCAAATAGAGCGTCTGCACCTCATCCAAAATTATCTCGCCCGAGCCGGCACCAGGACACCTAAGCATCACCATATCACTCCTGTTCTTAAATCGCTCCACTGGCTGAAAATCCCTGAGCGAATCCACTTCAAAGTTTTGTCGCTGACCTACAACACACTACAATACTCCCAGCCAAAGTACCTTCGCGAGCTCTTCACTATCCAGCCACGCCGGTCTACCCGTTCATCCATATATCTCACTCTCTCCCGTCCCCCAGTCACTACTCGCCTCAAGTTCTCCAACCGATCCATATCCCAAACTGCACCTAAACTCTGGAACGAACTTCCTCCTGAATTCCGCATTTTCTCAGTTTCTACACCAATACCGCCACTCACTCATCGTCATGTACCTGGGGCTCCTCTACTCATCACCCCACAGACTTTCCACTCCAAATTGAAAACTCACCTCTTCAAGATTTTCTATCCAAATCCATCTGATCCTCTGCCTTCCAAGCTATCTCGTCCTCAACGAAACCCTCTGTAACAGCTGCTCTGCCTCTTTCTGGCCTCTCTGGCAACCGGACTCGGGCCACCAACGGACATCGATCTCTGGACAACCCCTCGGATACGTCGCAGCGCTCGTGAATAAGCTGGTGCTTTGCGTTCAGCTTTACAATGGCGCTTTAGAAAATTGATAAAGAACAAAACTAGCCTTGTGGACAACTGAAATCTGTTACATGAGTTTTGTGGACCACCCTAGTGTAACATCTCAAGTCTTGTGATGACTTTCTCCAGATCTTCAATCTTTTTCTTCTTATTATTATTATTATATTATTATTATATTATTATTATCATTATTATTATTATTATTATTATTATTATTATAATCATTATCATCATTATTATTATTATTATTATTATTATTATTATTATTATTATTATTATTATTATTATTATTATTATTATTATTATTATTACAGAGGTTTTATATAGCGCCCCTTCAAGTTATCTACCCAGGAGCACTCCCAGTCCAACCCAGGTCAAACAGGACAGTCTTAAGGCAAGAGTGGAACAGAGGAGAGCAATCGATTGGGTTTAGGTGCAGCGCTACTGGGAGCCCGTTTCAGGTCGCTGGGCCAGAGAAAGAGAAGGTATGGTGTTGCCGGATAGCAGTCCGCGCGCGGGGTACAAGAAGCTTAGCCTGCGCAGCATAGTGAAGTGAGCCACAACGCTGGACAGCCAAAATGGAGCAGCAAAGTTCCCGGATGCAAGGGGGAGCCAAGACCTCCAGGCACCGCCGAACCAAAGCAGTAACCCGATAAGCAATGCGACGCGGTTAGGAAGCCAGTGGACACCTTCCGCATGTACTCCGAAACCCGGCCAAACTTAGGGATTCGACCCAACAGCTGGGCAGCCGTGCGCAGTACCCGATTGAGGCATCTCAGTCGGAAGATATGGTGCTACAATAATCGAGGCGGGAGGCCACAGAAACATGAACAAGTGTAGATGTTGAACTAGGAGAGAGGAAGCGAGATATGACCCTGAGTTGTCGCAGCTGGTAGTAACAGCTGCGGCAAAGGAGATTATTATGTTGGACAAATGTAGGCACCTGGTCTAAGGCGACTCCTAAGTCTCGGACTGAAGCTAGGAAGGTGAAATGCGGGTAAGACTCGGCCAAGACTCAGCGTATCTGGCTTGGCACCCGTCAGCAGCTCGCAAATATAGACTTTGGATCCCTTGCCAAGGAATACCCGCATTTTACCCTGACCTCGGCCTGCTGGATCGGAAGCCAGTGGAGGGCATCCCGCATGTATGCAGAGATGTGACCATACTTGGGAACACCGCCCACCAGGCGAGCAAGACCCCCTCTAGGGGATGTAGTCGGACCTGTGGAAGCCAAAAGTAGAGAGAGGAGCAGTAGTCTAGGCGATTAACGACGAAAGCATGGACCAAGGTGGAAGCAGAGAGAGAGAGAGCGAGACAACACCCGTAGCTGGCGCAGGCAATAGTAGCAGGAACGAGTCAGGGCCGTGATATGCGGCACAAAAGTCAATTCTTGGTCCAGGACCACCCCCAAGTTCCGAACGGAGGTGGAGAAGACGAAGGTGGGAAATTCAGAGGAGAGAGACCCCAGGTCCAGCTTGTCCAAGTCCAACTGCTGGCGGGTACCAAGCCAGATATAATTAGTTTTACACGGGTTAAGGCGTAATCGATTGGATGCCATCCAAGAAGTGAGTGCATCAGTGGCATGCGACACAAGTCTGATCGCAGAACCAGCCTGGGATGCTAGGCAATGCGTATAAGACTGAACATCGTCAGCATAAGAATGGCTCGAGAGGGAGCAGGATGCAAGGATAGTTCCAATGTCTGCAGTGAAGAGAATATAGAGAAGTGGCCCAAGAACAGATCCTTGTGGAAGGCCAAAAGGAGCAGGACGCCAGAGCGATCTAGATGAGTGAAAGATGACGGAGTAGGAACGCTCCGAGAGGTAAGAAGAGATCCAGAGAAGTGGTAGGTCCCGAATTCCAAAGGTTAAGGAGAGACGACTCAGGAGGAGGCTGTGGTCTACTGAGTCAAAGGCAGTGCTCACATCATAAAGGGCCAGCAGGGTGAGCTGAGATGAGTCCATGGCACCATAGACGTCTGAAAGAAGGCGGAGAAGGAGGGACTCAGTAGAGTGACCCTTACGGAACCCAGATTGGCATGGAGGGAGCAGATTATTAGCGTCCAAATAGCTAAACAGCTGACTAGCAATCAATTTTTCAATAATTTTAGAGATGAATGTGACATTGGCTATAGGTCTATAGCTCGATAGAACAGCCGAGTCTAATCCCGGCTGCTTGATGATCGGTGTGACGATCGAACGCTTCTGGGTGGGCGGCAATGCTCCTTCCCGAAGTGAGGTATTACAGAGTAGTGTGAGGAACGGTAGAAGGGTGTCAACCGACTCCTAGACAAGGAACGGAGGAAGAGGATCCAGCTCCGATGATGTCGGCCGAGAGGAGAGGATCAAGCGCCTGAGGTCGAGATCCTTGACCTCAGCGAGGGCTGTAAGGCGGCAGCTCGTAGAAGTAAAGACAGGTTCAGGCGACTGGGCGGTATCCTGACGGACGGTGTCAATCTTGGATTCACAGTAGTCCGCGAAGGATTCGGCTGTGATGGGCTCCCAAGCTGCCGATTGAGGTGCCTCAATCGGGTCATGCGCAAGGCTGCTCGGCTGGTGGGTCGCATCCCCAAGTTTGGCCGGATCTCGGAGTACATGCGGGAGGTGCTCCACTGACTCCTCTACCCGCAGCGCATTGCTTATCGGGTCGCTGCTTTGGTTCGGCGGTGCCTTGAGGGCTTGGCTCCCCTTACCTCCGGGAACTTTGCTGCTCCACTGTGGCTGTCCAGCGTCGTGGTTCACTTCGTTCTGCAACGCAGGCTGAGCTCCTTGTCCCCTGTGCACGGACTGCTATCCGGCAACACCGTGCCTTCTCTGTCTCTGGCCCAGCGACCTGGAATGGGCTCACAGTAGCGCTGCGCCTTACCTATATTGATTGCTCTTCTCTTTTCCACTCTTCCCTGAAAACTGTCTTGTTTGACCGGGGTCGGACTGGGAGCGTTCCTGAGTAGATAACCTTGAAGGGACGCTATATATGACCTCTATAATAATAATTTCTGATCAAGGGAACAACAAAATATCTTTGCGAGCTGCTGACGGTTGCCAAGAAAGATTAGTCGAGTCTATGAGAGCGGGTTAGGGTTAGGGTTGGCGACGGAGAATACAGAGAGCTGTCGTCCTCTTCGCTTTAGTCAGAGTAAGACAGTCAGAGAACATCGTCGAGTAGTGATAAATAAATCTTATGAGCCAGTCCCCACTGCTCTGTAATTGTTTGCGTAACACGATACGATTACACAATCAATACGGATTAGTTTTATCACTAATCCGTATTGATTGTGTAATCGTAATCGTAATGTCGAAATTTCTACAGCACCCAAATGAGCGAAGTCGTGGGAACCAGCTTATTCAGAGGCGCTTAGTCAGATCATAATCGAATGGCGAGGGTTGAAATCGGTTCCAGGTCAAGATCCAAAGGGGTCAGGCAGGCAGACAGTCAGACGGCTAAGGTGGATGATGTTTAGAGTTGAAATGGTGTAGGTATGGTTCACACTAAGCCTGCTTGCATGCTGTAGCTTTCTGCGTTCATGATTCGCCCATAAGCTGACGATTCTGTTCCTTCTTTGAACGTCTTCATGCTTGTTGGTTCTCGTTGATCAGAGATTCTCAAGAGCGCCTCTGAACTGTTAATGCAGATGTACTTGTTTATAAGTGATCTTGATTACAATGTGCGAGATCTCAATATCGATTACTCGTTTAGAACGGTAAGTTATGGATGCCTGAACAGACGACGTTTCTTTATTTCTACAGCTGCTCTGTGCTATGCCGAAATGGGATGCGTAATCAAAGCATCTGGAGCTGATTATGCTTTCATGGACGCCGCTTTTGGTTCCATAATCTCTTTCATATTCTCCTGGTGTTGGGCAATGCTTCTGAAACCAGCCAGTATGGCTACTCTGACGCTGACGTGTGCCCAGTACATCCTGACACCGTTGTTCGATGATGGATGTGGTATTGTTCCAGCAGGCATCAAGATGATTCTCGCAACATTCGTTCTACGTAAGAAATATCACAGTATTAATTTCATTCAGTCCTAATATTTGTAAATATTTATTTGAAGATATATCTTCTATCTTCTATCTGCATGGATAGAATTGTTGTGTAAAATTTGTGCTTTGTAATTTGTGAAGAAATCTAACCTAACCGATGTCTCGTGCAAAGGGGGAAATTTTGAAAGGCACATATAATTTTTGACATAATATAGTTTTGTTTGAAACTCTTTGCCTTATAAACATATTTTCGGTAATTATCGATAAGAACAAGTCCACTCGAACACCAGTTGACGTAAAATGGGCCATCATGCCCCTGCAAATAGCTATGTCGTGTGACTTATGGATGTGGCTGAAAACTCATAAATCAAAGAGAGGTAAATGATGGCGATCCCTCAGTTACCCGATCGCTTTCTGGACTGATTTAGAGGCGACGTAATACAGCGATGTGGCGCCTCGGCATTGTGATTTCTGTCTTCGTGTTAGTGGTATCTGACCTGCAGTGCATGCCTCCTGACTCCTGGTCTGCAGCTTCTGGCCTCTTCCTCGAGGGTTATGACATTGTGGGGCGTGGTGGCTCAGTGGTAAGTTCGGCGCCTTGTGACCGAAGGGTTGCAGGTTCGAATCCCACTCTAGCCGCTGCGTACGAACCTTGGGCAAGTCCTTCAGTCGCAATTGCTCGTGGAGCTTCCGCGTTAAAATTCCGGCACAGTATAAATGCTGTAGTCGGGAGCACCGCTGAGTAGTAGTTGACCTCGAGAGGCGCTATAGAAATATCGGGAATAAATAAATAAATAAAAAAATAAAAAAATAAAAAAATAAAAAAATCTGTGAACTGGAAAATCAGCCTTGCAGAGTTTATTGTGCTATGTATAACTTTATCCAATTGTAAGTGGCCATTAACTACACTGCCCGATAATAGCTTACCTCACACTGGATAAAAGCGAATTTAAAAAAGTGTGGGACTTCGTAAACATGTCATGAACAGTGATCGTCTCGGTGCAGATTTGTAGCATAGTGTATCTTATTTTCTCGGACATGTTACAGTTTATAATAATAATAATAATAATAATAATAATAATAATAATAATAATAATAATAATAATCAGTATCTGACACCTGAGGGATCATATATACCTCGGGTAAATAATAATAATAATAATAATAATAATAATAATAATAATAATAATAATAATAATAATAATAACAATAACAATAACAATAACAATAACAATAATAATAATAATAATAATAATAATAATAATAATAATAATAATAATAATAATAATAATAATAAGTGGCTTTTAGCGGTTCTTTTGTCAATTCTCTGCCCGGAGATAAAGCCGCTCCAGATCCATCACACTTGTAATATCTAAGACCCTGGTAATAATAATAATAATATAATAATAATAATTAAAAATAATAATAATAATAATAATAATAATAATAATAATAATAATAATAATAATAAAGTCTGGCGGCCTGAGACCGATAGCCATTGGATACGTTTGGCACAGATTGGCCTCTAAATGCGCCAACGCACACGCCATTCCGAGGATTACACCGTACCTGTGCCCCAGACAGTTGGGAGTGGGCGTCCCCGGGGCGGCGATCCACGCCACTAGACGTTTTCTGGCCAACATGAGCTCGGAAGCTATAATAGTGAAGTTGGACCTATCAAATGCATTCAACAGCCTACACCGGGACAGCATGTTGGCATCGGTCACCGACATAATTCCGGAACTGGCCGCGTACTGCAACCTAGCCTACGCCGAGCCCTCGTTCCTCCAATTCGGCCGATTCGCCATTCTTTCGCAAGAAGGCGCACAGCAGGGAGATCCCCTCGGGCCCCTGCTTTTCTGCTTACCACTCCAGCCGATTCTGGCCAGGCTAGAATCTCCTCTGGCCTTCGGATATCTGGACGACCTCACCTTGGGCGGCAGTCCTGACGGGGTGGAAGCGGACGTGGATCTAATCGAGAGAGGTTGCTCAGCCCTGGGCCTCTCGCTCAACCGCGCCAAGTGCGAACTTATCACCCCGGGCCCCGAAATCAGCGCCAAGAACGCCCAGATGCAGTTCGTCCGCGTGAGCCCATCAACAGCCACACTCCTAGGGGCCCCGCTTTCATCAATGGAGGCCCTCTCCTCTACCCTCGACACCTGCGTGGCCAACCTCAGGAGGGCGCTCGACAAACTCCAACACATCGACAAGCAGAGTTCTCTGCTGATCCTCAGATGCTCCCTCGGCTCGCCGAGGCTCATGCACATATTGAGAAGCACCCCCTGCCACGATCAACCGCGCCTGGAGGTTTATGATGAGCTGCTACGGATAGGAGTCGGCCGGATGCTTAACGTCTCGATGAACGACGACCAATGGTCTCAAGCCTCTCTTCCAATTACGATGGGAGGATTGGGAGTAAGGAGGGTGTCCTCGCTGGCACTTCCCGCCTTCTTGGCTTCGGCCGCGGGCACTCTCCAAACCCAGTCCCTCATCTTGGGTACTATTTCTGTGACCCCTGACGCGGCACATGACTCGGCGAAGACTACCTGGCTTCAGCTTTCTGGGGTCCCGATCCCGGCGGTCACGCCCGGTCGTGGACAGAGACACTGGGACGGTCCGCTACTACACGCAACCCTCTCGACGCTCGAGGATAAACTGCTTGATCCCTACGACCAGGCGAGACTGAAGGCCTCGCAGTCACCGCACGCCTCAGACTGGCTACACGCCCTCCCGATCGCTGCTCGCGGCCTCAGAGTGGATGACGAGACAATGAGGGTGGCGGCCGGCCTACGATTGGGTCTGGCAATCTGCGAACCGCACAAATGCGCATGCGGTGCCTACTTCTCGTCCAGAGGCGCGCATAGGCTGTCATGCTCACTGGGGTTCGGCCGACAAGCTAGGCACAGCAACATCAACGACCTCATCCACCGCAGCCTCAACAGAGCCGGCATCCCGGCAGTCAAGGAGCCGTCCGGCCTATCCAGGTCGGATGGAAAGAGACCGGATGGCCAGACCCTAATACCGTGGAGCGGCGGGCTGTCCTTATTGTGGGACGCGACGGTGGTGGACACGGTGGCCGCCTCTTACATCACGGAAACGGCGGCCGCGGCAGGAGGGGCGGCGGAGGTGGCTGCTACGAGAAAGAACATCAAATACTCTGAACTACAGAAGAGATACATCTTCATACCTGTAGCGGTGGAAACCTTCGGTCCCCTTAACAGAGAGAGCCTCGCCTTTCTATCTGAAATTGGTCGTCGGCTGTCGAAAACCACAGATGACTCCCGCGAAACAAACTTCCTATTCAAGAGCCTATCGGTGATGGTGCAACGCTTCAACGCAGTGGCTTTCCAAGGCGCCATGTCAAAGCTGCCCGGAGCCAAAGAGCAATAAACCCGTCGATATCTATCGCCTTCTTAACGGAGGCAGCGGCGGGGAACTTGATTTTCTGAGTGAACAGAGCCTAGACATGAATTCTCGGATAATAATAATAATAATAATAATAATAATAATAATAATAATAATAATAATAATAATAATAATAATAATAATAATAAAAGGATGATGATGATTATGATGATGATTATGACGAGACACAGTAAACTAATTTAACCACGCACCTTCTCAATCTCTAAGAGCCTGAGGGTCACACCTCGGGCGGCAAAAAAAATAATAACAATAAGCTGGCATTTATAAGGCGCCTAAACAAAATGACACCTTGCACAAAAGCGCGTAACAGAAAATACACTAGTTTTAGTGCATCTTAATGCTCCAACAGATTGACGCCAATGTATGATTAAAATGTAAAGATTTGCTACTGTTTATTACTTTGGATATATCGATGAGTTTGTCGAAATTGAGCTAGACTTTGAGTTTTCGTCGCGTTAAAGTGTCTTATCCGTGTGTACACGCCTGAATTCATAGACAATTCGACCGCGGTGGTTGAACTGTTACACGCCCGATAAGGAAGCTGGTGTCTTTCCATACACACTTGTCGTCCATGCACTCAGCATGGACGCTAGGTGTGTATGGGATAACAGCTGCTTGACCTGGTTCCGGCTTGGTTTATAAGCGCCATCGATTGGTGCTTTGTGCGTTAGTATATTTGGTTGGGTACACGCCAGGCGCGGTCAAATATCGACGAAAGTACAATGAAGTTCCAATTCTCTGATTGGAATGTACAGCTCGTCGTCCGCAAACCTGGGTGTGCTTCTGGACGGAGACTTGACGATGGTGGATCACGTGAACTTTCTTTGCAGGTCCTGCTTTTATCAGCTACATCAGATATGGGGCATATCAGTCAACGCTACAATGAACCTCATGCACTCGTTTATCTCAACGCGCCTGGATCATTGCAATTCAGTCCTTGCGGGCCTCCCAGGATTCCGTTTGCGCCAGCTCGTCTATCCTAAATTGTGCAGCCCGAATTGTAGCCAATAAACAGAAGCATAAATCACAGTTTATGCTACGCTGGTTTCCTGTTGCCTAGCGTATTTCTTTCAAGGTCATCTTGCTTGCGCGTGCTTCAATTGTTGGCTCCGCCCGACATGCATCGGAGAGCTCTGTGTTCCAGTTTCAATTGAGCCTAGTCGGCGATTGTTGCGCTCTGCTAGCCTTCAACTCGAGCTCTTCTCATGTATTGGACCGTCTTCGTGGAACAGTCTTTCATTGCATTTATGTGCTTCTGCACTCGGCTCGATGCTTGTCAGCTTTCTCCGAGACCGGAGGCATGTGACGCGATACGCCGGGCGGATATCGAGCGCAGCCGGCATCAACGCCAGTGTTGTCCAGGGCTCTGGGTTTGGCCCCATTGCCTATGTTGTCACCGCCTCAGACCTCCAGCCTGTAGACCGGAGGAATAAAATCGTCAAATACGCCGACGATACCTACCTAATCGTTGGCGCATCGAGTAGAGACACCGTCCAAGCAGAGCTGGACCACATCTCAGAATGGGCTGCCTGTAACAATCTGCGCCTAAATGTTGCCAAATCCCGCGAGATGCATGCTTAAGAACCCCTACATCGGTCATGTTCAGACTCGTTAAGACGTTAACATCTTATTATAACAACATTTCTTCCCACGTGTAATCGTCTGCGGTCTGTCAGTACGAATTGATATTAAACGAATATATATGTATGTATGTATGTATGCATTTATGTATGTATGTATGCATGTATGTATGTATGTATGCATGTATGCATGCATGCATGTATGTATGTATGTATGTATGTATGCATGTATGTATGTATGATGTATGTATGTATGTATGCATGTATATATGTATGTATGTATGTATATATGTATGTATGTATGTATGTATGTATGTATGTATATGGCCATTTAAATAAACCCTTACAAGAACCTCACGAATGAGCTAAACGTAGCTGCCTAACAGATTTCAACAGATGAGACTTTAGAAATTTCGGAATTATTTTCTGAGCTGCAGTGAGTGCAAGTTACGAATTGTTAATGGAAGACTTGCCTTCTCGTTCAGTGCACGACAAGGCAAGGTGCCCCGCAATCGATGTATGGGAGCGCGGAACCATCAAGTCCCCACAGGCTGCTGAACGTAAGGATCGACGACGTGGCTGGTTGGAGACGAAAAACGCAGCTCCCTGATGTACTCGCACCGACTAACGATATTCGTCTCATGAACATAATCTGAAATATGAATATGTGCAACGTGTCTCGCACATAGATCGAAATATGCGAGAATTTTGGCAGCTTAGCGACATCCCGGGCGGCACAGTTGAGGACGGACTGAAACTGTCGAATCCTGGACCTTGGGAACCCGCAAGAACACCGTTGCAATAGTCGAGGCGCGTCAGCACAAAGGAGTGGACAAGAGTCGCAGCGACGTCAAATGATAAATTTCGCCGTATGACTCTAATCTGGCGTTGCTTCAAGACCTTAAGAGGGAATGGACATGTTCCTCCACAGGCAGGGCTTCACCCAGAAACAACTCCCAGGTCCCGGACAACTTGTTGTACCTTCCAGCTTCGATCGACTCTCTGTCAATCCTAGAACATGCATATCCCGTGCCCAGCCATATGAATTGTTTCCGGGTTCAGCCTCAGCTGGTTGGAGGACATCCAGGTCTGCACTTCCTCCACGATTGCCTGGATATTTTACACACATGCCAGTGTGTCAGATGGGTGGCATGTCAAGTATAGCTGGACGCCATCAGCGTATTGATGAACCCGACATCCAAGAGTGCAGATGATCTTTGTCAAATCAGTTGCATAGCAGTGGCCCAAGAACTGAACCCTGCGGGAATCCGAATGTTACAGGCCTCCATGCTGAATTGCCCAAGCCAATGGCTGTAGCGTTCACTTTGGATCGCGATTTAGCTTGTCCTTACTTGGTGAATAGAATATATTTAATAGATACAACGCTTCGAAATTCAAAGTGTTAATGATTAATGACACAACACGTATGGGTTTTAAAGGATATAGCTATAATTAAACTAAAATAAACCGTGTCAATCTCATATTCATAGCACATTTACTTATCTTACTTAGCGACAATTTCCAAAACTTTGCTATTAACTGCAATCGATGCGCTCAAGTCGAACTTGGCAATCTCGGCGTTCGATAAACGAGTCAGGTCGATTTCCTTGGATTCTACCTCAGCAGCATTCTACTCGACCTATTCGATTCAACGCTCGTTGCTGAATCTCTTCAAGTTAACCGCAACTAACCTCCAGTTGATCGTTCTGATTCAAAGCCTGACGTCGAATCGCATTTCTTCTCCTCAGTTCCTCTTCTATTCACGGCCTCATGCTGAATGAATTTTCATCCTCCGATGGATTTTGATCCTTGTTCAATTGCGCCCGATTCCAAAACTTGAACGCTCCGCCTCTGTAATTGGCCGTTGCCATATCACGTGACGCGCTTTCCCTCCAACGGCTCGCAGACTGTTTCCCTGTCTCGCAGTACAGCAGGGACCAATACTATAATGTCTTACAGCGTCGCATCGGCATCGTATAATTATTAAATCATCTTGAAGGATATTTATACACTCCCTTTAGTGGCTATACATTTTGATGAGTATAGCTATTGCTACAATGGCCACCATCGTTTCACGCCCACTGAGGAAAGAACTAATCCACTGAAACGCCTGTTCTGGTTTACAGCTTACACAAGTCACAATTCGAGGTTGGAAGTCGCTGCATGGGGAGGATTTCCGTCAGCATGTAACATATATCCGTCCCAGCAGCTTGCTTGTAGAAGACAATATTGTATAGTCAGCTAGCATGTTAGAGCTTTTTGCAATTGTAATTATAACTAGAAATTTGTTGAATGTCACTCCATGAAAACTAATCAGAGATGCTCTCTACACTTGTCTAACTAATATTAAATGCCATTAATAACACAAATTTCGGCATTAAGCAAAACAATGCAGAGACAACTAGAAGAATCACTATATATATTCAGTCTCGGAGCCAGACCAACGGATTCCTAATAAACCTGGACTAAGTTGCGTCGATATTATGGAACGACGACAGGCGTAGTGTCCGCGGTACACGATGACGCCACCGTCCAGTCATCCCTCATTGGTGGCGGATGACGCACGTCCGGCTCTACGCCAAGCCCTCTGGTACACTTTGAACAGGTTTTCGTCGCCTGCCGTTCAGTAGATCGAAACGTCACCATTGCTAATGATCGAGGTCACTCCAACGACCTTCGTAGCTCGTCCTCCTGTTCCTGCTCCTCGTCCTCCTCGTCCTCCTCCTCGTCGTCGTCCTCGTCCTCCTCCTCCTCTACAAAAATTATCCTGCTGCAGACGGCGTACATATAGAGGTTTACCGCGCATCAGTAATTCCATTCCTTCTCATGCGGTCACGTGGGCCAATGTAATCTGCGAAAACTACCGTCAAACCGTACGAAATCCGCAGTAGAATTGACGAGCACTTTACACCCGCATGCTCAGCAACTTGTCGGTAATTATCAAGCAAATTCTGAATTTTGAAAAATTATTGATCGAAATGGCACAGTTAGCGAATTAACCAACGACGTGGCTGCTGACCTACGCTATGAAGCAACGCTTCAATTGAGATGGAGTTGCGGTCAGCTTACTTCCAATGCAGTCCGACAATTCCATCGTTCTATTTGGAGTATATAGCATTATGATGGGCGGTCGGGCTTATGAAGCATAGCTACAAGAGAACGCGCTCAGACAAAGATTGAAACGAGTGGAATCGGTTTATGTGAGGAAAAGTCCCTTTTACCAATATAAGAGTGGCGTTTCATCGAAAGACCCTGGTCGCCCGTGACTTGAAAGACAGGCAACGACACTGGAACGATGTCTGCGCTTCTGTGTCGTTCAGAACGACCCAGAAGCGCAGACACAGCTAAGGATACAATTAAGAATCACGGAAGGTCCTGAGGATTTCTGTTGAGGTGAGAAGTCATAATCTCGGAAGGCTCCAGGAATTTCAGCTGCCTGTCAAGAATCTCAGAAAGTTCCAGTGATTTCGCTTATAATCGAGGTCAGGAATCTTTGAGATTCCAAAGATTTCAGCTCAAGAGAGAAGTCGAGTCTTGGAGCGTTCCAGAGATTCAACCGATGAGAGAAGTCAAGAACCTCAGAAAGTTACCCAGATCTCTGCTGAGGGAGCACCCTAGAACTCAGAAAGGATACAATTAAGAATTCCGGAAATCAACTGCAGAGAGAAGCCAAGAACCTCAGAGGATCCCGGGTTCAAGCCAAGAAGTCAAGAACTGCAGAAGGTTCCAGAGATATAACACAGGTAACTGCTTGTGGAATAAGCAGTTACCTGTGTTATATAGCTTTACACATAGGGAAATCACTGACCTGTGACGAAGTCGGATGATTGGCTGCCTTGCTAAGAGCAGGAAGAAAGAGTAGAAAACAAGAGCAGCCTATGAGAACTGCTCAAACTAATTGATGTGTGGGTAAACTGCAATAGACAGTAAATAACGTGCATATGATATACATAATTATATATTATATATAGTGTAAATATGTGTACTACGCAAAGTACGAGGTGCAACTGACAGAACTGTAAGACGCTGATGTCTGCATATTTTGAGTTGGCAGTGTTTTAAAAGTCGTATCTGTTGAAATAGATCTGTACAAACGATTTATGTTGACCTGTTAAATTGTGTTTTAATTGTGTTAATGGAATTATAAAAATAGCTGAAAACAACGTTGAGTTCAGTGTTTCAATTCAAAGTGAGTGCCACTATATAAGTTCTCGTAACGAGAACTTATATAGCTAGAATTTAATAATAATACAATGAAGTTGTTGGCCGCATATTTGGCCCAGATATGCACAAATCTACAAATTCAATGGACAGTATAAACGGCCGTAGAAAAGAGTGGAGTTGAAGTAAGATTTGTATGCTAAACTAATTCAATACCGGTATGGTTGTAGATTTTACACTAACTATGCAGATTTTGTCGTTGCAGTTACATTAATTGCCATAAATATCTACAGCTCTAAATTGGCCGCTCGTATTCAGATCATCTTCACGGCAGCGAAACTACTCGCTCTGGCCATAATCATCATCGGTGGAATAGTCAAGCTGTGTCAAGGCAGGTGGCTTTAAGATGTCGTCAAAATAAACATCAGTGAACTATAATGAATATCGTAGTAACGGATAACAAGGCATATTAAGATCATTTTCACGTGAGCTGTCAAGGCAATTGTATGACTAGTAAGGTTGCAGATGCCGTTGCAGTTGACGCGATTTTTACAGATAGTTCATGAGAACCAAGTACTTTTACCTTTTACCTTTCTTAAGACTTGCTTTTTCTCTCGGGGTCTCTCGCACTGGGAGCGCTTCTGAATGGCCCTCCCGCTAGAAGCGCTTTATAAATATCCGAATACAATACAATACAAAACAATACAATAAGTATTGTACAAGAGCACATAGAGCTCTTAGCGTAATTTTGTAGCAACCAATGCGAAGACCTATCGCTGTCAAAGTCTTGCTGAAGCATTTTGAACCGTATTACAGCGGTAACGTTTACGTTTACGTTTAGATCACTTTCTTATTTAATGTGCATGAATTTTCCAAGCCCATTTTCTCAGTGCATGGTATTTAGGGCGTCAGCACAATTAAGTTAATTTTCATGGATCCAGGTTACACGGAACACCTTGCAACAGGCTTTTATGGAACGGAAACAAGTATCGGTGCCATAGCGGTGGGTTTCTACAGCGGAATGTTTGCCTATGACGGATGGTAAGTGCTAACAACAACAACAATAACAGTAATAATAATAATAATAATAATAATAATAATAATAATAATAATAATAATAATAATAATAATAATAATAATAATAATAATAATAATAATAATAATAATGATAATAATAATAATAATAATAGTAATAATAATAATAATAATAATAATAATAATAATAATAATAATAATAATAATAATAATAATAATAATAATAATAATAATAATAATAATTAAAACTAGCAAGTACAACCAGCTACTCGCAGACCACTTTTTCGTACCTGTGGCTTTCGAGATTCTAAGCCCCATTAACACCAGCGGAATGGACTTTGTTAAAGAACTGCGCAAACTCTAACTCTAATCACCGGAGAACCCAGAGAGACTTGCTATCTCTTCCAACGCCTGTCTATCACCATTCAACGCTTTAATGCGATTGCATGTCGAGGAACCTTCGCCCAACAGAATCTTGATGAGGGAGAAGCTGTTCCAGAATAACACCATATCTCCGGAATAGTTTTGACCACCTGAGGGATCATACTATTATTATGATCTTGATTGTAATGTCGTGTTTCGATGTGATCTTGCTGTGTGCTTGTCGATTTGAATTAATAAAGGTTATAATAATAATAATAATAATAATAATAATAATAATAATAATAATAATAATAATAATAATAATAATAATAATAATAATAATAATAATAATAATAATAATAATAATAATCTTTTTCTTTAATTAAGCGCCTGCAAACGCACTGCGCTGTACAGTGAACATACATATAGTAAAACGGCACCACGCAGGGCGCCTTACATGCATGTATACAGTAGAAGCACATGATAACAGTTTAACAGGAGTCGAATATAACTGTTTATATTCGACTCCTGTACGCGCCAATCAAGGACTACTATTCATTTAACCACCGCCGCCACCTAACGAGTGGAAGGCTGAATAAACCTTACGGGGTTCGATCTTGGTACCTACTGCTCTTAACGCCAGTATGTTATCCATTACTCTACGGGGCCCCTCCCCCACTCCGGACATTGTTTTGAGAGCCTGAGGCATCATAAGTACCGGACAAAAAAGTAAAAATAGTAGTAGTAGTAGTAGTAGTAGTAGTAGTAGTAGTAGTAGTAGTAGTAGTAGTAGTGTGCCGATTTTTGTAGGGCGTGGTGGCTCAGTGGTAAGTTCGGCGCCTTGTGACCGGAGGGTTGCAGGTTCGAATCCCACTCTAGCCGCTGCGTACGGACCTTGGGCAAGTCCTTCACTCACAATTGCTCGTGGCGCTTCGGCGTGAAAATTCCGACACAGTATCAAATGCTGTAGTCGGGAGCGCCTCTGAGTAGTAGTAGACTTCGAGAGGCGCTATAGAAATATCCGGAATAAAATAAAAAAATAAATAAAAAAAGATTTGGGCCCTTTGATTTTTTTTGGACTGCGTCTGAACCTAGTGACATTGCGTACTGAACTGCGTCAGCGTCTGCGCTGCGACTCTGCGTCAGCGCTCTGCGACACTGCACCGTGTGACCTCTGCGTCGTTGCCCTCTGCGTCAGCGTCAGCGCTCTGCGACACTGCACCGAGTGACCTCTGCGTCAGCGCTCTGCGCTGCGACTCTGCGTCAGCGTTAGCGCTCTGCGCTGCGTCTGCGTCAGCGTCTGCGCTGCGCCAGTGACTCTGCGTCAGCGTCGGCGCTTTGCGACACTGCACTGGGTGACCTCTGCGTCAGCGCTCTGCGCTGCGTCGTTTGTACACTGCGTCATTGTGCACTGCGTCTTTGTGCACTGCGACTGCGCTCTGCGACATTGCACCGATTGACCTCTGCGTCATCGCTCTGCGCTGCGTCTGCGTCAGCGTCAGCGCTCTGCGTCAGCGTCAGCGTCTGCGCTCTGCGTCAGCGCCCTGTGACGCTGCGCTGCGTCAAGGGACAGTATATATAGAGGTGCGCAGCTCAACAGGCAGGCAGTTACTCGGAGTCAGACACGGAGAAAGGTTTGAAGGTTCGTCAGCGTCGAGTACAGAGTCAGCGTCGCCAGTGCTCAGTCACTTCGTCGTGGTTGCGTCGCTTGTATCACGGACTCTGCTAGTCTTTCGTCGTTGTTAGGTCGTCGCTGACAGGTAGTTATCAGTTGCTGTCGTTGACAGTCGTCGTCTGCGTCGCCGGAGTCGTGTTCTCCGGTTGAGTACGTTCTTGAACTCTGCCTCGTCGGACTGCGAAGCTGATTTAACTGTGAACTCATTTCATTATGTTTGTTGAATTATATCGACGGGTAGTCGATTGAGTGTGATCAGGTAATAAAGTTTGAAACCAGAGGTTAGCCTTCTGCTTGACGTAGTAGTTGTTGTAGTAGTAGTAGTAGTAGTAGTAGTAGTAGCAGTAGTAGTAGTAGTAGTAGTAGTAGTAGTAGTAGTAGTAGTAGTAGTAGTAGTAGTAGTAGTAGTAGTAGTAGTAGTAGTAGTAGTAGTAGTAGTAGTAGTAGTAGTAGTAGTAGTAGTAGTAGTAGTAGTAGTAGAAGTAGTAGTAGCAGTAGCAGTAGCAGTAGCAGTAGCAGTAGTAGTATCGCAACGTACTTGCTATGGCTCCACTCATTCGGTGCGCAACAGCGCCTTATATGATTTTAGTACTAAATTAGTAGTGACAAATACAGTTTTACAGGAGTCGAATTTAACTGTAGGCCTATATACTGCAGCCATGAACGGCGCACACCTGTCCTACCGCTCAATTTTACAGTTGCCCTCTGGCGAATGCAAGGCTGAGTTAACCTTATGGGTCTAGCGGGTATCGATCCCGCGTCCTTCTGATCTTCGTTCCAGCGTGTTATCAATCAGCCATCTCCCCGCCCCAGTAGTAGTAGTAGTAGTAGTAGTAGTAGTAGTAGTAGTAGTAGTAGTAGTAGTAGTAGTAGTAGTAGTAGTAGTAGGCTAGTAGTAGTAGTAGTAGTAGTAGTAGTAGTAGTAGTAGTAGTAGTAATATTAGTAGTAGTAGTAGTAGTAGTAGTAGTAGTAGTAGTAGTAGTAGTAGTAGTAGTAGTAGTAGTAGTAGTAGTAGTAGTAGTAGTAGTAGTAGTAGTAGTAGTAGTAGTAGTAGTAGTAGTAGTAGTAGTAGTAGTAGTAGTAGTAGTAGTAGTAGTAGTTAATACTAATTAATAATAATACCAATAAAGTAATAATAATAGTAACAAATAATAATAACAGTAATAATAATGGCCGTTCCAGATGTTTCTCTCTCTTCTAGTTAGTATTGAAGTCCCCGCCGTAAGTATGGAGCTGTAGCGTATGCTGAAGTGCATCCCAACAACTGGATCATGTACAGTTTCAGATTTTGATCTCTAAGATTTCCGGTTGTTGCCTTTGGTAGAAGGGTCTTTATCTATATTTTCGAGTCCATGCAGAATTTTGTAGGTCTCAGTGTCTTTTTGTTGCGAGGGTTCCAAACTCGGACACAATATTCTAGATGTGGTCGAATGTAGGCCTATGTACTGTACATGTCTTGAAGCTGTCAATATCTATCTGCTTGAGATTCTTTTATCATCCTTTTTATTATCCTTTCTTATCGAAATTAAGATTAATAGGACCGGGATTTAAGTATATGTCTCCAGAGAGTAGGATTAACAAGTTGAAGAATTCAGAAGAAACTAGAGATATATAGTGAATTGGGTGTTGGAGTGGGCTTTTGTGGCCAACTGTCAGGAAAAAAGATAAATGACATGTAGGGCCTAGCCATGTTTGCCTTGTTGCAATGATTAAATAGGCGCGGTAATGATGTCTGGCTGTACGTCATGGGAGGGCTGGAAGGGTGAAATTTATATGGTAGGCGGTCAGGCACTGAAGGCTGAGAAGGATGAGGATGATTGACAGATATATGTTAGTTAGGAAAATCATCTTATATATATATATATATACATATATATATATATATATATATATATATTAAATTGTGAACATCTCACAACGAGCTGAGCGACGATTTTTTTTATTTCATACAGGAACGCTGCGAATTTCATTACGGAAGAAATTATCAATCCTGAGAGGTAAGCCTCATAGACAAGGGCCTACCTATTATATATATATTTCATGCGCTGATAATATTTGACCTCTTCCTTCACCTACTCTATTCTGCCCAGTTTTATGATTAACTTGGCTTTGAATATAAGTGCAAGTTTTTCGGAATTTAACTTAACACAGACGATCTCTGCGTTTGAGCAGACTGAGCGTTTGATTGACTGACTGACTGACTGACTGACTGACTGACTGACTGACTGACTGACTGACTGACTGACTGACTGACTGACTGACTGACTGACTGACTGACTGACTGACTGACTGACTGACTGACTGACTGACTGACTGACTGACTGACTGACTGACTGACTGACTGACTGACTGACTGACTGACTGACTGACTGACTGACTGACTGACTGACTGACTGACTGACTGACTGACTGACTGACTGACTGACTGACTGACTGACTGACTGACTGACTGACTGACTGACTGACTGACTGACTGACTGACTGACTGGACATTGACCGGGTAATGGCAATCTATGGTGAACGTTTAGGTGAAGCTCGTTATTAATGATTAATGGTGAAAAGCACATCAATATTCTGTCTGTTTGCTTGTCTCTATCTATCAGTCTCCGTCTGTCTAACTTATGCTGAAAACTAACCTCAGGCGAGATGGCACCGGAATGACTATATTATATTTAAAATATTATCGATTTCTAATCACCAACTGGTCACAGAAAATAAATATTTATTACCGTAAATGTGTTTGCATGCATTTAGACATATAATATAGCGTCTTTTCTGTGGCTTTCTCAGAAGTGACTATCTAACAGATAGTCACTAAATGCGATGTAACATAGGTGGAAATATAATGTCCGGCAGGATCAAACTTTATCAGTCTTCTCTGTTAGCAATCAAACTTAGCAATGACATTGAGTTCATTAACAATCAGTACACTAATGCCTGGGGACATGGAATGTTCGGAGCATGCAGATAGGGAAGCTGGAAGTGATAAAGCAAGAGATGAAGCGTTTGGGGCTGGCGGTGCTGGGCCTAAGCGAGACTCGATGGCAGGGACAGGGACACTTTAATTCTGGGGAGTACAGAGTGATGATGTCAGGTCCAAGCGAGAGCAGAAGGAACGGTGTGGCAATGGTCTGCGACAAGAGGAGTGCAGCAGCAATACTGGGCTACGACACGGTTAATGGTAGAATCATGAGCGTAAGGTTCAAGGGAAAAGTGATTAACACCACTGTCATACAGGTGTATGCACCTACGTCAACGGCGGATGAGAAAGATCGAGAAAGTTTCTACAATGAGCTACAGAGGAAGATAGATGGAGTCCCAAAAGGCGACAATCTGGTGATCATGGGGGACTTCAATGCAAAGGTAGGGAGATCGGACAAGATTGAGTCAGCGATTGGAAGACATGGGCTGGGAAAACGGAACGACGCAGGAGAAAGGCTCATCGACTTTTGTGAGACAAATGAACTGAGGATCATGAACACATGCTTCGAGAAGACAAAGAGAAGATTATACACCTGGACTTCGCCGGATGGGAAACACAAAAATCAAATAGACTATGTGATAGTAAAACAGAGATGGAAGAGTATGGTGAGGGACGTACAAACGAGACCGGGAGCGGATTGTGGATCGGATCATGAGCTGCTGGTGGCTACTCTCAAGTTGAAACTCAAGAGACTCAAAACGGGAGAACGCTTGACTAGATACGAGTGCAAAGGGATCATCCCAGAGTACAGAGACGAGATAAAGAACCGATTTGAGGCACTGATTCTGGTTGAAGCGACCAACGCTGATGATATGTGGGAAGGAATGAAGAAGGTGGTACAGGGGGAAGCGAACATCCACATACCAAAAAGACAAAAGAAAAAGATATCACCATGGCTATCGACGGATGCAATCAAGATAGCAGAGGAAAGGAGAAGTGCGAGAACAGCAGGAAACAAAGACTCAGTCAAGGTGCTGAACGGAAGATTTCAGAAGCAGGCAAGGAAGGATAAGGAAAGATACTTGAACGATAGATGCAAAGAAATGGAAGAAGAGGGAAAAAAGGGAAGAACTAGAGAGATGTTCGCGGAAATGAGGAAAATTACTGGCAAGTTTACACCAAGGAATAGTTCATTAAGAAACGGGAATGGCGGAATAATATGCGATAAAGAGGAAGCAAAGAACAGATGGAGAGAATATACGGAAAATCTATACAAGATCGATGACAAAGTGTCGGAATACGAAGAAGGGAACACAACTGATTACGCCAAGGAACCAAAGATCATGGAGGCAGAGGTGGAATGGGCAATTACACAAATCAGAGATAACAAGACCCCAGGAGCAGACGAAATCCCTATTGAGCTGATCAAAGCAGCTGGAGATGGAGTGATAAAAGAGATAACAATACTGTGTAATCTGATCTGGGAGACGGAGGAGTGGACGGACTGGCAAACATCGATCTTTATACCCATCTTTAAAAAAGGAGATGCTAAGGAATGCGAGAACTACAGAACCATTGCGCTGATATCTCATACGAGCAAGATACTCCTAAAGATAATCCACAAAAGGATGGAGGACACGATAGAGAGAGAGCTACCGGCAAATCAAGCAGGATTTAGGAAAGGGAGAGGCACAAGAGACCATATTGCAAACCTAAGATGGATAATGGAAAGGCAGAGGGAATATGGACAAAAGGTACATCTTTGCTTTATAGACTACAGTAAGGCATTTGACTGCGTTAATCATGCTCTGATGTGGAAGACCCTGAGTGAAATGGGCATACCCACGCATCTGATAATTCTCCTCAAGAACCTGTATAGCAACCAGGTGGCGGTGGTCAGGACAGAACATGGCGACACGGCAAGTTTTCGAATAAAAAAAGGAGTCAGACAGGGATGCATACTATCACCGTACCTATTCATTCTATATGCAGAAAGGATAATGAGGGAGGCAGGTTTTGATGATGAGGCGGAGGGTGTGAGGATAGCGGGAAGGATAGTGAACAACTTAAGGTATGCGGACGACACAACACTGCTGGCGGAAACACAGGAGAAACTGAAGGATAACATCAGAAGGCTAAAATGTGCAAGCGAGAAAGCAGGAATGTACTTCAATATAAAAAAGACGAAGATAATGACCACTGAGAAGTGGAGGTATTTTGAAGTAGATGGGGAGGAGATAGAGGTGGTATCAAGCTTCTGTTTCTTGGGGGCCATGGTGGAGAGTGAAGGTGGATGCGAACGAGAAATACGACGGAGAATTACATTGGGTAAGACGGCAATGCAGGGACTAGAAAAAATATGGAAGGACAAATCAGTGAGTTTGGGAACGAAGACAAGAATTGTAAAAGCAATGATCCTACCAGTGGTGCTTTATGGATGCGAAACATGGACAAAAACCAAGGCATTGGAGAAGAAAATTGAGGCATGTGAAATGTGGATTTGGAGGAGGATGTTGAGGGTTTCTTGGACTGAAAAGAGAACTAACGAGGATATCCTGGAAGAAATAGGACACTGGAGAGGGAGTTTGACGTTGGGACAGAGAGCGGCCAGGCAGAAGATGTCATACTTTGGACATGTGATGCGTGCAGATGGGCTGGAAAAGGAGATGATGTTGGCGTGTGGGGAGGGCAGGAGGAGGAGAGGACGTCCAAGGAGGAGATGGATGGAGGAGATACAAGAGGCAATGAAGATGAACATCTCGGAGCTGAGAGAGGCCACGAGAAATCGGAGCACATGGAGAAGGTTGACCATGACAGTCGCTAGGATTCAACGAATCGACAGCACAAGGTGACAAGGTGACACTAATGCCACCATTGTTATTGCAGGTGATTTTAATGATATGAATGTTACTTTCCTGGAAGAATTGGGGTTTTCACAGATTGTTAAAACCTGTACTCACGGAAAAAAATTCTAGATAAGGTTTTTGTTAATGAACCTGGCTTGTTGCATGCTGAAGTTTTTCAGAGTTTGGTCAAGACCAAACATAAAGCGGTATTGATTTCTGAGGTCAATTCCAATGGCAATATGATTATGCAGGCATCGCAAAAAAGGAAAATAAAGCTTTATGACCGCAGAAAGCAATATATTGCGTCTCTTAGGTTCTCTATAAATTTGCACGATTGGTCTACATTCTTTAATACCTCTGATGTCACTCTGCTGTACAACATATGTTTCTTCAAGAAATTTCTGCGCTTATTGACCTCTCATAAAGTCACTTCTAAACAAGCGCAATAAACTTCGAAGGAAGGGTCGAATGGATGATGCAGACTCGCTTGCAATCAATCAGCTGATCTTGGAAAACACACAAACACGTTTTTCTTCATTGCAAGAGGCCACCCCTAAGCATCTTTGGGATGCGGTAAAAAAGCGAAACTCATCTCCTTCTCTGACCAGCAACACTAAAAATTCGTCAGGTCTCTTCGATGACATCAATATGGCCAATAACTTCTATGCTGACATAGCAACTTCTGTGGACTATTCGGCTGAGGAAATCCTTAATCTTAAAAATAATACAGGAGCCAGTACCGGAATAAATAAATCATATGTGAATATACTGGAAGTTGAAAGGCTTCTGCGCACACAGCGAAACACAGCTGCTGGACTTGATGGATTGCCTGCTTGGCTCTTTCATAAATGTTCTTATGAGTTGGCCGAATTGGTAACTCATGTGTTTAATTGCTCTTTTGAAACTGGGACCATTCCAGATAACTGGCGCTTCGCGGTGGTCACTCCTGTAAATAAAGTTTCCAAACCATCTACTCTGTCTGACTTCAGACCTATATCCGTAACTCCAATCCTGTCAAGAATCGCAGAAAAAATTGTTGTTTCTAAGTGGCTTAGACCCAATTTGCCCCAAGAAGCTCTAGAGGATCATTTTGGCTTCAGACCAACTGGCAGTTGTACCAATGCACTCACCTTCTTTCTACATCACGTCACCCAGATGCTAGAAAGTAACTCTTATGTGCGTTGTCTGTTAGTCGACTTCTCTAAAGCTTTTGATGTTGTTGACCATTCAATTCTAATACCTAAAGTCATGGCTTTAAACATGCTGCCTGAAATTTCAAACTGGGTCATTGACTTTCTAACTGGTCGATCTCAAGTCCTCAAATGTGGCAATGTACTTTCTGATTCTACTTCCATTAATCGCAGTATTATCCAAGGGTCTGGTCTTGGTCCCACCCTCTACATTGTAATGGAGAGCGATCTTAAACCCGTCTCTCTGTCCAACATCCTTTTCAAATTTGCAGATGATTCTAACCTTCTCACCCCCCAAAATTCTCCTGTTAGCTTGGAATCTGAATTTGATAATATTAAGGATGACACTTAATTTTTCCAAGACTAAAGAAATTGTATTTCATAGACCGAGTCCAAGACACTTATCTCTTCCGGATCCTATCAGCAATGTTGAAAGAGTGAAAATTGTCAAACTGCTAGGTGTTCTTTTTCGAGAAGACTTAAAATTTGATGACCATGTTTCATTTATTTTGAAGATATGCAGCCAACGCCTATACCCCCTAAAAGTCCTCCGATCTCAAGGAATGCCTCCCAGCAAACTAAAGAACATTTTTCAAGCCCTTGTAGTCTCCCGACTAACGTATGCCATACCATCTTGGGGGGATTCCTGTCGGCTGAACTGAGTGGAAAAATTGAATCTTTTTTGCGCAGGGCTGGGCGTAGCATCGACCTATATATATGAATATATGTCGATGGGGCGTAGTAACCTGTTTAGTGGTGATGGTTTAACTTTAGAGAAGATTTGTAAAAAAATTGAATTGAAATTCTTCAAAAGCATCCAGTCACCCCAACACTGTCTTCACCAATTACTGCCTGCAGAACACCTTCATAAATTCAACTTAAGAAAAAGGGGACATGCATTTGAATTACCGCACTTTAATACATTGCTACATAAGAAATCCTTCATCATTCGCTCACTGTACAACCAGAGCGTCTGATTTAAGGCGAGCGATCGATCGCTCTTCTTGGTCGCTCGCCTAGCAAAGGTACCGGCGAGCGATTTACCGCTCGCCTAGACGAAGGCTTCTCACCGTCGGTGACAGTCGGTCGTCGCTCGCCGAGTTTGAGTTAGACTCCAAAACGATAGACGAACCTGGAACCAGACCATTATTTTATTTACCTAAGTTACATTACTTTAATTTACTTACTTGCGAATTCGTGCCGTGACCTGTCCTAAGTACTGCTGACTGATCACTTCAATTTCGTGCAGTATGATTGGCCATAACAACACGGCCGACACCTCACGCCGCGTGACATCATCCGTAACATCACCAATTTCGGAAATTACTTTAAACAATAATGGCGGCGAAGATGAGCAAATCGATAATAATGTACAGTTGAGCACGCATCTGTCATGGAAATTAGGCGAATCGTTCGATGTCGATGTAGTCGAAATAGAAAATCGTCGGACTGTGAACAAAATTTACTGCAAGTCCTTGCAGAAAGAACGCCGACAAAATTCGACTGGATTGCCGGTTGAAAGGTCAAGCTAAAATTGAGTGTTCAACTTATGCCTAAGGCTTAACCAACGTTGTGAAATCAGCCCTCACACGTCATCTTACGCAATGGTAGGTTTTTAGTGAATGTTAATTTATTCAGTCATTCTGAGAATTTATATAGCGCCTCTGTAAGAGACCTACTCAACTAACGGAACTGAAGTGAAATAGGCCTACTAGATAAGTACTATATGCAGCGATACAAAAAATTACGAATACGATACACAAAATACGCTGCACACAAGAGCTCCCGAGGTCGACCGCATATCGCTCGCCTACTCGATCCAGCGCGATCGATTTTCAACCCGCCTGCTATTTTCAAATCAGACGCACTGTGTACAACTATAAAAACTGGGTTAATGCTGGTTCTAGTACCTGTTCTGATATCCAAACTGGCTCTTTTTGTAGACCATAGTAATGCTTATGTTCCTTAGATCATAATTTTAGTTATAGATAGGCCTTTGTATGTAAATAAGACATTATCGAATTGATTATAATACTGTATATGTATGCAAATAAGACTTATAGAATTGTTTATAATACTGCTTGTGTTTAAACTGTCTTACAGTGTTACTGATATTGTGATCTTTTTGTATGTATTGTTGTAAAGTATGAGCGTTTGTCTTGTATTAATAAAAGATTACTTACTTACTTACTTACTTACTTACTTACTTACTTAAATGAAATAGTGCGTCTGTTCAATGGAAGGCTGGTCAAAATTGACAGTGAAAGACATCAGAAAGGTTAAATTTTAAAAAGCGCGACATCCACACATCCCTACGCCGACCTATAGCTGACTAAAACTGGGAACTGAAAGCTCCCGAGTCGGAATCTACCGTGGACTGAGCGAATCCATAGCTGTGCAGGGTGTAAGGGCTGTGAAACTAAAATACTAGAACAGGTCTGTTCAAGTCTGATTCTTTTTTATCAGTTTTTACTCTGACTCCCATATAGCACAAACGCTTAGGCAAAATTTACGAGCATCACTGCATTCGATGGCAGCTACAACAGGGATTGTTTTCTCTACCACAGAATTGTCAGAAGTATAAGACGGTTTTGGAGCAGAAAGTTTTGGAGCAAGAAGAGGCTGTTGTATTTATGCACACCTTGTCACCTTGTGCTGTCGATTCGTTGAATCCTAGCGACTGTCATGGTCAACCTTCTCCATGTGCTCCATGAATCATGTCTTCCATAACAGTTTTCTTGGCAGATTTACAGAGGTGGTTTGCCATTGCCTTCCTCTGGTTTTGCCTGCCGTGCCCGTTCGTTCGCCTCCCCTTGGGGAGGGTACTAACGGTTCGCACCACGTGAAGGTGGGCACGGAGGTCTTTGGTTGGTCAACCCAGGCCGGGCCCGCACCTCCGTCCTGGAACGTCGGTCAGGTCACCTTCCTGTTTTACCTCCTACGAGGTGATTGACCAACCTTTACGAACCAATATATATTTATGCAGATATATGCAAATGTTATAGAAATTTATCTATAATTCAGGAAGCTCCGATAAGAAAGGACTGATGCTGACAAATGCGGAACTTGGTAGATATGCAAACATATGAAAGAGTGAAAGATGGTCAATGCTGTTCTATATGACGTCAACCGAAAGCCGTCTTTACCATGTGACATTAGAAGTCGATATGTCGTCAGGCGCGAAAGCTGGATCCCGTTTCAACATTTCTTCTCCAGGAAGTTGTCAATGAGCTGTTTCCTTTTCTATGGTGCGACTCTGCAATGCTGCAAAGCTTTTTCTCAAAATAATATTTGCAGTGTTGGGTATGAGTTAACTCAGATGAGTTTAAACTCACGAGTTAACTCACTTGCTGTGATTTATGAGTTTGAGTTAACTCACATTAAAGAGTGTGATTTATGAGTTTGAGTTAACTCATATTTTCTGTGAGTTTGAGTTGTAAAGTTCTGTCAATTATTTTAAACTCAACTCACTCTTCGGCACTCGGCACATATTATGTTGAAACAAGCCTTTTTATATCGTCGGCTTTCCATACTGGTGAGTGGTGACGGCAGGGGGTCGTAAACACTGCTAGCGGACAGTGTTTAAGCACTGCATATTTTGTATATTGTGAACAGTTAAGAACAACATGGCTGAAGTACCGTGTATTCTTGATGGAAAATATTTTTCTGTTAAAGGTAGGCGTGATGGAAAAATTGTTGCTCGATTAGAACGTGCTAGTATGAAACGTGTGAGTTTATGAGTTAACTCATTTAACAACTGAGTTTGAGTTAACTCATTTCACTTAGGATGAGTTGAGTTTGAGTTTAAACTCATTTTGAGGTGCATGAGTTGAGTTTTGATTTAACTCATTTCTTGTGTGAGTTTACCCAACACTGAATATTTGGCAAACGGTCGGAAACGAGCGACAATACAGCCAAGGATCCCTACAGCATCAATAATTACTGGCAAACCTGACGTTGAACCCTACGTTCATCTCTAAAGTCCTATAGAAAGTAGTGGCTATGGAGATTTTGCGCTGCTTAGAATCGGGCAATCTTATGCAAATCTGCAATTCGGCTTCAGGAAGGGCCATTCAGCATAAACGGTCCTGTTTCGGGTAATTACCGAATTCAGTGACGCCATCGATGGAGGAAACGTAACGCTGCTTGCACTTCTTGTCGTAAGCGCATCGTTCGATACGGTCATGGGCGGCGATCATGGGGGGGAGTCGAGGGGGACAAGACCCCCACCTTTAATAGTGGGGGGACACGCCATGCATCGGACGTCCCACATATTGATGAAACACCGAAAAAGGTAATCATACGCGCGAACAAATTTTTTTTACCTTTTTTTGACTAGATCAGTTCACGGCGACAAATTTTTTTAACCTTTTTTTTTACCAGATCAGTTCAAAACTCTTTTTTGACCAGATCAGTTCAAACAGTCCCATCACCTGTCAAACAAGATCGCCGCCACTGGATACGGTGGACCATCGTTCGACACGGTGGACCATAAAAACCTGCTGACCAGTCTGAGAACCTCCTTTAGAATTGTCGGTCAACGTCTGGAATGGCTTCATTAATTACAGGAGGCGCGAACCATAGTTCGAGAATTCGCATTTTACGAATTTCACGAATTTTAACGAATTTTAAAACTGCAGTTTTAAAATTCGTTAAAATTCGTGAGATAATAAAATAATGGGATTTTTTGCCATGGCAACGAGTTTTATTATTTGTTTACTTTTCAACTTTTTAAGCGGGTCAATGTCATTGGCAATCAATCAATCAGCCGTAAAAGATAGCTGACTAGCAACACAATAGTACTGATATTCAGTTACTGTTCTACTTGGAGTCTTGAACTTCAATTTCTATCGTATGTAATTGGTGTGCGTGACTGTGAGTGTCAGTCAGCAGAACGAAAAACCACCAGTGCCTCAGCTCCAGTTTGACCAGTCAGTCACTAACGCAGCTTGCAACCAAACATGGTTTAAAAGGGTTGGCAACGTTCACTGAGTTGTGTCTTCTACTTCATCGTCCTCTGATTCTGAGTCAGGAACAGCCCACTGCTCCCGCTCGACTCTGGTTTCTGTATTTTCGCCATGCAAATGCTCCCGAATTCGGGTTGGACAACCAACAAATTCCTTGTCACAAAACAGCACTGTATTTTTAGATGACCCTTTCCTTCTCCTCCAAAGTTACTACATATTTCCACTTCGGTCCATATTCTTTCATCTGTAAGAAATTTTAGATTTCAACTAAATTAACTCGTTACGTAATACACTGTTATATTGAATTTGTACATTAAATTCTAAGCAGAAGCTTAACACAACAAATCATGACGTCATCACATTTGTTGTTGCTTACGCTGTTTTTACAAAACGCCACTTTCAATGTAAAAAAAAGGCCCAACAATGGCCCAACGAATTTTTACGAATTTTTACGAATTTCAAAATAGACCAAAAATTCGCGAATTTTTACAAATTTCAGAACCAAAAGTCACGAATTCTCGAACTATCATAATTTTGGCATGTTTCAAACTACATACAAGACACTCTGCACTGGCTTCCGGTTGTGGATCAAATTACATCCAGGACACTCTTTCTCTGCCAAGCATCGAACGTCGAATCGGCCCCGAATCCATCAGGGGGATCTCTGCGTTCCTGTATTTATAGCCAACCGCCATAAATAGCTCAGAAGACATTTTCAACGTATCTAAAAAAGCACCATTTAAATCTGTTAGATATCCGTATTACAACGTCTCTTGTAAGTTTCCTAAAACGCGCTATATAAGTGTTCAAATATATGCATACCTAAACGATGACGAAGGTCGTGATGGTTATGGTGGGCATTGGTGGCGGTGATGATGAATGACTCACAGAATTTATGATAATGGCTGGCGCAATGACATACCGGGCGCAATAGTGGGGTAATTCTAAAACTTAGTTTTCTTCCAAAAGTTCTTCTTCGGCTTAACTTTTATACGTGTGACTTCAATGTTTAGTTGCAAATGTTGACCAAGAAATAATTTCTGTAGACTTTTCATTTTTAAGAAACCTACCACTGGCGATTATCATCGGACTTCCTCTCGTCATAGTCGTCTATGTTCTGACGAACGTTTCCTACTTCACAGTCATGTCGGTTGAAGAGCTCATCGCATCGCCAGCTGTGGCTATCGTAAGCTTCCAGTTTTCTAATATTTCTAATCGTGCACAGATTCAGTACATCTTAAGATATGCTGAAGATATGAGTGGATAATAAATTCGAAACATGCTAACTCAACTGGCCAAAAGGGTTCCGGTGCCGAATGCGTTATATTGGAGGATAAGTATAGCAGCCTGTTCCATGTAAAACATAACTCATTCGATTTACATCATGTTGGAAAGGTAATCATGCATAGATGTGACGCAGCCCAATCAGTTCATAAACGCACTCGACATATAGTGTGTTGAATACGTCTATGAATCTGCTCAGAGATTTCATTTACATAATTTTCAGCTCATCTGACCCAAACTGCGTAGACTAAGAGCTGTCAGATTGTGAATAGATATATTTTTCTTGGGTAGTTGAATACAATTTATTCTGTAAAAATAAAATTTGCGACTTTTAAATGGTCCTTACCTTAGACATTAGTCCTTCCACGCGCTGACAGCGCATCGGGCGACACAGCTCCTCCACGTTATTCTGTCCTCCGCAGCTCCCTCAGCCTCTTCCCATGTCATTCCGCCGTCATCCAGATCTTGTATGATCGTATTTCGACAGGTCTTTCTCGGCCTCCCGCGTTTCCTTTTCCATCCCAACGGGGTCCAGTTCAGTGACTGCTTCAAGATTCTTTCGTTGTCTGATCTATGTATATGACCCAACCAGCGCAGGCGCGATCTCTTCAGCATATCCTCCATTTTCTCCATAGACGTTCTCTTCCTTATATCTTCATTCTTTATCTTATCCTTCCAAATGTCGCAGCTACCATTGTTTGCAATATCCTTCTCTGCCACCGGTGATGAGCCGCCTCTAGCTTCTTCAGATTAGCTTTGGTCATAGGCCATGTTTCCGATCCATACAGCAACGTTGTCAGGACCAAGGCTTTGTATAGCCTTGTCTTTGTTATTATACTTAGTCCTTTATTTGTCCATATGCTGTTCAGTCTTCCGAATGTGGCATTAGCCTTTCCCAGCCTGACTCTGATCTCCTTGTCGCAGCTGCCATTGTTTGCAATTACACTTCCCAGATAGCAAAAGTCCTCTACCTCCTCTATCACATCCTCCCCAACTTTGATGCTTTCTCTCGTCTCCCATTTTCCTACTTTCATGATCTTTGTTTTTGAAGTATTGATTCTCAATCCAACCAATCCTGCTTCTTTTTCCACTTTGCCCGTGAGTTCGCTCACTTCCTCCCAGGAATCTTCCAGTAGCGCTATATCGTCTGCAGAGTCCAGATCTGCTAGTCTCTCGGTTCCTCTCCACTCCAAGCCCCATCTTTCCTCTTCCGTGCTTCGCCTCAGTATCCAATCGATCGTTAGCAGGAACAGCAACGGCGATAAGATACATCCTAGCCGCACTCCCGTGACAATCTGGAACCATTCCCCCAGTCTCCCTTCTACTCTCACCGTGCATCTGCTTTCTGTATACATTCCCTTTATGATGTCTATAATTTTTTCTGGTATTCCATATTGCGCGAGAATGTTCCACGCCGCTGGTCTCTGAACACTGTCAAAAGCTTTTTGGAAATCTATGAAGTTGACAAGTATATTTGTATTTCCCGCCACGCATTTCTCTATGATTTATCTCAATGTGAAGATCTGGTCGCTACAGGATCTGTTCTTTCGGAAGCCCGCCTGTTGCTGTCTTAGTACGGCGTCCACCGCCCCTTGTATTCTACTCAAAATTATGCTGGCTAGAACTTTCCCCGGTATGGAGAGTAGCGTTATTCCTCTCCAATTATTACAATCGCCAAGGCTTCCTTTTTCGGGATTGGTATAATAATCCCGTATCGCCAATCTCTTGGCACTTCTCCAGTGTTCCATATCATGTTGTACAAGTGCGTTAAGATTTTGATCGTCTCTCTACCTCCATTTCTTAGCAACTCTGGTTGTATATCGTCAATCCCCGCTGATTTTCCATTTCTTAACCTTTTTACAGCTTTTTCTACTTCCTTCTCCGTAATATTATCCAGGTCTATATGTAAGGTTGTCAAGCACTGGTCCCGGGTGAAGTCATGCGTTGTCTCTGGCTCCGGGCAATTCAAGACCTTGTCAAAGTGCTCTCTCCATCTTGCCGCTTGTTCATCATGTGTTCTGAGCGTGTTCCCCATATTAGTCCAGTCATTAAACAACAATTTTTAATGGAGGTTCAACAAAATTTGAAGAAAAGGTTTCTCGATGGATTTCACCTCTTTGATACGTCTACATTACAGGAAAAAAAGGTTACCAAAATATGACATGGGGAACTATGTGAAAATGGGTCAAATCCAAGATGGCCGCCATCAAAATTAACAAAAGTGGAAAAAGTTTCATATATGGAACCACTCAAGTTAAAAACATCGATGATGAGTCTATTCATATCAGCATATACATATACATGTTATGGAATGTAATTTTCAAGTTTAATGTTTAAAAAACAAAATGGCCACCAAGATTTGACGGAAAAAGCAAAATTATCATGATATCTACATATCTAACGGCTATAGTCCAGGCAAATTTACAGTTACACCTGGGCGAAATTGCTTCAGAAGCTTTTTAAACGGTTTTCTGCTCAGGAACCATTGCTGAATAGCATGTCCAAAATTCCCCCAAATCGGACCACGGGAACATCCCCAAAATGGCCAAATCCAATATGGCCGCCATCGACCACATTGGGAATCACCTTTTTGTTTTTTAGAGTATATGCACGTGTAATACCTCTAACATTACTGATTCGGTATGTAGAATTCATTTCTGATGTTGTCTTTGCCATTCGGGGTCATCTTCACCTTGAAAGGCCAGGGTCAAGGTCATTTTGGTAGATTGAGAAATTCAGCTTTTTTGTTTTCTAGAGTAGGCCTATATGCATGTGTAATACCTCTAATGTTACTACTTTCGGTATGTAGAATTCATTTCTGATATTGTTTTCGCCTTTCTGGGTCATCTTCACCTTGAAAGGTCATGGTCAAGGTCTTTTTGTTACATCGATGACGCCATCAAGCAAACTTTCCATCATTCGGTAAATGCGGCTACTCTCGAGAATTCTATGCCAATCTTTGCAGAATGTGACTGCATCTACTTCCTACGTTTGGGATCGTGGTATCTGGAACAGGTCAAAGTATTGGAATTCACACATCCTGAGCTCTATCTGCGCTTCGGTGTGAGCCAGTTGGTTGTTCAGGATGGCCTAGGATGGTTCTGTGCCGTCGGATGTGGCATGATGGTCGAGCAGACCATCCGACGAATGTCGATGGGTCCTGGAGGTCACTATGTGGTAGGAGCCGCACGCAATGCCACTGCTGGAGATGACAGAGGTGCATAAGAACATGGACATTGCTAAGGAGCGCGGCATGGACCTCAGGCAGATACTCACACACAACTTGCTCTCAGCATCTCCACTGTTCGATAGTGATCTTCCAGCTCACACCAACAAGCCACTATAGATACTTGCTGGAGAGATTGAGCCTAGATTGGACCTCGCCCAATGGCGTGAGGAGTCTACTCTTGCCACACATGTTGCAGTAGATTTCATGTCTAAGATCTACAAAAATGTAAACACTTATTCCAGCTGCTGCAACAACATCGCTTCCACAGCTGAGACATCTCAATGTGGGAGGCAAGAACCTGATGAATGAATTTCACATTTTGATAGAGGGATGAAGCTGAGGTTATGATGGTGTCGGTGGCCACACCAAGATTAGGGAATTGTGCTATTGGCATCTGCTGCATCTTAGACATGAAATCTACCACAACATGTTTGGCAAGAGTAGACTTTTGAAGCCATTGGGTGAGATTCAGCCTAGGTTCAATCTCCCCAATAAGTCGATTGTCATAGAATCCTCGACAGTAGTCGCAATTATAGTTCAGTTTCTTTCTCTCTCGGATACTACAGTACTCCACAGAACTCACACAAAATTTGCACGTGTGAATAACAACAGACTCTCTTACAGTAATTATGTGAAACTTAATTTGTGTGTATAAGGCCACAGTGAAGAACAGCAACACATAAAAATTTACATTTACCGAATGATGGAAAGTTTGCTTGATGGCGTCATCGATGTAACAAAATGACCTTGACCCTGACCTTTCAAGGTGAAGATGACCCCAAATGGCAAAGACAATATCAGAAATGAATTGTACATACCGAATCAGTAATGTTAGAGGTATTACACGTGCATATACTCTAAAAAACAAAAAAGGTGATTTCCAATGTGGTCGATGGCGGCCATATTGGATTTGGCCATTTTGGGGGTGTTCCCGTGGTCCGATTTGGGGGAATTTTGGACATGCTATTCAGCAATGGTTTCTGAGCAGAAAACCGTTTAAAAAGCTTCTGAAGCAATTTCGCCCAGGTGTAACTGTAAATTTGCCTGGACTATAGCCGTTAGATATGTAGATATCATGATAATTTTGCTTTTTCCGTCAAATCTTGGTGGCCATTTTGTTTTTTAAACATTTAACCTGAAAATTACATTCCATAACATGTATATGTATATGCTGATATGAATAGACTCATCATAGATGTTTTTAACTTGAGTGGTTCCATATATGAAACTTTTTCCACTTTTGTTAATTTTGACGGCGGCCATCTTGGATTTGACCCATTTTCACATAGTTCCCCATGTCATATTTTGGTAACCTTTTTTTCCTGTAATGTAGACGTATCAAAGAGGTGAAATCCATCGAGAAACCTTTTCTTCAAATTTTGTTGAACCTCAACTATTTAATGACCGGACTATATCGTCTTCGATGGGTATCCTCTGTGTCACCTTGACTGCTATTTCCTTTGTTATCTTGTATAGTGGTTTGGAGTCTCCTCTCTTTGCCGCGATTTCCGCTTCCTCCAATCGAGCTTCTACCCGTGCCTTCTTGTCCTTTCTACAGCGTTTCTTAACCTCTTTATCCTTCTTTCGATATTCCTCACATATGTTTTCCGTATCATCACCTCTGTTGTATGCATGTTCTCTCCTGCCTTTGAGCTCTCTACGCTCGTCGGTTGCTCTCCATGTATCCTCCCCAATCCACTTTTCTTTTTTTGTTCCTCTTCTCGTCCAACATACCGTGCCGTGCTTGTGATCGTATTCTTTATCCCCTCCCATCTCTCCTCCACCGTCTCATGCTCTTGTTCTCCCAGTATTTCGAAGCGGTTTTTTAAATTCCAGCTGGAACCTTTCCTGAGTCTCTTTTTTGTTCAATTTGATTACATCCATTGCCTTGTGTTCCATTCTTCCGGTCAATTTCTTCAATTTAAGTTTTAGTATTGCGATGATCAAGTGGTGGTCTGAAGCAGCATCAGCCTCTCTATAAACCTTGACACCCTGCAGAGCCGTCGCCCATCTCTTGGAGATGCAGATGTGGTCAATCTGATGTGTAGTCTTTCCATCTGGGGACCTCCATGTCTCTTTATGTATGTTCTTGTGTTTAAACATGCTGCCTCTTATCTTTAGCTTATTATTGCTACAGTAGCTAAGCATTCTCACACCATTATCATTTCTCTCTCCAGCAGCCTCCCCTCCCATCACATCAGCCCATCCGGCTCTATCCCTCCCTATCTGTGCGTTAAAGTCGCCCATGACTATTTTTGTCATGTTCTGGTGTTGCGTCCATGGCATCCTGTAGCTGTTCGTAGAAGTCATCTTTTTCCTCATCTGTGGCCATATTAGTTGGTGCATATATCTGTATCACAGTTGTTTTTGTATGCCTCGTCTGTAATCTGATGGTAATGATTCTGTCACTTATCGGCTCCCATCCAATGACAGCCGTCGCCATTCTCGCATCTATCGCTATGCCCACTCCTCTCTCGTGTCTTTCTCCTCCCGAGTAACATATCCTCATTTCTTCAGATGTAGTAATTCCGCTCACAGTCCACCTCATCTCGCTCATTCCCAATATCCCCAGTTTGTATCTCTTCATATCTGCCATCACCTGCGCCAGCCTTCCCGTGTCGTACAATGTCCTTGCGTTCCAGCATCCTCTTGGCTTTGGTCGTCAAGATCTGGGCTTTCCGGGTCATGGGGCTTCCTTTCGGCTTTCACCATTCCCCATCATAAATAGGTCTTCAGCCTTCCCGTCTCTCTTCCGATCCGCCCTGACAGTATAATTGTGCTTTTTCTGTGTCGTTTCTGTTGCAACAGGTTGTTTTACCCGGGAGGGCTGCAAGCCCTCCTCGGAACCCTCCTCCTTTAATCCGGGCTTGGGACCGGCACAGGCTCCATGATGGAACCTGAGGCGGAGTTCTTATAGGCTCATTATGGTCACAACCGTTAATTTTATTCCATTCGCATTATTGCTTAAAAGTCGTGATGTTGCCTTTCGAAGTTCTGCATATTCAGAACTTTGTGGTGGCCCTTCAAAATAACAGTTAAAAATCTAATTGTTTTGCCCCTTCAATTTGTTCTATATAACGAAACACATACTAAACGAAAATTCATTCATTCTACTGTATTTAGTGCTTGGGCTCCGATTTTTTGGATTTATAATAATGGGGCTTAATATTGTAAATTGGTTCCTCTAACCTTGGTCAGTGTAACTTACTGATTACTGAAGATAGGCCTATATAATGCCCTTACACCCAGAGGACACGACGTTTTCTGTCAGAATATGCCGCCGATCGCAGAGGACAGGAGCCAGGAACAGTTACCTACCGGTCTACCCGAAACAACAGAGTTGCTAAGTTAAGGGGGACCGGGGGCAACTGGGAAGACAGTTCCGAACAAAAACCAACGTCTTGAATATGATGCGCTCTTGAATCGGAAGCAATTCCAGCATGAATGAGGAGATATGACCAAACTTGGGAATGTCACCAATCAAACGAACAGCAGCATTTAAGACTGTCATTGGAAGGGACAGGACCCAAAAAACTCATGTTCCCGAAGTCAACTCTGGAGCAGAGCATGGACAAAAGTAATGGAGGCCTGAGGGAAAGGAACGAAGGATGGTGCGGATTTGGCGCAAGTGATAAAAGCATACGCGGTTAACATAATCTGGAAGGGTGAATTCCTGGTCCACAGTCACTCCTAGATTAAGTGCCGAGGTGGAGAAATGACTGTGGGGGAAAAGCATAGATAGACGAGTTTGATCTGAAAGGAGAGATTAGAAATTAGTCAGTAGTTGGTATCTGGGAATTTATAAAACGCCTCTCACATTGCGAACTATTCAGCGTGTGAGCCTCGCGGAAACAGAAAAGACTCTAAACTATGAACAGAGAGAGGGAACCCAGCAAGTAGAGTCTCATGCAGCACCAAGGGAAGACAGTTCCAGAGGGATGGGTCCACGACAGCGAAAGACCGAGACTGAGCCAGGTCAGACCTCACCCGAAGAACGAACAGATCAAGTCGATTCAGAGAACGTAAGGGTCGATGAGAAGAAGCAGAGAGAGGTTTGCGCATCAGGTCACAAAGGTAGGCTAAGCCCTGTTGTGCCTTAGAGACAAGTATTATGATCTTGAAGTGGATACGAGCGGAGACAGGAAGCCAATGCAAGACATCAGTCATGTAAGTAGAGATGGAGCAGAACCGAGAACGATGAGTAATGAGGCGAGTAGCCGCGTTAAGTACTGACTGAAGGGCAGAAAGAACTTTCGGAAGGTTGACCAGTAAAGAATTGCCATAATCAATGCGGCAACAGATAAACGCATGGATAATGGTAGCGAAAACTGCAGTCCTGAGAGACTTATCGATGGATAGCATGCAGTCTCCTCAAGTGGTAGTAGCAAGTGCGAGTAAGTAAGGAGAGGTGAGAAGCAAAGGTTAGTAAACTGTCTAAGGTGACTCACAGGTCACGGACATTCGTAGAGTATGAGAAGGTTGGAAAGTGAGCTGAGAGAAGTGAGAACTTGAGCTTAGATAATTGCTGCTTTGTACCAAATCAAATGAGTTGGGTTTTTAGAAGAGTTAAGGTTCAACCGATTACAGAACATCCAAAAGCGAAGATCTTGAGAAAGGGAGTCAATGGAGCGAACAAAAAGAGGTTGGTCAGTTGGGGCACCCTGGACTAAGTTTGCACATCATCAGCATAGAGATGACCAGATACAAGATGCTTAGAAAAGAGAGAGTGAATGCCAGAGGTAAAAATAATGTAAAGGATAGGACCAAGAACAGAACCCTGGGGACACCAAAGTTAATCCCAACCCATGGCGTTCTTCAGGTATTCAGGATCACCCTTTACGTCTGGTCTGTAAGATAGAAGAGAAGGTTGGAAAGTGAGCTGATTAGACACATGAGATTTGAAGACGGTGAAGAATAATCTCATGTCAAAGGCTGACGATACATCAAAAAGAGAGCTAGAAGAGTAAGGCAGGACCTATCCATAGCCAGGCAAATGTCAGAGAGGAGGAAAAGGACAGTTAATTGGAATGAGATGCTCTAAGCCCAGACTGACAAGATAGGGAAGAAATTGTATAGCAACTAGGCGCTTCAGTGTTTTAGACAAAAAGGTGAGGTTAGCAATCGGGCAAACATTGGGGTCAAGGTTAGTCTTTTTTAGAGTAGGAAGAACCTTTTTGTGATGCCGGTCCCTCATTGAAGCGACCCTCAAATCATCAAGTGAGGGACATTAAAGGTACATACCAAAAATGTGGCTATAGCATCTAAAACAGTAACAATGACAAACGGTGGAAGGGGTCAAGTTCACATATAAATGGTATGCAGGCCGGGGTGCTTAGGCCAGGGAACGATGTGGTCTTCCACACTAATTAGTAAATGTAGAAAAGGTTATAGGACTTTTGTAAATTCAGAAAGGAGCAAAAGAACTAGTATAGGGTAGGCCCTATACTAGTTCACAGTATTTCAGTATCGATGTTAACAGTAGCTATCCCTGAAGATAGGTTGTAGCATTCATTCGGCAGTCGACTGAGGAGTAGGAGAGGTGCGATGCAGTAGGTAGATCGGCGAAAAGAATCCAGTTTATTTTCTGAATAATCCAAATAGTCTATTTAATAGCAGTGAATGATAGATGAGGGGCGGTGATCTTGACGTGTAGCGACCTATTATCAATGAGAGCGACTTCCACAGACGATGCCGGTTGGTTGTTTAACGATGAATTAGCGACTCGTTGCATCGCATCTCCCTTTCATGGAACTCTTTATGCATCTGTGGCCGTTGATGGATCCAGATGTTACGGTCAGTTCGGCTGAGAGGTCGTCTAAAACTATGGAGCATTACAAGTGGTGATGGTTCTGGGAGGAGTAAGCAATCAACCAAGGAGCCGATGATGGAGTCGTAGATGACGAGGGGCCTCGGTTGAGCTACTGTCGTTTAGGTTAAAAAGAATTGGAAAGCGGAGGATCAGATGCGTCAGGGTAGAAAATCTGTAAAATATGAGACTTTAGTTTCGAGTGTTAAGTCCAAAACGTGACGGAAAAATGAACTGAGGCACACGATGTTGGTTGAGTGGCAATAATGATGGAGGATCGAAAATATGCGGAATTCAGGAGCTCGTTCCAGGGTCGTGGCATATGGCTCAGTTGGAAATCTTGACATGAGTAGTGACCGGGGTCGAGAAAGCCTGAGATCGAAGGATGATCGGTTAGAGGAGATGGTGAAGAGTTCGAGAAGATACTTGGGCTGGCAAAATTGTAGGGAGTTTATAGGTTAATGGTGCTGTTTGTTAGTCGATAAGAAGAGTGGTCCTCGCAATGCCACACATGTTAGGCATATGGCCTCGAAAGTAATGGGAATGATGGGAATAGGGTTAATGTTGGTGGGTAGATATGCCCAGAGAGATATGAGAGCGTCGTCCATGATTTCAATGAGAGTTTAACCAATGTAGGAAAGCAGCTCCGTAGTTTTTTCTGTAGACCGTCAGTGAATATCGATGGCAGTTCCTCAACTAAACTAAAAGACCATTGCGAGTCTTCTAATACAATCATTAAATACAAGTGCAAAAATAAAAAATATACATAGACGTATTTGCAATTACTAAGAGTCTAAGATGATGCAAGTGAAAAACTTTCTGGTTAAAACAGTTTGAGTAGTATTGACAACGTGCCAAATTCCTGCCGGACAGATAAATTGCTGCATGTCTAAAGTTCAGGGCTCGGGGACGACCCTTAATATTTTTCGATTTCAAGGATAGTTCGCAAAATACTTCTTCTATAAATGGATTTGGCGCGCGACATTTCGGCGCAGAGGCAATTAATTCAGTAATCCCGTACGAGGACAATTCAGTCGGGACAATTCAGTGGGGACAATTCAGTGGGGACAATTCGGCGCAACGACAAATTACATAGTAACTATTGTAAAGAATCTTTGAAGTAGGGGCCTGCGAATCACAAATTTTCAGTCGTATCGAATCTCGAATCGAATCAGCAGGTAGGGGCCTACCAGTTTGATATTCATGAAGCTCGATAGCACCAGGCGTACCACAGTATCAATAACTTTTCTGCAGTTTAAATTCAATTAAACTAAACTTTAAGCTAATTAACAGAATTAAAAATAACACAGATAATTTATGAATTAAGTAAGTAAGTAAGTATATTATGTGTTGTACCAATTGCATAACCGCACTTTGGCGTACATACATTTAATGATGATGACCCTTTTGCATTTATTGAGACAGCAGATTAACCAGTTTGCTGTTAGGTATAGAGTGGCGGATCCGAGGCGTTTCCTTGAAGTGCTTGATTACGAATATGATTGCTTCAATTGAACTGTAGAATCGGTTTGTGATGGACAGTTTATTTTAATTCTTGCTATTGTAGACTTGGGCTGAGGCTGTCATTCCGACTGTGGCCTGGATTATCCCAATTTTCGTTGCCATGTCAACGTTTGGTTCTGCCAACGGATCTCTTTTCGCGACAGGACGGTGAGACTTAAAATGACAGCAGCTCGTTTGCTTAAATATCTCTGTTATGTTGTTTTAATAGACGAAGTAGTGTTCTCGATTAACATAGCAATACCTCTGTGCTTCCCTTACGCTGCTTAGTTCATTGGATTCCGGGGTTGTCTCTGTTGTTAAATATCTGTTCACTTTAAAGTTACATTGGACTGTGTTTTCCCGCAGCTGGTGACTAGTAGGCTGCATGATCTAACATTTTCTTACTTTACCTTGCTTTGCCCATCTCACTTGATATTAAATTACTTTACCGGATCGACTTACAAGGTCTGTGCGAATTGTTGTGCTCTATTATCAGGTTGCTATTTGTGACGGCGAGAAATGATCACATGCCAGAAGTCTTTGCAATGGTTCACGTAAAAAAGCTCAGCCCAGTTCCTGCCAGCATACTTCTGGTAATACCTATTCTAGTTTTTATAAATAGGGCTTATTTTCAAGTTATCTGTCAGAATTCGAGTCCAGTCACTTGCAGTTGTCATTGTCAGCAAAGTGACAATGTCAGCCTGTGTAGTGGAGAGTTAGCCTAAGTTGTTTGACAAAGTGGTGGGAGGCCGTGGTTTGCCATTTTCTTCCAGTTCACAGTAGTCGTAAACTGTTCTGACATCTGGTCACTCTTTGGCCGAGTCTGCTGCGCTCGGTCTTCCGTAGATTTTTTGATTTCGACCATCGCGGTACAGTCACTACAGGGTGAGCCAGGCTCGTCGAGTCGACATCGAATTCGTCAAACAGCATAAACTCAGAAGCGTAACTAACCACTGCAGATTCATTGTGCTGATCGTAATCCACTTCCCACGAAACAAGGAATCAAGTTTAAAATCTGCGTACTTATTTCTCCAGGTATTGCATTCAAACCAGTATAATTATCTTTACAATCCTTGACCACGGCTCATACCAATGCTACATGTACATTCAATCAATGGAAACCTGTTGCTCCTCGATCGCAGTGTATAACTGTGTGCGGAGAACACTTCATTGGCAACAGGATAACGGAGGTCATCTGCGCCAGCAAACGTTGCGGCAAGAAATTATCACATTGGAATGGTTAGCATTAAATAGTGCAACCAATAATTTTTAATTATTCGTTTTGCAATCCAGACGGAAACTCTCTGAATACGCGTCAGGTGATGGCTTGGGTGAGAATTCTTTCGTTGGACTCATTGTTTCTGCGCAAGGCCACCACTTAGAGAATCATTCATATGGGCTACATAAGAAACCTGATATTTTAGACTATTTCATCGGTTAGCCTAACACGAAGCACTACTGAACGGTTCTTAATGTGCATTAAATAATGTCTAGATACATGCACACAAACTTATAAGCGAATAATCATCGACAATTATATGCGCCATAGTCTGCAATGTGCTATATAGCTCCATGAAGGATGCGTGGTCCGTCCTTACACGACGAAACGGTGACTTCGTCCAGTTTAAAATTTGTTCAGACGAAATTTAACAGGCAAGTTAAAGTCCAGAGGATCGATATCTAACAAATCTGGCCCCAGGAGGCGCTAGTGTACTCAGGTGAGCTAGCTCCTGCCCCGAGGCGTCGACTTCCATTGCGCCCAAATCTAAAGCCCAATTGTTTGCAAGACACTTGTTTGAGATAGCTAAAGAAGGTCAATATCCACAGACCCGCTTGAAGGAGTCATTCCTTTAGATGTTAAAAGGATTGGCGGCCTGATGTTAAGCCTTAAGATGTTACAAGCAAGAGGAGGTAGTAAGATCTAGTGTTTATATACCTGGATAACCCACACGTGTCTATAATAAGACCTATCCAGTAGACAAAGGTAAGGCTCGAGGGAAGGGGGTGGGAATCGATCTGATTCCTATTCCTTGGGCAGAGTAAGGGTTCGGGTATGTCTGTGGTCTTACTCACTCACTTCTCCATCTCTTATTCTTCTCTATCTATCCGTTAAAGACAACCGTACTTATAGGCCTTGCTATCGGACCACCAGGCAGATGGCCGCAAACCGCCAGTTATCGGCGGACCACAGGTTGAGAACCGCTGCTGTAGATTGTTTGATTTCAACAGTGGGGGACACAGTATACAGTTTGAAGAAACGTCAAAAAGTCAACAAATTTTTGTCGAGCATGAGCGCGAAAAACACATTTTTACCTCTTTTTGACCAGATCAGTTCAAAAGTGTCCCGTGTCCCCCCCCCGCCTGTCAAACAAGATCACCGCCAGTGTCAGCGAATAAGATACAGATACGTACACATAGGTCTACTTACTCAATGTCTTTGGAATAAGCTTAATTACAATTAAACGTTTTCGTTGCCAGATAATTGTCGCCATTATCTTTGCACTTTCTGGAGATATCAATAAACTCGTGAATTTCATTAGCTTCATCAAGTGGATCTTCTACGGACTGAACATGATATCCCTGATTATCTTCAGATACCACAAGAAATACAAGGACTTGCCGCGACCTGTTAAGGTAATTATAGCTGAAGTTGCTTAGGTCTTTTGCTTTGGCAATCTGCATGCAATATAACAGTTTTCTTAACATAATAGATTATGGAATATTATCTAAAATTTGTATTAAATTTATCTGAAATTCTGAAATTTATCTGACGGCAAGTGGAGAGAAGACTCCTTCCTAAGAACCACCACAGAGAGAAGAACAGAGGGCAAGAGAACAAGAGGCAAACCTCGACGTATGCTGCTGGACTAGATGATGACCTATGCATACAGGAAACTGAATAAGCCCACCGTCGAGAGGAGTGGCGCTTTAATCTACTCCGAGAGCCGAGAACTTGAAGAAGACAGATAGGATAAAGCACAAAACCTTAAAGTTTTGTTCTGAGACAACAGAAAAAGATCACTCATATATGGTCAGTAGACACAAGGATACATTATTGAGGTTGTGCAAATCTTTTGTAAGGACACAGTGGAAATTCTGCGTCCAGGTATGGAATCCATCTTTGCAACATGAGAAAGAACAGTACAGAAGTACAACTGATTTTGGGTTATGTGGATCTAAGAAAGTTGAGGCTTGTCTAATAACAGTGAAGAGCAAAAGTTTAGAGACTTGTGAGGCTGTTTCAGTGTCTCAGTGGTGTCCACTGATCGTAGCTTTTAAGAGGAAGTTAAGATGGATTTCTGATTAATTTTCAGTGTCAAACACAGGTAACTTGTCTTCTGAACCACTTTGTAACGTATGTACTTTTCTCACACAAATACACTCAGTCTTTAGTTAAGAATGTGAGAAAATAACGTGACATGAGTGATTTAGCATCATACTTGTTATGCATTAATTATTCAAGTAATTAACCAGCACGAGAATACCGGCACTATAAGCATAATAATTAATGTAGAGTTAGGGGAAAAACTAGCGGTTTGGAGAATCATCAATTACGAGGCGTCGAGATCCGATCTTCGGCAGTTGGCCGTGGCGCAATCGATGTGAAGGGTTGATGGCGAGAGAGTTACGGCCGATTAACTCAGAAACTCGAGCGTACTAGGGAAGAAAAACGCTCGTATCATTCGACAGTTTTATAGTACATTGTACTAGGAACGATTTGAAACGAACTTTACGAAATTCGGTTGAATTAGAAATATGGATAAAATGCAAAGTGTAGAACTAAGAAAGGGGGCTCATAGCTTTACAGCATACTAAAGTAACTAGACATGAGATCGATGTCTGTCCCTGAGAAATAATAACCAAATAAGGGGCCTACTATAGCTGTACTAGTAGTATTCGTTACACACTTAAAACCCTTAATGTTATGTTGCATTGCGTTGTGTCATGTTATGCTATGCAATGTTGTATACCATACTAGGTGATGCATAAATACTTGTTTAAAACAATTAAAATAGTATTTTAGCAAGCCAGAGTTTTCGGGGGGCGTTGATCCTTCGCTATAGACAAGACTTCGTCGTTAGCGACCGTCTGGTCAGCTAATGACTACAATTGCGGCCTGCAAGCATGACGTACTTGGTAGCGTAATACTATGCGGCGCGCTCTACCATCAGTCAGCCCATCGTACCCTGCCAGGCAGTGAGCGTTTCGTGTGCCGCTAAAACTTCTTTCGACTGTCGCTATTGTCAGTGTCGCATGGACCATGAACTCTCCCCTATCATAACTTAATCATGGACTTAATCATAACTAAACTGTTAGAATACTTTGATATTCTCAATAAATTCCATTCCAATCCAAGCCTTAGCATTAAACTATCTTACGAAGCTTCCTATGTGTTGAAGTAGTAACAGCAAATTAAAGCAAACAGGCATCGGCGTCGCCGTATGCGCAAAACCAACAGACACCCTTTGTCTCCGCTGGAGAGACCCCCCACCTCCACCCCCACCCCCTTAGGTCAGACAGACGACATTTCATTGGGGAGTACTCTGGAGCAGCAGAAATGGAGATATCACGAATGGAGTTGATCTTGACTAAGGAATACTACATGAACATCAGCCGTAAACGAAGAAGCAACTGTTGAACGAGGAGCCGCCCTGAGACGACCAAGGAGGTCTCTGTTCGACCACAGTGTCTCGGGGTCTCAGTCGTGGCGCTTAATTCTAGTCTAACAGTTTTCACACTCGTTTTTCCTAAATCTTGAAAGCATCTCCATGATCGAATGATCCAAGAAAACCGAAAATCCGAGAATCTCAAGCGCCTATACCGTCCCTCAAGACGTTTAGTCTAGCGACGCGGATCCAGATATTCTGCTTTATAATAGTAAATTCAACATTTCTAAAACGCTGCTCTAAGTATCAAACAGCAGCTTATTCACGAGGACTGCGTCAAATGAAAGGGGGTTGTACAGCGATAGTCAAGGTCAACTGATAACTAAGGAACGACCGCTACAGTGTTTTAGGACATTTGAATTTTCTGTTATAATGAAGTTTCTTTAAACTTGACTCTTGGTATTCTGGGGAACATGTTTAAAGAGGTTTCTGTTAGTTTTCACAAAAACTTCTCAAATGTTTTAGCGTCGAAATTGATTTCTACCATCCTACAATAGAAGTTGACTTTGAGTGTCTACGAATAAGATGAGGTGATCTCTTGTTTGTTCTTTCAGATTCCTATAGTAATACCAATCATCGTTCTTCTGGCCGCAATCTTCATCGTCGTCGTTCCAATAGTTACGGATCCGCAGATTGAGTTTGTTTACGCAGCCATATTTGTTGCCATCGGCTACGTTCTATATATCCCATTCGTGTTTTTCAAACTTCATCTTGGATGCATGAGTAAGCATTTTTAAATTTATACAGATCAATAAAGGAATCGTTCTAATATGTTGTAACATTTAAAGTACAGCTCTGGCGTGCATATTTTGCTTGCCTTCCAAAACAGTAACACTACATGTTTCCAAATTAAAAACAGACGCTTTGTCTCAGCACGTAGCGCTCACTGAATATAGTTTGTCAAATGCAGGTACTGACGCTAGGTTTCTGTGTATTCGGCCTTGTAAGCATCCACCCTGATTTTATTTAGCGCCAACCATTAGCGTCTTTCAGAAGTACTTAGAGACGCACAATAAATAACAAAATATGAGCAGAGTATTTCTTCGCGTGATGACTGTGAGATTATTAACCTCCGCGTCGAGCCTCCATCCATTTCTGATCACTGGCTTCTTCTCTTCACGGTGCCAATCCTATGCTCCCCGCTTACCTTTGCCCTCCGCCTGTCCCGCGGCTGGAATCGCCTCGACCGACAGGCCTTCCGCCAGGGCCTTCTCAATAGCCCTCTCTGCGGGGATCTCTCAACTCTCATCCTTAACCGGCTACTCGACCGAGGATCTATTCGCTCTCTACGATGCCACGATGCCACGATGCTCCCTCTCGTTGACTCCCTCCTGCCGCTTCGTCATCATCGAGTCCTCTCCAGACCATTGCAGCCGTGGCTTGACTATCAATGCCATGCGTTGCAGCGTAACATTAGACGTTTGGAGCGTAAATTCCGACACACGCACAATCCGTCCGACCGCCTAACCACCTGCGGAACATGCAGCAAGAGTTTCGTGACAGAGAGACTGCTTACTGGGAGTCTCTGATCGAGCATGAGAAGGGGAATCCTGCGCTTTCCGACGTCCTCGGCCGCTCATCTAATCCTCGTCGACCGACTAAGTCTACGTTTACGGCTATCGATTTCTTGAACTTCTTCCAGTCTAAGATTAACTCTACACGTCAGGCGACTGCTAATGCTCCACCTCCATCGTTTCTACCCACGACCTCTTTGCTTTTAGCCTGGGACCCTCTTCAGTTAGCTACCATCCGTTAATTAGTTCTTGATTCCTCCTCTAAGTCTTGCGAGCTGGACCTGTTACCTCCCTTTTTACTTAAGGAGTTCATAGATGACTTTGCTCCGTTTTTGCAATTAATTTGTAATAATTCCACTCTGGCTCATTCAACTGAAACATTACTAATTCGGCTTCTAGCAGATGTTTTTCAAGCCTTGGATCGTGGTCATGTCACCTTGCTAGCTCTCTATGACATAAGTGCAGCCTTTGACACTGTAGACCACTCTATTCTCCTAAACCGGCTATCTATTATCTGTTGTTATCACTAACAGTGCTCTCGTATGGTTCCGCTCTTTCCTCTCTGACAGATCCATCTCTCTGTGGTCTTTGGAACACATCGCACTCCTTGGGTCACTATCCCATATGGTCTCCCTCAAGGCTCTGTTCTCGCTCCTCTGCTCTTCATACTCTGTACTTCGGACCTCGAGAGGATTTTAAAGCCGTTTGGGGTTTCATCCCACCAGTATGCGGATGACACCCAATCTCTTCTGCATGGTCCGGCCTCCTCTGCTGTCCTAATGGTTGAACGCACCTTAGCAGCCTCTTCTGCTCTGGATGCTTGGCTTTCTTCTAATCGCTTACGGCTGAACCCTGATAAAACTCAGTTTATTTGGCTCGGTGGTCTCCTCCAACTCAGCAGATTGATTTTGAATCTCTTCATCTCAAGTTTCTTCTCATTCAGTTCTCTCCTCTGTTCGTGACTTGGGAATTTATCCCTCTCCTTCACCTATCAAGTTAACCTTTTATCGCGATCTTGCTTTTATCATATACGCCAGCTTCGATCCATCCGCAGGTGTCTTTCGGTCCGTGCTGTCTCTACACTGGTCCACGCCTTGATCTGCACTCCAGTTGACTGTGGTAATGCTGTGTACACTGGCCTTTCCTCCTCCAATATGCACAAACGTCTGCTCGGCTTATAGGTGATATTCCTAAGTTTGCCCACATCTCTGCCTTTATTCGCGACTCCCTCCACTGGCTTCCTTCCCAACAGAGAATTCAGTTCAAAACTATCACCCGCGTGCACAACTGCCTCACTGGGTCTGCTCCGTCTTACCTAATGAATTTCTGCACCCCGGTTCCTTTTCTGCCTGAGGGCCTCCTTGCGACCTTATGGTTGTTCCGCGTATGCACTCTTCCACGGCCCAATCCAGGAGCTTCGCCTATGTGGGTCCTTCTGCCTGGATCAGTCTTCTCCAGTCCTCCGCTAAGAGCTTCTTGTCCTCTCTCCTCTTCAGTTCCGTAGACGCTTGAAAACCTTTCTTTTTGCGGGTTTTGGCAGTGATGCGGGTCGAGAGCGCCGCTGATTTGAGTGGCGCTATATAAATGTTTAATTACAATTACAATTACGATGACAATTCCTCGAAACCAGAAAAGAAAACTAATGTCACAAAAACAATGTAAGGCGTACATAATATGGAAATGTTCATAAATACCGTGAATGATGAAAAGAAAAGTGTCAAGATTGCCGTCTGATGACGAAATTAGCTCAACTCCAGTCCGGTGTTGAAAACCTAATTTACCTGAGTCCAATCTTTCATGTAATTGTTTATACTAAAAATTCCAACTTGCTTCAAGCCTGTCTCGCCTGTCATTGTTCTTAGCAGCAGCAGGACATACATTGACTTTCTTGCCGAGATGATTGAAACCCAGTAAAATGCGTAACATGGTTAATATAATCCGATGATTTCTGCAGCGCCGTCATCACAGTGCTCAAGATAGTGGATGTCAAGACATACATGTCACCTGCAGAGATGTTTCAGATACATTCAAGTACAAGTACGACCACAAGTACTTATATAATACAGGTGCCACAAGAAAAACCAGATCTTAATTTCTATAACAATCAAAGTTGACTCAACGATGTATTTTCAGTGATCCTGTGAGACACAGACATTCATTTACAGTTGCTCTTGAGAAATATTAGCGACGTGAGCATTCTGTTACTCACATTCGACCGATGCGTTTTTAGTATTAAAGCGCTGAAACTAAGTTTACATGTTCAACGTTGGATGTTCTAACGCACCTGTTGCACTTTTAACGCGCACTCAGTGACCTGAGCTTTGCTGCATTTCCACCAAAAACAATCATTACCGGTCAAATATCGGTTATCAAATATCGGTTTTGACGAAATATAATTTATATATTACGCAAGAGAGGCAACTATCATGGCTCCCAAATCGTGCTGTAGCAGCAGGCTTCCCCCGTATATCGTAGACACAGCTTGGTTTGAGGCCCCCTCCCACGAGGCTGGACTCAAAACTCGGGAAGTTTCGGCTGGCTGTTCTACTTACCAATCATTTTATTCATTTATAGCAGTTATATAGCGCCTCTCAAAGATGACTTCTCATAGGTGCTTCCAGTCCAACTCCGGCAATAGAGAACAGTTTCCAAGTGGTTGTAAACGGTCTACGCAGATCGAGATCACTGACAAAGCACGACGCTGCATCTTCGAAGTGCGCGAAAATGAAACAACAAGACAATCAATCAATCAATCAATATTCGCTTATTGCAGAAATTCCCGTTGACACAAACGCAACAAGATTACATAGGCTTAAAAATGCATAGACAGCAAATTGTCAGTAATCGATTAAAACACATAGAAGTTGTGAAACTGTATTAGTGAAATACATCAACTTGTAACCTACAACTCGTGTCTTTGAATACATAGTTATTTTTGTGTGCAATTGAAAAACCTCTGAGACTGAAAATACGCAAAGTTGCATGTCTGTAGAAGAGCTGTACGTGTCGCTCCTCTAGCGGCAGTGGTAGAGGACTTGCTAAGAAATACTTGCCGCAGCAAGTCACACATTAATTTCATCACACTAATTCTCCAAAAATGCGACAGATTACATGCTTTGCACATGTCTTTCACGCGAAACCACTCGTTTTCTATCAAATTGCAGCTCCAACTCTTTGCTATAACTATCATGCCTAGTCGTCCAAATTTTTCCAAAACTGTACCACTCTTCAAAAATATACAATTTTAAATGTTTTACAAGTGTGCTTCAATTGAGGCACACCTTTTTTCTACAAATTGTGTGTGTACAAATCACCTCTAGGAATAAAATTCATCTAGAAATAAATTAGTAGACATTTCCATCACCCGAATTCTCTAAAAATGCAACATGCATTCCAAAGGAAAACACTCTATTCCCACAAATTTCACCCACATGTTTCATACTTTAACTGTTTCAAATCTCTCATATGTGACAGTTCCATCACCAAAAATATCCAAAAGATGTACAGTTTCACAAACATTTTAGACAAACACTTGAAGTTTCCATAAATTGCACGTTCAGACTTCACACATAACAGTTTCGTCACCCAAAATGACTTGAAATATTTACCCATTGGACAGTTCCTACAGACTTTACACATATGTTTTAATCGAAAACCTACCTTTCTCACAAATCTACCGCTGCCGCCCTGCCGCCGCTACCACACAACCCGCCACCCCCACCGCTCCCGCCGCTCCCAGCGCTCTCGTTGCTGCTGCCGCAGCTTCCCAGCGCTCTCGTCGCTGCTGCCGCAGCTTCCCAGCGCTCTCGCCGCTGCTGCCGCAGCTTCCCAGCGCTCTCGCCGCTGCTGCCGCAGCTTCCCAGCGCACTTGCCGCTGCTGCCGCAGCTTCCCAGCGCTCCGAGCGCGCCCAGCGCTCCAACCGCTCCTCTCGGCGCTCCCACCGCTCCTCCCTCCGCTCAGCCATTAAAATGTATATTCCCAACAGTAGAAGATAACGATTTTGTGTAGTGGTTAGCACGCTAAACTGTCGATGGAGAGGTCGGGGGCTCGAATCCCCGCCATGTCAGAAATTTGAATCAGATTTCTGTTCCTGCTGCACCCTTAGCCAGCTCGGCTATAATGAGCACACTGACGGAACACTGTCGGTGGGAAGATGAGACGGTGATGGTGTGGTCTGGCCCCCAGGTTTCCTATCAGTCGTCTATCTCTCCAATCTACCGGCATCCTTCTCAGTGCCTGCATTACTATTAGCCTTCTCCAGTCGACTATAGGCTATAGAATGCTTTTTCGTAGTCCACAACAAATATATGCATATCTTGTCCATTTTAGCAGCTCCTCTCTGTTAGCAATCTTAGTGTTCCGACCCCATCTTTTGTTCCCATGCCATTTCTAAATCCGAATTGGTCGTCTCCTATCCCATCGATTGCCTCCGTATTTGGTTGCACTCTTTTTCTTATCGTAGTCTTTGACGCATGGGTGAGGCATGGGTGAGGAATGGGTGATATGTTAGGTGATATGTTCGATAAATTTGCCTAGGGAAAAGTTTTATATGCAAGCTTTTATACGACAACCGTGATCAGTCTTGAATACAATTAATTTTAATTCAATAAACTGTGGTCATTTCGATTATGCCCGCTATGGAAGTTGTTCGTAAAGTCGTCTGTAATGCCATCAGTGAATAGATCAATCAATCAATCAAATTCGTTTATTCATACAATAAGTTGACACAGACGCAACTTAGACAAACAAGACTATGGAAGAAATAGGGTCAAGAGTACATGGTTTTAAACATAAAATTGTCAGTAAGCATTCTTATAAAGGATGCGTGAAATGTAGTTGCGGTCATCTTTGTGCGGGAGGGAGAAGTTGTGACATCTAGTACGAAGATCATGACCACCGGTGTTACGAGGAGGGGGTCAGGCATCGAAGGACATGGTTGGGATAATTACAAACAGCCTTAAAGAGACTAGCATCAGATGCCTCGGCCATGCTTGCCGCATTGGCCGATCCGCAGGCAAGAAACCCAACCGGATCATGCGGTTGATCAAACGTTCAATCCTGTCCCTGTCCTTCTGGGAGGTGAAGCCCCACCAAGCAGGAGAGGCGTAGAAGATCTGTGCAATAGCAGTCGCCTTGGTGACGTCATAGAGGGACGCTGATGAGAGACCGTGAGAGCGAAGAACTCTTAATGCATATAAAGAAGAAGAGCTGGTTGCAAGTATATTGTCCAGATGTGTTTCCATCCCTAGATCCGAAGAGAGCGTTACGCCTAGAATCTTAATTGTTTCGACCCGTTCAGCACCCGGTATAAACTGTGGTATTGTTTCATTCCTCCTATATCCCTTTTTGAAGAAAACAATCTCCCTAGTTTTGGAGGCATTGAGGCGGTGGTTGTTCTTTGTCGCCCAGACTGTGATATGTTCAAATTCTTCTAAGGCGGTGTGCAGGTGCGAGGATCCAACTAACAAATATGAGTCGTCAGCATATTTGACTTGTACGTTAAAGCTGTGGATCGGATGTAGATCAGAGACTCCTGTTATGTAGGAGAGAGGACCGACAACCGATCCTTGCACAACACTGGCGTTAATATGTGCAATCCTAGAGAGTTCATTGGCGAATCTGGTAATATGAAGTATTCCATTAGCCAGTTAAAGACATGATCCGGGATGTCTAATCCTCCCAATTTCTCGGCAAGAGAGGAGTGGCGGACGGTGTCGAAAGCCTTGGAGTAGTCGGTTGATATAACTACAACAAAGTCATTGGTCTGCAGCATTTCTGTGATGTGGTGTAAGATGGCTACGATAATACTGCCTCAGTTACAAGCCATCAACCGATGACCCAACATTAATCAAACCGCAACCAAGTGAATGTCCGAAAAACCATAAATTCTCATACCTAAACGTTTGTTGTTTTTATACTTACAGAGTATATTACGATGTTTCTTCAACTCTACCTGCAAATAGCAAAGCCGAAGCAGTCGCTGGATTGAAAAGAAACCTAGGTTCTAAAAGAAGATTCTAGTTTTTGAATATTTCTGTCATAAATATTACTAAGGCATCAATTTTGATATCAACTGTGTCTATGTAGTAAAATTAAGAAAAGTTTACTATATTAGAATATAAACCTTTATTCAGTTCTTATATCCTGACGATATCCTAAGGTGCATCAGATCAACAAAATAAATGTATTGAGGCAGCACTTAGACAATATTTGCTGTTTTGATATTCTGCGTATGTATTCCTAAATTATTCACTGTAATTTGCTTTATCTACATATCAGACTGTGAACTAAGGGAGCCTTTTTTGTAATGCGTTTGTCCTGCCTTTTTTCTTTAATTTGCACTGGTCTCGTTTACAGCTGTTACACAAAGTTCAAAGTGTAAATAATAAATATTACAAGTGGATGGTCCTGTAAATGAAGGCTTACTTTAGTGGGAAGCAACGTATGTAGATTCAGTGAAGTGCAGGTCTGCAATATCAGCTGATGCCGAGTTCCATGGCATAATTCTGCTGGTTGGCGATAAAAGCTCTAATGCGCAACCCAGTCGAATTCGTTACAAGTCGTACGCTTAGTTTACACAAGCACAACATAGACGTACAAGGTGAATATGCAGTACATAAGCACTGTGCGCTGCACCGGCGTGGTGGGGATTTGCAGGGCAACAGGATAGGGAATAATCTACAATCGATGACTGATTCGCCTGAGATACCTCCCAGCGACAACCCGACATATGTAACCGAACTGACACCCGGCTCTTTTCCGATGTATTGGGCAGTCCAGGGTATGTTTCGCCTCAAAGAAAGAAGACTGTATTTACACACGATCGGAATTTACCCGATGCTGATAGCCTAATGATACAGTGTCTTTTGGTTAGGATGTTGTATATGAATTAACCGGAAATTGTAAATTGTAAACTGATACTTTACATATAATGTAGACCAGAGAGCGTTTTGTCAGCTGGTTAAAATAAAGAATATACTTACTTGTTACTTACAATGTTACTGCACATGTACCTTGTGCGTATTACATACGCACAAGGTACATGTGCAGTAACATTGTACGTATGAATCTGGATACATCTATTTTGTCTGACAGATCTAGAAAGGTCTGAAAGGTGCGTCTTAAGTTCGCTTGAAAATGTTTATCGTGTCAACGAACAAAGAATCTTTAAACTGTATTTGCACCAGTGGCGTCACCAGAGCGACGAGGTTGGGGGCGGCGGCAAGGTATACGTAACAGAAACATAGGCGCAACCACGGTCTAGAAGTTGGGGAACCTACTAGAACGTCGGAGAGTAGATATATTTGTTGGATTCTGGGCCAAGGTCAAGGCCAAGGTCATCCAAGGTCACGATCAACTTCAAGGTCAAGGTCAAAGGTCAGAGTAGGTGAATGGATGAATGAATGAATGTCCGACTTTCCAAGCTCGAACTTCATCATAGTGTCACGCGACTTGGCCAAGGCCAAGGTCAAGGCCAAGGTAATTCAAGGTCAAAAGTCCGAGTAGGTGGATGGATGGATGAGGTATCATTCCATAATACAGCAGATATAACACAGCTGGAAAATGGGTCTTGTCATAGCTGGTGCAGTTATGAATAAGGGACCTATGTGGGAATATTTATGTATGTATGTGTGTATGTATGTATCTTCGGTGTTCTGTTCGCATTATCCACCAAAAAAAATAAAAACATAAATAAGCACCGACTTAGTTGGATTCGAACCGACGGCCGTAGGGCTCTAAGGTATTGACCTACACCACTGCGCCATTGATGTAATTTGGCTGTGCAAGAATAGCACGCGTCATAAGAGTGTTTCACATCTTTAACAGAAAATTATTGCTATCGCAATATTTGTTATATTTGATACAACATATGTTTTCAACAGTTATCCTTAGACTATTTGTCGTGTTGTAATCTTCTAGCATTGCATTTGGTGATTTCTTTGACCGGTCACATTCGCTTGACCTATTTTGTCGGGCAACGTAAGCTATCATTGGTCGTCAAAATAGGTAAAACGAATTTGACCGGTCAAAGAAATTACAGATGCACAGAGAGGTCGCGAACATTTTCTAAATAGGTCAAACTTCTTGTCAAAGCGCTCGTTATGGCTGGATCGATGGCTGCGGATCAAGGTGCGACCGTACGTACGGTAACGTACGTTATTATGCCGTACGTTACCGTACGTTCACATTAGTTCATGACGAAAATAAAATACATAACATTATGCACAAGAAAAGTCAATAACAGTTGGTGATTGACGGTCGTAAACAATTTTAACCATTAGGCCTACATCAGTCATCTGTGGCTGTTCAATGATCTCTACTTTCAAACTTTTAAATTCCAAATTGCTAATATTCTGTCTAATGTATATAGGCCCCTTGTGTGAAGACATATTAAGATTTACGGCACACTTTATAGGATGGTCAGTGCCAGCGGTCATTTTATTGGTAATACTAAATTTCTGTACCTTTCGTAAATAACTAGGCCTGCGTACTGGGAGACTAATAGGCCTACTGTAGAGCTAAACTGATCATTTTTGACGTACGCGTACGGTTCGCGTACCATATGAGACTATAGTTATGTTGCGGTTCTTTGTGAATGATCAGATGAATTTGTGGCATTTTTAACGTACGTGTACGTTTTTTCGATAACGTACGTACAGTACGCGTACGTTATTCCGGGAAGTAACGTACGGTCGCACTATGCTGCGGATCATGGCTGCCAGCCGGGGATATGGGCCTTTGATGTGAATATGGACCTTACATGGCCATATGGGTACGTGTTTAGCTAAGATATTGACAATTGTACTGTAATGTCTCAATGTAATCTTACTGCGTTTGTCAGTTTGAATTAATAAAGAAAAAGATTATTATTATCATTATTATTATCCCGCATAGTGTTGTTCATAATTCTACTGTCATGTCTGTCTCAGTGTAATCTTACTGCGTTTGTCAGTTTGAATTAATAAAGAAAAAGATTATTATTTTTTTTATGCCCCATATGATCCCTCGGGGACTTAGATATTAAGTTGTTGTTATGTTTTTCCAGGAAAGCAGGCCTCGTCCTCCGTTGAGTCCCTGAATGTGAATAATAATAATAATAATAATAATAATAATAATAATAATAATAATAATAATAATAATAATAATAATAATAATTATTATTATTATTATTATTATTATTATTATCCCGCATAGAAAAGATACTACAAACCTGGGAGACTTCTAGTATTACGGGCAGTGGTATGAAGCTTCAAAATATTAGATAATGAAAGTCCAACAAAGATAGCGTTACCAAAGTCCACCCTGAAGCAGATAAGGGCGTAATTTCAAGAAACTCCTTTAACGCTGCCACTTCTTCAAATTACGCCCTCATCTGACAAACGCAGTAAGATTACATTGATTACATTATAGGCAGCAGCGGATGGTACGTAGCGACGGAGGTGGTAAAGGCATGAGCGGCAGACACTGTTGACGTGATTAGTCAAGGAGAGATCCCGGTCAAGGACAATTCCAAGACCTCGGATTGTGGAAGAATGCCCCGAACCTCTGGCTTAAGGACAAGGTATCAATCTCAGCAAGATGAGCCCGACCACCAAATCAAATGAACTGGGACATATTACACTTGAATTAAGGCGGTTGGTGGACATCCACTGAAGAATCAAAGATGTCAAAGAAAGAGCAGCATTCGCCGGGCCGTCAGCCCGGCGAATGCCCTATTGATGGACAGCAACACCGATAGGAAGGTCGGCAGTGTACATAATGCATAGGAGAGGAACAAGGACAGAATCTACAGGAAGACCAAACGTAGAGGCAGAGCGTGTGGACCCAAAGACAACAGAGTGGAAGCGTTCGAGAGGAAGGGCAGGTTTCGTAATTCCATACGCTTAAAAAGGATAGAGTGATCCACATAATCAAAATCAGCGCTTACATCACAGAGAACATGAAGGGTAACCTGTCTACAGTCAAAGTTCCAAAGACGTCGGCCAGAAGGCGTGTGATAAGAGAGTGAAACTTCGTAAATCCAGTTTGGAGAAGCGCAAGACTATCTTGATTAACATCAAGATAGTCAATAAGTTGAGAGGACTTCAAAGAATTTTAGAGAGGGAGGACAGGTTGGATAATTACAGATGTCATTGGGATCAAAAGACCCTGGCGCTCGAGAGAGGGAAACCACTAACATGTAATGCACACACACATCAATAGCCTAAATCCAGTTTCATACTTCAACAATTTCAACGGACTTGGCCTCAATATGCTGATAGGATAGGATAAAGGCGGACGGAGAGTTGTCAATATTTAACATGGCTATTGGCTATTAGTGGCTAGTACCCAGAGTCAGTCGCTAAGGAGTTACCGACTGACTTGATGAGTTAGCGACTGACTTAGCGACACAGTTGACTGAGTCGCATACTTATCGACTGACTAAGTCGCTTAGACTTAGCGACTGACTTAGCGACTTGCTATAGACTTCTCGGGTAATCAGGTATGTATATTGGACATACTTGATGACCTAACAATATAATGCATTTTACCACATACCGTGCCATCATTTCCATGGGCATTATAAATGGCACCCATATGGGCTCTATACGGGTCAAATATGGGAATATGGGCTCCACTCCATGTGTGAATGCTCACAAGGGACAGACCGGGATAATTGTGAGAATTAATGTTAATGTGAATTCGTGAAATTGAGCGCTTGATAGCCTAAATCGAATGAAGCGAGGAGGATTTATAGCAGTACCCGATCTTACGGCCAACGAGTTGGCCGAAACTGTTGATGCGCGCCTCTTTCAGGCAGTAGGCCTAACAGAAACGAGAATACTGTACTCCGGCTGCGTTCGGCACTTATTCCCAGTGTGAGAATTGTAGAAAAAAGAGTGGGGGGTTAGACTTTGATCCATGTGGTCGAATATTTTATTCGTATTTTGCAAAATGACGTCAGCGAAATTTGAATAGATCTCAGTGACTAAAGTTCATGCACGCATGGCCGTAGAGCTTAGTAGGCCTGTAGCGACAACGTGCTATTTGGAACGACAGACTTTGTATATTTACTTCAAAAGTTTCATGTAACAGTGATATTGCTGACAGGCATAAACTTTGGCTGCAAATCTCGAAACATTAGGAAAAACTCGAGCAAATTCTGTTTAGATTAAATCTTACGTTTCGTAATTCTGTGTTCTCTGTTTGAGAACTTCAGAGAAAGAATTCAAATTTCCAGACAAGGAAAGCTTGGTAGAGAATTGAAGGAAAGCTTGGTAGAATTACAATAAATTAACTACATATGCCGAGTAATTGGAAATGGATAAATCTACTTTCTTCGTCGGGCAGTAGTAACTAACTAAACAAATCGATATTTGCACACTTTAAGTTCTTCACACGGTTGCAACTATGATGTATAGGGATGATTCCGGACTATGTATATTACACGTTGCGTGTGATATAAGTAATTTCAAGAGTTCATTTATATAGGAATTATCGGCTAGAGTAACATCTCTTCAAGAAAACTTATCAGAGTTGCTACCGACTAAACAAGACCACAATCGAACAGGGTCCATAGAGTAGTGGTAATATCACTGGCGTGAAGAGCAAGCGGTAGCGGGATCGCTTCCCGCTACCCTCCCAAATTTAAGTCCACTCAGCCTTTCATTCGCGAGATGGCGCGTTGTTAAAATGAGATGTAGGACGTGATGGGCGCCTTGCATGGCTGCCGTGTACAGTTAAATTTGACTCCTGTAATAACTTGTGATCATCCGTTCATACTGATTTGTAATCATACTGCGTTATTGTCAGTTTGAAGATATTAAACGAAGATTATTATTATTATTATTATTATTATTATTATTATTATTATTATTATTATTATTATTATTATTATTATTATTATTATCATTATTATTATAATTATAATAATTACTATTATTATTATTATTATTATTATTATTATTATTAGAACCGTCGAACGCTTTTAAAATAGAGAAATAGAAAGGAAAAGGAGATACACAAATATATAGAGTAAAATAAATTAGCAAATAACAGAATTTATTCATTAAGAATATTTCGGACAAATTCAGGCAGGAAAGTCGACGCCTTAAATTTCTTACAAACACCTAGCTGTGCATGGTCAGCATTGAGTTTCTTCACAACAGTTCATCACTTGTAGCCTAGCTGTGCATAGTCAGCATTGAGTTTCTTCAAAACAGTTCATCACTAAGTCTTGTAGCCTAGCTGTGCATAGTCAGCATTGAGTTTCTTCAAAACAGTTCATCACTTGTAGCCTAGCTGTGCATAGTCAGCATTGAGTTTCTTCACAACAGTTCATCACTTGTAGCCTAGCTGTGCATAGTCAGCATTGAGTTTCTTCACAACAGTTCATCACTTATTATTTGTATTCTGAAAATATATGAATGTACTAACAATATAAATTTTTGTGATAGAAGTGTCTTCTTTTATTATGTTGCAATATCGATTTTCAAATATATCTTCAAAAACCTTCCTTACAACCATGCCAATAAACACTCGCCCTTATATCCTTCAAAATCTGTTCAAGATTATGTCTCCTAATATTCAAGATTATGTCTCCACTCTTGATATGTGCTGCCCTTGAACCAAGGCGTGGTTTACCTTCAGCTCAAAAGGAAACTTTATAGTCAAAAGATCAAATCTTCAATTTGGAAATAGAATGTTTGAAGTTGCTGATCCAGCTAAATCGAACTCACTGACAGAATTAGTTCGGAGATCCACTTCGATAAATACTTTTAAAACTAAACTCAAAACTCATTTATTCTCCAAGTACTATAAATAACAACCTGAGGGTACTGCATTGTAACTCGTCCTTTCAGTAAGACTCTGTTTTAATAAGGCGCGTTATAAATGTAAGTTCTATTGTATTGTATTGTATTGTATGAACACATCAAATCACTTTGCAGAAACGTTTTCAAGATGCTAAGCGTTGTACCGAAAATGAATAAATAATAAATAATACACTGACCACTGCATCTAATTAGACACAACTGATACAAAACATCCTTGCCCAGTGTCATTACATTGCAGTATGGGGGGGTCCGTAGAGTAGTGGTAACATCACTGGCGTGAAGTGCACCAGGTAGCGGGATCGCCTCCCGTAACCCTCCCATAGGTCCACTCAGCCAATCGTTCGCCAGATGACGCGTTTGTGAAAATGAGATGTAGGACGTGATGGGCGCCTTGCAAGGCTGCCGTATACAGTTAAATTCGACTCCTATAATAACTTGTGATCATCCGTTCATACTGATTTGTAATCCTACTGCGTAATTGTCAGTTTTAAGATATTAAACGAAGATTATAGTGTCTGTCAGACAGAAATTCTTAAAAAAAACATGCCACTAATTAGACCAGTCATAGCCAATACTACATTAACACGACACAAGTTATGTCGAAACTATTTATGCAATTTGACCAGGCTCGCAAAACAAATCCAAATGTTTGTACAGGTTGAATAACGCAGAGAGAGAAGAATCTTCTGGATTATCTTGCATGTCCGCTGTTTATTATTCAGTCATATCTTTTGGTTTCAGCACTTGCAGGTAGAGTTGGAAAAATGTTGTAATATAGTCTAAATATAAAAAAAACACTAATATTACAAACACTTGTTTATAAATATTTCGAATAGACAAAACCTTGAAAAAAGAACGTAGTGGAACTTGGCTTAAAAACCTAAAAAGCTAAAATTAGTCGAATGTACTTTTTATCAAATAAGTGCCTGAAAAGTTACAATACAATAAGAATATAAAATAAAATAAAATGACCCCAGGAAACTCTAATTGATAGAAAGAACTCTCAGTGGAATGTGTTCGGTTGCCAACCCAACTCAAGATGACATTGCTAAATTAGCAATGCTAATTATTATTTAATCTTAATGTTGGCTTAAATCATAACTGTATATTCGACAATTGTTAAAATTATACTTAAGAGCTTCTTAAAAGTTGCCTGCTAAGTCAGTTGGATTAAGAAAATACTGTTCATAATTTATACAGAAAATTTATGGATCTTATGAGTACTTACGTGTGCAGCCAAATCTCACTTTGAAGACTACAAATGGTATGTAGAATATAAATCCAGCCACAATGAAAACCACGGCAAAGAGAAATTCTATCTGTGGATTTGTGATTATAGGAACAAAGACAAGGAATATCGATGACAGGAACACCAAGATTGGAATTACTATAGGAATCTAAAACATCAGAGTACAACAGTAACGTGCATTGTTAACTGACCTGTGCGAAGATAAAGTTTGCAAGTGTTTTTATTATTATTATTCTTTGACAAAAGAAAACTAGTTGTTCTGGATTGGTTACATCTCATTATTATTATTATTATTATTATTATTATTATTATTATTATTATTATTATTATTATTATTATTATTATTATTTTTTTTTTTTTTTACCCGAGGTATATATGATCCCTCAGGTGCATTATTATTATTATTATTATTATTATTATTATTATTATTATTATTATTATTATTATTATTATTACTACTATTATTATTATTATAATTATTAAGGGATTTGAATTTAGCGCCCCTTCAAGATAAGCTACTCAGAAGCGCTCCCAATACAACTACGGTTAAATAGAACAGTCTTTATATTAGCAAAGAACATTGCCGAGTGACCCAGCACAGCGCCACCGAGTGACCCCAGCGAAGTACCACCGAAAGCCCATTCTAAGTCACGGGGGCCAGCAACCGAAAAAGCGCAGTGCTTATGACAACTGTCCGCGAGTGACAAAGAGTTCGGCTTGGTCAGCTGATCGAATAGCAGGTCGCCGTTGGACACCAATGGTTGGGCGGTAAAGTTTCCGCACGTATATGGGTGCAAGTCCCTCCAAGCAACGCCTGACCAGCGCAGAGACCCTGCGGGTAACCCGCGACGGGTATGGAAACCAGCGCAGGACTTCCCCCATGATGTACACAGAGACCTGGCCAGAACAGAAGATGCGACCAATCAGGTTCCCGGTCGAGGCACCTAAGCCGGACAGCTGGAAGGCCAGCATATAGGGCGCATCTTCTGTTCTGAGCACCTCTGATTAGGTTGTACTGCGAAAGGCGCTTTATAAATTCGTGAATACAATACGATACAACACAATGCAGAGTAGTCAAAACGGGAAACCACAAAGGCCTGGACAATGGTGGAAGCAGCTGCTTGGATCAGGGAGCGAGAGTCCACCCCAAGCTGGCGTAATTGATAATAGCAATCACGACAAAGCAGATTAATGTTTCGGGTAAACATAAGCTCCTGATCTAGGATAACACGAAGGTCCCATACAGAGGAGGAAAAGGAAACCCGAGGAATTCAAGAACTAAAGCTTCACACTTAATTTTTGCTGATGGCGGGTATCGAACGAATGTTCTCGGGTTAAGCCATAGGCGGTTTGAGAGCATCCAACCATCCAAGGATCCATGGCGCGGGTAATCTCATGGACCGCACCAGCAGTCGCCAACGCCGAATAATGAACATGCGCCTAGAGGTCGTCTGCATACGACTGGCTCAAAACTGCACTAGCCGCTAAAAGGGGACCAAGGTCAGCAGCATAGGGAATGTATAACATTGGGTCCAGGACAGAGCCCTGGGGCAGGCCAAACGGAGCAGTAGCCCATGATGACCTAGCTGTCCTAGCAGACCCACAAGACACAATGCAAGAACGGTCGTAGAGGAAGGAAGCACGCCAGTCAAGAATGTTTCCAGAGACGCCATAGGAAACAAAGAGCCGCGTGAAAAGGAGTGTGATCAACTGTGTCGAATTTAGCACAAATTGAATAGGGAGTTATTTCTTCCTATGACCAAATGACTTGTGGATTTGATTCTTCCTGGGACCAATTGAATGGGGAATTGATTCTTCCTAGGACCAAATGACTTGTGGATTTGATTCTTCCTGGGACCAATTGAACGGGGAATTGATTCTTCCTAGGACCAAATGACTTGTGGATTTGATTCTTCCTGGGACCAATTGAATGGGGAGTTTGTTCTTCCTAGGACCAAATGACTTGCGGATTTGATTCTTCCTGGGACCAATTGAATGGGAAGTTGATTCTTCCTAGGATCAAATGACTTGTGGATTTGATTCTTCCTGGGACCAATTGAATGGGAGTTGATTCTTCTTAGGATAAAATGACTTGTGGAGTTCATTTTTCTTGGACAAATTGAATAGGGAGCGATTCTTCCTAAGACCAAATGACTTGCAGAGTTTATTCTTCCTAGGACAAATTGAACAGGGAGTTGATTCTTCATAAGACCAATTGATTTGTAGAGTTCATTATTCCTAGGACCAAGTGACTTATGGAGTTGCTTCTTCCTGAGATCAAATGGCTTGTTGAGTTCATTCTTCCTGGGACAAATTGAATGGGAAGTTGTTTCTTCCTTGTGGAGTTGTGGAGATAATTCTTCCTAGGACCAAATGACTTGTGTAGTTCATTCTTCCGAGGACCAAATGACTTGTGTAGTTCATTCTTCCTAGGAGAAAATGACTAGTGTAGTTCATTCTTCCTAGGAGCAAATGACTTGTCGAGTTCATTCTTCTTAGGACAGATTGACTTGTAGTTGCCTCTCGGACGGCATCTGGCGGGAAAACAGGCGTAGTTGAGCGCCCACCAGTGCGAGCACGGCTTAGGAGTTCGTATAGGATCGACAGGAGGAACACGAAGCAAGCATGATTTGAATCCCGCGACTGAGAGGCGCTCTTATGTTTACAGTAAGCCCTCTCCATTGTACTGACAATGCATCTCGCGACCGTATTGCACCCGGACAGTGCGGTCAGTTGGCGATTTAGTGCGCCTGTAGCGCCTCTCCCTGCCAGGCTACGACGCATTTAACAGCCGATGCCTTCCTAGAGTCCTTCACAGCCAAGGTTCGCTCTGTCCGTGAGGGCACAGCAGGCTGTCCGCCGCCGACCTTCCAGCCGACCAGCGGTGGCCTGTCTGCCCTGGGTCCAGTAACCAGTGAGGAGCTACGAAAGATCATTCTGGTGTCACCTCCAACGACCTGCGACCTTGATCCTGTTCCAACGTTCATCCTTCAGGAGTTCGTCAACACCCTTCTGCCCTTCAATACAGTACTATGTAACCGCTCCCTCGATGAGGGTGTTCTTCCTGCCTCACAGAAGAGGTCCATCCTTGTTCCTGTGCTCAATGGTGATGGACTTGATCCAGCTGAGCTACTAACTTTAGGCCCATAGACAATGTCTCTTTCCTTTATAAGGTTACAGAGAAGGTTGTAGCTGGCCAACTTATTTACCATTTATACATGAATTGCCTTCTCCCAACCTATCAGTCAGGCTTCCGGAAGGGTCACTCCACGGAAACTCTTCTCGTGCGCCTCCTCTCAGACATTTATGGGCTATTGATGTCCCAGGTTACCCTTCTGGCACTGTTCGACGTGAGCGTTGCATTTGACACTGTCGATTACGACATACTTCTGCAGCGCCTGTCCATATCTTTTGGCCTCTCTGGCAATGCTTTAGACTGGCTTTCGTCCTTTCTGCGGGGCCGTTCCTTTATGGTGGCCCATGGTCCCACTAGGTCCCCCTGGGTCCAGGCGCCTGTTGGTCTTCCCCAGGGCTCCGTCCTTGGTCCCCTTCTATATATTATTTTTACTGCTGACCTGGGTCCTCTGCTTGCGGCTGAGTCTGTTCGTAGCCAATCATACGCCGATGACCTTCAGGCCTATGTCCACTGCCCTGCGGTCCAGGCTGCTTCTGCAGCAGGAATGATGAGCCAGGCAACTGAGACCCTGCATGCTTAGATGTCATCGAATCGCTTACGGCTCAATTCGGCCAAGACTCAGCTAATCTGGCTTGACACCCATCAGCAGCTCGCAAAGATAGACTTTGGATCCCTTGCCAAGGAATACCCACATTTTACCTTCCTAGCTTCAGTCCGAGACTTGGGAGTCACCTTAGACCAGGAGCTTACATTTGTTCAACATATTAATCTCCTCTGCCGCAGCTGTTACTACCAGCTGCGACAGCTCAGGGTCATATCTTGCTCCCTCTATCAGCATCTACACTTGCCCATGCTTTTGTGGTCTCCCGCCTCGATTACTGTAGCGTCATATATGAGGGTCTCCCAACCTGCCTATTGAGGTGCCTCAATCGGGTCCTGCGCACCGCTGCTCGGCTAGTGGGTGGCACCCCCAAATTTGGCCGGGTCTCGGAGTACATGCGTAGGGTGCTCCACTGGCTCCCCTACCCGCAGCGCATTGCTTATCGGGTCTCTGCTTTGGTTCGGCGGTGCCTTGAGGGCTTGGTTCCCCCTTGCCTCCGGGAACTTTGCTGCTCCACTGTGGCTGTACAGCGTCGTGGCTCACTTCGCTCTGCAGCGCAGGCTAAGCTCCTTGTCCCCCGCGCACGGACTGCTATCCGGCAACACCGTGCCTTCTCTGTATCTGGCCCAGTGACCTGGAATGGGCTCCCAGTAGCGCTGCGCCTGGCCCGATTGATTGCTCTTCGCTGTTCCTCTCTTGCCTTAAAACTGTCTTGTTTGACCGGGGTTGGACTGGGCGCTCCTGAGTAGATAACCTTGAAGGGGCGCTATATAAGACCTCTGTAATAATAATAATAATAACGAGCAAGGCGACCGAATGAATGACACTACCATTCGTTACGATTATTGTACTATTATTTCTATAATATTTGTTATTAGGCTTACAGTAAAGTTTAGTTTTAAGTTTACTGGTGCGGACCTCGATTTCAAGAATAATTTTTTCGGTGACCAACGGTGTCAAAAAGATTCGACAGCACTGTTCTAGGTGAATAATTATCAGTAAGATCGAGGCAATTTATTATTATTATTATTATTATTATTATTATTATTATTATTATTATTATTATTATTATTATTATTATTTGAAAAACCAAAAGCGAACCGCACATTGGTGAACAAGTATAGAAAAATGTAAAAGACATAGAAGTAATAAGAAGAAACTAATATTTGAAAAAAGGAGTATAAATTAAAAAAAATTAAATCTGACTAGGCTAATACCACTACATCTAAAGCATCATAATAATAGATATATATATTTAAGACTAAAACTATTATCTAAAATATCTAGCTGTTTTACTAATTATACAACATCAAAAACCATCCTAATAATAAAGCTTTTTCTAACCAGATTATCAGAATGGGGTAAAGTAAGATTATGGCCTCTGGGCGCAACAGATACCCAGTTAATTTAACTTGAGGCAATAAACCATGAAGGACATGACCATTAAAGCTACTTATGGCTAAGAAGAGACGAGTATCAGCTAGTTGACAGAGTTGAGCATAGGAAGGGTTATCTTCAGCTAAGTAATGTCCTCTCATTAGTCTTCTTATGATTGAAGATAGTTTATCCCGGTCACTTTGAGTAGTAAAACCACACCATGCAGGAGAAGCGTAAAGTATTCTAGAGAGGACTGTTGCTCTAACCACATCATAAAGGCAAGGTCCTTGTAGGCCGTAAGCTCCTAAGGTTCGAAGAGCATACATGGAGCAGCGAGCCTGACTACAAATTCGGTTAACATGATTTTAAATATTTAAATTGTCAGATATAGTTACTCCTGAGATGGATAAATTAGAAACTCTAAGGAGTCCAGGTGTGAAGATAAAGGAGCGTTTATATTAGTAAAATTACCTCTGGGTCTGTGTAAAATCATTTCATACGTTTTACTATGATTTAATTTTAGGTTACAAGTTTTGGCAAAAGACTCAACTCAATTCAGGGGAGATGGATGAACTATTAGATAATAATAATAATAATAATTACATTCCTTATTATTTAAAACCGACAGACGCAGTAAGATTACATTGAAAAATGAAACACAATCAAGATCTTAATTAAACACACGGTTTGGCAGCCAAGCAAGGCGCCGCCCTACAGGGGGTTTCCGGGAATCGATCCGCGTACCTTATGCTCTCCTGGCCATGAGTGTTACCACTACTCTATCCCCCCCCCCTCTTTGAGAGGAAGGTATTAAGAGATAGCAATCATTTACTTACTTAATAAGAATGTTTTCAGGATGTACAGTTTTAAGGCTTGAAATGGAGACAATGAAATGTGTAGAACCTGAACTAGAGCCTTGAACTATGCTAGTAGCATTAATATGGATTAAAGTAGATAGTTCATCCTGGAATTTAGTACAATGTTGTTGGCCTTCTAAGAAATTAATTCGCCTATTATAGACGTTATCTGGAATTGGCAAACTGGTGAGAGATTCCAAGTAAGTAAGTAAGCATATTCTTTAATATAGCCAGTTGCCAAATAGCACTATGGTGAACATGCATCAGCATACATACAACATGATAAATTAATACGTGAATAACATTCTGACTATAAATGTTTTCTTCATATGATTGTCTGCTTTTGACAGCACCCGATCATGGTGTCTGGGGCGAGGCTGTAAACCGCTGGCTTAACTGGGGGAGCAACCCATGAAGGATATGTCCCGGTTCTTCGAGAACCGCCGAAAACAGGCGGGTATCGGCCAAACGGCACATGTCTTCATGTCGGATTAGCCTATTTACAACTGCCTGGAGCCTTCCTTTTTCTTGTTGTCCAGCATATTCCCACCATGCCGGGGCGGCATACAGCAGACGTGACAGCGTAGTAGCTCGCACCACATCATACAGTCTGGGACCAGCATTGGGCAGTAAGCACGCGGAAGGCATACAAGGACTGCCTGGCTCCACAGAATATTCGATCGATATGCTCATCGAAATCAAGGGTGTCAGACATAATTACTCCAAGAACCCTCAAGCTCTTGACTCTGATTAAGCCCGGCGTCTCAGTTGGTTCACCCCCCCCCCCGCTCCGCATGCCCCGGAGGGCCCGGACCGCTCTGACGACCATTTCATAGGTCTTATTGCAGTTTATTTTTAGGTTACATGCACTCGCCCATTGAGTTACATGATCCAGTTCAGCCACGACAGTGGCACTATTTGATGATGGGATCAGCAAGCAGCTATCATCCGCATATTTTAGTAACCTATTTCCTGAATGGTAAGGCCTAAGCTTGGAGATTGTTATAGTAAAGTTGTTTGGTCCTAGCCCCGAACCCTGCAATATACTAGAGTTTATGTAAATAATGGTGGAGATGTCCCCATTGAATTTAGTGCATGGCTCCGGTCAGCTAGAAAGGCGATAATCCAATTGTAGATGTTGTCTGGTATCGGCATCGCGGCCCCCTTGCTCCGCCAGGTAAGAGTGCCGTACCGTATCGAATGCTTTGGTAAAATCCAGCGAAATGAGGTGTACATACTGACCCTCACTCAGAAGTTCTGTAAGGTTGGAAGTTAGCGCCGCAAGGGCAGCCGTAGTGGATCCGGTCGGACGAAATGCAAACTGGTCCTCAAAGTCCCGATTTAGCTGGGGGTCAAGCAGGATTGGGTGGAACTTCGTGGAAGAACCGACGCACGATGTATTTTTCCAATAATCGACATAAAATAGGCGTCACCGAGATTGGACGGAAATCAGCGGCCTCTTGAGGATGTTTTACCTTTGGCACGGGAGTGATGACTGTGGAGGGACGTACGAGGAAAGGATCGAAAGGATCTGATAATGACTTATGGAGTCAAATGCCTTTGAGAAATCTAAAGCGATCAAGTGAACATACTGGTTGGAGCTTAGCTTATGAGTGACATGAGTTAGGGCTATTAATGCAGCCAGTGGGGCGAAATGCAAATTGGTCAGAGAAAGGTTGATTTAGAATAGGATTTTGTTAGAATAGGATAAAAGAAACGACTGACTATTTGCTTTTCAACAATGCGACAGAGGATGGGAGTTATAGAAATAGGCCTAAAATCTGCTTAAGAGAGAGGGTTTGCAACCTTATGAACAGAGGAAATTCTACTTATTTTCCATTTGGGAGGAACGAAGGAGTGAGCTAGAGAAAGATTAAGGAGATAAGCAACGGGTATCGCAAGAACAAATACGGCTTCCCTAAGGAACCATCCGGACCAATTGAGGTGCTTTTGATGCTACTTAGAAGGTGACTGATTTCGTATTCATTAAAAACATAATCCAATTGATTATATGCAGTTAACTTTCGCAAAGGAGATATATAATCGGAGTCGTGAGAAATTTTCTCTTTTGTTTATTCCAGGCGCTGCCTGGGTAAGGTTTTCAGAAGTGAAATTTGAACTGTATGTAGACTGTTGAGGACCATAAATTCGAAACCAATGCAGTTTACTTAAATCAATCTATGCTAAAGGCGAAATTTCATGAGTTCATAATTTCTAATTTTGAGGCATTTTTAATTGGTATAAAAGCAAGCAACGCAACGAATCAGCCATAGCCATTTTCACAAAATCGAAAACACCAAACGGGCACAGCAAGTCAAACGCCATGACCTAAAAAATTAACAGTTCTTCAGTTTTAGGCTACGGTACTCATAAACGCAGATAATTAAGAGTGCCAGCCTACCTAAGAACCCGTATACGGCTATTCATAAAGCATCTTTCTGAGAATCTCACATGCAAACTAAACTAGGCAACCTAACAGATCTAAAGTGGCTTAAAATGTTGATTGAACTTTGTGTGACACTATAAAGAATATATGTAATGGTAAACTCAATGGTCCACTGAAAGCACGATGCGCCCGCGTAGTTGTATGGCAGGAAACAGAAACGCAGAGCTTTCTGATATGGTCCCACGCTAACTATTGACGCTCTTCCCATGATGAGGATCTTGAAAGGAATCTCGCTTTCGACTGGGAGCTAGTGTAACAATCTCTTGTATATAGCTGAAAACATGCAAGTTTTTTGCATGTAAGCGACAATTAGTTGATCATCGACTGAAGCTTTAGTATGCACATTTTCGGCAGGCCTGTGAGGACAGATAGAACAATTCCATACGCGTCGGAATGAAGAAGTGGATGAGAGTCGAAGCGGCCCAAATTTATAAATTTCACCTTCAATGTGACTCTTAATTTATACAAAAAGGTCATTCACTCAAAGGGAAATTACATGTGCCTCCACTGATAGTCTTCATTCCAAAGAACTTCAATGTCCTCGATTACACGATTCACTTCTCAATCTATAACTTCCGCCACTATCACTTCCTTGTTGGTAGTCACTTCCTCCTGAACGTATTTTGGATATATCTTATAGATTTTTGGGTGCCGATCATGAAAATCAAATTCTAATTTTCCAATCACTGTTTTTTTTTAAATTGGCTATTTTTTTAAATTTTCTTTCACATTTTCAGTCCACCAAAATGTTGCGCATAAAATAAGCTGTTTTGTTTATTCCAAACATGCCTGGATATGCACTTAGCGCAGGAGGTACAACATGCAATGGAATTACTAATGCATGTCTCCTCTACTCCACGGCAAGCTCTCGGATCAACGTCGAGTCGATGCCAGTCAATGCCGTTCACAGCTCCGATTTAAATTGCGAGAATAGAACGATCACTTGATGGACTGTTGTCTGGTTTCTCTGTTAAAATAAGAAATCTATTGAATACCTCAATACCTTCAGCTAGTCCCAGGCGACGCCGCTATCCGCCGCCGCCGCCGTCGCTAAGCCCTCAAGTCGAAACCAGTCGCTAAGCTATCGACTGCTAGCGACTTCGTTCACTCAATATTTTGCTTGTTGTTTTAATCGCGGTTTCCAAGTTTCGATTTGACGAAGACATCAGCAGCAAGCCATGAGCAATACTTACATCTTTAATACTGTACAATACAATACGATTCGGAAATACGACACGATTGAGGAAAACAAGCTAACATTCCGCAACTTGGTAATTCTAAGAGTTTGCTTCATTAGTAAGAGTTCTTATAGAGAATACCGGGGATATAGTTGTTTTTTGGGTAAAGTGAATTTATGCATTCTAATGCGAAAATGATGTTGAATGATGAAGAGGGGCAATAGAGTAATGGATAATACACTGGCGTGAAGAGCTGAAGGTACCAAGATGACATTCCAGTCAATGGCCCCGTGGACCTCCGTAACGTTTTTTCGCTAGGGGGCGGTGCTTAAATGAATAGTAGGCCATGATGGTGCCGTGTGGCTGCCGCTTAAATACAGTTATATTCGACTCCTGTAAAACTGTTATAATGTGCTTCTACTTACATGTATGTAAGGCGCCCTGCGTGGCTGCCGTTTCTACTATGTGTATGTTTACTGTACAGCGAAGTGCGTTTGCAGGCGCTTAATTAAAGAATAGATTATTATTATTATTATTATTATTATTATTATTATTATTATTATTATTATTATTATTATTATTATTATTATTATTATTATTATTATTATTATTAATAAGCAGGGTGAGAATTGTCGATGGATTGGGGTTCAACCCCCTAGTCTTTCTTAGGACCTCCACAGTTGAGTCTTTATTGCGCACCTTAAGGGGGGGGTCGTGTCCAATCCCTCAGTTGTGCTTGTGTGATTTAGCATTATTTGATTCTGAATCTCTGACAAAGTGAAGAAATTTCTATGGGGTATCATGCATGCATTTTTGAATTTTCTCAACAAAGGATTTCTTTATTCGAGTTTGACTTGCAAAACTGCTAAGCGTTGAAATCCGGTGCTTTCAAATTTCGCTGACATCAGTTTGCAAAATACGAATAAAATATTCAACTCCACGTGGATCAAAGTCTAATCCTCCAATCTTTTTTCTACAATTCTCACTGGGAATAATGCCGGAGTACATGATTCTAGTTCTCTGCTACTGCCTCAAAGAGGCATGCATCAGCCAATAATGGTTGACCGTGAGATCGGGTACTCTTATAAATCCTCCTCGCTTCGTTCGAATTATCAAGCTTTCGAATTTCACGAATTCACATTAACTTTAATTTTCACAGTCATCGGACTGTCCCCTGTCAGCATGCCCACATGGAGGGAGCCCATATTCCCATATTGGACCCGTATAGAGTCCAACTAATGCCCACGGAAATGATGGCACGGTCAGTGCAGTATGCGGTAAAATGCATTCTAATGTTAGGTAATCAGGTATGTCCAGTAGCAGTCGGTCGCAAGTCGCTAAGTCGGTCAACAAGTCTAAGCGACTTAGTCAGTCGATAAGCATGCGACTTAGTCGACTTAGTCGCTAAGGCAGTCGCTAACTCATCAAGTCAGTCGGTAACTCCTTAGCGACTGACTCCGGGTACTACCTTCAGCCATGGTACCAGTTCCACGTGACGATAGTTTGTCAGTACCGAGGTCACCAGAGATATATAAATGCGGCAGATGAAGGAAAAAAGCACTGACCTAGATTTTGAACCGTTCATATCCAATGAGCTTCATCCGAAAAAGTCAAAATTAATGAGCTGCTCACAGAACTTAAGTTAGTCAAAAACAAAACTACTTGGACTGCAAGAATGGGGTTTGCTGTCACCAGACTGAAAATGTCTGTCTTTCAGGTCCCCAAAAGACAGACATATTATATCGATATCTATCTTTTTCCTCTTTACAACTGACCTCTTGTTTATGTACTAACTTTGTTGCCTTGATTTACGTTGTGTGAATGACCCACAACAACAGTCTCTTCTTATGGATTCGTTACTGTTAAACCTAGAAGCTGTCTTGTAATGCAGTGGCAATGTCTGCCCTTCAAAACCGATTGGTACTTAATGCACTTCTTATTCATCAGTCTAAGATGTAAGAACTTCTATAGCGCCAATGCAGCAGTGCTCGATTGTTGCTGCCATGCAAATTCGTTGTTCAAGCCAAAATCCAGGATGAGTCAAGTCGAAAGCCAATAAGAGAGTCCAAGACGAAACGGAAACAGCCTATCTGCATCTTCTTCTCGTTCGTTGCACTCTGAGCCCTTGGCCTAACACCGGGCGTTTGCTGTAGTGGGTCCCACGATCTGGAATATCTTCCCCCTCTGCTCAGGGCCAAACTAAGTACTGGCCTCATCCGTCTCACGTTCCCTAAATGCATGTCTGTTTCTGTGTTGTGAACGCCTCTGAATTCTGCGAGAGGCGCTTTATAAATTTATAGATACAATACAATATGATACATCCTTAAGAAATGAGTCCAGTCGAGTTTAAGTTGAGATATGAAGGCACAGTATGGCTCTTCAGAATACATATGCTTTATACCAGAGGTTCCCAACCTTTTCTATGCCTCGCACCCCTTGGAAATATTTGATTAGCACTCGCACCTCCTACAAAAGTCATATCACATTTGAAGACGACTAAGTCACATTTCTATTTTTTGAACCACAGACTGAACCACATGCACTCATACAGAACTGTGGGTGAACAAACTGAACTAAAAATGAGGTTTTAACTCAGTGCATAAAATGCACATATAAATTCATAACGCTACAAAGAATGCACTGGGGTTTTTGCAAGTCATCATTTCCTTTTGTGCAAGTGAAACCAAAGTGCACATACTCATCATTCCATTTCCTTCTTTTTGACGTGATGAAAAATGAAGGGTTAATCTGCGAACCAGCAAGAGAAAAATATGAGCTAATTTACCTGTTCATAAAGCCCGTTTTGACAATTTGTTCCTGCTCATTGCTTCTTTCAAAATATAAGGTCAATATGACATTGCACTCAAAGCAAAAATAATGCCATACAAATGCCGGCACACTGCAAGACACCCGTTGCACTACGATACAAATACTGCTCAGTAAGTATACACACATGCACACACAATTATTACATTTATTAACATCAAGTTCTGTTATAATAAAATAAATGTGACCTCACCTTGAATGCAAACAATTTTTCTATCGAGTTAATTTCGTGACATTTCGTGACATTTCGTGACGGATTTTCTATCAGCCAATAAAAAATTTGACCTACTCTTTCTCGCACCCCTGAAATGCCATCTCGCGGGGTGCAGGCACCCCTAGTTGGTAACCCCTGCTTTATACAGATATACACATTATACAGGTACTTAATGCAGTATTATTGTTCTTAAGCAAATACCTTAACAACTCGAGGTATGTCTTTGTACGGCTTAGTATATCGGAATATGATGACGCCTAGCATGTTCAATCCATAGAAGCCCCATAGGATGAAACTGATGAAGTCAATTAAGGTTCCAATGTCACCAGCCAGCAGGAAAACCGTCGCTAACACAAACTACAGATAACACCAGATAACATCGTACGATAAGAGATTGAAAATTTTGATGCGTAATTGGTCATTTTTGGAATGCACACGAAATCTTCAGTTAAATCATAGGCTTAGCTAGTCATTCAATTTTCATCTGTACAGCCAACAGCATTTGTACTTACACCATATTCAGGTACTTAATGCAGTGCTTTTTCAGGTAGTCTGGAATAGACTTCCCTTAGATCTCCGCATGTGCCCTGGGGGTCACCTCTGGCATATTTCTTGCAAAACTTAAAACTGTCTTATATGAACGTACTGGTGTCGGGAGCGCCTCTGAGTAGTTCCCTTGAATGAATGAATGAATGAATTCAGCGCTGCTTCATTGGAAACCTATTGGAATTCTATACAACTTACTTTATACCTAACTTTAACACTAATAAAATAAGTTGAGATATAAGTTGATATGCCAGTTAAAAATATGGACTAAATTGTATTGTATTGTATTGTATTGTATTGTATTGTATTGTATTGTATTGTATTTAAAGATTTATAAAGCGCCTACTAGCAGAAGCGCTCCCAGTGCGCAAGGCCACAAGAAAAGAAATAGGTTTTGAGAAAAGCAAAAGAAGACGACATGCTACCAATTAAAATTTGAGAGCGAGTAGAAGGAGACAGTGTATTCCAGAGAGAGGGACCAATTGAGGCAAAAGATCGGGACTGCGCCATAGCTGTTCTAGAATGAGGAACTAAAAGATCCAGTCTGTTCGAGGAGCGAAGTGGACGATGCGAGGAGACAGAAAGAGGCATATTGTTCCAATACAGACCTGCCTGTCGAATTTTTTCTCACTTATTTGTTTTTACTGATTTGTTTGTGACTGACTGGTTTCAGCGCTTTTGAAATCTACTACCGTACGACGAGTCATCTAAGGAAATTAAATTTTGTTTTGTGAAAATCATTGCCGAAGATTACGATTACGACATTCTTAGCTCTGAAGTCAAGTCTTCTTTTGAACTCATGTTAAGTTTGGCTATTCCATATTATAATTATTGTCATGATTGATGTAAAGTTTCAGCTTCAACTATAAAATCTTTCAACAGTAAAAACACTTTCCTGATGTAAACTAATTCTGATAAATTACGGTAAGTCATCTAAGTAAATTACGGTAAGTCATCTAAGTAAATAAAATTACTTACTGTTAAAATAATAGCTGGGGATGGAGTAAACTTCTTGACATGAACCATTGCCAGCACATCCGGCAAATGTTCATTTCGTGCAGCCACGAACATCAACCTAGAAGAAAAATTGCAAAGTTAGTTTAAGTTAATCAACATTTTATCTTGTCTCAAGACATTCATCACATAGCGATGCTGGCTTATCACGCCCCATACAGACAGGAAGCTAAGCAATCTCGATAAATGAAGCAATCTTTCCTACCAATGCTAAGCATCAACTCTGTACCCTATGCAGTTCAAAGATCATCTACTGAGCCTAAGCTCAATTCTCAACCTCAGTATGACAACCATTACAACCAAGCGTCTCTACCTGTTAAGACCGGAGGTCAGGTGACCTCGCTTGCGCTTCCTGCCTTCTGGCATCCGCTGCGAGCACCCACGCTCTCCAGTCTTCTATGCTGGGATATGATCAGTCCATCTCTGACGCAAGAGTGGAATCAATGCTGGAGCGATGGAATGAGGAGAGCCAATTCATACATACAGATAACCATGCAGCACATAAACAATCATACTGGGACAGACCTCTCGTGAAGAATGCGATAGAAAGGTTGGATGCAGCTTCTGGCTTATGCTACTTGGCCAGGGATGTAAAGAAGATAAAATGAACATTTTAAGCATAGGGACAATGCACTTTGTTAACTTTGGGGCATTTGATGCACCCTAATGATGCACCCAGGCTATGTATAAACTTCAGTTAGAAATAATATACCTAGCATTTCCATCAACCGAATTTTCTAAAAATGCATCATGCTTTCCAATCGAAAACACTCTGTTCCCACAAATTGCAACCACATGTTTCATACTTCATCCTCTCTCCCAAGCAGGGGCCCTCCCCAGCCCCCCTCAACCTGCCGGTGTTGGTAGATTGAGATGCTGATGGTTCAGCGGGGTCAGACCCTTGAACAGGCGTCTGATCCGGTGCCTGGGGGATAATTGTATCATGGATCTGGCTGTACTTGTTGTTCTTTCTCGTGGCCGCTCCTGATGTCGCGGACGTTGCATGAAGGTAAGAGGGCGCCACAGTGTCAGTTACGGTGACGTCCCATAAAAGACTTCGTCCTCTGCGCCATGGTATCAGCGTAAGTCCGTCCGGTCGTCTCCCGTCCGTCCTCGACAGCCCAGGTGGTTCCTTGATATTAGGGACGCCCGCTCGTGATAGGCCTCGGCTTATCAAATCATTCAAAGCCGCATGTCTGGCGATTCTGCCAGGTCCTAGGTTGCACGATATCCCGTGTGACCCGTCCGCCGTCACCATTGCTCCACAGGGACATGCGTGCGGTTCGCATATATTCGTCCCCAGTCTGAGGCCTACTGCAATTCTTACCGCCTCGTCATCCAATCGCAGCCCGCATGATGACATCGGTACGCGAACAGCCAGTCGCTGGCGTGTGGTGCTGAGGCTGCTTTGAATCTTGCTTGGTGGTAAGCGTCGACCAGAGAGGCGTCCAATGAGTCCACCACTCTCTTCACGAGAGGACCATCCCAATACGATTGTCTGTATGCTGCGTAATTATCTGAATGTGTGATTTGACTTTCGGCGTTCCATCGCTGTAACAACGTTTCAACGCGCGCGTCGGTGATGGATTGGTCGTAACTTAACATGGAAGACTGAAGGACGTGGGTGCCTGCAGCGGAAGCCAAGAAGGCAGGAAGCGCAAGCGAAGCGACCCGACGTATGCCCAGTCCTCCCGTCTTGACCGGTAAGGACGCTTGAAGCCATTGCATATCGGTAAGGTTAAGGTTGAGGATTGAGCACAAACCTTCCCTCTGTATTTCGTCATATTTGTCTAGTAGAGCATGTCCGCTGCAGGGGTGGGATCTTAGGGTGTGTAGTAGCTTTTGTGAACACAGTGAGCTTCTGAGGAGGACTAAGGCATCATGTTTTGCAATATTTTCCAGTCTTGAAAGCGCCAGCGTCAGTTCCGAGCAGCGAAACTCCAGGCTTGCAGTTAGGGCCTCCTCGGACGACAGCGGTGCGCCAAGCAAACAGGCCGCTTCCGGTGCGATAGCGGGAAAGTGTTGAAGGTTTGAAGGAACTTCCCCCCTCTCCATGCGCGATATTACTTCGCATTTTGCGTAGTTGAGTTGCAGACCTAGCAATCCGCTCTCGTATTCCAGTGTTTTCACGTCCTCCGCCACAATAGAGGCCCTTCCTCCCAGAGACAAATCGTCCAGATATCCAAGCACAAGCGATGACGATAATTTCTCAAGGATTGGTTGCAACGGCAGGCAAAACAGTAGCGGTCCCAACGGGTCGCCTTGTTGGGAACCGACTTGTGAGAGAATAGTATATTGTCCGAATTGTAGTATCGAAGCTTCAGCATAAGCAAGACGGATATATGATGTCAGTTCTGGCGCGATCTCATCCATCGAGGTGAGCATGCGGTCTCTGTGTAGGCTGTTGAAAGCATTGCTGAAGTCTAGCTTGATCAGGACCGAATAATAATATTATAATTATTATTATTATTATTATTATATATATTTTTTTTTTACCCGAGGTATATATGATCCCTCAGGTGCAAGATACTAATTAATTATGTTGACTCTGGAGTGGCCGTCCTGGTCAAGATTCGGGAGAACAAAAGTGCTATGGAAGGCGACTGCGTTGAAACGTTGAATTACAACGGACAGGCGCTGGAACAGATAGCTGGTTTCCCTTGGGTCTCCAGAGATTTGGCTCAGAAGACGTCCAAGGTCTGAGAGGAACGCCTGTCCCACGGCGTTAGCTGGTCCCAAGGTTTCAAAAGCCAATGGAACAAAATGGTAGAGATGCATCAGTTCGGTGTACTTAGCGTTTTTCCTGGACTCAGCCAGTTCCGCTGCACCTCCCGCCCGAGTGGAGGTTGTGGGCAGATAAGAAGGGGCTACTGTGTCTGCCACAGTGACGTCCCAGGTCAAACAACGACCCGAGCGCCATGGTATTAAAGTAAGGCCATCTGGTCGTTTACCGTCCGACCTGGAAAGGCCTGGGGGTTCCTTATTATTATTATTATTATTATTATTATTATTATTATTATTATTATTATTATTATTATTATTATTATTATTATTATTATTATTATTATTATTATTATTATTATTATTATTATTATTATTTAAAATTATCCCTCAGACACTTTGAAACTGTCTTAGAAGCGTTAAGTTCCAGAGTTTAGCGGTCCTCGTCCACGATTAACTGTGCAAATGTGACTCGAAACGCGACGGCTTTAAATCGTTGAGTGCATATAGAGAGGCGCTGGAACAAGTGAATTGTCTCGAGTGGGTCACCCGACATTGTTGTCAGTCGCCGGCCTAACTCTGTAATGAATTCACGGCCAGATCTGTTGATGGGGCCCAGAGTTTCGAGTGCAATGGGGACAAAGATATGCCTAGCAGGAAGGGCTGCATACTTCATGTTTTTTCGCGTCGCGGCCAGTTCCGCCGCTGCACCAGGCGTTGTCGACGACAAGTGGATGTATGAAGCAGCGCATGTATGGACGCTGGTGGCATCCCAGGCGATGTATTTGCCTCGCGACCATGGAATGAGCGTCGCGCCGTCAGGTCGCTTGCCGTCGCTACGGAAAAGCCCTGGAGGTTCTTTGGTGCTAGGGGTGTCCGCTCGCTGAAGGGCTCTCCAAATGATGTCATTCATTGCGAAGTGTCTGCTGGCTCGTCCTCCAGATTGTTTGCAGACCAGACCATGGTGTCCTCCTTGATCAGTTGTCTCGCCACATTGGCACTGATGAGGTGTACTGAAGTGTAGTCCCAGGCGTAAGCCTATCGCCACTCTGACGGCCTCGTTGCTCAGACTTAACCCACATGCTGTTATCGGCACATTATTATTATTATTATTTTTTTTTTCCGAGGTATACAGGATCCCTCAGGGTCTTCAATATTAATTAGTGTGACATCCGGAAAATCAAGCCTCGTCGTCCGGAGGCTCTGGGAATGTCACATGCTGTTATCAGCACATTATTATTATTATTATTATTATTATTTTTTTTTTAAATTTTCTCTTAGATACTATCATCGTGCAGGAGTTAGTGGTCCTCGTCCCAGGGCAGTTGTGCAAACGTGCCCCTGAAGGCACATTATTGTTATTATTATTATTATTATTATTATTATTATTATTATTATTATTATTATTATTATTATTATTATTATTATTATTATTATTATTATTATTATTATTATTATTATTATTATTATTATTATTATTATAATTATTATTATTATTATTATTATTATTATTATTATTATTATTATTATTATTATTATTATTATTATTATTATATTTAACAATAATGATTGAATTATCTGAAGCGCCTCAGACAGAGGTGGCAGTGTCCTGGAAAGGCAGATGGCGTTTCCACGTTAAAGGGCCACTGAAATCCGTTGGAACAAATACGATGTCTCCAGTGGATCGTGCGTTGAGTCCGTTATCCGGCTTCCCAGCTCCATAACGAACTGTAGACCTTCCCCGCTCCAAGATCCGGCAGTCTCCCAGGCGATCGCCACAAAGGTATGGGTATTTGTAATGGCTGCGTATTTCGCCCTCTTGATCAGAACTGCACGTTCCGCGGCTTCGCCAGCTCCTGGTGGGAAGTGGCGTAGGTATCTGGCACTGTCACGTCCCATGTGAGGCATGGTCCGCGTGACCAAGGAATCAGCGTGACACCGTCTGGTCGCTTTCCATTTCCTCTTGAAAGGCCGAGAGGCTCTTTCTGAGCAGGGATTTTCGCTCTGCTCAGCGCTCTCCAGATCACATCGTTGAGCATAGCGTGCCGCTGTTGTTTCCCGCCTCCACCTCTACAGACCATGAAGCCCTCTTGCGTCGACATTTTCTCGGCAGTGGTGGCACCCGTGCGGCTCACAGAGTGTCGTGCCTAGCCTCACCCCGACTGCGATATCTCCTCGTCTGAGAGGCGAAGGCCCAAAGCAGTCACAGGGGGAGCTAGCATCCAGTCACCAGAATGAGGTGCTCGTGAAGCTAGCAGGCGAGCACGATCGCGTGGACACCTGGTGGACTCGAGCAGGCCTGTCCATGCCTTGTTTGTGTATCTGATATCCCACTCCTTTTGGCGATGAGTTGCTGTTCCTGTTGGTGGTTCTGCATCTGTCAGGGTCTTCCACGCGGTGAGTGCTGAATTGACCAGTTCGTATGGTATCTCAGCCGACTCTGTTGGTAAGATGCATGTCTGCAGTTCGGTTGTGCTAGCAGCAGAAGCCAGAAAGGCGGAAAGTGCCAGCGTAGATGCACAAAGAACTCCCAGACCACCGTCTCTCACCGGCAATGAAGCCTGGAGCCACCGGTCATCGTCAAGGTTTACATTTAGGATGGTCGATAGACCTTCTTTCAATAAGTTGTCGAACCGAGCCAAGCCCGGGCAATCAGCACAGACGGCTGTGCGCATACTGTATAAAAGCTTCGGTACACTTAAACCGTTTCTCAGTAGAACCAGATCATCATGTGTATGAAGTAAGGATAGTCTTGAGATTGCTCTCTCAAGATCGTTAGCTTTCGTTTCTAAGACCTTATCCACAGCTGGACCTTGTACCAGAGGTGCACCCAACAAGGTCATCCTTTCGAAGGCCATGTTTGTAAAGTCTTGAACCGCCGGGTCATCAATCGGCGTTTGGATGTTCTGGCAGGCGATTTCACATTTGCTGCGGTTTAATAGCAAACCCAGCTTCTTTGATTCTTGCGCAATAAGGTGAACATCGGCGGCCACTGACTCCTTGCTACCCCCAATGTCAGGTCATCCAAGTATCCAATCTCAGCTTTATCAGAACCGGTTGTAAGACAAGGCAGAACTCCAGAGGGCCCAGTGGATCGCCTTGCTGAGTCCCTTCTTCAGGTCGTATTATTATTATTATTATTTATTTATTTATTTTTTTATTTTCCTCGGGGACTTAGATATTAGACTATTTATTGTTATTTCTGGAAAATCAGGCCTCGTCCTCCGCTAATAATAATTATTATGATTATGATTATGATTATGATTATGATTATGATTATGATTATGATTATGATTATGATTATGATTATGATTATGATTATGATTATGATTATGATTATGATTATGATTATGATTATGATTATTATTGTTATTATTATTATTATTATTATTATTATTATTATTATTATTATTATTATTATTATTATTATTATTATTATTATTATTATTATTATTATTAAGGAACATTTATATAGCGCCCCTTCAAGGCTCAGAAGCGCTCCCAGTCCAGCCACGGCTAAAAAGAGCAGTCTTTAAATTAGCATAAAAATTAGTAGAGTGATCCAGAGTGACCAAACGGAGCGCCATTGGCCGTAGGGCCAACAAGAGAGAATGAGCGGCGCTGCATGACGCTGTGTGCGAGCGAGGGACCATGAGTACAGCTTGGTCGGCTGATCAAAAGTTTGATCGCCGCTGGACAACAGATGTAGGGCGACAGAAATCCTGTAAGTATAGGGGCTTGAGTCTCTCCAAGCAGCGCCTAACAAGCGCAGAAACCTATATGTGATCCGTAGTGGGAATGGAACCCAGTGCAGCACATCCCGCATAAACTCAGAAACCCGGCCAAATTTTAAAAATACGGCCAATGAGGCGCACAGTTACGCACCCAACTCGGACAGCTGGGAGGCCAGCGTAAAGGGTACTACAGTAGTCAAGCCGGGAGACTACAAAAGCATGCACAAGTGTAGAGGCAGCCCCCTGGGGCAAAGAGCGTGAGACCACCCTGAGCTCGCGCAGCTGGTAGTAGCAATCGCGACAGAGTAGGTTAACGTGGCGAGTGAACGTGAGTTCCTGATCTAGGATAACGCCAAGGTCGCGTACGGAGGAGGCAAGACAGACCCCAGGGAACTCAAGAGCTAAAGCCTCAAGATTAATTTTTGTAAGTTGCTGACGCGTAACCAGCCAGATGAACTGCGTCTTGCTCGAGTTAAGCTTCATGCGGTTGGACTACATCCAGGGCTTCCAAGGTCTCCGTGGCCCGGAAAATCTCACGGACAGCAGCAGCTGCCGCCAATGCTGAGCAGTTAAAGTAAGCCTGGAGGTCATCCGCATAAGACTGGCTGAGGACTGCACCAGCATCCAGGATGGGTCCCAGGTCAGCCGTATAAGAGGCCCAAAACAGAGCCCTAAGGCAAGCCAAAAGGAACGGGACCCAGGAAGACCTAGCAGACCCACAAGGAACGGTGCATGAACAGTCATGCAGGTAGGATGTGAACCAGTCAAGAAGATTACAAGGAAGTGGAGAGACGAGTTAGAAGGATACTGTATCGAATGCAGCGCTAACATCGTACAGTGCCAAGCGGGTAACCTGTGATTTGTCAATGGCCCCATAAATGTCAGAGAGAAGGCGCAGCAGAAGAGTCTCCGCGGAGGGATCTTTCCTAAAACAATCTTCTACCAAACTTTTAGTTTGGTAGAAGATTGTGCCCCCTTCAGGGTAGGCAGTCAGCTGGGTAGCTACAACCTTCTCAATAAGTTTAGATACAAAGGACACGTCAGCTATAGGCCTAAAGTTATTAAGCTCAGTAGACCTTATCCACAGCTGGACCTTGTACCAGAGGTGCACCCAGCAAGGTCCAAGCCCTCGGGACAACAATAGCTCTTTTCTGCGAGGGAACTATTGCAGATAACTGTTAAGAAAGGCAGTCAGATTTTCACAAACTCCTGAAGTAGATAAGTAGGAAACGGATCCAGGTCAAATGTTTTTTACGGAGCGTCCAGGATGATTTTGGGCAGGTCTTCACTTGAGACTGAACAGCTGGGACTGAGCTCACAGTCAGTCGATGAGAAAACCGGAGGGGCAGAGCCGGCGGTAGCCTCTCGGATGGCGTTGACCTTCGCGTTGAATCCGGTGTGAAGAGAAGCGAAGTCGAGCGTCCACCAGAGCGAGCGCGGCCAAGGAGGTCGTTGAAAGTTGACAAGAGCCTCCTAGGATCCACAGTGTGGCTGGCAGTTTTGTGCGCCCAGTAATCCTGCTCCTTCCGCCTTCCTTCCGCCGATGCATCTCGCTTACTTTCTTGTTCAGAAATAATTGTAATATTTGTCGAACACGAAGTTTTCTACCTTCGCTAGACTAGGAAGGCCCATCCACGGAAATCAAGTATTGTATAGCACTCGTCGCCTAGGCCATTCTGGTAAAGTGACCAACCCATACAGTAACCTCCAGACGTCTGGAGCGGTGCTATACAAATCCCCAAATACAATACGATACGATACGATACCGTCCACCCGACCGTCAGTCAATCCAGCCACGAGTCCGCTACTTTATTATTAAAAGAGTTTTATATAGCGCCCCTTCAAGATTGCCTACGCTGGAGCACTCCCTGCCCAACCACGGTCGGACAACGGAGTTTTGAGGACAGCAAGAAACAAGGTGAAAGGCCAATCGGTATTTGGTGGAGCTTATTCCAGGTAATGGGGCCTGCCACACTGAAGGCACGGCACTGCTGTATGGCTGTCCACGCGCGGAGAACAATAAGTTCAGCTTGCGCAGCTGAGCGGAGAGAGCAACGACTCTGCAAACATGATGTGGGACAGTATGTCCCTCCCGCAGGTATATAAAGGCCAAACCCTGAAAGCACCGTCGGATCAATGCAGAGATTCGGTAAGTGGTGCGCTGTGGGTAGTGGAGAACATCCCTCATACTCTGTCAAACTTGGGGATGCGGCCTGCAAGACGTTGCGGCTACAAGGCGCGCAGCAGAACGCAGGATTCTATTCAGAGGCTCAATCCGGCAGGCCGGGAGTCCGTCATATATGGCACCGCAGTAGTCCAACCGGAAAAAACAAATGCATGGACAAGCGTCGAAGCCTCACCGGGGGACAAAGAACGGGAAATCTGCCGGACATATCAAGCATCAAAACTTTTTAGAACGGTATGGTGCTCCGAAAAATTACCAGTATACGGTCTGAAGGACATCTGGATTATGCTTTTTCATGTGTCATCATGTAATATTTTGCAGTTATCACCCATTATTAGTGTATAGTTCTGAAAATTAATTTGCAATGTTGTTTTCTAAAATTAATTTACAATGCTTTCTTTGCTTTTATTTTATTTTATTTGCTTTCTCTTTAAAGTCATGCACCTACGAATTTATGGCATAATTTAGCATGACCAGTCATTGTGCATTTTGAAGCAATTTAAATTACTTATTTGAAAGCTTTTTACCACAGGACATGTCGCGCAAAATATAGGCCGATCGCTGTCAAATCACAAGTTGTGAGGATGAAGTGTTCTATGCACAAACCTGCCACCTGAAAAGAGAGATCCATTTCCTGTTCCAAACGTGGACATTGCTACAAAAATCGGAATAATCCAGGCTGCCTTCGGAATGACCGCCTCAGCCCATGTCTGTTATCAATAAAACAAATACAGGCAGACTCAGACTAACGGTATTAAGAATTCCACAAACTCAAATTCAACCTTTTGCACCGACTTACAAAGACACTGTTATGTCCAACTTATGTCGAACATTATTGAGGCGGTAGACTGGCGATCTCCAGATTTATCTACGAGCGATGCGGATAAGAGTTGTGGAAAATTACAATATCATCGAAGTGTTTGTGAGTTATTTCATACATCACCATCGTTGGGCCGCTCTTGTGATGCCGGATAGCGGGTCCAGTACGGCATCGATCGTCGAAGAGCATTGATGAATGCTTGGCTGTCTAATCCCCTCCAGCCGCGTATCATGCGAGTAGCATGAATTGGCTGGGAAGAGGGATGGTAAATTTAAAAAGAGAATGATCAGACGACGCTGTTGGATGAATATGTAAGTCCTAATAATCTGGACATTCGTGCTGTTACTTAGAGGCTTAGAGGACGTCTCATTTCGGCGCTCCTCCTCTCTCCCCCGGGTTACTCATTCGTTGATCGACCAAGGTTTGATTCTCGTTATATGGCTGTTTAGGGGGTGGTGTTGTTGTCTACCACAAGATCTCCTTGAGCACAAAAAAAGATTTCCTTCCACCAGGTGCCATTGTCGTTTGAAGCTATATCATCCATGCATGGCCCCGTCACCCTCCTCGCGATCTACCGACCTGGTTCCTCTCCATCACCAGCTTTCTTCGACGAGCTATCGGCCCTTAGGAGCCGTCTGCGGTGTACAATTCCCAACTGGTCCTGACAGTAGATCTCAACCTCCACCTTGAAGACTCTTGACTTCCGGAAACCATCGAAATCGTTGCCCTTTTGGATCTGTTTGAGCAGAAGCAGCAGATCTCAGAGCCTACACACCGCCTCGGTCGATGTTGTGTTGACCAGGGACGACTGTCAAAGTGCACCAACCTGTCCTGTTGTTGCTTCTTTTACAAACAGCTGCCATTCGGTTTATTACCCCGCCTTCTCGCTCACTAGGTAAATCCGTCATTGGAAAAGCCTGCATTGTGAGGCTTTTGCAAGCAGTTCTACGTGACCACTATCTCTTCGACAACATCGAGGAAAACGCAGTGAGGACCCGGCTACTAGAAACATTTATAGCAGACGCGCTACTGCTCCAGTCGTCCAGTCGTCATAGTTCAACAAGGTCGGAGTCGAGCTCGGCGTCTGGAGAGGTGCGATCTCCGAGGGCCGGACTCGTTTGGCGGACGTTGACCACACCCTGATCTTCTTGCATATCAGCGTGCGCTTTGCCGTCCGGTCACCGATTCAATCGGCTGGTGACCCATTTTGCCTCTTCTATAGGGGAGAACTCCTAGACCCTAGTGGCTCGTTTCACAATTATGCAACATCGGGATTCTTCCATTTGGATTGGTCTTCCATTCGAGATTCGACTGCTGCCCAGGGGTAACACGTCTGCCTTTTACAAACAGCTGAAGTCTAATTATTAGTGCCGTGGCTGGGCTGGGAACGCGTCTGAGTAGGTTTTTTGAAGGTGCGCTATATTAAATTCCAGAATGAATGAATGAATGCATCGCAACACTTCAGTATTCTAGATATCCAGAATATTTTCGTTCGTGCTATCACTAAAACCCCCAAACACCATCACATCACTGCTGTCCTTAAATAACTCCACTAGCTTAAAATACCTATCACTCACTAACAACACACTTTCAATCCTCCTTCTTCGCCAATTATTCACAATCCAGCCACTATGCTCAACCCTCTCCTCTTCCAGCCTAACACTTCTCCGCCTTTCGGTCACCTTATAAATAAAATTTGCAGATCGTTCCATAGCCATAGCTGTTCCGCATCTCCGGAACAAACTCCTGCCAGAATACGTCAAGTAATCTTATCCATCTAACGATGTTAAAATGCTACTCTCTCACAAATCATATCCTGATCCATCCTCATTCCTTTACCTGCTTTACAGCTTCAATTCTAAACACATCCACTTTATCAAAGGGATGCCTGAACCTTTGGATCTTGACCTGGAGCCGATTTTAACCACTCTGCTATCGATTTTGTAATTGTAATTGGTAACTTCTACTCTTCTGGTGGCCGGTGCCACAGCGCATCAACTGTTGGCACGTCAAAAACAAGCCGCAATCCTGTTTTCTGGAACAACCTTCCTCAAAAAACTATGGAGCTGATCTAGTCGGCCTCTGTTCCGCAAGTGCATAAAGTCTTTTTGTTTGAACGAGAGTTCTCCTTGATGAGCTTTTCCTTTAAGCTTCGTTTCACAGATACTCACGTTATGTTATGTGTGGTGTAATTGTAAAATCAACGGTTGTAATTGTAAAATCAAAGGGTTGACATGCAATTTAAAATGCGCATGAAATGACATTTAGTGGCTGAGCAGAATGAACTGATACAGGGATACAGTCCAAAAACGAGGTCCAGCAACTGAAAAGTCTCATTAACCAGTTCTTGTCTCATTAACCAGTTCTTGTCTCATTAACCAGTAAAACGATAATCAGAATTGGGGAATCGATGCAATGCTTTACAAGAGCAAACATGCGATAGTAGTTGGCTGCACCTCCATGTCAGGCGGTGCAGAATTTGGATGAAGGAATTTGTCCAATCAAAACAACTGACCAATTCAAGCTGGATACCATAAAAGGTCAAGAATTTACTTGCAGCTAAATACACAGGAGTTGATACTTCTCTCGGTGCAATAATTTATTTAAGGCCAACCACAAGGTTTTTGATGATATAAAACTTTTGGCAATAAAATTAGTTAAAAATCCAGATTTGGCAGATAGAACAAGTTTTGCACAAGTTTACGCTCTTGCAGACTTCCTTCTGTGACCCCTAGCCTCAGAAATGGTGGAGTTGAATAAAGGCTGTGGTGTGCGCTTCTAGTTCGTAAAGGAGTTTAAAGCGTAAGGTAGATTGAAACTGCAGAGCCCATTCATTGGTTGTATGTACAAGAGAGAGTCACAACGTACATCCTGCTTATTTAAATAAATTTCATGCCAGAGGCGAAATTTTACGATTTTATAATTTGGTAGCAGTTTAAATGAGAAATCAAATTAAAAGAAAATGGCAACATGACCTGAAAACTTACTCTATCCACCTCCATTGAGATTTAGAATCAGAACGAATCATCTTATCTGAAATGCAATACTTTCTTGCAACTTCCACAATTCACACGCTTAAGTAACCATATGCACACTGAGTACTTGTGTACTAGTGCACGCTAATCTCTCGGCACCTCCGAATGTTCTAAAAACATTGCTCCAGCTACCTTTGCTAATCGGCTTCTTGTCTCTTTGCCGCAGTCGTTGTCACAAGTCAAAACTTTTTCAGATAAACAAATTCCACCACATTCCTCTCACCTCTGTATGTAGGATGTACATCTCCACTGAGATCATTTTCTCTTTCATAATAAATATCAATTTACAACTCCAAATTCAATTAGCCTAGTAAACCTACTACAAAAAGGCTGTTTCTGGTTAAAAGCGGTAAAATAAATCGTAACAGTTAGCAGTCTGTGGCTGTACTTACGATGGCAACAGCAGGCGATGCGATTAATTCTTCCACCGACATGACAGTGAAGTAAGATATATTCGTCAGTATGTAGACAACCATGACCAAGGGCACACCGATGACAATCGCTAAAGGAAGGTTTCTGTAGGTTACCACATTTAAAATTATTATTATTATTATTTTAAGGTGCAAACAGTCACAAAATGCCATTCCGAGGCATAGTCAGCGATGAGATCAGCAATCAGATGAGATCAGTTAGATGTCCAGATGCTTGAAAGCTAGCGAGTATTAATGAGTGTCGATGAGCTTCTTGAAAGAATAGACAAACATTGGTAGTCCGTTCTATTCCTTGTAACTGTAACTGTAGTTGAACATTTGTATAGCACGGTTTACTAAATCGTAACAGTTAGCAGAACTATGTCTGTGGCTGTACTTACGATGGCAACAGCAAAACATTATATTATATACATTATATTACATTACATCATATATAATGGTTGAACGCACCTTAGCAGCCTCTTCTGCTCTTGATGATTGGCTTTCTTCTAATCGCTTGCGGCTGAACCCTGATAAAACTCAGTTTGGTGGTCGCCTCGAACTCAGCAAGATTGATTTTGAATCTCTTCATCTCAAATTTCCCCTCATTCAGTTCTCCTCCTCTGTTCGTGACTTGGGGATTGTCCTTGACTCTACCCTCTCCTTCACTGATCACTTTATCACGATCTTGCTTTTATCATCTACGCCAGCTTCGATCCATTCGCAGGTGTCTTTCGGTCCATGCTGTCTCTACACTGGTCCTCGCCTTGATCTGCACTCGGGTTGACTTTGGTAATGCTGTGTACACTGGCCTTTCTTTCCTCCTCAAATATGCACAAACTTCAATCTATCCTCAATGCTTCTGCTCGGCTTATAGGTGATATTCCTAAGTTTGCCCACATCTCTGCCTTTATTCGTGACTACCTGCACTGGCTTCCTGCACAACAGAGAATTCAGTTCAAAACCATCACCCTCGTGCGCAACTGTCTCACTGGGTCTGCTCCGTCTTACCTAATGAATTTCTGCACTCCGGTTTCTTCCCCGCCTTATGGTTGTTCCGCGTATGCACTCTTCCACGGCCCAATCCAGGAGCTTTGCCTATGTGGGTCCTTCATCCCAAACCCTCCGCCAAGAGCTTCTTGTCCTCTCTCCTCTTCAGTTCCGTAAACGCGTGAAAACCTTTCTTTTTGCCGGTTTTGGCAGTGATGCGGGTCGAGAGCGCCGCTGATTCGAGTGGTGCTATACAATTACAATTACAATAATTGAGAACTGGAATATTGCATCAGGCAATATTGAGAGCTTATTGAGAGCAAAACAACGGATTCCCATCGACAGTCTCTGGACCAAGTTGGTCAATAGGGTGGAGAAAAAAAACCCACAGGTGACAGATTCATTGCATGTTGGTCGGTAGATGGTTTGTATCAAGACATGAAACTCCACCTCAGATCATCTCCCGATGGTCTGAGCCTGTCGCAGCCCAGGATAAAAGAGGAGGGTTCCGCGGTGTGCCTTGCACCCGGGTAAAAACTCACTCGCAACAGAATCGACGCAACGAATTTACAAACCTAACTAATTACAGAGGAGAGTGGAGGAGATGCGTTGCCCGATGTGCAGATCTGCACAAGAAGGACTAGGTCTAAGACATGAAATATCTGCACATAATCGCGATCAGAGCAGATCAGAGCAGAGCGGCGTGCATGGTCTGCTGTGGGATAAAGGAGATTTGTTAATGTCCAGAGTTACCTAAAATGTTGTAACAGATGTTGATAGTGGAGCAACAGTTTATATTAATTCAAATGATTTGATATAGCAATCTCCAAGAGGCGCTCCCAGCCCAACTCCGGCAATAAAAAGTTTTCAAACGCAGTAGATCTGAAGGATCTATGTGGTCGGTCAACTGAAAAGGCACGAGGTTGCATCTTTTCTGTACACACAAAAACAAGTTCATGCAGAATGAAGATTTCCACGGCTAGCCAAACCCGAGGCGAGGCAACAAAGCTCTCGTAAGTAGGCACGGCGTTCCCTAACTGTCATCTCCAGACCCAGATCGGAATCCTAAATTTGATACGCTGGCAAACAGGCAGCCAAAGGAGCTTGTCACGCATATCATTCAAGAAATGGTCAAATTTTTAAATATCACCAACAGGACTATATCAAGCCGCCTAAGCATAGCAAGCTGCCCAAGCATAGTGCGGATGGAAAGAGACAAGGCAGAACAATGCATGCCTGAAGAGAGGGGGACTTCAAGTACTGACAAAGAAATGTAAAGCTGAGTGTCGAATTTCACACAATTCGAATTTCACAAAATTCGAAGGAAAAAGAAACAAAGGCAGACCAAGGATAGATAGTGTTTTTGAGAAATTGGAATAGCACTAAGGAGAGCACTGGACTTAACAAATGACAAGAACAATTCTATTCTCGGCCCTCCCCCAAACAGAATTATTATTGTTATTAGTAACTTATACGCCGATGTCCAATGCAGAAGGCATCAACCGATGGCACACCAAAACCAAGCCGTAATCGTATTATCAGTACGTAATTATCATGGGCAAGAAGTAAGTTACAAGTTGAGAACGAAACAACACAGCGAGTCAGCGACTGAGCACAGGGAATTCCAAAAATTAGGTCCAGCAACCGAGAAAGCTCGTTCACCAAGAAAAGTTCTTCATTTAGGCAAAGATAACACTGCACAACAGTGATTTTGCTTCTTGAACATTATTGGGCGTTGCTAATGCACTTTTTGCTGCTGATCACGAAAAGTCACATTGAAATAATCCTTTTTTTGAGTAATCTTCATTTAAAAAATTTATTTTCATACTTTCCAACTATGATCTTTCGCTGACGTTATAATATGCTCCATGTAACTGAGGTGTGTCCAGACAAGCATCTAGGGTAGATTGAATAACGTTTGTGTTATAATTGGTACAGCTTGTGCATGCAAGAGCATGCGGATGCTGGATGAAAGCTGTAGGCAAATATTGTGGCGCTACAGAAGCCACTCGCATACACATATATGCTACTCAGGAAGCTGAGATCGGTTTTTTGTATTTTTATGTCACTTTTTCAAGGTACAGCCTTGTCTATTAGGGTGGAGTGAAAATGGCCCAAACAAATTTTTTTTAAGCAAACGTTTTCTAATAGCGATGGAAAGTTGCCAGCATGTGAGTATAAATAGTGCTCAAAATATTGCTGATTTTGCTTTGCGTCTTCTGCCCTCTACCGGCGGTAAAATATTTGCCATATAAAATTCTTTGAATAACGTCAATGTGGTGCATAATGTTTATTTTTCTTCGACTGACTGTCTTCGAACAGTTACAATTTATGAAAGACACGTTCAATTCAGTTGCGGAAATTGCCTCTGGTGTGTTACAGGATTATATAATTGTAACCAGGGGCGTAACTTTGGTCTATAAAGTGGGGGACCAATTTCTTACATACAGGAAGCAAGGCGTTGACTGCGATCTCTGGGAAGGCAAAATAATAAAATATTGATTGGCATTGTTCAAAAAGTTTGGGGTACGGTACCCCAGCCTAAAAACTGGGGTACCGTTAAAACTGAGAAAATCATGAAACAAAGCCGAGATGAGATCCAGAGAGTGCGATGTTCCCCCGACAAATTACGCCTATGATTGTAACGCCTAATGAATGCAGCGACATTACTGAAAGGAAGAAAATTAGGACAGAACGAAAGAAGTACCAAATCTCTGTTCAATTCAACTGTGAGTGTTGAGTTTTCCAGAGAGTAATCCAAAAGAGGTCCGAGTCTGGTTTCCAGAGGACGGGGGCAGACCAAGAGAGGAGGCTGAGCAGCTGTGAAGGAGGTGTCATTTAGGGCGAGAAGAATTGGAAGGCAGAGGATCAAATGAGTCAGGGTAGGAATTGGCCCTACTTTAAAAGGTGAGCAGTTTGGAGAGGAAAGCCCGTAGATAGATAGAGGAACATGAGGAGAAGGATGGAGAACAGGTTGGAATGATGATGGAGGAACCAAGAATCTGCGGAATTCAAGGGGGAGATCGTTCCAGAGGCGTGATGCTCTGTTGGATATGGCTGGATTGGAGAACTTTAGATGAGTAGTGATCGGAGATCGAGAAAAACTGAAATAGGAGGAGGATCGGGTGGAGCTGGTTGCCTGGATGGTGAAGAGACCACGGAGGTACTTGGGAGTTATAGGTTAGTGACAGGACTTTGAAGTGTATTCACTCTGGGATTTTTAGCCAATGTAGTGATTTGAGGATGAGAGTGATATGATGACGTTTGGGCATTCTCGTGACAACCGTGGCTAGTGACTTTTGGATAAGTTGCAGGCGCTTGATTTGGGTGGATTCAAGGTTGAGGAAGAGGGAATTGCTGTAATCAACGAACAATAGAGGCAACAATGGTAGAGGCAGTTTTAAGGTCGATCTTGGGCGGATGCGACGAAGGTCACAAATGTGCCTGAAGCAGGAGCGCGAGAGGTTAAGGAGAGGTGTGGATCACAAGTAATGAACGGAGGGGGAGGGGTCCGATGTGAAAGTTAAGAAACGATGAGTTAGTCTTCCATAAGCCCTAACCTTATGGAAGGTTAGGGCTTTTCTTGATATGATCAGGAAGGCCTAGGATTATGAATTCTGTTTTGGAAGGGTTAAGGCAGAGAAGATTGGATGACATCCACTGTGATATTAGGTTAATCACGTTGAAATATTGCATCGACGGTAGAGGGCAGAAAATGTCATTTGAAATTTAAAATATTTGGTGTGTTTCTTTTTCTACCCAAGTTGCATCTTTTGGCCGGTTTTGGAATTCATTTATTTAAAAAATCATTTTTTCACTCCACCCTATTGGACACTGCACCTGGACAATGCTGGCGTTTATTTTAATCAAGGGATATAGGGATCCGTTACTCCATGCTCACGGTCCTCAAGTAAGGCAATAATCCAGTTAATAACACAAATCAGGTACAGGCAACCTCGCTAATTGCTCAGCGAGGTTGGAGTGTCGCACTGCTAACAATGTTAAATATCAGTACAATTTCGTAGTATCACTGTTGTTAAATGGAAGCCCTTTCGGCTCACAGATCACTTTGGTAAATGCTAAATATGCAAGACAAGACTCAATGTCTAGTGTGCTTTTGGGATAAATAAATCAAGAGGTGGTTGAATGGTAACATGCTGGCACAGGTTCGATACCCGCAAGCGGCTAGCCCCATTAAAGGTTCACTCCCAACACTAGCAACAGAGGGCGACTGTAAAATTAGCAGTAGGACAGATGGACGGTAGGGCTGTCGTTAGGTACACTTTTTTTATCATCTGTTACTACTATGTCCTGTAATCTTACTGCGTACTTGTCAATTTGAATTTAATAAACGATTAATATAAATAATCAGAATTTGGCACTTGTAGACGAACTAAGCACAATATATAGTTGGGCGCGATATTCTTTTGGAAAACCGAGACTTAACAGAACCCGTTGTTGGTATTGTCACGGAAGGTCAAACTCAATCGAAAAAATACCCCTAGCCAGAGAGCAAGGCTGCGCCCCAAGCGCTGATAGCGACCAGAGCCCGAGATTATGGCACACTCATTAAATTGTACCTCTCAGCCCTAATGACCTCTACAACATCCGACTACCACCAAGCCAGAATAAAAGCAGTAACATCATCAACATGTATGTGATCTGAAGCTCGATGAGAGGTCGTCCGCATAGGTATGTAATGCCACAGAAGGAGGACGATTTAGCCGAGGGAGTAAGGGAAAGGAAGTAAGACGAAGTGTCTACAGAAGGAGTAACAAGACTAGTGTGGGTTGAGTTCAAAGAAGAACAAGATTTGTGGAATTGCGCAAAACCAAAAGTTTCTCATAAGCAAAGGCATATTATTTCAACGAACTGAAATAGCGTTTGATAGAAAATGCAGAAGATTTTGCACAGAATCAGACTAGTTGTGCCAGTCAGATATAACAGTTCTTAGATCTGGGTTATGCATGACTCAATATGGGGCTAACCCCCAAAAAAGGATAACCCCAAGAAATAATGTGAAAATCTGATAAAAGAATACACGTTGCCAGTAATGAACGAAGCCGCGTGCGTTAGAATCTGTCAGAGGCCTGCAAATGTGCCTGATGATCACAGAGTTTCGCTGCAGGAAACTCCCATTGTGGAAGTCCCATTCTAGACTAGTAATAGACATTTTAGGACCAATTACTGCTCCATTAGGGGTGATAAATATGTTTTTTATGTTGTCGATCAAATGACTCATTGGCCAGAAGTTATGGCCATGAACGCGGAAAGAATTTGTAAAGAAGTTGTTTAAAGAGCAGAAATAACGAAATATATAATATAAAAATTAGCTACTTCAGAGAACATGAAAGCATTTAGGCATGATTCCCATCTTTTCAACAGCGGAGCATCACGTCAGAAAGTGCGGAGCGCGTGTTGAGCGACATGCTTAAAAGGTGACGACCCAGATCTTTGGAAGCCTTTCTTTGCCTTCAATTGCAGAAAAATTCTAACTGGGATTTGGACCGTTCGAACTTGTATGTTCACATGGCAATTGGCCCCGCTGAAATCCGGCAAGGCCTATAGTATGCATAACAATGAAGGATCTATCCGATGCCCAGATCTTCTGTGCATTGCCGCATAAATAGCATTACACTTGCCAGAGATATTCAGGAGTGAGTTTAAAGAAACCATTAAAGCGTGCGGTTAATACAGTAGCGGAGTGTATAGGGCCTAGGCCTACAGTTTTGTTAAACCAGAGAAAACTAACTGGAGATTATAAAACATAGCGGAGCTGGGTTGCATTCTATCGGTTTCATTTGAAAATTATAAAACAGATATTGTTCACATTATTTCTTGGGGTTAGAATTTAGAATAGACGGACATAATCCACCCAGGATTTTCTCCTCGGACATAGGACCTAGCCAATTAAGGTGGTTAAAATTATTTAAGCGAGCAGTGTGTTTGAATTTGTTTTATTCTTACAATTAGCCTACGAGTACAAACCACTGGAAAAGGAAATGCGACAAAGGAACTCAGACGAATTCTGACGCCAATTTTTAGACGTCTTCTTTTTATACACGATTAAAGGAAATGCGACAAAGGAAAGGCGACAAAGGAACTCTGACGAATTCTGACGTCTACATTTTAGAGGTCTTCTTTTTATACACGATTAAACGGATGACGACTTCCATTCGTTCAGTGTAAATTTAATTTTAGAACTGAACGACATTAACAATTCTTAAGTTAACCCCTTGCCTGGGCATGACGTGTATATACGTCATAGCGTAGCCTTTCGGCTGCGGGGGAAGCCGTATATATACGTCATGCAAGTTATTGATTTTCGCTGGCCTGGAGATGCCGTATAAATACATCGTACAAGGCTAAATTGTTCTAGATTAGCTGTACAGTGTTGCTAAAATTATTCTAGGTTAGGTATTCTAGGATAGGACAAGGGTTATCCATTAGTAAAGGCCTTTTGTTGACAACTTCTAGAGTCCACAACGTTGTAGTGTCGCGCTAGATTTCATTTAGTAAATAAAACCACGGCAGAAGTTTTGGCAGACATTTTTGCGGACGATAATTCTTTATTATATTCAAATTCAGAATTAGATGAATCGATTTGATCTCGATAGTTTAGATAGAGATTACAACGCGAACAGTAGCAGAGGTACAGACTCAGAAAAGCAAACAGAAAGTATGAATGTGCGGTAGTTGGTGCTGCTGACTTGAAACTGATACTATTGTCTGATACAAATGATACTGATACTGATACTATTGATTTAGTAGTAAAAACTGAAAAAGCAGTTGTCAGAATGAAGAACACTGAGTTACTAATAAGTTAAAGACCATGACACAAAATTGTATTTTCTGCTAAATTTATTCCCCAGGAGCTGGTTGTTAACGCCCTAGGTTATTCCCCAGTTAAACGACATCAACAAATCTTACTTTTTTAAACCTAAATTACGCTAACAAGAAGTGCAAACTTTAGAACTGAATGACACTAACAACTTTTGAATGACACAATAATAATAAAAATAATAAAAATAATAATAATAATAATAATAATAATAATATATAATAATAATAATAATAATAAAACAATAATATTGTTACGACATGGATCAAACATTCTTCGATCAGAAGAAGGAACCCAGCAAGGCGATCCCATGGGTCCCCTAGAATTCTGCATCACAGTACAGCCGATCCAACTAAAGATGAAATCGGAGTTAAGAGTGGCATTCCTAGACGACCTGACACTAGGAGGCAAGATTGACGAGGTAGCCCACGACATTCAATTGATCACTGAGGAGTCAGCTAAGATCGGGCTTCAACTCAACCGCACGAAATGCGAAATAGTCCTTCACAATTATGAAAATAAAGTCGACGATCCCTCGTTCTACGGCTTCACACACACTCCATTAGGAGAGACGACCCTGTTGAGCTCACCTCTGATGCCTGGGCCAGCCGTCGATAAGGTGGTGAATAAGAAACTCTTCCCGAAGACAAGCATAAATTTCAGATATATAAAACTGGGACTATTTGAGCAACCTCTAAAACTTGCATTAATTTGAAACGAACAAAGCTGTAAGGAGGCTTTCCATGCTTCAGTCACATGACGATCTAACCCTCTTAAGAAATGGATTGAGCGTACCAAAGCTTCTATACACGATGCGCACAGCTCTATGCGTCGACTGTCCTAGTCTAACCAGATTTGACTCTTTGTTAAGAAATGGATTGTCGAACATTTTGAACGTGGAACTGTCGGACGAGAATTGGCTTCAGGCATCCCTTCCAGTGAAGGATGGTGGCCTTGGAATACGCTGTGCTGCTACGCTGGCACCTTCTGCCTTCTTGGCCTCTGTTGCGAGCACAAGCGAACTCCAAGCACACATGCTGCCTCCAGAATTAGCTGATGCCTCAGACGATCTTGTAACCACAGCACTGAAAGCATGGACAATACTCACGGGTGCGGAACCACCAACAGGATCAACAGCTCATCGTCAAAGAGAATGGGATAGCCGCTGGATAAGTAAGGCGTGGACAACTCTGCACGAGTCTGCGAACAATGCACTGGACCGGGCTCGTCTCTTAGCTTCTCGGGCACCACACGCGGGAGACTGGTTGCTAGCTCCTCCGGTTACTGCATTGGGCCTCCGCTTTTCTGATGAAGTGGTACGGATCGCGGTTGGAATAAGACTCGGAACGACTCTGTGCGAACCACATTTGTGTCAGTGTGGCGAGAGAGTTGACGCCAGATTACTCCACGGTCTTGTGTGTAGAAAAAACGCTGGCAGACATCAACGGCACAGCATGCTAAACGATATCATATGGAGATCGTTTGGTATAGCGAACATCCCTTCTCAGAAGGAACCTTTAGGCCTCACCAGAGAGGACGGCAAGCGACCTGACGGCGTGACGCTTATCCCATGGTCATGCGGAAGGTGCCTCACTTGGGATGTGACCGTTTCGGACACTTATGCAGCGTCACATCTGGCTGTAACATCAACCGGAGCAGGTGAGGCCGCAAACCGGGCAGCCGCCGCCACTATCACCCGAACGCATGCCTTTGTAGCGGTAGCAGTGGAGACCAGTGGTGCATGGAGTTCGGAAGGATTGGATTTTGTGTTGGAACTGGGACGTAAGTTGACGGAGTCAACTCAGGACACGCTTCAGACAAGCTACCTGTTCCAGAGACTGTCGATAGCTGTCCAACGCGGGAACGCCATCTGCTTCTCATCGACCTTTTCATGATAAATTGTTCACTGAGTGACGCTGAGATGGCGCTTCAGATTATTTAATCATTATTGTTAAATAATAATAATAATAATAATAATAATAATAATAATAATAATAATAATAATAGTAATAATAATAATAATAATAATAGTAATAATAATAATAATAATAATAATAATAATAATAATAATAATAATAATAATAATAATAATAATAATAATAATAATAATAATAATAATAATCTCTTTTAATGGTACCTTTCATTCAAACCATGAAGACGAGGCCTGACCCTCCAGACAATTAACCTGCTCCTACATGATTTTTTTCCAAATCCTGAGGGATCACTGATACCTCGGGTAAAAAAAAATAATAATAATAATAATAATTATTATTATTATTATTATTATTTCCCCAAGGTACATGCGATAATAATAATAGTAATAATAATAATAATAATAATAGTAATAATAATAATAATAATAATAATAATAATAATAATAATAATGATAATAATAATAATAATAATAATAATAATAATAATTAATATTGAAGTCCCTGAGGGATCCTGTATACCTCGGGGCAAAAAAAAATAATAATAGTAATAATAATAAGAATAATAATAATAATAATAATAATAATAATAATAATAATAATAATAATAAAAATGAAAATAATAATAATAATAATAATAATAATAATAATAATAATAATAAAAATGAAAATAATAATAATAATAATAATAATAATAATAATAATAAAAAAAAAATAAATAAAAAATAAAAATAAAAAATAATAATAATAATAATAATAATAATAATACGATATATATAGCGCCGTGGTTCAGCCGAACAAAAGGGTCATGAGTTTAAAAAATATGAAATTTTAAACAGTCTGCAGCTGGGATTTGAATGACTTCTGAGATGTATTCTTTGAGCAGTCAGAGAAAACCTCGGGACTTGTAGTTGATTTTTTTAATCAAAATCGTCTGCTATACACACGGCGACGCCGGAGGGTGGTGCACCAAAAGAACGCAGACTTCGATGGATTCAATTTGAGACTGTTAGACACCATCCACTCTGAAATGCGTTCGATAAGCTGTTGCAGTTAAGCGATTTGTGATGTTAACAGAAGAAGTGAAGCAGTGTGTCACGCATTTGTGGTCATTCCGCTTCATCTGATACACTGCTTCAGTGCCATGTGCGTCTATGATTCTCTCCACGTCGGCCATATTTAGTAAAAAAAAAAAGGAAAAGGCCAAGGTGTAAAGCATTGTTCCTTGTGGAATATAGTAGGTGACCAGCCTAGGTGGGATCTCTCCTCTTCTGCCAAATGGACGTATTTGTGCGTTCTTTTATGTAGGATTCAAGCATATAGAATGATCTCCCTTCTGAATCCCGCAAATTCGTCATTCCTCTTCACCTATTCTGTTTTACTAATATTTATCTGTCTCATACCCTCTCAATCATGCTTGAAAACTGAAGCCTCAAGAAATCATGCCGTTCCATCCAAAACCAATACACAACAAATAGCTCCATTTTTCTCTTGTTTTCTGGCTGTTTTGTTCTTCATACAATATGAATGAAACGAACGAATAAAACCCTCTGACTTGAGACATTGGTTCTCTGCACTTAGCTTTAAGTTCTTTCATGATTTTCATTCATTCAATCATTCGTAAATTTGTTAAATTTAATATAGCGCCCCCTCAAGTTACCTACTCAGAAGAGCTCCCAGCCTAACCACGGCAATATAAACTGGACTTAAGTAACTTATAAAACACAAGCGAACAACAGGCAACAGACGTTGATTGCAGATATATCATCTGATACACTGCTTCACATGTGCCATGTGCTTCTATGATTCTCTTCACGTCGGCCATATTTAGTAAAAAAGGAAAAGGCCAAGCTGTAAAGCACTTATCCTTGTGGAATATAGTAGGTGACCAGCCTAGGTGGGATCTCCTCTCAACGACGCTGCCTAGTTGTGGTGGTAGCACGAGGCACCAAGAGCTCACCCGAAGAGCGAAGGGCTTGGCGGCACATGAGAGTGTGCTGTCCTCGAAGAAGAGCTCACGTAAGTAAACCGGGGCACAGATCAACGCGGCTATTCTATAGTTGATGCGTTGCGAGATTGGAATAGCCGCGTGTGTCACGCATTTGTGGTCAAATGCGCCTCTGAGACAGAGGCGCATTCCTTATATTAACATCACACCGGAAATGCATCACTGTGTTCTGTGCCTATAAATATGGCGGTGAAATTGACGGCTTCACACTTGTTTTGTCACTTGATAATACCACTATAACGTATTCATCGTTAGAAATAAGCCAGCAAGAAATTTGTAAATATACCTTTCCGGATTAATAATTTCTTCTGTCATAAAATTAGCGGTGTTCCTGTGAAATCGAAAACATGTTTTCTTATGCATCAACCACAAATGGTTACGATGTCTTATGCATTAATTATTATTATCATTACGATAGCATTTTTCTGGGATGGCTAGTCCTCGTTGATGTCATGATGAGTACCAAAAGTGGTTGCGTTGAAGAGTTGTATATCAGAGATAGGTGTTGGAGGAGAAATGTAGTTTCTCTGTTGTCTCCGATTATCTGGGCAAGGCGGTGGTTGTTGTAGCCAGGCCTTTGTGATTAATGAGACCGAGAGTGTCGAAGGCCGTGGCACAGAGCACTGATCCATGGCCTTCCATGTACTCCCTGGATGATTTTCTCTCCGCAGCCTCTGCAGATCTGGGAAGATTTGACTCCGCCAAGGTGTCAATGACAATTTTGTCCCAGGTTAGACATTTTCCATCCTCCCACTGGTTAAGGGTGTCGGGTTGTTCGACCGTGTCCCAGGCGACATGAAAGGCCATGTGAGCCATCTGTTACGACCAAAGCACAAAGAAGGGCATTCGTGTTGTCAACCCGAGGCGCAGTCAAATGGACACGCGGACGACCTCTCATCGAGCTTCAGATCACATACATGTTGATGATGTTACTGCTTTTATTCTGGCTTGGTGGTAGTCGGATGTTGTAGAGGTCATTAGGGCTGAGAGGTACAATTTAATGAGTGGTCGGTGGTCATATACACAAATGGGCAAAATCATGATTCCAGTGACACCAGTGACTAAAAGTGTTGCACTATTATGGGTGTAGAGAGGCATGGTAATATTTACCTGTATATATGTGTTCAATATTTCAATGCCTGTCACTCTATATCCAACAATTAAAGTAAATATGCACCTGTTATTTATTGTTAAATATTGAGTAGAGATGCAGGTGCAGCAAATTGATCCATTCTGTGTGGCTTCAAGATAGACCACCCAGCCCCATTCTGTCGCCTCCATGTTGTTGCTTCACCAGGCCTGCGCTGTGGAATCTGGCAGCATTTGTGGGACGTGGTGGCTCAGTGGTAAGTTCGGCGCCTTGTGACCTGAGAAATCCCACTCTAGAATCCCACTCTAGCCGCTGCGTACGGACCTTGGGCAAGTCCTTCACTCGCGATTGCTCGAAGAGCTTCGGCGTGAAAACTCCGATACAGTATCAAATGCTGTAGTCGGGAGCGCCTCTGAGTAGTAGTAGACTTGCGGAGGCGCTATAGAAATATCAGAAATATAAAATCTGATGTGGGTGCATGGAAGACGTTCAGGGGGCAGATAGCCGGAGCTTGAAGTAACCTTCTCAGTGATCCTGCACATCCACTGCATCCAAAACTATATCAGTCATGAGCACACTATCAGGTGTGGTTCTTCATATTCAGCAAAGGTCAGGGCCTCAGCATCTCCTGAAAAACTCTCATTGTCAAGAGCTTTGTCATTAACATTTTAAGCTTCACAGGCTGATCTTCAAACACTCCATGTCAAAAATGTATGATGTGGAACTTGACACTGACCTCAGTCACTCCCTGCTCTTTGTTCATGCACTTCCATGGATGTGATACGTCATCGAAGCTCATTGGGAAAATGTCAGCTATGGGTTAATACCACGGCCTCAAGGAATTCTCAGAGGTCTTCAATTGTGAAGAAATTGAGTTAACTGGTAATCAGGTCATTGCAACTATCTATGGTTCAGACTTGAATGTTGACCGAGCATATAAGTTCACTGTGAAGGTTATTACTTCAAGCTCCGTCTATCTGAACGTCTTCCATGCACCGCCATCAGATGCTGCCAGATTCCACAGCCAGCGGCCTGGTTAGGCAACAACATGGAGGCGACAGGTCTGCAAGACTCAGCAGCATGGATCACAGAATGGATCAACTTGCTGCACCTGCATCTTTTTTCAATATTGTTAAAATTAATGTTACTGTACAACGTGCTCCAAAAATACCTGCTTCTGCGGAAGAAATGGACTCACATGTAATTTGGTGTGTGGTAAAAGTTGGTGGTCGACTGTATCAAAAACAGCAGATCGAGGCAAACAGGTCGAGGCAGCAGGTCGAGGCAAACTGTAAGTCACGCCTTTCCTTTATCAATAGAACAGAAGTTGTTGTCCTGCGTAAAGGCGAGAGCAGTTTCAGTAGAGTAGCCTTCGCAGTAAGCTGATTCAGAAGGAGTGAAATTAGGAGTTGAAGGAATGTGCTTCTTGTGTGAGAAGAGACGTTCAAGAATCTTAGAAATGTTGGATATTGGGCATAAAGTTTGACATGCTTTTGATGTCCAGGTCAGGTTTCTTCAATAAAGGCGTGACTAAAATTAGTTTATAAAACGAGTTTCTCACCATCCATCGTAAGCCCACATTCCACTGTAGAGACCAACTGCAATTTTTCCAGGATTTGTTTCTGATCCCTGAAATCCTGTCGCCAAGTTCTCTGTATAACCTGTAGAGGAAAAAAGACTATTCAGGTAATTCCTTTTAACACGCTTTTAACGAGCTTTAACTAATGTAAAAATTTGACTTCTACAACAGTTCGTCAACTCGTCATCATATTTTTGTGTTAGCAAATACGAAACATTACAATAAAGTAAACTAGCAAAGCATGCGTCCTGGGCTGAGAGATGGCAACGAGATGAGTGTAATTTCGCCGAATTTCGGTCATTCTTAGCAAGGACAGGAACGGCTCATCGTGTTATATTAGAGTTACAAACTGGCTATTTATAGACAATATAAATATGTCACATGTCAGACAAATAGGTACAGAACAAGAGATGTAAAGCGTTTTTTATCGCTGAGAGACAACCAAAAACATGTTAATGTGCATACACATTTTTCTGAAATAAGGGAATATGTTGCAGTAATAAAAACATAAAAATTAAAAAATCCAGTGAAAATACAGGGCACGTGAAGAATGCATACTATGATCATTCGTGTTCAACTTAAAGCATAAAGCCTACTAACATTTAAACGTGTCGGAATCGAGCTAAACTGGACAAAAAAGTGTTATGCAATGCTGCTTCATAGAAAATTATGATTGACAGCTCCAAGCTGAACATGAATACAATTTTAGATTTATTTTATTTAGTGTTCTTACTCACACAATAATGCTGACATGAACCATTCGGTTATCCCTTTCCCCTTACACGAGTGGGGAATATTATTATTATTCCAAAGATTAACGTCCTCATATGACATAGGCCGTTGACGACAACTGAACTAAACGTTTTTATTTGAATTGAGCTAATGCATTAGGTGTTTGTTTAGTTTGTACTCAGCATCTGATGCTTATTATGTAATTTGTCTAGCCAACAGTGATGGAATTCAGTTGCCCTCTTTATTCTTCTTCAGCTTCCCCCCGTACGTCCATTGTCGCCATTCGTCAAGTTGCTTAGCCCTCTCCTTCAGCTCGCTGTAACCGTCCTTCATCATCCATTCCAATAGCATCATTCGTAGTCTCTCCATTCGGTTATCCCTTTCCCATTACACGAGTGGGGAATATTATTATTATTCCAAAGATTAACGTCCTCATATGACATAGGCCGTTGACGACAATTCAAAATTTTGTACAATACAGTAAAAACAAAAAAATGTACAGAGTTCAAAAGACACCATTTAAAGGTGTCAAAAAATAATTTACAATGTCACTAACATTAGTAACATCCAATAATTATTTATTAATTCTTATCATAGTTACGTATAACTATTTGTATTTACTCAATGCAAACAAGCAATATTAATATAATTTTGCACTGTGAACTGCGGATAAAATATCTGAAACCAGGAATATACATTACGATCAACTGTGAGAAGGAGATCAAGAAAATTGACCAGTTATTTTCATTTATCATCATCATCATCATCATCATCATCATCATCATCATCATCATCATCATCATCATCATCATCATCATCATCATCATCATCATCATCATCATCATCATCATCATCATCATCATCATCAGCAGCAGCAGCAGCAGCAGCAGCAGCAGCAGCAGCAATTCCTTGCGCCAGCCATTTGACGGCGATGGGTACGAATAAATTATTTCCATTGTCCTCGGTCATTTGTCAAGTCTATTGCCCTCTTAGTATTAGTCAAAGAGATGATATGTCCTCAGTTATATTATCTATCCATCGTAGTCTTGGTCTGCCTTTGTGTCTTTTTCCTTGCATGTAGTGCACTATGTGGGATTCGGTCAACTGGCATTCTCTCTACATGTCCAAACCATCGGAGTCTTCGTTGAACGACTTTGTCTAGCAGAGTTGTTTGGATGCATTATGTCATCGTTTCTTATTTTCTGCAGTCTTGAAATCCATACGATCTTCCGCAGCCAGTTTATTTCTCTCATCTTGTTTACGCATTGTCCAACATTCTGATCCATATAATGATCCATTGTCTCGTATATATTTGTTTTGGTTTTCTTTGTTAATTCTCTGCTCCTCCATATCCTGTTCATCATTGCACATGCTTGTGAAGCGCGTCCAATTCTTATTTGTATATCTTTTTCGTTGACGCCATTTGCATTTATTAACCCTCCAAGATAGACGAATTGTTCTACCTCTCCTTGGATTGTGATAGTATTGGTGTCTCTTTGGTCTTTCAATCACCATTATTTTAGTTTTCTCTGCTTTGATCATTAGGCCAAATCTTCTACTGGTTTCGTCAATCTGTGTCGTAATATCCTTCTAGTGAGGAGGCAAATGTCGTCAGCAAATCGGAGATTGTTCACCAGTCCTCCATTTAGCTTTATTCCTGCCTCTGTGTTGTTAAGGCTGACAGACATTACTGCTTCTAACACTAGGTTAAATATATATTATGCATCGTTGTCGTACTCCAGTTTTCGTGTGAAAGTATTCTGTGATCTTTTTATCTACTTTTATGGCACTTGATGATTTTCGATATATCTCTTGTACAAGTTTGATCAGTTGCTCTGGTATTCCAGCATTTTGCATCGCTCTCCACATTCCATCAAACCATATACTGTCGAATGCTTGTTTGAAGTCTATGAAGTTGCTGAAGAATTTCTGGTTGTGTTCTATGCTTTTTTCAAGTCATTGTGCTTCTTCCTGGTCTGAATCGGGCTTGTTCTTCTCCAAGTGCTCTTTCAACATACTGTTTCATTTTGTTTTGTATAATTTTTGTGAAGACTTTTCCTGGAATGCTCTGTAAGCTAATTCATGTGTAATTTTTACATTCTTGTGGATCTCCTTTTCTTTTGTATATAGGGACGATTGTCGATTTTGCCGAGTCTTCTGGTATTTCTCTCTCTAGTTGAATCATAGTAACAAGGGTACGCATAGCGTTAACAACTGTTTCTCCTCTTCCTTGAAGTAGTTCCGTAGTGATTCCACCCATGCCTGATGCTTTATCCTTTTTCATTTTATTTTATTTCCTGCAGAAAGTTTGGCATCTGTTCTTCTGTGTTATTTATGGACAACTCTGTGAGAACTGTAGGATCGTTGTGTGTCGACATTTACTAGTTGTTCGTCGTTTCTGTATGCTTGAATCGTCTTCTAATACATTACCATTTGCGTCTTTAATTGACTTTGAGCTCAAATTTTCCACTCAGTAGTTTTATCTTGCATTCATTTATAAATAGAGCTTATTATTTTTTTGCTGCTGTTAAATCTTTTGTATGCAGTTCTTTTCATACACGAAAATGAGCGCAGTAAGCGTGGGCATAAAGCTCAGCAGGGACAGGCATCTCTTCCCTCTAAAATCAGCCGGATGCGTGAGTGCACATGGCTCAATTACCTAAGATTTCACAAAATATTTAAATAAGCTTGCCTTGAAAAAGCCTAACGATTCCACCAATGATGATTATTGCCAAGGCAAATAACTTGGAGACGGTGAAGATTATCTGTATTTTAGAGGCCAATTTTGCACTGTAAATATTAACTGAGGATAAAATTCCTGAAACCAGAAACAAGCATATTGACATATTAACAAACATATTGACATATTAACGTAATACGTTAATCGTTACAACTGAAATTTGCATATGGGTGGAATTAAATCTTTGGCTAATTTCTAATTAGCTAATTCTAGCGATTTGGCTACTGTAGCCCAGCAAAGCACGTTGGGTTAAAATCCTGGAGGCAGTAGTTAAAGGTGGGTCCAATTTTCTATGATTGAGAAGTTAATATTCCGCTTCGTTTTCTTGCGCAATGTTCACGTCAGATGGTGTATATACATGTAGACTAGAATAGAATAGAATATTCTTTATTTAACCAATTGCGAACTGCATTTTGGTGAGAAAAGGCGGTTGTCGGCCAAGCTACACAGGTGTTGAATGGACGGAGAGTCATCAGGAAGCTGAGGGAGGTAACCAATTATCAATTAAGTATGTCTTTTAGCCTCTCACGCTCACTCTGAGTTGTGAAGCCCCACCACACCTTGACAGCGCTCTGGTTGTAAAATGTAATGATCCAGTTAAATATAATATCTGTATTGGCAAATTTGCTAGAATGTTGGCCAAGTAAACGTGGAAAAATCAAAAGCTATCATTTATCACCAAAAACTGGTTGATGTTAAACATATGGGTGAGGTTGTGTGTAAGGGCTATAAGAGCAGCCGTGGGTCTAAAAGCAAACTGGTCTGAGTAGATGTGATTCAGTCGGAGGTTAGTTAGGATCGGGTAGAAAAATCTACAGACAATTTCTTTTTATAATATTCTACATAAAATAGGAGTAATTGAGATGGGTCTGTAATCTGATTCTGATGTAAGCTTTGCGGTTTTAACAACCGGTGTTATCCTACTTATCTTTCATTGAGGAGGGGTGTATGTTTTGCAATGGGAATAACGAGCTCAGCTGCGTCAGCTTTGAAACCAAGGGGCCCACCGAGATGCCAATGATTCCAACTAACAGGCGAAAAACTTCATAGTCAAAGAAGTTTTTTTGGGATGTATCGTATGCCGACGCTCTTGAATAATTAGGATCGAAAGAAGTGTTTCCATAGTGGAGGTTCAGGGATTCAGCACTTATGTTCTGGTTTGGTGGGCTGAGCCGTTGCTCGTCTCCTCTGAGTTTATTTACGTGGTTCCCCAGCTCCATTGATCCACGTTTGATGTTGTCAAACTCCATTGATCCACGTTTGATGTTGTCAAACTCCCGCGTGTTTCTTGTGATAACTTTGTTGATCTTGATTGCGGCCTCGATATGTCCATGCTGCACCAGTCCGTGCCTCTTGAGGATAAGGTGTTTAACTATAGGGGTCATGAAGATTTTTTGTGGGAAGAAGGTGTTTAGGGCTGTGTACATGTAGAAAGCTTCAAAGTAATGAAATCCCCAGATATTCACGTAGCGCGGCGAACTGGCCTGGCGTTCTGAGGCGGTATTGATCAGTCTTTCTGTGTAAGTTCTTCCCGCTTAGGTCATGTCCGCACTTCGAGGCGCAGGGCATGGCGACGACCGCGGAGTGCTTAACAGCCGACGTTACCGCAACACAAGAGTCGTAAAAGTAACCAGTTATACAATCATGTGTCGGGCCCTCAAATTCCGCTCGCAACCCCATCGCGAGGAATCTTGAGGAAGGTGACTGATTAAAGACTCCTTGGAGTCTTCTGTAAGAGTCGTCATCCGTTGATATAATGTCTTCGAGAGTGTTTTCTATACAGGTGAGTTTTCAATACTCGGTGTCGTAAACAGGCCGCGTCTCTACTTTAAGACTTCGAAATCAGGCGATATGGAATACCCTTGGATATAGACTCTTTACAGTAAGTGGCAATTCGATATCCTCTTCGATTCCTACGGTCGCGCCGGTATAGAAAATATCCTTTAATAGTCATCATCTGGTCTGTGTGATGTTCTTTCACCCAGCTCTCGGTTATTACGACGATGTCAGGTATTGAGTTGAGTCGATCACCGTATTCAAAGACGTGTATTGACCATGTCCGTTTTCCTTAGTGAACTTGGCATTCACATTTTCAGTTATAAAATGGATTGTTTTCAAGAACTACATATTTTTTCTCATCTGAGTTCCAGCCCCGACAAGCAAGGGTTCAGACGTCGCTGACGCCAAAGCCCGTGCTCTCTGATTAGGTCCGAAACTATGCATGGTTTTTAGCATGCTCATGCACACAATGCCCACAATGCCACGTCTTCATCCTTATCCTCAGTTTTCCTTGCATTAAACTAAATCAGATGACGTAACTGCATCAAGTGTTTGTTTAATCAAATTTCACATCAGGCCAAAACATTAAAACATTATTTGGGAAGCACTGTTAGAATAAATTATAGAACCCTGCATTTTGTAGACGATACAATAAAGTTGTGAATGTCAGAGAGATTTGCTGATGTAGTGAGACTCAAGATGATAAAATAAAATCGTGTTGAGAGTATGAATGGACGATAATATTAAGATCATGATGTAATGTTAGTATTATGTGTTGCTTAGTATTTTATGTAGGCAAAGAACACTGATGGAGTGGAGTCAAGCTCTGATAAGATTTGATTGACATTAAGGCCTTACCGGGTGCCGTAAGAGGGGAGCATGAAGAAGGAGGGCGAAGGAATGATAGCGCGACCGATAGGGGAGCGAGATTAGGGAGAGATGGATGAATGACAGGTCTGGGCGAAAGGGGAGAAGGAAGAAGAGCGAAGACTGGAAGGGGACTCAGAGGAAGAGGTATCAGGTGGACGGTGGACTCACTCAAGAGAGAGAGGAATCGTTTTACGGGGATTCGCTCACCAGGACAGAGGCCGGGAGATCAAGTGTGTGGAAAATTCACTAACGGGAGGAAGTTACTGACGCTGAAACTCTTGTTCTAGTTGTACATATGCTGTAAGATAGATTGTATAATACGAATAGTCATAACTACAACTGTCTCTTCATTTTCTTACGAACTACCCACACATTCACGCGATACTAACAGACCTCCGAAGACCACACCGGTTGCAACCAAGAACTGAAACAAGATCAGTACAATGTCACAATAAATTACGTTCAGCAAGTTACTGTGACCAGTGTGCAGAATTCTGAACTCGACAAGGTTGAAGCCGACAATCTCCAAGCAGCAGTAGCTGTGGCTGTGAAATGCATGCGAGAAACTCTCTTCCACGCAGAAAGAATGTGCTTTACGTCAGTTCATTGCAGTTGACCGAGTTCCATTCAGTGCATTATATACAAAATGATTTGTTTTAAAAATGGCGTGCAAGACTAAGTGGTTGCATTGGGACACGCTCAAACAAAACGGAAGAGCCAGCGCAATTGACAATTAAACCAGGATATTTTATTGACCAGCACAATGAGGCAAAGTGATATCTTAAATCTTTAAAATGAGTTGATATCTGAAAATTAATACAAATCTCTGTTTAATACAACCTTATTAGATTTAAATGAATGTATTGATTAGAGCATAGAAGTAGCAACTAACCCAGGAAAACAATTGCAACAATCTTCTTGATGTATGTTGGGGCTTCGCCGCATCCGTCATTAAAGATCGGAGTCATGATGTATTGAGCGCATGTGAGCGTGATCGTTGCCATACTAGCGGGCTTGATGAGCATATTATTAACCCATGAAAACGTGTAGGATACAACCTGCCCATAAGACTTGTGTAGATAAATGTAGTCAGCCCCTGATTGTTTTATCACGGTTCCAAGCTCAGCATAACAGAACGATCCTATCAGAAATAAACAGGTTCGTTTTTAAAAGCAACCATTAAATGTTACTATAATATTATCATTGCTGAAATACTGTGCATGCCTGCGATCATGTTAGTTTTATTTGTAACTGCTATTTAAGAAAATCGTTTATCTCAACGAGATTTTGTTTTATTTTACATTATTTTGCGTTTCGAATTATCCGCACATGAACAATAGCGGTTTCTTGTATCTTTCATTTCGATTTATTCGCATGTCATTGAAACGTCACCTGTGTTAGGCTAAGTTAGGTTATGCTGACAGTAATTCTTCTACCTACAGGTGACGATAATATATTCTACTGGACAGCGAGTCTAAGGAATTTGCAGGATTCTGTGTCATCTACCATCTGACAGCTTTGGCGCGATCGTGCCATCATTCGTGTGGATAGAATTAATTTGGTCTAAGGATAATGTAAACTATGAAATTTGGATGGGACTTTGAGTGGTTTAGGGTCTTTGAGCGTGTGTAAGCCGTCAGTGGTAAAGTAAGTAAGTAAGTAAGTATCAAATGCTTATACTCCACTTTGGTTTATAGTAAACTTTGTACAAATAAAAGCATTCTTGTCAAACCTGTTTCCCTCATTAGATTGTCCCCCTAAGTATTACTCGGTCATGCAGTCTCGGCCTCATGGAATAGCGTTCTGCACATGGCCCTGCTCACGCTGTAGCGAGGCGATTGCTCGAAGGTAGGGCTTTACGCAGGGAGATAATGCAGATGGGATGCAGATGCTTTCACGGTCTATTCCGCAAAGATTGAACCATATGCTACTGGCCCTGGATCGAGGCAAAGGTAGTAGATACTGTGGGGAGGAAGCCTCATTTTAACAACGCGCCGTCACGCGAATGGAGGGTTGCGGGAAGCGATCCCGCTACCTACTGCTCTTCACGCCAGTGATGTTACCACCACTCCATGCACTCCCCTAGGCAGCAGGACGTTCAAGAGCGTGCAATGTTGATGGCCCATTATTTAAATGATTTCAGGAGGTCAAGCAGCAGCTAATGCTTGCAGAAACTCTTTTGGTCGAAAAACTATGCCAGAGAATGGGGATCGAAGATTGGTCTGAGAACCGGGAAGCATTCGAGCATCCGTTTATCTCAACTCTATGCAGCAGAATGGACGCCAACAACCCTAGTAGCCTTGGCAAGGCCTGTGAGAAGGTGGGTTTAACCAGCCCTGGGTTAATGCAAAGCAACGCCTTTGGGACAAGGGAGCGTTATAGCAACGGCTTGCTTGCTGTTTTCGCCCTTTGTAGCTATGAGCTGTAGTCAACTTCGATGTTAATGCAGAACACATCAGGACATTAAATAAGGAGCACGAGAGGAAGGAGATATTAAGGGGTATTAGAAATCTTTTTGAGGTTGGAAATTGGTCTAAAATTCCGAAGTCTGTTTTCCAGGTCAGTTAAAGAAAAGTCGATAAAGGCATACATGAAACATGGTCGAAAACAGCCTTCAATTGAAGTATGCCAAAAAAATGTCGAAAACGAGTGATGAGGATTATTAACAAGGAACAAGGAACATAGAGTGAACTATGTAAGTATTTGAATAAGTAATTAAAAGTGCATAAGAACTAAAGTATGCTAGGTACACAAGGTCTCAAGGATTTCGCGTCGTCAGCTTCAAATTTTTGACAACAGCAACCACTTAAATTATCCTTAATAAGTATTAATGACCGATCATATTAAATAGTGGTCTAGTAAATATGAAAAGCTAAGAAGTTTCTTCTACCAAGTAGAGATATGACTCCGCATATGGTCCAGCTGACCATTGACAACCCGACACTTCCAGAGCCTTCGGCCACTCCCTTCGGAGAAATGAATATTCCGGAACCTAGAGCAAACAAACATTGAAGGATAATATTACTTGTTCAGTTTTAGTTATATATTATAAGAAATTAAGTGAGAACTTTTCAACTTTGTTAGCCCGCACCCAGAATACATTTAATTGAAGAGTTCACGATTGATTACGATTTTCATGTCTAACTGTATCACTTAGGCCTGTTAGATTATTTTAAATATTCTACTAACTGTAGAGTTTCTGATGGTGGTAGATCACCTTAGGGTATTTAGAGGTGGCAGCTAGTGAGGAGGTTAGATGCGAAAAAGACTCTTGTAAATAAACAGTTTCTGACCTTCAATAGATAAATAAACAATGCAAACACCCAACGACGAGAGCGTGATATGGCAAGACGGGTCGCTTTTGAATAATCCTGGTCCTCATTACCGAGATTGAAGTTAAAGGAGACAACCAACTATTCAATTCTGGAAGATCAGTGCTGCTTATACTTACGGATGCTGCGCACCGGTAAATGTTTTACTAGCCATTTCGCGGCCCGGTGTTTACATGTTTTTACATCCATTTCGATGGTCGCTTAGAGTAAAATCGCAATAAAAATCATAACCTATTGGAGAAGCCAGGTACATAGCATGCAAACATAGAATAGAATAGAATATTCTTTATTGGAAAAAATTGCAAACCGCATTTTGGTGCTCAGCAACGTAAACATGTTTATACAGATAATATACCAATAACTAGTGTATTTGCCCGTCATAATTATGACGGCAGTGTATCGTTGGTTAAAATGCTCTGATCGCCGTCGTCAAGACGTCACAAACAAATAGAACAGAAACCGTTTGTGACGTAGCGTTTATCGTCGGACGGACACTATATGTATAGATATGTTAATATTAGCTACTAATATTTGTCTCAATTATCGCCAATTTATATTGGTTTTTTTACCCATAGCGTAAACTAAGCAGCTTCATAAAGCATCCTGATGATAAACGTTTTTCTGTACAAGCTATCAGCGGTCGGGATTTCCAGTTCGTGAGCTCGCGGGCGCAGGAAGTGGCCTGTTCGTTTGATAGATGGCAGCTCAATATTCATGTCCCTGAATATTCCGTACTGCGGCGAGAATCGGCTAAGCGGCAGTGCTTGTTCTATGGGAGGTAGCGTCCCGTGGTGAGACGCCGTAGGATCCCAACCCAGTCTGTCAGTCAGTGAGGCATAGAGTATCCTGGATAAGGTTGTGGCTTTCACCACGTCATAAAGGCACGGTCCTCGCAGACCGTGCGCTACCAGAGTACGCAGCGGATAAAGCGATCGACGTGCCTGACTGCAAATGCGGTTAACATGGGTAGTAATGCCAAGATTATCTGAGATTGTTATGCCTAGGATAACCATGTTGGTAGCCCTATGGAGACCGGGTGTGACCTGCGGAACATCATCGTTTCACCATTTCGTAGGTTTTGCTAGAATTTAATTTCAAGTTGCACGTCTATAGCAAGGCTATAGAGTGAGTATGCAAGTTGAAACCGATCAGTTAAAAATTGAGATGTAAATGAAATCAAAGTATCCGCAAGAACATACTAGTTTGAGTATCCAAAATTGCATTAGAGCATCGCGTTCAGTATCAATTTGTGTTGAACAGAGATAAACAAGTAAGGGAGATTTAGAAATGGATTCTTTATTCAATTGTAAGTCAATGCAATAATATTCAGTTTTTTTTATTATGGTTCTAAAAAGATAAGTTTGAACCAATTGTAGTTTGTGCAGATTTAACTTATTAATACCAATAAGATATGAGTTGCAGTAGTAAGTCTGCTGGAAATCAACGCCAATGGAGTACGAGTCAAAAGAGATCTGATTCAAATTTTAATGGCCAGAGTAAAAAAGAAGTCCTCTGTTATTCAGTTGCACGTTTATTTCCGTGAAATCTAGAAAGATTAGAGTAGATTAGGGCAATAGCATATTCCTCTGCAAGCAACACAGATGTAGCTACCATCAGTATCACAGAATTTGAAAACATCAGTAGACCACTTCATTAGCGACTCGAGAATGCATATATTTAAAAGATTTCCAGGCAGTATTTAATGTTTAAAGCTATAAAATTACGAGGATATGTTTGTGATCCTGTTGTGATGGTCCAGTTCATAAAGCACAGATAACACAATAAGTGCATAAGGGCGTTAAAACTAACAGAATTTATATGAGCAACAAAATATACCAGTAACATATTCCTAACAAAATATTACACCAAAATTTGTAAGATGACAAAATGTGTATAAAGATTCAACACTAAATTAAAAATCACACGTCCTATAAATTATATTGTTCATGAGCATTAAAGCATAGGGATTATCAAAGATGAAAATCATAGAGATTATCAAAGACGAAAAGACATCTCAGCTTATTGGCTGACGGTCTGTAATTAAAATGTAAATGTAAATGTGCGCGATTTTCTGTGGCGACCGCCTATGGCCTCGACCATGCTCATTCTAAAAGAAGCGAGATTAATGCTAGTTTTGAACCAATGTAAAGTTTTATTAAAAGAAATATAGGATGTCAAATTACAAAATGTCTCATTAAACTGCTTACCAATTATGGTACCGACAATAAATGCTATTCCACCAAAGAGCCCGATGTTTCTTGGTACCTCCACATCTTCGTTTGCATTTTTATCTGTTTCGCTGTGTACTGATTCACCTTCAATTGTTGACGCTTTGTCATTGTCGCTGGATACAGCATTTCGACTTCTGATCTTTTTGTCTGCCTCAAACGCGTCTAAATCAGAGCAAGCTTTTATTTAAATTTCACATTTTCACTCCCTAGACAAATTACTATAAAAACAGTACAGAAAATCTTAAAAATCAATACTTTCAGTTGCCATTGTTGCCTTTCTATCTCAAGCTGTATGTATTCTTTATTCCTAAAATCACCATAAGGTGTCTCAAATATCTTGCCGCAATCGGCGTGTATTGTTAATATAGAATCATGGTCAAGTGGGAAGCCAGCAGATGCGCGGCGCATTTTGTTAAATTTTTTATTTCTTTACATTCGGCGTCTCCTTTGAGATGACGATACTGGTTTCCTCAATCCCCTAAAAGACCATAATGATTTCTTGTCTGCATACAATCCCACTATGTCAGAACTCCTCAACAAACACGCTCCAGTCATCACTAAACCTGAAACTCATACAAAATATCCATGGTTCAATTCTTTCCTTGAAACTCTCAACTCATAGCACCGTCGTCTGGAGCGAGCATACAGACGTTCTGGCGATCTCGCTGTTCTTAAAACCTTGACCATTAGATACCACAGCCAACTTCTGACAGCCAAGAAACGTTACTTGGCTGTTCTCTCAAATTCCAATCCTAGAAATCTCTGGAAAACCATAAACAATCTTCTTCACCGTGGCTCCTCTCACCCCTCCCAAATTCCATTGCCGACTCCTTTGCATCATTCTTCACTAACAAAGTTTCCTCACTCTGTCTGTCACTACAGACTCTCTTATCAAAATCAACCGCTACACAAACCGACTCTTCCCTCTCAGACGACCACAATGACACAACTTCGCCCCCTATTCTGCATCCTTTAACCTGTTTGAGCCAGCCACTAAAGCAGAAATCACTACCCTAATTCAAGCGCTCTCCAATCAATCCTAACTCAAAGACTGTGTAGTAGGGTGGTCCACAGATACATGGTAAAAAATAAAGTTCAAGCTAGAAACCAGGCCACCCTCTCAGTTTTTTTAGACCTATCAGACAAAATTTCACCTTCTTATTCCAACTGGAAGACGATGCTCACGGACTATGTTACTTTGTCATATACTGATAAATAGACATTAATTGCAGAAATGAGAGTGTTGAGCATACAAATGCATTTTATTTCAAGATAGATCAAATATTACTGTAATTTGACAACATGTGTAATACAAGAACAGTTAGAGAGATGGAACTGTCAAATTTCAGAAGGTTTAATGAATTGGAAATGTCCAAAAATGTCAAAAAATCATCCAGTCGATGAATATCGAATGTCGATTGTTCTTGCTTTATAATTTCAACACCCGTTACAGTATTTGACTCTAGAAACTGCAAGGCTTTGCATGCACTGCGTCAACAGCAGACTTCTTTGTTGTGTGAGTGAGAACAGCTTTCATATTTGCCTCGATCACTTGGAGTGGAAACTGCTTTTTTCTTCATCATTGGTGATGAGTCAGTAGAATTCCTCGAACAACTTCACACCCTCTCAGCCGTGTTGTTCACGGGGAACGGACATTATCCCCCCCGGACAAAAGCCCCCCCGGACAAAAGCCCCCCGGACAAAAGCCCCCCGGACAAAAGCCCCCCTGGGGTAGGACATTATCCCCCGGCTAGGAAATAATAACCTATATTTCACACATATATATCAAACATACATATATACATACACGCATAAAATACATATATACATATATACCTACATATATACATATATACATGCATACATACATACATACATACATACATACATATACATGTATGCACACATACATATATACATACATATATACAAATATACATACATATATACATGCATAAATACATACATACACCTCAACATAACGACTTCCATTCGTTCAGTTAACTTCCATTCATTCGTTAACAATTCTATACTTTATACCTAAACTGACCAAACAACCTGACACTAGGGCAACAGGGCTATTAAGTTTTATCAATAACATTTGTAAACACATCACAAACTTAAATTCGTTCAGTTAAGTTCCTTTCATTTCATACCTTAGTGACGCTAACAAGGGTGCGGGAGACGGCTTGTAGCTGCTTGGCGCTGTGCCTGACCCGCTTTTTGGGCAGCGGACCTCGCGAATCCTGACATTAACAAGCCTTAAGTTAAGAACTAGGCGACTAACAAGTCTTATTTTTACACCTGAATGACACTAACAAGTCTTTAGTCTATACGTTTACAACATTAACAAGCTGACACGAGGGCAACAGGGCTAGTAAAAATTCTCAATTAAATGTAGAAATAGGCTTATCACACAGAGGGGGGATTTTGTCCGGGGGGGATTTTGTCCTAGCTAAAATCAGGGGGGCTTTTGTCCGGGGGGGCTTTTGTCCGGGGGGGCTTTTGTCCGGGGGGGCTTTTGTCCGGGGGGGATAATGTCCTACACTCGTTGTTCACCACTCTCAACTGCTGAATTATCTCTCTATCTTTGCTTAAAATCCTCATTCTCGATCCATTTCTCTGGTTGAAGTGGAACAAAAAATTACTCATCTTCAGTGTCAGTGCTCAGTGCTCACTGGGTTGTAAAATCACCCAAAAAACCATCCTTCAGTACCTTAGCATCACTTCTCACCTCGTTTCACTAGGCTTTGCAGTCATTCTGTCGACAATCTTCACTTTATATGTTACAGGAAGTTGGTCTTGCAGTCATTCTGTCGACAATCTTCACTTTATCTGTTACAGGAAGTTGGTCTGAGAACAGCGCCAGACCTACGGCCTCGTCTGAAAGGTACCACAAGTGGTATTCTAGGACCTTCCTGGCAGCAACGCTAACCTCACAGTCAATAGACTCATATTGTCCCAGACTAATCCAAAGTGACAGATCATGTTCTGGAGCTTCAGCAGCAAGTGGGGCCTTTGTCCGTGCCTTTGCGTAAAACAGGGCACCAAACTTCAAAAGTCAATGAATCTGATCGCGAAAAAGGTAGATTTTGAGTGCATACAGTAACTTTTCCATCCAATGTGCATAGTGAATTGGCCCAGGGCTCTCCAGTGAATTATTGAAGACTGACTTCCAAGGACAACCACTGTCAGCTCAATGAGCTCTTGGTAGTTGTCTCTGATCTCTGAATCTGACTTTCTTTCAGCAAACTCCTTGAGAAAACTGAGGGGGCTGCAGTGCCGGATATGACTTCCAGTCCTCGGAAGTTGACACGTGTCACACCTTCCCAGCAGCTTTAAATCTCTTGAAGATAGGAATTTATCGAGAACAGGTGGACTGCAGCACAAGGTCAATACTTTGGCTAAAGTCAATTCCATTATATGATGACGGAAGGCCAACCACAAGAGCTCTCAGCTCATTTGTCTTGCAGCAGAACACACAATCCATTGAAATGCCCAGTGTTGACAACTTGAGAAGAATATGAACGACCATGAATTCATTGCATCCTGTCCGAAAGGCTAATTTGGGCACAAAGAGGAGCTTATTCACACCATCACCTTAAACCTGCAGTGGCAGGCAGTCGACATTTCCTGCTCCAAAGATCTTAGGCAGGGTTTACCCAACCCAGTGTAGTACCAGTGGCTAATCTGGTACAAATTCAGATCTTACAGCTTCAGCGTGCTCTATCCAGGCTTTCTTACGCACTCTGTAACGCGAAAGTGGCAGGGCAGAAGGATCAGAGCCAAGCGCTGCAGCAATTGTAATGTAAAAATTCACTTCTCAAAACATGACAGCCCAAAACACAGGAAGAACTGTACACTTTTTGTTTCAAGTGCCAGTAAGTAAGTAAGTCTGATAACACAACAGAAACTATTTCAAGCTCATCTCCATGATAAATGTTGACCACGTTATACGGCTTCGAGATTTACAGCAAATACTACTATATGGTAATATTTATTTGTCATTGAGCACCATCTTCCAGTTAGAATAAGAAGCTGACATTTTGTCTCAATAATACTATTGACAGGTCTAAAAAACTGAGAGGGTGGCCTAGTTTCTAGCTTAAACTTTATTTTTTTGGACCACCCTGCTGTGTAGCCCTTCTCGTTCCTACTATAACCAAGAGTGGCAGGGCAGAAGGTACGTTTCCTATGCTTTTCAAAAACTCAGTTGTTAAACCACTTCCCAAAAAACCATCCCTAATAATAATAATAATAATAATAATAATAATAATAATAATTCTCCCTGAGCTCGCACCCTTTTGCCACTTGGCCTACGCCGAACCTTCAAACTTGAAATACGGCGCATTCAATCTTCTCTCCCAGGTCGGCCCTCAACAGGGCGACCCATTGGGCCCTCTACTATTCTGCCTGCCTCTCCAACCTATCTTGTCTTCAATGGAATCCCCACTCACCTTGGGTTACCTAGATGATGTCACATTGGGGGGAGGGCGCAGGTAGTAGCTGACGACATAGCACTGCTGGAGCTTAAATGTAAAGAACTAGGTTTACAACTAAACCATTCAAAATGTGAGGTGATTTCGCATGACCCTGGCCTTGCAGCGGATCACCACCCTTTGGACTTCTTCAAATACACCAACCCCCAGATGGCATCACTTTTGGGTGCTCCACTCTCTGCTCTTGGGGCACTTGGGGAGGCCCTGGAGAAACGTATAACAGAGCTCGCGCGGGCGCTCGAGAGACTACGGGACATTGCAAGGCACGACGCCCTGATCCTGTTAAGATACTCGCTCAGTTCATCGCGACTTCTCCATACATTACGTTGCTGTCCTTGTGCAGACCACCCGGGCCTAACGCTATACGACGCGACTTTGCGTTCGGGACTGATTGGGGTATTAAATCTGCCCCTGTCAGAGGGTCACTGGCTTCAAGCCTCACTTCCCATCAAGGCTGGTGGACTGGGAATTAGATCGGTAACCTCGCTGGCACTTCCCGCCTTTTTGGCTTCAGCCGCAGGTACCCTTCCGCTCCAGTCCATTATGCTAGGTGACACATTCCCTACCGACCCACAGTATGAGGCGATGCTGTCCCGCTGGCTGAAGACCAACTCAATGCAGCTCCCGGATAGCAGCCTTATGCACAGACAATCCACTTGGGAGAAACCTCTGACCGACAAAATCATCTCCGACCTGTACGCCGGGCTCCCGGACCCTCTCCATCAGGCGCGTCTCAGAGCGGTTTCAGCCCCGCACTCCGGTGACTGGCTGCTGGCTCTCCCTATCGCCTCCTGCGGGCTCAGACTGAGCGATGAGTCGGTCAGGGTGGCGGTGGGTCTCCGACTGGGGGTCCCCCTCTGCGAACCACACAGATGCCCTTGTGGCTCTCCTGTGGCCGCAGATGGCTTGCACGGGCTCTCCTGCCCTTTGGGACCAGGTCGTTCTTCTAGACACGCAACATTGAACGACCTTATTTTTCGTAGTCTGACCCGCGCTGGCTTCCCTTCAACTAGGGAGCCCGTGGGCCTTTTGAGAGCCGATGGCAAGAGACCGGATGGCCTCACCCTTATTCCGTGGCGCACTGGTGGCAGCCTCGTGTGGGATGCGACCGTGACTGACACATTGGCTGCTTCTTACCTGTCGGATACCGCTCGGACGGCCGGTGGGGCGGCCGAGAAGGCGGCAGCCCGCAAACACGATAAATATTGCCAGCTGTCCGCTACTCATTTTTTTGTTCCCCTGGCATTTGAAACCATGGGCCCGATTAACAATGAGGGCTTGGCCTTTCTTTCTGCTCTAGGGCAGAAACTCAAAACTGTTACGGGGGACATTCGTGAAACGTCTTTCTTGTTTCAACGCCTTGCGCTCACGATTCAACGTTTCAACGCGGTGGCCTTTATGGGTACCTTCAACAACTTAAACCTGGACGAATAGGGCCCATTCCGGACAAATCTACTCTGTAAATAATGTTGAAGTCCCTGAGGGATCCTGTATACCTCGGGGCAAAAAAAAAAAAAAAAAAAAAAAAAAAAAAAAAATAATAATAATAATAATAATAACAATAATAATAATAATAATAATAATAATAATATTTCGTTTATTGCATTGCAAGGCGCCCATCACGTCCTACATCTCATTTTTAACAACACACCATCTCGCGAATGAAAATAGGTTGAGTGGACCTTTTTGAGATGGTTGCGCGAAGCGATCCCTCTACCGCTTGCTCTTCACGCCAGTGATGTTACCACTACTCTATGGTCCCCTCACGTTCTTTCACCGTCAACGCCGAAGGTTGCTCCTCTAACCCGCACACCCTCACCTGCGGTGTTCCTCAACGTTCTGTCCTCGGTCCTCTGCTGTTCATCTTTTACACCTCCCCACTCAGCCAACTCATTTCATCATCTTCTGACAACTATTCATATCTTTCTCTCCTCGTTCCCTTCCAGATGCAATAAATCATATACGAAACATCATCACCCAGATATCATCCTAGATGACTGCCAACCTCTAATGTCAAAACCTTTTAAAAACAGAATTTATCATCATTGGCCTCCGCGAGCAACTAAGCAAAGTAAGCTATCCCTCCGACCTTTCGCCAACAGATCTCACTTCCCCCTACTTTACTCTTCTCTCGTCCGCAATCTTTGAGTCATCTTTGATAAAAACCTTACCTCTGCCGACCACATCACTCAGCTATCTTTCACCTGCTACATGCACATCCGTGACCTTCGTCGACTGCGCCCAGTATTTGATTACAAGATCGCCTGCACATTAGCCACCTCAATTGTACATTCGAAACTCGATTATTGCAATTCCCTCGTCTTCAACATCGACTCTTCTCCAATAAAACGCTTGCAAACAGTCCAGAATGGCATCGCCCGCACAGTCACCAAAACTCCAAAACTCTGTTTTGAAATCACTTCATTGGCTTGCACTGTCCTCCGCTGCTTTCCACTCACGACCTCAACGCATCCAATACAAAATCTTACATACAACCCCTTCAAACCTCTCAACCTCTTCGCCAGCTATTCACCATCCAGCCGCCCGGGTCTACTCGCTCATCAGCATATCTTTATCGATCTCGGCCTTTAGTCTCCTCATCTCTGAAATTCTGCAAAACAAGATGTAAAACAAGAGGTTTATCTGTCAGGTTTAGATGGGGGATTCTTTTGGTTGGGTGACACGTGTGCGCACGCGACTCGTCACCTAGTTTTCTGCTTGATGTTTTGATTACTGGCGATGTCCGTAGTGACATTTCAAATGATAGAGCGCTTATAAATTGTGGTGTCATCGTGTATATATATATTTCTAACTAAAATTACAATTAAAACAACGCATTTATAGAAAATCTCGGAAAACATAAATTATATATCGATCCCTTGGGTAACCCTTTGAGCGGTTTAAAATGCGGTTTATAAAGATCCATGGCTTTCAAACCATTTCATCCTTTGAGATGAGCGAATTTTGGATGGACTTTGCACATAATGGCAGTAGCTGAAATTAAGAAACTTAGCAACAGTCTATTTCGCTTGTTTTTTTTATAAACCTAATCATAGTTTGTATTACTGTAAGTTGATTTGTAAAGTGAGCAGAGTTTAGCTAAGCCTAAGAATAGAAAAGACTTAAATAGTCTTTCTTCGATTTTCGGTAAATAGAATAAGATGAACATTGATTAAGAATATTTGCACAAGCATTTGGCCTTAATAGTTCGTTGACTCTTCACGTGCAGCCTGAATTTATGAACTTCAAGTGACATGACCAACATTTTTCAAGTACATTTGAAAGATAATTTCAATACTTGTCTGGGCCAGTCTAGCACATTAACCTATCTATTCCAAAGATAAATTCACATTTAGGTAATGATATTTGTTCTATTGTAATTTCTCTATCTCAGCATTCAAATAAAACGCATAGGGGAAAACTGTAAGGAATTTACAGGTATGCCTCCAAAACTTTCAGCTACGGTACTTTTAGGCCTAGACAAACATGTCTCTTCTTTGATGCAAAGTAATAAAACTCAGTAATAAGCGTGTCCCTGTCCCGAAAAGTGCAAATACCCAACAAAAGAAGATCTCCAGGAATGTCTTGACATACCTGACTACCCTCAGGAAAGAATAAAAACCAACAACTAAGACGTTGTGACAAAAGCGGTGAGTCATTTCCAAAGCAGACTAGGTATATCTATTTACTGCGTCTGTTTATATATACATAAAATTTTTGTATAGGTCTATCTCTACCTACTACCTACATATCAATACAGCTACCGAATACATACACACCTTTCTGTTTAAATAGTACTTACCTACTGACTACTGACTACTGTGTTTACCTACTGACTACACACACAACAGCCTACCACCTATATACATGCCCACCAAAGACTAAAAACTTACTGAACACAAGCCAAACCTTCCATATATACAACATAATATCTATCGACCAAACCAATTACACACCAAATTCATCCATCCAACCAGACACACACCCAGTTGCGTATATTCATACGATTAGTGGATTAGAGAGATGTATATATTTCTATGCTTGTTATGTCTGGTTTTGTTATTGTGTATGTTTTGTTTTGTTTTGTTTTGTTTTTGGTGGATTATGACGACAACAGGAGCAACAACTACCACCTAACAACTACCAACTAACAACACAACAAGAGAATTCAAGCTGGACAACATAGGAATAGGAACATGGAACGTGAGGACGCTGTCATTCACAGGAGCACTGGCTTTAGCAGTCAAAGAATTAGAAAGATACAGATAGGTCTCTGTGAGACACGGTGGCGTGGAAATGGAGAATTCTACCATGATCAATACAAAGTCATAACATCTGGAAGAGAAGACAACCAGAAGACAAATGTACGAAGACGATACGATCAACGATCAACAAAGTATAGAAGTTTTGTGGTCAAACATACAGAAAGGAATACAAACAGCAGCCAACAACATAGTCGGAAGAGCCTACAAGAAGCCGAAAGACCAATGGATATCTGACGAAGTATTAGACCTAGTGGAAAAAAGAAGAAATATAACCAAACTGAAGATCGGAAACATTTTAACTGGCTCACTAGGGAAATCAGAAGGAAACTACAAAGTGACAAAAACAACTGGATGGAACAACAGTGCAAAGAAGCTGAGGAAGATTTCAAGATAACTAGAATGCAAGAAGTATACAACAAGATAAAACTACTGAGTGGACAATTGGAGCTCAAAGTGACATCAATCAAAGACGCAAATGGTAAAGTACTAGAGGACAATGCAAGCATACAGAAACGATGGAAGTAACAAAGGTCGATGTAATAACGCTCTACAATCCAGGATTGTAAACATGGTTTCAGCTACTAACCGTCGACACAAATAGCGATCCCACGGTTCTCACAGAGTTGTCCATAAATAACACAGAGGAAATGATGCCAACATTTCTACAGGAAGAAGGAAGAAGTAAGAGATGCTAACAAACCAAATGAAAAAGGATAAAGCACCAGGCATAGATGGAATCACTACAGAACTACTTCAAGGAGGAGGAGAAACGCTATATACCCTTGTTACAAAGATTCAGCAAGAGGGAGAAATACCAGAAGACTGGGCAAAATCGACAATTGTCCCTATATACAAAAGAAAAGGAGATCCACAAGAATGCAAAAATTACAGAGCACTCGGAGAAGAACAAGCCTGGTTCAGACCAGGAAGAAGCACAATTGATCAACTATTCACAATGAGACAGATACTTGAAAAAAGCATAGAACACAACCAGAAAGTCTTCATAAACTTCATAGACTTCAAGCAAGCATTCGACAGTATATGGCATGATGGAATGTGGAGAGCGATGCAAAACGCAGGAATACCAGAGCAACTGATCAAACTTGTACAAGAGATATATCGAAAATCATCAAGTAGATAAAAAAGATCACAGAATACTTTCACACGAAAACTGGAGTACGACAAGGATGCATCTTATCCCCATACTTAATTAACCTAGTGTTAGAAGCAGTAATGTCACTAAGCCTTAACAATACCGAGGCAGGAATAAAACAAAATGGAGAACTGGTGAATAATCTTCGATTTGCTGACGACATTGGCCTCCTCACTAAAAGCGAGACAGAACTACAGGATATTACGACACAGATTGACGAAACCAGTAGAAGATTTGGCCTAATGATCAACGCAGAGAACAATGGAGATTGAAAAGACCAAAGAGACACCAATATTGATTGTCAGACTATCAAGCTTAAGTGTGCTTCACACGCCAATCGAACGAACATTGTTTTTGAAACCATGTTTACAATCCTGGATTGTAGGGCGTTATTACATCGACCTTTGAACATTTCAGTTGAACGCTTGAGTTGACAGATCTTGCAACATGAGAGCGACAATTTTAATTTGTGTGCGAATTCTTGCTGCTCACTGCTGAGTCACGCTCAATCGCAGGTGTTCAACTGAAATTTATTAAACAAATTGGACGAATTTCACGAATTATCCCTTATGTATGCACCACTTTCACCTGTATTATAAGTCGGACACATGAATCGAATAAGCCAAGTTAAATTTGAACGCACGAGTTTGTTCGAGTTTGTTCGAATCCAAAGGATCATCGTCATGGTCATCAAGTACTTGTGGCGACGTTGGATCAATTTTGAATATATAAGATAAGAAGAGCAGTCCATTTAGCTAGCCTGATATCGGGTGTAGATTAAACCAGGATGATTCATGCTAGATCTTTGTACGTAAAAATAATAAACGGGCATGCTTCAACAAATCTGGAAAACATTCAGCGTCAAATGGAAGGGAAGAACAAAGTCAAGCTACCGCCATCGTTGCAAATGTAAACTGAGGCTTTATATTTTTATTCAGCAAAGGCTTACGCATAATTTTTTATATCCTCACCAAAACACTATGACTATCATTGTAAAAGGACAACCTAGATTTACAGATAAGGCATTAAAAATGCTCACATCAAAATGCCAGCAACACGAGAATCATGAAATTATCTGCGTGCTAGGGTGTACACACCGAGCAAGTTGATTGTAGCAGGACCTATATAGTTTTTAATTACGATAAGGGAAAACCCTTATGATGATTATGTTGAAGTTGCGACGGAAGCATTTGTTTCCATGCAATAGGATAATTTTTACAAAGGAGAATGCGAACACCATTATAGAGTGTTTGATTAAAATTTATGCAACAGTTCTGGTTTCCGTCACATGTGGTGGAGCCTCATCAAATCACACAATGTTAAAAATGTTTTGGGCAGACCTGTCGCGTATCAAAATTTTCTAAACTTGGTTCAACCAGCTTTGTTTTTCTTGAATGCCTGTCAGATGCTGAAATTGATTCGAAATTGCTTTGGAAAGACGACTTACCCTACAAAACTTTCGAGACAGCAGCAACTTTAATCAATGTTTTGGTATCCTAAATAACCGAAATTTTCTAGGCAAAGATTTGAAGCAAACAAAAGAGAAACAAAACACTGCGATAAGTCAGACAATCATGTTTCTCGCGTCCCTAAACACTCTGACAATCATTGAAAATGGACTGTCTTCCTTATTGTCAAAGTACATTGGGGTTTGTCGCAAGAAAAGTTTGTCGACTATTCGTCATCATCTATTGTGCAAATAACAGAAACGCAATAACTGATAACAAATAGTTATGTCTGCTAGCGGACAAGGAGAGTTGCGGTCAAGATTAAATCTTAGTCTGCATGACAACGGAATCGTACATAAATACATAGATATTGTGTCGTGGTAAATATATTTTCAATTCTTTTTAGCCGTGTGTCTAGTAACGGTGTGACTGCTGTGTCCTTGGTTTGGCAGCGTGACATGTTTTTGTAAGCGAATTGTGTGTTTCGTAAATAGATTAGGTAATGTAATTTAAGAGCTTAGTTAACAGGAAACGCACATATAGAGAGAAGGTGCTGCAACGTTGTCCAGACGAGTGTAAGGGGTTGGTTATTACGTGCTGCTGAAAGTAGTGTCCTCAGAGATGTGACCTGCGGTTAAAGTGTATTTTGACGGAAGCGCAGTGGAATTCGATTTATGCATATAAGGCTGGCTTATAATTTAAAATTATCTTGCATTTTCAGACATCGATGAATGTGAAGCCTTCACTAATAACTGTACTCTATATGAAAACCTGACTTGTGAAAACGTCATCGGCAGCTACAAGTGTAAGTGAAAATTCACCATAGAAACATCAAAATGTGTGTTTCATCTTGAAAGCCACCATATTAAAAGCATTCACCGCCACTGTCATGTCTCGGTAATTAGGCCTAACGCGTAAAATAATAAATCTTATAAAACTGTCTAACAAAGTAGCAGTTATGATTCTTCAGTTTACCCAGTATAAACTTCTGAGGTTTATTTCAATTCTTTTCTTCACGTTCATCTATATACTAAAATTTACTCACAAAATATCTGCTTAATGCTAATGGCTGTCAATTTTACTGTGCAACCAGGTGAACGTCTGGCGTTGCAAGGTCAATCTGGTAGCAACTGGATGTCGGAATCAACTGTTAAATTGGTCATCGTGGTCACAGTTTGCGTCCCCTTATGGTTTTATGCGCTTATTTTACAATATATCGCGTTGGAACTGTTGTAAAAATCATAATAATCAAAATATTTGGTTTTTGATTACTATGGTTATTACAACATTCCCAACGCGATTTTCAAAGCGAAACACGCTTAATTATTTAGGTAAATTCCTTGACCATTATTTATTTTCAATGTTGTCACGTGTTCTGTGTTCATGAATAGGATTCATGCTAAAATGTCACTTTGCCCCCTACAAAATTTTGCACCCCCTCTGCAAAAGGACCATGCAGGATTTAGACCTGGGCAAATCTGCTGCAAGCTTATTCACTTTTAGACAGATAGATAATAGTAGTCCATAATGTGGAAAACAACGATTCTGATAACTTCATCGATCTGTATTTTGCAAATGATTTCACCCTACTTGAAATGCGACGTAGTGGTATTTCGTCGTCGTCATCATCATCATCATAATCATCATCATCATCGCCCTAGTGGACAGTACTGGAACGGGCATGAAAGTTTCAAAATATATAACTCAAGAAAATGCCGGAAAGGCGGAATGAAGCTGTATATTGTCGATTTTATGTCGAAGAATAGTTATGTTGACATTATTGAGAAACATTTATTGTCGATGTCATTTTTAGTATGAATATTTCCATTAGTAATCGCATTAGTAGGCTTATTAATGCATCTTACCGTCCATCACTGTGAAATAGCGCACCACCGGTTCAACTTTCCAGAATTATATTCGATGACTTGCTTTTGAAGTTGTGTCCGCCTAATACATTCAAACGAAGCAGTCTACTGTTTTTCTTTATTATCTAACAGGACATTGCTTTTCAAGTGCTGCACATTAAAATTCGCATCAAATCTGCCCGGTTCACATTAATTAAGGCAATAAATGCTGATAACAGTCTGGTATGTGTTCTAGTCAAGGACGAAAACAGTTCAAAGTATGCTAAATTAATTACATTTGATGAGTTGAAGAGGTACACGTTTGATAATTGCAAGATGCAACACAATGCAGTTGCCGATTAACAGGACGCTACGGACGTACACCCCTTGAACTTAGCATATTAGCAGTTTTCCTCAGACCTCGCCCCATTCTGGATTCTCCCATGTACGGCTTGTATGTTCGTAAGCGTGTATGGACTGTGTCACTATGGGCAACTGTCTCAAGTCCTTCGAAGTGCGAATCAAATTCATGTAGAATTCAGGGTTAAACCGGCATGAAACCATCACAACGAGCATTCCCACCTTCTTCTGTGCGTTAGAAATGTTTATAATAACAACTTATTTTATAATTAAAATTCTCCAGCATGACACAAAAACATTTAAAATTTTTTAATTTAAGCCATCATTTAGCAAAAGTCAAAAAATATAAAGTTGTCACAGTTTTATAATGGTTTGTTATTAATTTAATATAAAATTTAATCTTTCTTTGCAGAAAGGAACTTTCTATGCAATAAACAGTTAACGGTAAAATGGTTAGCTTGCAATTTCTTATCTTATTAATTTGATTCAAAATTTTCTTGTCGGATTACAAATGAAATCATCGTTTTCAATCGCTCTTAAACTTTCCAATATAATTAATTTTATTTAGAAAAGTAAAATTCGTCGAAGCCTCATAAGAATAAAAAATTTAACTGAGATATCTTAAATGTCTTTGGGCTTCAGAATTTGTAGGTAAAGCTGAAAATAGGTCGTCACATGCTCTGAAACGAATAAAAGCCAACAAATTAAATTAAACACGAATAAACCGAAACAATAAATTGCAAATCAGCAATACCCTAAGGCCAGAAAAGAACGTGAAATTTTCCGAAACGTATTTGCATTTATGAAAATATTTAAAGAAACACTGGATTTGGATTCTCCCATCCTGGATAATGGAAATATGCGATAAATACACTAGAAACACGAAAATCTTCCGATATAGTTGTGGCGTGACTTTCACAGAAATTCTAAATGCAACATTGGAAAGTTTTGTACATAAATATTTCTGTTTCCAAAGCTCTAAGTTATAAAATCAATTGAAGTTAATTAATGTATTTAAATTGAACGTCAAATAAAACCACAAGCACATGAATATTATAAAAATTTACTTACTAATCTTTTTTGTGACGGTGAAATAGGTTAAATTATTTTATATGCATTTTGTATTTAATTATTCAGTACTTCCAGTTTTATATGAAGCATAAAAGCTTTGAAATTAATAACATTAATTGACGAGTTGATTAATTCAGCAATGTGTCAGGACGTATTGTATTTTGTATTGTATTGTATATGGATATTTATAAAGCGCTTTTAGCAGGAGGGCCATGTGCGAGAGACCCCGAGAGAAAAAGCAAGTTTTAAGAAAGGTAAAAGAGGACCTGAGAGAATAGAACGAACGAACGGAGGAAGCTCATTCCAAAGAGCAGGGCCAGTAGAGGCAAAAGACCTAGATTGAGCCAGAGAGGTCCTGATACGGGGAACGAAGAGGTCCAAACGGTCAGATGAACGAAGAGGACGAAGAGTAGCAGGAGAATGAGGGCGATGAATTAAGTCACATAAATATTTCGGAGCGAAACCAAGTTGAGCCTTAGAGACAAGGATGAGGACCTTAACTTGGATGCGAGCAGAAAGCGGTGTATACTTACTTGTGCAGCGTAGTCTCAGCTTGAAGAGAACGAATGGAATGAAGAAAATAAATCCTGCAGCAATAAAAACTATAGCAAACAGAAATTCTATTTGAGGATTGGTTATAACTGGAACAAGAACGAGAAACACTGATGCCAGGAACACCAGTACTGGAATGATTAACGGAACCTGAAACAGAAACGTTGAAATCGTCAAAATAATCGCAAATGCAGAACGTAAGCAAAATGAAATTAATAACTAAAAATGGAAAGCTTCAATTTTGATCTTTTATTTGAATTTAATTTAGCAAATTCCTACTCATTTCGATTTTAATATTTAATTCAGCATGTCAAGTTGAAAAAAAACTGAAATATTTGTAGGCGTTACCTTAACTGGCCGAGGCACGTCCTTATAAGGATTCACGAAACGGAATATGATGACGCCCAGCATGTTCAATCCATAAAAAGCCCACAGGAGGAAACTGATGAAGTCAATGAGACTTTCTGCCTCACCAGGTATGAGGAAGATTATTGCTATAAAGGTCTAGAATAACACATTTAATGTTCAGAATTTTTATTTTAGTTGTTATTGTGTTTCTTCGACGGCTTACGAGGCTAGTGGATTTGGTAGAGTGCGAATATCAAGTTCTTGCGATCGTTACTAGGTCTTCTTACTGACAGTGTACAGTATGGTGATTCAAACAAAATGTTTTTTGAAAGTTAATGTGCATAGTTGTTTATTTTGTTCCTTTTGTGTTCAGAATAAATTCTGTATAAAAAAATTCAGTATCAAGTACATTTCAGAGGTTACTCAGTGAACACAAATTCCCATACAATTTTCCCTAAACATTAACATTATGTTAACATTATTAACATAATGTTCTCTTAACATTACGGTGATGGCTATATCACACACAGTCTAAAGTTGAATAGCATGAATAGTAGATTCATTAGTAACTCAAAGTAGTCATTAAGAAAATAGCTATTCACAACATCTGATAACTAATAAATCTCCTGTCCACCAGGAAGTGTTTGTTGGTCAATGTTCAGGTTGTTAGCGCGAACTGCAGCCTTTACGACTTGATTTGCGAGGATCTCGCACACGGCGTTGATGATCTTCAACCGACTGCATCAGTTTTTGCATCTCAATTTCATTCTTGGTTATAGCAAGAATCATTGAAGCAATAGAGCAGCACTTAGCAACATCATTGACAACACACAGGTTCGATCAGTTGAAATCTCACAGATGAGCCCCAAGTTTCTGAACCATTAGACATGATGCTGTATTGTCAATGAAAAGTTTACGCATGGATAATGGGCTAATAAGCTCATTCCGCTCTTCGTTACATAGATTCATACAAGGATCTACAAATATTGTAGTGCCTCTGGCGCTTCAGTCCATGTTGACGCATGCCAGCAATAATGTTGCGTTTGAAAAACACAATGATGTTTTGTCAGAAAGAAAACCAAAAAAACAAGTTCATATATATACACAACAGATGATGTTAATTTTCTTTGCAAACTTTGTTTATTGATGTATACTGACGGATCTGCAAGTGCATCAGATGCCACCAGGCAAGCTACCTATGCCCTCTCTTATATATGACTTGCAAATATACCGAATTTAGTTAAATTTCTTTTCCCAGAGATTGTATACTGAAATTAATCTCAAAAAAGATAAATCTTGAACCAGTATATAACCTGCGCCATGCATCTGGCCATATGATATGCATCTTGGCAGTCTCAAACGAGGCATCTAAAGATTGTACCCCAATTTAATTAGAACATTGCATTCAAGTGTCTCAGATACGTTACTTTCTCCATGGGCATTGAGCATCTAGCATCTAGCATCTAGCATCTAGCATCTCATTGAGCGACCACTTCTCATCATCATAGATTACAGTAAAAGTTTGCCATCAGTACAACCAAAGGAACGAAATAATCTACTGTCAGCCAATCAGCAAAAAAAAGTTCTCACTGCGGCGTGAATCGCCCTAGTGTACAGTCATTGTACTTGTTATAGCCAATTTCACTAAGAGTTGCAGGTGAGTTTTTGCCTTAACCACGTGCGACCACTTCTCATCATCAGGATCCAATGCATGTTTTATCATTTTTTTCAAAAGTACTCGGTCTTGTGTTTTGTCCACATTTAATTTGGCAGAAAATTTTGGCACGTTAAGCATTTCCTTGCAACTTCTCACAGCTGTTCTCTAATAGGTCAATATCATCTGCAAATCGTAAGTTGTTAATCTGTTCTAATTGTACCGAGATTCCAGTTCCATTATCTTGAATCGTATCCATGACTCTCAAGTACGTAATAAATGTATTAGGTGAAACTGGCTCTCCATGCGTTCCTATTGTAGTCACAAACCTTCTTCCTATTTCCCGTCCCACTATCACTGCAGCCTTTGATCTCTCCCCAATGTTCTGAAGAATCCGAATCAGTCTATTTCCGACTCCATATGATTTCATGCTTGATGGAGTCGAATGCCTATTGAAAGTCCACGAAACCTATTTTTCGTTTTGCTTTTTCTGCAATCAGTCTTAACATCAAAATTTGATGGACTGTACTTCTGTCTTTTCTGAACCCTGCTTGCTCATCAAACATAGATTCTTCAGTTTTTGCCTTAAGACGGGTCAACAGAATTATCATGAGCACTTTCCCCATTTATTTATCAGTGCAATGGTTCTATAATTCTTGCAGAGCGTTAAGTCGCCTTTCTTAGGTATTGTTACCTTTGTCCATGGACCATTCCTCTGGTACTTTTCCTTCTTGTCACGCTTGCATATGTCGTGAATTGCTTTCCTTCCTCCTGTTCTTATCATTTCTCCTGTTATTCCATCTGTTCCAGGGCTTTTGTTATTCTTCAAGCGGTTCACTTCTTCATATTTCATCATTCTCATCATCTTCAGTGGGTGGTGTTATATCTTCCATGAACTCTTCGTTCGTTTGTTCCATCTCACTCGTGTTCCTCCCCTGTTGTTTAGCTCGCTGCAGTACTCTGTCCATCTTTCTTTTATCTTTTCTTTACCCATCAAGATGTTTCCACCCTTTTCTCTGATTGCTGTCTGTTTTGGCTGCCAAAATTGAAAAAAGTTAACTTTTGCTATCTTGGGCATGTCAACAGAAAACTGCAATTGCCATTTTGTCATCTGTGCTAAAAACGCTTGTGGAATATGAAGTTTTAAAAAAATTTGAAATATATATATATTTATATATTTGTTTATTCAAAAAACCAAATGACAAACCGCATAAGAGTACATGTAAAAGACAAGTAAAAACAATTTCAAAGAATGATGAATGAACAACACACGAGAAATCAACGAATAATTGTTTGACATTTGCAAAAAGTTAATAAGCAAAGTCTTACTGTTAGCATTATAGCAGGAGATGGTGTGTATTTTTTTACGTGAACCATTGCAAGCACATCCGGCAGATGTTCGTTCCTTGCAGCCGAGAACATCAATCTGTATTTACATCATTTGATTGTGCAGAAAATCAAACTATGTATAATTTCTTTGATATATGACACGTATTCTAAGACATATTCTAAGACACCGTAATTTTTCCTAAAAATCAGTCATGTCAAAGATTAATAACAAATCTATCGCTAATGTTACTTACTATACTGACACTGATACTATAGTACCAACTTTCAAATTCATGTTGTCCAACAAATTGTTCATGCTAATGTTGCCCACCAAAGCGGGTACTTTCCTGACATCTGTCTTTCAGATCCGTATGGTGGTTACAGTAAAATTGTAATTTAGTAGTAAGTATTTTAATTCAGTTTGGTACGTGTATATATATTGTAGTAGATAATTTATTTCCTGTACCTGTTTACTTGTTTCCGGATGATAATTATTTTCTTGAAAATTGTATCGAAATAATAAATTAATAAATTAACCTAAACTCTTTAACAAAATAAACTGTATAACCTTCCTCCAGAACACAGAGTACCATTGCCAGCCCCGAAGGTAGACATTGCTACAAATATGGGAATTAGCCAAGCTGCTCTAGGTATGACAATTTCTGCCCATGTCTGAAACATAACAAACATTCGGTTTGCACCATAATCGAATTGTTTACTCGCTACATGTCCATTTACGACACTGTTCATTAATAGCTATGCAGTTGAAGTACATTGTAAGAAATTAATTAAATAGCTGTTTTAAAAAGTTTCAGCAAGCTTGTTTTTCCGCATGTTTATGTATAACTAACTGGAAAACCTTTTGCTCGAATATGGGAATTAGCGAAGCTGCTCTAGAACAATTTCTGCCCATGTCCTAGAGGATCGCGATTTCTACGATTGGATCTCCTTGTCTTCTTTCAAGAACTTTGATATTAGATGACTTACATTATTTTTATTTATATTTTCGTTACTGCACTCTTTCAAATTTGTACTATTTTTCCTGACAAGTCACTCATGTGTAGGATGAGACGAGCTGGATACCACGCATCAATGAGCGCTACACCCTGTGAGCCTTGCATCCACAAAAAGTTAACACATACAATTTAAGCCCTGTATATCATTTATAAAAATGTATTTTTATAAATGATATACATGGCATTTGCAATTTAACAGCCAGCGCACACCCCATAATAAAACTTGTATAGTAATAATTATTTTAGCATAGTATAATAATATAATATAGCATAAACCTATGATTAAACAAAGTATGCCCAAAATGTAAAATTTAGGCAATATAGAGCAATTAATTGAACGAAATTGCACAACCAACTTTTCGACCACGCAGCGCTGGCGTTGAAATATGTATGCCGACTTGTGATTGGCTGAAAAGATGGCAGAAAAGATGGTTGGAAATATGCGTCCCGGATGCATAACCTTTCCTTTCCAGATAAAACGTAAAAAACTCACGTTCTATATACTATGAAATGGGTCCCAAATGCTATCGACACTCTCTAAAATCTATGCTTCCAATTCACTCTTGTAACGTTTTGTCTGCTAGATTGTCTCAATAAACATGCATACAATTCAATATTTTCGTTTTTGTTTTGACGACTATTCTTTTATGTATTTTTATAAATGATAGATTTTAGTTTATTCACTAGAATTGTTAAATTATTTTATAGTTAGAATTTTACTCACAACTGCTACAGCCGGTGATGCTATTAATTCGTCGACTGACATTACCGCGAAGTATGAAATATTAGTGAGTATGTAGACTACCATGACTAAAGGAACACCAATGATGATAGACAAAGGAAGGTTCCTGCGCATAAAAATACAGTATATGCCATGATTGATTGAATTTCATAACTTAACTTCAGTTACTTAGTAAATCCTACTTAACTAATAAAAACTCTTTTAAATCATTTTTCAAAATAAGATATATAAATTACTTTGGATGACAGTATAAATTTGCCGCACAAAATGTAGAATCCAGTTCTTTAATAACAACATAATTGCCGTTGACAACAATTTTGGCAACTTGAGCACAAGAAGGCCTACGGTCACACTGGAACTGTACGGGACACAAGTAGATAAGAAATTTTGACACGTTTCAGCACCTGGTTAGAACTTCAGATACTTGCACACTAGCCCAATATTACCTTTCTTCCCATCTCTTAGCGAACCCAATGAATGAAATGAAAGCAGCCTGTCTTGGTTTAAAAGACTGTACTTTTGCTCCTTTTCAAGAACGTCTTCTTTACCTCTCTGGATTTATGATTTCCTCTGTCATAAAATTCGCAGTATTCCTATAAAATAAGTGATATACATGTAATTTAACATTACTTTGAAGAAGAAGAAGAAGAAGAAGAAGAAGAAGAAGAAGAAGAAGAAGAAGAAGAAGAAGAAGAAGAAGAAGAAGAAGAAGAAGAAGAAGAAGAAGGAGGAGGAGGAGGAGGAGGAGGAGGAGGAGGAGGAGGAGGAGGAGAAGAAGAAGAAGAAGAAGAAGAAGAAGCGCAGTCCTGAGTATGAAGTGTTAGCAACTTATTTTTTGGCCTCGGTTTAAAATAATAAAGAATATAATTATTATTATTATTATTATTATTATTATTATTATTATTTTTTTTTTTTATTTTTTTTTTTATTATTATATTTATTATTATTATTATTATTATTATTATTATTACTATTATTATTATTATTATTATTATTATTATTATTATTATTATTATTATTATTATTATTATTATTATTATAGATGAGGCCAATCTTCTTCTTCGCCGTCTCATCTTCCCACCGACAGTATACGGGCAGTATACCCATACAGAAAATTTTAATAGGTAGCCCATCTTACCTCGCTTCTTTTGCTTTCCTCGAATGTTTAAATACAATATAATAGCTCAGTTGGCTAGGATGCGCAGATGGAGCAAACGTCTGGAATCAAATTTTTGAACTACAGATTGTGATAGTCCAGCGCGCTAACCAATTACCCTCATTACCGTTCATTGCACAATGCTGTGTACGAGCACAAATTTTTCTTGTAATTAACCAGATTAAGCATAAGGTACGCGGATCGATTCTCCTAACCCCCTCTAGGAGTGTGTTTGGCAGCACAAACATTCATGTTTCAATGTAATCTTACTGCGTCTGTCGGTTTAAAATAATAAAGAATATAATTATTATTATTATTATTATTATTATTATTATTATTATTATTATTATTATTATTATTATTATTATTATTATTATTATTATTATTATTATTATTATTATTATTATTATTATAATTATTATTATTATTATTATTATTATTATTATTATTATTATTACAGATACGCAAGTAATTTAAGTTTAAAACTTATACGGTTTCTTCCTTAATTCAGACTGAATTTCAAGATAAGACATCTCTTGGCTTGCGCACTGGGAGCGCCTCTAAACGGCGCTTTTTTCAGTCTGAATTACAAAAATTATTATCTGAAGCAAAAGTCGATCCTCATTTGAAACTTAAGTGACATTTTACTGCTTTCGTCCATGGTATATGGTATATGGTATTTCGTATATGGTATTTTATGTTCATCATTTTCGTATTTTAGAATGTTATAAGACAACTTAATATAGCCATTATTGCCAAACATAACATAAAGATCAAAATAGGATTACCATCCATCATAAGCCCACATTCCGCTGTACAAACCAACTGCGATTTTTCCAGGATTGGACTCGGTACGTTGGAATCCTCTGGATATATTCTCCGTGCGACCTAAAAATAAGAATTCTCTGTATGGGACAACCAAACTGCAGCCCGAAGCAACCTCGCCAGAAACAACCAGAAACAAACTTGCTAGCTCGAATTAAAACGCCATGGCGCATACAGATACAAATGCAACCGTTTTTCTATTCGGCAGGACTGTGCCCCTATATGAATTTTAGGGGCACATGCAAAACCTTTCGGACAATTCTTAATCATAAAACACGTCTTTCACGTCATCTGGCAATATCCTCATGACTTTTCACTCCTTTGCACGAAATACTTGAAATTTATAACTAGAGTTTTATATAAAAATATAATATCGATTACTTAAATCAACTACCTTTATACAACTCATGTAATCCTTTATAACTCTTGTTGCAGCCATTTAGTGTATTCAAGTTACGTTCTTAGTAACAAACGAAAATTGTTTGATTGAGTTTTCAATGCCATTGAATTTGACAAATTTATAGTGCATTAAGTGACTCTGACTAACTCACCCGTGCACAACATAAAAATGCCACCGACGATTATGATCCCGAGAGCTGTTAATTTCGCAACAGTGAAGATAATCTGTATTTGTGATGCTAGTCTTGTGCTATAGATGTTGATCCCGGCTAAAATAACTAACATTGAACAACTCGTTAACTCAACTTCAGCAGGCTCTCCAAACTTGTATTTGCATAATCAGAGTTTTATTTGTTTGGCCGCTCTCAGTTTCATGCAACACCTCTAGGCATGAAAAAAGCAGTATTATTCTTAAAATACGATACAATAAAACTGTAATTTTATAATGCCCTCGTGACAAAGTTCAGAAGTGCACATTGAAGCCAGGCGACCATTATATATTATTTATATTATTATTTTTTTTTATTGCGCCGGGGTAGCAAGGATCCCTCAGGCTCTGAGAAACTATATCAAGTTAGAGGTTCTCGTCCCCCATGTGCTGATCAAAAGAGCCTATAAATGCAACGGCGTTGAACCGTTGAGGCGCTGAAAAAGATGAGTCGTCTCGAGGGGGTCGCCCGTGGCCTGAGTGATGCGGTTTATGGGGCCTAGTGATTTCATGGCCATAATTATTATTATTATTATTATTATTATTATTATTATTATTATTATGCAATCGGAGAAATAATTTTTGTTCAAACCTTAACTACATCAGAGAATCTTCAGAGATGACAGGAATTAATTATTATTATTATTATTATTATTATTATTATTATTATTATTATTATTATTATTATTATTATTATTATTATTATTATTATTTTTTTTTTTTATTTATTTTTTTTTTTTTTTTGCCCTGAGGTACTTCGTTCCCTCAGGGTCTTAGAGATTAAATTAATAATTTTTTTCCGGAACGGTTTTCCCTCGTCCAGATCCTGTTGGGCTGATACCATCGAGCCGCTGTAGGCTCGATGGTATCATTATTATTATTATTATTATTATTATTATTATTATTATTATTATTATTTTTTAATATTAGTATTGTTTTTATTATTAATAATAACAATACTATTATCAAGCCTTTAGCACAAAATATCATATCCCGACCGACTTTTACTCATACACATGCAAATTCACGTAACCAAACATGATTCTAAACGCTACTTACGTAGAAAAATTATTGCGGTCATTTTCCTGACGTGCGTAGGTGCTTCCCCACATCCGTCGTTGAAAATCGGGGTCATGATGTACTGGGCGCAAGTGAGGGTTATCGTAGCCATGCTGGCAGGCCTGATTAGAATACTGTTTACCCACGCGAAAGTGTAAGAAAGCACTGAACCGAAGGCTTCGTTAAGATACGCATAGTCTGCACCAGACTTCTTTACAACTGTCCCCAGTTCTGCGTAGCAAAATGCTCCTGTTTGAATTACATAAATTATATTGTGTATCATTATTCGAACCTCCAAATAGAAATACGTTATGAAAATTTAAAGGAAATTCTGTATAAAGTTTCCAAAAGCATGGCAAAGAGTATAATACAAGTTTACTATAAACTTCTTTTATCGAGAAATTAACTAGAAAAAGAACAAAAAGTGAACAAGTCAAGCGAACAATTCTGCCTAAAATTCTGCGTAAAATAACGTATCGGCCTTACAGAACTGACTCAAATCCAGTACGGGCTTCTCGACAATGTGAATCAAGAAAATATGATTGAATCATGAGTTTGAACAGGAATCACGTTATTTAGAAGGTTAAGCTTGGAGTACGTGGTTCTCCAATTAACGCGCCTCTACAAGGGTTCTGCGTCAAAACGCTGGGTGAAAATTGATATCTGCTTAAAGAGGTATGCTGTTTCTCTTAGCCAGTGGCGTAACAACCTAGCCGGGGGCCCTTGGACATTCGAAGCTTGGGGGCCCTTACCAATTAAAAGGTGAAAATAATGAGATAGCTATTTTAAACTGCAGTTATGTTTAAAAAAAAGAGTATTAAACGTTCTGATTAATGGTCCATAGTTCAAGTCACATTAATGGTTCAAGACAAAACAAGAATACACCGAAAATGTATTGCCTACGTACACAGTAATGTAATGTCTGTTGTAGTTCTCCTATTGAGCTCTCACATCACGTCATCTATCCCAGGACTGGCTACTGCTTGTGTGCTGTTTGTCACTCTCCCAGTCACCGTCGTCAGTGCGAAGCGCTTCTTCAGAAAATTGCTTAATGAATTTGGCTATTCTAGCTTTACAATTAGCAAATGTGTCTATCAATTCATCAATATTCAATTGTTTTGCGCATTCGTTTTCGATCGCAAGAAGAGCAAGACCATCAAGCCTGTCCTGTTAGATAGTGAAGCTAAGATCTATAGGCGCAGGCCTACATCTGCATAAGTTTCAGTTTGGAGAAGGAGCGCTCTGCCACTGGCTATAGGACCATCGCAGATCTATATGTGGCCCCTGGCTTTAATGACAGCCATTTTCTAAAATGACCGACTGCAAAAAGAGATTTTTCAATATCTCAGGTTCTTGTTCACTTAGAATTGTGATCTTGGTGTCTTCAGATATCCCATACATACTTGGGCTGATAGGTCGATCTCCGGAGGCATAGAATTTTAGACAATCACGGAATACTACTTTCTTATTTTAACAGATTCACAGTGTAACGTTTAAGGGGAGGGTATAGAGTAATGGTAACACTCATGGCCAGAAGAGCATTAGATTTCGGTTCGATACCCGTAACACCCTCTATAGGGCGCAGCCTTGCATGGTTGCGGCCTTGCCAAAACGAGTGTTTAGTTAAGATCTTGATTGTATACTGTCATGTTTCACTATAATCTACATGCGTATGTCAGTTTGAACTAATAAAGAAGATTATTATTAAGTAAAAGGCATTAGTAATGTTTCACGAAGTGAAGCAGGTTACTTATATAATTATACTACCGGGGAGTACTTCAAAAAGGAAAGCAACAGCAACTGCTATTCTAAATTTAAAAGTTAATTCCTTACCGTCAGTTGAGTCATATTCTCTGCCACTTGTAGCCGTTGATTGAAAATTTAATTAGAAATCGTTTTTTGTTTAAAAGTAAGTGAAGAATAAACAATAAACAATAGACTATACTTTCACATAAGGCTGAGGAGCATGAAAAATTAAGACTGCAGTCGTGTGCAGAGTGTATAGCCCACAAGACTTGTAGAGAGACATTGAGACAGACATTGAGAGAGAGAGAGAGAGAGAGAGAGAGAGAGAGAGAGAGAGAGAGAGAGAGAGAGAGACAGACAGACAGACAGACAGACAGACAGACAGACAGACAGACAGACAGACAGACAGACAGACAGACAGACAGACAGACAGACAGACAGAGACAGAGACAGAGACAGAGACAGAGACAGAAACAGAGACAGAGACAGAGACAGAGACAGAGACAGACAGAGTTCGACAGAGACAGAGTGAGATACGAGAGAGACAGTGACAGAGAGCGAGCGAGTGAGTGAGAGAGGGAGTGAGAGAGCAACAGACAGAGGAACAATTAGGCATATATTATTTCAGGCATTTCTTAGGACTGGAGCTGAGAGATATGCGAATACCGTAGTCAGCGCGTAGTGTATGCAGTGGTTACGCCTGAAAGGGAGAATCTGACTCATAGAAACTTGATTCTACTACGATCAGGGTCAAATACCCCGACCCCGGCGACCCGGTGACCTATAGATAGACACCACAGGTACATACGTCTATGGTGTATACCCCTATATCATGAAGCATCCGTCATATATATACAGGCTAACGTACCCCAGGCTGCAGAGAGACTCAGACCTACATGGGTCTTGCTGTGGCACTTTTTAACACCGTAGGCAAAATATGTCATCAGATGGAACAATTAACCATATTAAAAAATTTTTGCTTGGGGGAAAATGAAAGAATATGGCCCTAAAGCAGACTGTGACACAGGGTGCGCAGTAAAAAAGCTTGGGGCCCCTGAGACCTCGGGGCCCCTGGACTTTGTCCACCCTCGTTATATGGCTGTTACGCCACTGCTCTTAGCTCCGTCAGAAATTCGCGCCCCGCGTGGTTGATGGTTCCGATCGCCATCTGTATGAACTCGTGCTTGATGGAAAGAGAAGCGTATTTGAGGCACTTTCTGTCCAGCGCGTGTTCGGCCGCCCTATGATGTAGGAGGATGCACAAGTGTATAAGTGTCCCAGGCGATGTATTTCCTCGTGCAGTGTCTTTTACCAGTATTTTACCATTAGTCCTAATGAGACCATAAGGCTCCTTAGAGCTGGGGATACGAAATCGTAAAGCCTCGGTATATCTCTTGCGAGAGCGTCCCTGCGAAGAGTATTAAAAGCATTAACAAAATCTAGTTTTTTAATGGATCTGTCGGTATCGAGGTGACCCAGCGGCGGGTTACGTGTACTGCGGGTTATGTGCACGTGCTAAGCCTCCTCGTATGCCAAACCCAGTTTGATGGTGACGAGCACAGGAGACAGTCTGGCAACAGCGTGGTTGTTCGCGCATTAAACTGCGGGGGGATTTTCATACCCTCCCGGGAGAGTTTATTTCAACGCGAGATTCAGCTTTTGCTTCAGCCCATTTGGTCTCGTATTCTGTCGCAACTATTATGCACTTTTTGTCGCAAGTAGTTTCTTTTAGAGTCCCTACGAAATTGATCCCAGAGCTAAGCAGAATCGTGATACCTTTATACCAAAATTGTGATACTTTCAATGAAATATTGGACCAATATTGTTTATTGGTGACAGTGATTCGCCTGATGACAACGCGAACAGTTTCGAAGAAACGCTCTAACAGCATTTGCAATTCCAGGCGACCAAAACCGTAAGCTGATCTTGTTATTATTGCTTTTTTATCAAAATGATTTTCGCCTACTGCTTCATGAATGGTTTCAATGAAATGTTTCTTGTCGCCTTCATTCTCTGTAATAAATCCTTTCTTTAGCGCCAGTCTCCACTATTGACAGAGAATGAAACTGACACTGACTGAAAGTGTTAGTGCGCATACTGAATAATTATCTTTTTTGGTGAAGTTGTAATTTTATGACAGTATGATTGATTAAGTTTATCCTACAAGCCTAAATGAGCACTTACCAAGCATTGAGATAACTCCGCAGACTGTCCAGCTAACCATGGATAAACCAACGCTACCAGATCCGCTTGCCACTCCTTTTGGAGAAATAAAGATACCCGAGCCTAAACCAAAAGCAATCTGTTTAAAGCAGATTAAGGATCATCCATAATTGAACGAAAAGTGTTATCTGCCGTATTTCATCGACCACCCTTAAAATTGGGCACATTCAATCCTTTATCGCTCTACCACAGAGTATCTATCCTCTGAAGTCAAATGGGATACAGTGCAAATAGTATTTAGAGTCTAAATACTATTGTGGTCAGTTACACTTAAAGCACACTGCTTTAAGTGTTGGCTGGTGACTGTATTCCATTTGACTTCCCGTATTCCGAAACTATTCCTGGAAGTAATTTTCATAAAAAATATGATGAGAAAAAAGTATTTTGTTCACTCCCTAACTGTAGTAGTTCAACCCCTAACCTGAAGAAATCATCTTTGTCATAACACAGCAAAAAAGTTAAGTATTTTAGTTTCAGCAACATACTTTCCACACGACTTAAATTAGTGATTTATCGACACCAACAGGAGAAACTCCGCCACTGTTCGTATTCAGACAGTTCAGTCCCAAGCCTGGATAACGGAGGAGGGCGACGCTAATCATATTTGTTATGACACAGCGTCGTTAAACTTAAACTATTACCAACAGGAGAAGATCATCTGCTATAATGCTTCTTGATTTTTGCTTCTCGTCATTCGTTGTTCGGATGTTGTACTATATTCATTATGCGCTGAGACGACTGTGATTCCGTTCTCTTTTTTTGTTGCAGCATTTTTATCGGCACAATCATAAAAATGTTACCGAATAATAAAAGTTGCTCTTTTGTCAACATTATTGGCCCAGCCAATCACGTGTCTGGTTGTAACTCCTCCCACACATCAACATGACTCGCTCCTGCTTCTTTCAACTGAGGCGTCTCAGGGCCATCAGACCGTCTCACCTTCTGTCTTTACCAACATAGTTCACGCATTTGTCTGCTCACGCTTGGACTACTGCAACTCGCTCTCCTCGTGCAGTTCTAAATGCTTCTGCTAGGCTCATCGGTCGACCCCCCCCCCGGTTTGCCCATATCTCTACTTACCTGCGCGCATCCGATATAAGATCCTCTTCCTTGTCCCGAAATCTCAGCAGCCTACTGCCCCGAAATATCTCTCGAACCATCTGCGCAAACCGCTATCAGCATCTTCTCGCTCATTGCGCTCTGTAAATCGGCTTGATCTTTTCGCTCCCAAGGCTAAAACTGCCTTGGCCCAGCACCGGGTGTTTGCTGCAGTGGGTCTTGGAATGACCTTCCCCCTCTGCTCACTGAGCTCAGGGCCAAAGTAATGACTGGCTTTTCCTCATCATCCTCGTGTTCCCTAAAGGCATTTCTGTTTCCCCGGGGCTTCTGTGCTGAGAGCGCCTCTGAATAGTTATTCCGCGAGAGGCGCTTTATCAATTTTTACACATAACAATATAACAATGATCACAATAAAATATATTGCGGTTTTCAGAAATACAAGAAAAGCATTTAAAAGTAAGAATTATTAAAAATACCGATAATACTTCCAACGACGAACGCAATACCGCCGAAAAGTCCAATATTTCTAGGAAGCTCAACTTCTCCGTCGTCCTTCGTTTTTTCATCTTGGATGTATGAATTCGCGTTAGTTAATTCTGGCGAAGAGTGCTGGCTGAGCGAAATATTATTTTCTTCTGTGAATTGTAATCAAACTAGTTGCAATTGAATTTAATTGAATTGCAAACTAGTTTCAACGGTTATATTATGCTTTAGAATTAACGTCAGCCACTTGGCGTTGTTAAAGAGCAGATTTGACCGATGAAACAATTTCGTACATTTTAATCTAGAAATATGAGCAAATGTCATAAAAGAAGAGGGGACAGGGATGCAGGATTACGAGATACGTAGTGTAATTATGCAATATACCCATAGGCGCCGACTTTTGCTTTTGTCTCTGGGTGTCACTGGGTGCATGGGTCCTCCCTCCATTTCCATACCCCCTAGGTGAGTTTTAGCGGATTTTCGGAGAAAGAAAAGTGTTTTCTTATCAAGGGTTCCAGTGTTATTATTTGTTTATTTTAAATAATAAATAAATAATTTATTTATGTACGGAATGTGACAAGATCATGCAATGTCGGGTATTTGTGTTGTGAGATTACTGCTTAGGTGTAAAAATATTTGAATTTTGGTCTGAATTCTTCTGGGTGCCAGGCACGCATTGAACTCTGGGTGTATTGGCACCCAAGGCCCCCAAGAAGTCGGCGTCTATGAATACACCTATTCATCATCATCACCATCATCACCATCATCATCATCATCATCATCATCATCATCATCATCATCATCATCATTTGGCATCGATGGGTACGAATAAATGATCTCCATTGTCCTCGGTCATTTGTCAAGTCTATTGCCCCCCTTAGTGTTAGTCCAAGTGTCCTCAGCTATATCTATATATTATATAATCTATATTACTATCATATTAGCTATATCATCACTACATGATTAGTCAAGACTTTAACCTCAAGACCAAGACTTTGAACCTCAAGACAACACTTTGAAACTCAAGACCAAGATCGAGACCAAGACCAAAAATCACAGTGAAACTCAAGACTGCTAATCCTTACTAAAAAAATTGTCAAGTCCGACTACACGCTATTTTCATGCAAACATGAGTCTTATTTTATTCAAGCAAAGTAACTCTAAATGTAGAATGCAGAAAATTCTAAATTAGTATTTACAAAAGTTCTTCATGCGAAATGTTATTCCAAATGCCTGTTGCATTTTATAAATACCAATTCGCTCAGAATCTTCTGACCAAGACGTGACCTGTGGGCCTAATTTGAAAAAAAATGTTCTACAGGCGCTGAAATCGCGGGCACACACGGTAGCGTTTGAAGCACTGGATGTAAATGTACAAATCGTGAGTCTGTTTTTAATCATTCCATGGTAAATAACGGGAAGTCAAAATAATTGTCCAAAACTACAGTGAAGCCTAATTCATACCGTTTAAATACTAAATCAATTGTATAAGTTATTATTGGATAAATCTTTAAAATTCTTGCGTTTTGTTTAATGACTGTTCACATTGACAAAAGCCTTGGTCTTGCAAGACTTTGAACCTCAAGACCAAGACCAAGACTTTTGGTCTCAAGACTAAGACCAACATCAAGACTTTAAACACGACCAATACCTTGGTCTCGAGGACAACAAGGCTGCCTAGATTACAATACACCTAATACCGACTGAGAATTCTCGCCACAACAAACGCAGAGATGATTAAACTGATGGATATGATTGCCGAAGTGAGTTCACGCACAGAGTGACAGAATCCAAAGCTGGAATCAAATAATCTAATTATACCTGAATCAAGAGATTTGAAGAGTTCATACTTTAGAGCTTTATAGGCCTATATATACTTTATCGCTCTGCCTGTAATTTAATAAATTATAATTCTTCAGTCATACTTTAACATTGAATCACACACAATACACGTACAACAGACTCTCATAGACTCACAATAGACCCCATCTTGTTATGAAGAAATCAATCTTTATTCAGTATACAGCTATTGCCGTCATTTTAAGAGTTATATTATAGCTATATAATTCTCGTACCTTCCATCGTTGCTGTCTTGACACTGCTGATGATTTGTGAGCGCGGTTAGATTGTTGGACGAGAGTTTATCAACTCAATATTTGGCAGGGTTTCAGATATATTGTTTAACAAACAATGGTTGACACCAAGCGACCCTCGTCGGCTTTCTGAATTAAATTAATTTAATTAATCTAATCAGATGACATGCATTCGTACGAATTCGATGTTGGCTATAATCAAATTCAACGTTTCGGGCTAAATTATGCGAGCAGTTCTAAAGTCTTAAATTATACTTTAAAATTCACACACACACACACACACACACACACACACACACACACACACACACACACACACACACACACACACACACACACACACACACACACACACACACACACACACACACACACACACACACACACACACACACACACACACACACACACACACACACACACACACACACACACACACACACACACACACACACACACACACACACACACACACACACACACACACACACACACACACACACACACACACACAGAATCTCATTGCAGACAAGTAACAGTGCTGGTAATACTAAGTTGTAATATTATTATTATTATCATAATCAATTCTTAATGTCAGTCACTTTGCGGCGATGTGTGGAAATAACCGTTCTCCATTGTCTTCATTGTCTTCATCCTAATTCTACATTTTGTGAAATCAGAATCCATGATAAGTTTACGATTCCAACTTATATAGCATTCGAAGTGTCCGGAGTGGGGGTAGGTAACAGTGTCTGGATATGGTACGGACAGTTCACAGAGTACAGAGGGACAGCAACTAACCTATGTGCGGAATCTTAAGGGTCTCTTCATTAAAAATATTAGGAATTGAAATAACCGATAAGTTTGAATTCTCTCCTTGTATAAAAAAAACTGAGTATAAAGGCTAAACAATCCCTTTACGCTCATCGTATCTTGATTTCTCATGGACTCTCGGGCCCCAGGCTTCATGACGTGATACCGGCTACCACTGTATGCTATGCTGTTCCCAGGTATGGTTGCTTTGCCAACAAGCAGGAACTTGATCATTTGGGCGCAATTATTCGTAAGTTGGCTCGTCTTGGCTCCCTCCCTCCTTCTTTACCTACTTTTGAGGAACTCTTCAAAAAAGCTGATCGTGGTCTCTTTAATAGCATTCTCAAAACCCTAGTCACCTCCTCCATGACCTTCTACCTCCCGTTCTAAAGACCGGGTATGATTTGCGCCCTCGTTCCCATAATCTGATTCTCCCTAGATTTGACTCCCTTACCCAGCGAGGTTTCCTGCGTAGGATGCTGTACAGTTAGGCTCTGTTGCTATTATTTCATTTATCATCTAACGTCATTATTACTGTTATATTTTTTCTTTCCGCTTTGTGTATGTAAAGCGTTGTGCGTTTGCTAACGTTTATTAAAGAATATACTTACTTACTTACTTAATTAATTAATTAATGCATAGTTAAACGCCATTTGTACGATTTTCTTTTATGTCGGTTATCAGGACAATCATGTTGGAGGCTCCAGCAATAGTCTGCCATCATGTGTCTGTCCCATTTGCCTTGATACGTTTCTTCCATGACCTTCATATCTTGGTGAAACCTCTCACCTTGTTCCTCACTGACATGTCCAAGATTATATGGAAATCTATTTAAGTAGCTGTGAAGAAAGTGTACCTTTATGCTCATATTAGCACCCAAATTCCTTAAGTTTGTGAGCATGTTTTGCACCAGTTCTTCGGAATTGTCTGCTTAGTTGTTGCCTAAAAAGTTGTGCACAACTAAGACAAACAGGCAGAAGCTTCAGGACCATTCATACATTTTGCGAAATCAGAATCCATGATAAGTTTACGATTCCAACTTATATAGCATTCGAAGTGTCCGGAGTGGGGGTAGGTAACAGTGTCTGGATATGGTACGGACAGGGTGTCCGGACAGTTCACAGAGTACAGAGGGACAGCAACTAACATCAAGACATAATCCGAGCCAAACAAGTAAATACATACACACATACAGGCAGACATATACAGACATACAAAGACACATACGCACACAAAAAAGACACATACGCACATATACAAAGACACATACGCACACATACAAAGAAGCATACAAACACACATACAAGGAGACAAACACACGGACGCGATGCTGGCCGGGAAATTCGCTACAAAACACAAAATTTAAATATTTAGTTGTTTATTTCGAGGTGTCCATTATCTCATGAACTAGAACCAATTCGAAAAAACCACTTCCATTTTTGAATTCAGCGACCCCAAAATACCAAAGAATTGTTCAAATATCCTTGGCAACGAGAAAAATTTTTTAATTTGTTGACCAGTGTTATGTATGCACATAAGTTAAAGAGCTCATTAAACATTCTAGATTATTATGCAAACGATGTATGATTATGTAAATGGCAAATTGAACTTTCTAGACTGTTAAGTAAAATAGGAATTCTGTACATGTATAGTTAACACCTAGCGTTGATGATTATTATGTTACAGATATTTTTAGAAATAAACTTTTTATTGCATTGTTAAGCACCACTTCATTGGTCTGATATAGTTTGTGTAATTAGGCGACCCTGACAGCGGAACGGTTTCGTTCCTTTGGGTTTTCCTTTTGTCACTGATCGCAATGTAACTTAAGTTCGTGTTACCATGTAAATTGTGTGATTGTTCAAAGATTGGTGAACAATAAAAAAAGAAAAAAATTTGATTTAAAATCTACGAGTGTTTTATTGTCATTCGAGAACACTTTGAATTCTAACGCATTATCCTATCAGACAATGACATCTATTCGCCAAGACAGGACAGTGTATTACAGCGATCTAAACCGGAGCGCTACACTGACCAACTGATTATCTCACTCTCCGACCGACTGACTGACCGA